>OZ007597.1:138250814-139499181 GCA_963931845.1 Maratus michaelseni | reverse complement strand
GTAAATAATAATAAAGTCATATGAGAAAATGCTAAATAAATTACTTAAAAATTAGATAAAATGCTAAAATAATGTTTTGTTACAGTTGAAGCCAAAATATTTAATCTTTATACAACGTTTGACGTGAACGTTTACATACACGTGGTCAATTTGTATCTTACATTGTATGAGAACTGATTATTTTATAGTTATTAAATCAATGACACAAATAAACCTAAAAATAAAACTTACCCTTAATTTTTAAAATATTTATCCAGTCTTTATGCTCTAGTTTGTGTAATCCAAAAACGACATTGTGAATTGCAATAATAAGCACATATGAAGAACGACGCTAACATCGAACTACACTAATGCAAATAATACCCTGCTCTGGTCCCAACTTCACACACACCTGTGCGTATCTCATTAGGAATACGGTCCGGGTGCTTTCGTTGATCTTAAAAATACAGCGATTTGCTGTAAATCGGTATTGAACTTACAAAAATGCTGTTTTTTAATGCTAGTGAAGCAATTTACAGCAAAATCAGCGGTATTTTTTCCCGTTTTTTTTTTACAGTGTGCGGAATACTGATATAAAACATTTCAAGTTTCTTGTCAAGCTTACATAAGATTTTATTTTTATAAGGTTAAAATTAAATATTTATGATGAAATTAAATAAAATCTGTAGATGTTTAAATAAAAAATATAATTCAATGGAAACTGAAGCATTTTCGTACTATTTTTAAAAGAAAATCGAACTGTAAAATATCCACACCATACTACGCCAGAGGTCGGAAAAACTACTTTTTGTTTGTAGCGAACTACAACTACAACTACTTTATGAAAAATGTAGTTAACTACAACTACAACTATTTGTTGTTAAAAATTGGCGACTACAAACTACTTTTCAAAAGTAGTCACTACTTCGCTACTTTTCGCTATTTTAGTTATAATCGCTAATTAAATGCACCGCAAACGATTTTTCCTCATAGACCATAATGTAACAAAATTATTTTGAATGTCCCTGTAAGCGATATATAAATGCTACACACTTCATTTTTAATACTGAACATTCTATGGTAAACTTCAATAACGTATAAAACTTACATGGCACTCCGAGTATACAAATTTATGAGAGTGATATAGCACAGTAGCGCTTAAGGTGGCTCTCAAATTCTTTGCTCAACAACGCGAAACTTTCTGATACATTATCTGACTCATTTTTAAACACAAAGGCATAAAATTGGCAGCGCTGACTATGGAAGCGATTTGAAATCAAAATGAGTTTTCCTTTTTTTGGTAAATAAATTACTTATCGGGTTATATGCGATTCGTGTCACGTTTTTTCCCTTTCTCCTGCTGTGGTGTCGGAAATTCTGTAAATTCGGTTAAAAACGCCGATTTTGACCGTGCTTTCTGAAAAATCTTCTGTCTTTACCAATAAAATAAAATAAAGAATAATGGAAAATTTCTTTCGATTACAAAGTTTCTGAATAAGAACAACTGCATTTTCATGCGTTTCCGAACAAAAATGAATTAAAGAATATGTCATAACGTAGCCAGTTTGGATTTGAGAACAACCTTAAAAGCGTATAGCCCTTGGTAAATATGAATATACATATTTTTTTTTAAATAGAGCTAAATAGTCCTATTTCTATACAATTTAAATATAGTTCCTGAAAGCAATTTAAAAATTGAACAAGATCATATAGACTTGAATACGTTAAATCCTAGCTTTTCTTTTCCTTTCTATCTCTTTTTGTTTGTTTTCCTTTGAAAACCCGAATTTCAACATACTGGGCATTAGATACATTCTGGAGACAAACATAAAGTTATTTCATTAAAACTGCAAGCTAACCAGTATCAAATCAAATATAAAACATTACAAATCAATTATTTTAGTGATAAAAAAACCTGTGCAGCTAAAGTAAAAATAAATAGCCATAAAAATAAAATTAAGCATTCTTAAGCATTTTTTAAAATAATACATTTTTATTTCCAACCACCTTTGTTTTATCTATTGGAATCTTCAAAAGGAAATATGCAGTAAATTAGTTTGTACGCATACATTGGACAAATATTTCACAGCGATCAAAAGAGATATTAATAAAATAATTTTTTGCGATAATAAAGAGTTCGATAAGAATATTTTCTGAACCAGGGATCTTAATTCGAAAATACTTCTTTTAATGATTTATGAATTTTAATGAATAATGATTTAGATATTCGGTGCGAGATGCGATCCAGTAATTATTATTAATAAAGAAAATGCTAACTCAACTCTATATGTAACTTCAGGTTGTAAGCAGATGATTTTGATACTGATAACTTCTTAGTAATTGGACAAAGTTTACATGTTGCAGAATAATTACCACTTTTTTCTTATTCTATAAATTCAAAATATTCATTATATGCCGATCAGGGCAGTTCTATACTATTTTTGTCTATCATTCTATCACATCAATCTCAAAAGAAGAACCCCACATTAAAACACAAGATCTAATAATGAGTAAGAAGACAAAGGGTTGTCAGCAAGATTTTATTTTATGAGTGAGTACTTTGCGGTTTTATCAGCAAATACAGCAAATAAATAGATCACGCGCATACTGACGCTTTACGTTTCAGCTGCTAGTTTGCTTGAAATCATTCAATCAGAAATTATTCCTTCCTATTGCACTTTTCTCTAATAAGAAAATGGTGTACTTAGTCTTTTTCTTTGCTTTTTCGAATATATATATATATTTTTTAATTAGAGTTCTAACGATTGTAAACTGGCAGGAAGCGAGCAGAAATTTTGTTCGAAGGGGAATATTTTAGATGATTGATTATTTATTTAAGGTTACTAGAAAGCAAAGAATACGGAACTTATAAAAACAAGAACGAAAAATCATGCGTCAAGCATAGATTATGTAACACTTTCCAACGCTTCCAAAATAATTTTACAAATCATTGCCGTTTAATAAGCTGAAATATAACATCTAAGTAAACAATTTGGAAAACGCATAACCTATTTAAAAACGTAATTTCAGGAATTTCCAACATGTATTTCCAACATATACAATATTCGGAAAAATATCCGAATACTTTTATTCAGCCCTGTATAGGATCGATAGATTTGAATATATACTACATAGGATGCTAAATTTTAGTTTAGTTAGGAAACGCGTAGCACAGTTTAAAATTGTCCTTCTGGAGTTTCTGTCAATAAAGGGAAATGTGTTCGCGAACTTTTGTGCTGCCCTGTATATGAAATACAGAATTTATACACACCAAGTAATAGACAAAAAGTGAGTTCAATTTAAAATCGCGTTCAGCAACTTAAAACGCACTTCCCGGAATTATTGTTAACAGACAGAGGATAATTCTTTTGTGCGTCCCTGTAAATGAACGATGACTGCTATACACACAATATTCTTTAGTAAGCATCTTGTAATGCACCTTAGTGATATATATAAATTTCAATGCGTTTAAAATAGTGAAATATTATTTAATTAAACCGCAAACGATTTTTCTCCATAGACGTAATGTAACGGAATTCTTTGGACTGTCCCTGTAAAGTAACTATAAGTGCTATGCACACCCTATTCTATATTAAGCTTCTTGTACTCCACCTTAGTGATATATATCAATTACAATATATTTGAAATTGTGTAACATCCTTAAAATAAACCGCAAATGATTTTTCCCATAGACCGTAATGTAACGGAATTTTTTGAGTGTCCCTGTAAAAAAACTATAAGTGCTACACACTTCAGTTGAAATAGGGAACATACTGTAGATAACGACAATAACATATAAAAATTGCAGGGCAATTCGAGGATATTTACGGGAGTTAGAGCACGGACAGACGGCAGACGGCCAGACAAACCGAAGTCATAAACACTTTTCAACTAGGTTGGAAAGATTTAAAAATAAGAGTTTTAAATTTTGTACACTATATTTCCAATGATGATCGGTCACTTGCGATTTTAGACGTTTTGTTAAATATCTGGAAAGATACATGAAGAATTATCCCTACACATCAGGAATGTAAACAACGTCATAAACGTCATATATTTCCGCGAAGATTTTTTTCCCGAAACCCCATAAGGGGCCGTCAACAAATTGAAGAAAAACGAATATCTTTTGGATAACCCTGTAAAAACTAATATTGCAAAAGTATTCAAACTGTAGATTATGATTAAGTGGCTTATTGTAATAATTTGGGTTCATTTTTATGAAGATAGTATGTATAATCGAAGAGAAATTCAGGTTTTTTTAAAAACAGTCCCAAATTTTACCAAGTTTTTTGCTTATAATTTGCAGAGTTTTTAATATAAAAACAAATTTTTTTCAGAAAATATGACAAACAAAATTATACACAATACCCTGTGATCAGAATTAAAAAATAATAAAAATTATATGAAAAATGAGCAGGTTTACTAAATATTGTTTCACTGCACATGCACGAATTCAATCAAAATATACTGTGCATAATATATTAGCTAAATGTATAAACCAACTTTTATGAAAGTCTCAAAAACATAGCGTGAAAATTTTGATAGTAATCGTCGATAGAATAAGCTCGAATTTCGCTGTTCCCAAAAGGAAGCAAAAAGATGAGGGGTTGTATCCAAATGTACTAGCTTATCAAAGTTGACGTAATAAGAATGAAGTGTCTCTCATTCTATATTTGATACAACCCCTCATCTTTTTGCTTCCTTTTGGAAACAGCGAATTTCGAACTTATTCTATCGACGATTACTATCAGAATTTTCAAGCTATGTTTTTGAGACTTTCATAAAAGTTGGTCTATACATTTAGCTAATATATTATGCACAGTATATTTTGATTGAATTCGCGCATGCACAGTGAAACAATATTTAGTATACCTGCTCATTTTGCATACAATTTTTATTATTTTTTAATTCTGATTGCAGGGCATTGTATATAATGTTGTGTGTCATTGTTCCTGAAAAGAACATTTTTTTTTATATTAAGAAGTCTGAAAATTATAAGCAAAACACTTGGTGAAATTTAGGATTGTTTTTATAAAAACCTTAATTTCTCCACGAGCATACGTGCTATCCTCATAAAAATGAACAAATTTTATTACAATAATCCACTTAATCATAATCTACAGTTTGAATGCTTTTGCAATATTAGTTTTTACAGGGTTATCCAAAATATATTCGTTTTTCTTCAATTTGTTGACGGCCCCTTATGGGGTTTCGGGAAAAAATCTTCGCGGAAATATATGAAGTTTATCATGTTGTTTACACTCCTAAAGTTTCAGGATAATTCCTCATGTATCTTTCCAGATATTTAACAAAACGTCTAAAATCGCAAGTGACCGGTCATCATTGGAAATATAGTGTATACGGAGAGGTGAGGGAGATTTTAGGGGAAGGGGGATAATTTATATTACTGATTATTTATCAGAACACTATTTAGGGCAGAAGATTTGTTTAATATAAAAATAAAATTAACTTAAAGATTTTAGATTTATTTGTATGCTGGAGGGGGGGGGGAAGGAGAGTAAATTATAGGAGTTTAAAGGACAATTTAGATGATTACGAAAGATTTTATTTTTGTGTAAAAATAAAGATTTAAAAATATTTTAAACTCATTTGTATGCTACTAGAGAGAAGAGTGAATTTGAGAGGTTAGGGATAATTTAGATGAATCCGTTCTTTTTCTTTTTTTTTAAATAAAGATTTTACATCTCTTTGCTTGCTGGGGGTGGGAGGCAAAAGGGAGAAGAAATTAGTCAGATAAAGAGACTTAACATAGCCAGACGACTATATTTTGGTAAAAACAATCGTAATCGTATAAAAATACATTATATTGAGAAGATTTCTATGGATTTAAACGACAATACACGAAGTTTCTGACACCCAAACTGTGAAAATGACAGTTAATTTGTGACTGTGTCCATCGTCTATGGAGAAATATATGACACTGCAACTGAGATTTGTCGCTGACATTTGCAAATTGTTGCAGAGAACATATTTCGCACAAAAGAAACGAGTTATGATAACGTGATTTGAAGACTGGCACTATTTTCATCCCTCGTAAAGTAGCGTCGATGTTCGCTACAAACTACTGATATTTTGTATCGCGCTACTCGCTACACTACACATTTTTTAATGTAGCGCGCAACACTACAAACTGCTAGAAAAAGTAGCGGCTACTGTAGTTTCGCTACTTGTAGCGCGCTACTTGTAGCGCGCTACTTCCGAGCCCTGTACTACGCTATGGGAAGAAACCGATGTTTTAACATAATTTTCCTTCCGCAAGTGTATGGCTGTACTAGAGTTTCGTGAGTCGTGATCGTAAGCTATTAAAAATAAAAAGAAGACACAGGAGAAACATCTTGAAGAAAGAGTAGAAAATTAAATATATGCAAGGGTTCTTTAATCTAGGTTCAGATAAAGCACAGGTACGTCATCGAATAGGTACAGCTGCTGAGGGCAATGGTATCCGGGACTCCAAACGTACACTTATACGTACTTTACATGTTATGATCAGTCACAAGGTGCGAGAGAGGATGATGATTAATTAGAACAATTTCTTCGGTGGATACCGAGCAGTGATGACAGAGTTACAGAGAGCCAAGTAGCCAGATTAACGTACTTTTGGCGAGAGGAATGTGATAGAAGCGAAGGTGTTATTTTCCGTTAAATGTTAAGTCAATGGGAGATTGATGACGATCAAATATGAATTTTTATATGCCAAAAGAGATGAATAAATATAGCAGCTCCGTAAACCGCAAGAGTCTGGTTCACATAGGGTTGTATTAAGGAGTGTTACTAAAAATTAAAAATAGACATGTACGTTACAATGATAATACAATTTCATAAGATAGAGACACAAAAATGTAGAAAAGAGAAAGGGTAGCAGAGGGCATCTGGTAAATTTGACTGAGCGTGGGATAGAGATAAATCCGCAGTTGCTAGGCGAACTAAATAATTTATTTTCTTCTTTTTTTTTATAAGAGAACGCAGAGCGAAAAAATTACAAATTAATTGAAAAGGAGTTATAATCAAAGGAAAAAGGCTGGGAATAAATACATTTACAGTGTAGAAAATAAAATACATACAGGATGGTAATTTTTAAAAAAAAGGTAATTTTAGGGGGGGCGGCTAATGTGTAAATTAATTAGAAGTGGAATATGTGAAGATAATTCCTCTTCTCAATGGCATTGTAGCCATGGGCAAACCGCTGAATTCAATGTCACAGAATAGGGGATTAACGCTTCATTCCATTATGAAAAGTTCAGTGAATGTAGCTTAACACAGTTTGAGAAAAATTTCGAATCTGTGTATACACTCTGTCAGGCTACACTAGATACCGGGCTGGCTCATTCATTATAATGACGTCACAAATGGTGGCTGGCCGCGACCAGCCGCCATTTATGACGTCATGATAATGAATGAGCCAGCCCAGTATCTAGTGTAGCCTGGCTCTGTGCATATGACGCTACTCTCTTATAAAGGTATTCTAATTCTAACGATTCCTCCAGTATTATCAACTAATATATATATACAGAAAAATATTTTAACATCACACCCTTTATTCTCTGTTTACACATGCTACAAATCGTAAGTAAAAATATGGACAAAATTCTGGAGTTTATTTAAACTTCAAAATTTAAAATCATCATATATTTTCTGAGACATTCTTTCATATCCGTTATTTTCAGTACTAGTTCAGTTTTTACTTTCTCTTTACGTTTAAAATGAACGAGAGTAATAGGTAAGACTGATTCTCTATTTTCGTGATACTTGGAAAGGAAAATATTTATGTATGATTCTCGTTCAAATCGGATATCTCAAATATGCTTACTTCTGAAATTTATTTTTGCTTTCTATAAAAAGAAAAATATATTTTTCTGAATTTTATATTTGAGTAGTAGTCATATTCTAGTGAAAGAAAAATATGTAATATGCAAAATCAGTAATAATTATAATAAACCATAAATAATATATTCATATTATTCCTACTCATGTATTTTTATACATTATAGAAAATATTCTATGATGTATAATATGTGCAAAATATATATAAAAAGAATATGTTTGAATTGATAGCATAATAGATACATTAGTGTCGGCTCGTGGCTGACTACATTTAGGGCACTAAATACATATCTGAAAAAATTTTCTTCGGTAACACCATTTTTTAAAGGGAATTTAACCCTTCTTTGCATGAGTTTTTCTTTTACAATTGTAATTTTTTATACATATATTAAATATTAGACACCAGAAATTTTAAGATAGATTTTTAACTTTGTTCAGCAACATAGTTCACGTGAAATTTACTGGATTAATATTTCTGTATAAATATAGTGGTGGCAAAGAAGTTGATTTATTTATTAAAAGTTGAATAAAAAGTGATGGAAATTTTCATCACTATGCAATTAAGGGCTAACGTTTGTTTAATGATACAACTTTTTGCAAATAAATAAGGCAAATATTTCTTTTAAGAAATAGTGGTAAGAAAAGAATAAATTTGGCAGACATGCATTTAGTGCCCCAAATAAAGCGAGTCACGAGCCGTCACTGGCTGCACCTGATAAAAAGAAATTTTAAAATAATTTTCTCGTAACATGTCATTCTTTTTAAATACTTTTCGAGATTAAAAAAGTTTTCTGTAACGTAATAAGAACTGATATTTACTGATAATAAAATGCAAGAGAAGCAAGTGTTTGTAACCATGCCGGTTGCGACCACTTAGCTTTTTCATATTCCAGGCAGCCATTTTTATTCAAAATTATTTTTTCGAATAAAACTGCATAAAAGTTAATATTTTAGAAATATCGTTCAAAATAAATTAATGTTTGTGAGATGATTTACATTCAATTATGTATATATTCTGAGATAACTTCAGTTGAAATTGGGTTTCTCGCTCCATGAAAGTAAATAAACAAAAGATTCATTCGTCGTGAACGTTTAAAATATTAAACCATGGAGGTAACCGTTCAGAAAGCGATTGCAAACCATACTCGCCAAAGAAAAAATTACCTTCCTTCGTGGTATTCGCTAAAATACTTCGTTCATTCATTGTGAACCTTTATCGCCACCTATCGGTGATTAATATAAACAAAATTTTCTTCTGAAATTGAAGTTTGAATTCTGAATGAATATCTACTTATAATAAAATCCAAAGGCAAGAAAGTGTTGGTAACCATGCCGGACGCGACCACTCTGGTCTGCGAATCGACCGTAGCTAAACGCCATGTTTGTCTTAATGAAAAACCTATGTTGACATATGACAGCTAAATGATATTTTTTCTTTTACTTGAAATCATGTCTGTTCAGCATATTTTCCTATAAAACATGTATATCATATCCTATTATAATGTTTTAAGTTCTTAATTAAAAATCGGATTCCCAGATATAAACAAACGAACACTGTTGCTATTCAGAATCACAAATTCAATTGAATAACAAATGAACGACTCTTTAAAAGCTTCATATACGATACTGCTCTTAAAATATTTGTAAAAGCATATTAAAGCTTTTAAATATTTTAATTTTATTTAAAACTTTTAAAAACTAATTTAGCAGCCATCTATCGGCAAATCCAAGTGTAAGAAAGTGTAGGTAATCATTCCAAAGTGAACCGAATCTTTGATGCGAACCCGAGCATAGCTAAATGCCATGTTAGGCTTAATGAAAAACATATGCTAACATATAACAACTAAACAATAATTTCTTCTACCTCAAACCATGTCTGTTCAGCATACTTTCATATAAAACATGGATACAGAAATGTTCTAATGCACATTTCTGTGAATATTTTTTCTGAAGACACTTTTTTCATAAATAGCCGTGATTGCTTTTTTAGGGAGGCTTTGCGGTGTTCGATCCAGTATCGCACTTCTTTTAAAAATATTGTTTTGGGGCCATCTAACAGCTGATAAGATAAACAAAGGAACACTGTGTTGGAAAAAAATATATAAAATAACAATAGAGTTGTATAAAATATAGATAATATATTGTATAAAATGTATATAAGCATATTTTTAAAATAAGAAAAATTCAGGACGTATTAATTTATTTTAAGATTAACTTTTAAAAGCTTCAGCTTAATGTTATTTCTTTTCTTAGTTATATCAATTTTTAATATCCTAGCTTATATCCACCTAAATTTTGAAATTTTGCTTCCATCGTAAATAAAATTATTTTTTCTTATGAAACATAATTAAAATATAAGAAATACATAGTACCGTGCAATTTGAATTTATTGTGCTTATGTAATTAAACAATGAATTATGTGGTGAGTCAAGCTCTTTAGAAACTAATTGATAACACTTTTTTACAAAAACTTTCGCACATGGATTATTTTTTAATATTTAATTTGAATGTTTTGTTATGTCCAATCTTTGAACTATTTCAGAAATTTAATATTGAGTAAAATATACATATACAGGGTGTATCTGAAATGCTTCAACAAACTTAGAGGGATGATAGTACTCATGAAAACGAACAAAAAATGCAATGGAACATGGGGTCGCAAATGATGTTTAACCCTTTCAGGGGCAGTAATATGTTTATGAAACCACTTAATTTTAATTCCAAAACGCCACAATAGCACCAGAATTTTGCTAAAATCTTTTTCATTTAATATGTATGTGAAATATAGCCTTTTTCTTATTTACAAAAATTTTTTTTTGTAAATTCCGGTGCCAGTCATTTATTTCAACATTTTAGTACTAAAAGTACTTTGCCCCTGAAAGGCTTAAAGGATGAAAATCGAGAAAATGCGTCTGGAAATGGACAAACTGAGACAAGAAAGAAATACTCCAAAAAATTATTTATTGCACAGAATAGGTACAACATAGCTCGTGATGTCCAGAGAAAACAAATATTTTGCAACACATAGCGTGCCCGCCAGTCGTTCTCCGTAGATGTACTCTTTAGTACTTTTAGTACTAAAATGTTGAAATAAATGATTGGCACCGGAATTTACAAAAAAAAAAAATATTTGTAATTAAGAAAAAGGCTATATTTCACATACATATTAAATGGAAAAGATTTTAGCAAAATTCTGGTGCCATTGTGGCGTTTTGGAATTAAAATTAAGTGGTTTTATAAACATACCACTGCCCCTGAAAGGGTTAAACGTCATTTGCGACCCCATGTTCCATTGTATTTTTTGTTCGTCTTCATGAGTACTATCATCCCTCTAAGTTTGTTGAAGCATTTCAGATACACCCTGTATATATAGATATATATATATATTCTCATCATTTGTATTTTTAGAAATCATTTGTCATTTTTAAAATGTACTTTTCTACAATACAAACCTTTCAATAATAAAATCTTCATGCTGTTTGTTTGTATGAGGTCTTATGAAAATACAACGCAGATCAACAATCCGTCATTTTTGACGAGGGTTATATCGAGACTAACGAAAAAGAAAGGCTAGCGCGGTGCTTTACACCTACCCTTTTTTACAGACCGCCAAAGTCACGTGATGCTCGAATGCACCAATGCAAGTGTACGAAAAGAGCATCATGTCACTCTAGCGGTCTGTAAAAAAGATAAGTGGAATGCACCGCGGTAGCCTGTCTTTTTCATTAGCCTCGGTTATATACTAGTTACAATATAATAGTGCAATAATATTTTTCCTTCTAGAAAAATCTCTGAAATATAGGATGTTTAGATTCATTAGAGAATATACAATTTAGGTCTTAGTTTTAACAAGAACAAAAAATCATGCGTTAAGCATAGATTATGAAACTCCTTCCAACACATCCTTAAAAAAAAAAAAAAAACTGGAAAGAAATTGTACCGTTAAATAAGTGGAACGAAGATATGTAAGTAAACAGTGTTTAGAAAACATATAACACATTTTAAAAACATAGTTTTATCAATATCCTTCCACAGTAAAAAAAAGTAGTTTGATTGTTTTGTACAGTGCTATATATGATTTATAGATTTCCATATAAACTACAAAACATGTCAAAATTTAGTTCAGTTAGAAAATTCGCATTTAGCAATTTTCGCCAATCGATGTAAATGCACACAAGTTATTTTGTACAGACCTGTATATTATTCGAAGAATTGTGTACACACCATATATTAATTTAAAATGTAATTCCTGTAAAAAACACATTTTTTTCCTTTATGTGCGATTGACAAAGAGTATGGAGTGTTTAATATTTTCTTCCCACCAACTGTTCGTTGAATTTATATTAGATGCAAGGTGCTATTAAAAGAAACTACTTTATCTTTATTAATACTTTGATTACGGGTTGCGACATATGCGTCCCGGTGGATTATTTTTTTTTTATTCCATTCGTACCACTTTTTGAAAAGTAATTAATTTCTGTCACACACTTATAATAGGAATAATGAACCACCGCTCCCTGAATACTAGGCCTGCGCGCTGACGTAAAAATGGCAGCTGCCGTAGGCGGATTTTCTTCATCGTTTGTACGGTTTCTTGAATTTGAACAGCAATAATTTCTAAAAGTCACTTTTTAGCCTTATTTCAAATAAATCAAAGAAAACTTTTAGAAATTACTGGTGTGTAAATTCAGGATACTGTACAAATGTTAAAAAAAATCTACGACAGTCGCCATTTTTGTGTCAGCGTTCAGGCCTAGTATTCGGGGGGGGGGGGGGGGGTGAATAAACAATGAATGAAATCAGGAGCTTCCTAGTTGCAAAGTCTACCTGTAGTACAATATAGGTAATACAATAAAAAGTTAAAGGTAGAGATAAAAAGGTGAGAAAAAGTCTTCAGTTCATCAACACTAGAACGACGGTGAGGGGCCATTTTGGCCCCTACCAAAAGAAAAAATGTCGATTCGAACAGGATATTTCTTTATACAATAGGTTAAATATACACCGCACAAAAATAAGTTAAATAAATAAGTCCTATATAATATTAGTATATATCCTATATAATATTTATTATAGTTATAAGTCCTATATAAGTTAAATATATGAAAGTCCTATATAAAAATTCTGGTGTGAAATATTTTTATGACACATGTGTACAATTTCCCGTTATTCTAGTTTTAAGACAGAAGACGAAATGAATAAGGGGATAGGAAAGTCTATTTATGGGGACTTGCTGAGCGATCGACCAATCCGAAAATAGGAAGGCGGAGCTTCGGTAGAAGATGCTACTATGTCCGAAAATACTAAGATTTGAGAAAATAGAACTATAAAAATTAAAAAAATAAGCGAGTATAATAAAATACTAGGATATTTTTAGGAGAAATTTAACCCAAAGAAAACACACATTTTGTTAATTTTGAAACGATTGAATATAAAAATAATCACCAGTCTTCGCTCGTAATGAAAGTGTTAAGTGATACAGATACAAGTATCTTGGTGCGTTCTTTTCTAGTTCCAATATTGTTTCTGGATTATCTTCAATTAACATTACACAAAACGTAGGTACATATTTGTACATCTCTTTGTTTAATATGTATTTGAATGCTAAAATATCGATATCATTTAAAGTTGAAAATTTAAAATCATCATAAATTTTCCGACCCATTTTCACGCTTATATATATATATTTCAGAATCTTTTTAGCACTTTCCAACCTAGTTGAAAAGTGCTTATGACTTCGGTTTGTCTGGCCGTCTGGCCGGATGGCCGTCTGGCCGTCTGGCCGTGCTCTAACTACCGTAAATATGCTCGGATTGCTCTGCAATTTTTATATGTTATTATCGTTATCTATGGCACGTTCCCTATTTCAACTGAAGTGTGTAGCACTTATAGTTTTTTTACAGGGACACTCAAAAGAATTCCGTTACATTGCGGTCTATGGGGAAAAATCATTTGCGGTTTATTTTAAAAATGTTTCACTATTGTAAACGCATTGAAATTTATATAGATCACTAAGATGCATTATAAGAAGCTTAATATGGAATAGTAGGTGTATAGCACTTAGAGTTACTTTACAGGGACAGTCAAAATAATTCCGTTACATTACGTCTATGGAGAAAAATCGTCTGCGGCTTATTTAAATAATGTTCCACTATCTTAAACGCATTGAAGTTTATATATATTACTAAGGTGCATTACAAGAGGCTTACTACAGAATAGTGTGTGTATAGCAGTCATCGTTCATTTACAGGGACACACAAAAGAATTCTCTACTGTCTGTTAACAATAATTCCTGGAAGTGCGTTTTAAGTTACTTAACGCGATTTTAATCTTAAATAGCTTTTTGTCTATTACGTGGTGTGTATAAATTCTGTAGATCCTATACAGGGCAGCACAAAAGTTCGCGAACACATTTCCGTTTATGGACAGAAACTCCAGAAGGAGAATTTAAACTGTGCTACGCGTTTCCTAACTAAACTAAAATTTAGCATCCTATATATATATACAAATCTATAGATCATATACAGGGCTACATAAAAGTATTCGAATATTTTTCCGAATATTGTATATATTGAAAATTCCTGAAATTACGTTTTTAAATATGTTATGCGTTTTCCAAATTGTTTACTTAGATGTCATCTTTCAGCTTATTAAACGGTAATGATTTGTAAAATTATTTTAGAAGCGTTGGAAAGTGCTACATAATCTATGCTTGACGCATGATTTTTCGTTCTTTATGTACGAGAGTAATATATGTGGGGTTAACTGTTCATTTTCGGTACAAATGACACGGAAAATATTTATATATGATCGAATATTCTAATCGAATATTCTAAGCATGCTTATTTCTGAAATTTAGTTTGTTTGTTTTTCTGCAAAAAGGAAAAATATTTTCCTGAATTTCTTATTTGAGCGGTAATGAGGTTCTAGTGAAAGGGAAATATGTAACTTTTCAAGGCAGTGTATTTTACTATGCATAAATCAATAAAATGAAATAAGTAAGTTAATATTAATATTATTCATATTCATACACTTTTATAAATATAGAAAATATTTGATGATGGAAAATATATAACAATGCGAAAAATGTATACTATTCTGGTATGAACTCACCCAAACAATGGATGGGAAACATTGGATTACTACCTTCGTTGCAGAGAAAAGAGAAATGATAAAAATATTCAAGCACGTGGCTTTTTGGAGGTATTTTTTAATTTGCAGGTTAAATTTCGATATAAATTTTTCTGCACGTGCTACTTTGTTTTTATAAATGAATAAAAATTCATATTTACTGCAACGTCATGAGAATAGCGACAATTGGGTTTATTTTATCTGTATGCATTACAACTTTATTGATGACATTTTTTTTTTCATTACAATAAAATATAAAATATACTTTTATTCGAGTATATGGTGATTAAGCATAAAAGTTCGTCTATATAGTATATGTGAAAAGTTTGTGCTGGTAAAAATGACGTTATACTTAGCTTGAAATGCATTTTATATTGTTAAAACTGAAAATAATGATGTGATTGTTCCAATAAAACTTATAGTTCACCGATTTTTCAACTGTTAATTATAAAAATTTGAATTGGAGCCTTTATTGATTATTTAATCGTGATTATATGACCCTAATTACATGTTAGCGATAGTTTTTTTTTTTTAAACTAAATTATACGTATGATGAATTAATTTTTTAATAAAGAATCCAGAAAAGTAGAGGATTTCAGAAAAAATAAAATTATTAAGAGTAGAGTTATGGTAAAAAAAATGCTTGAAACGATTACGGAATATTAAGATGTTTGCACTTAAAACAATATAAATAGTTCAGCGTTTGTTTCCGGGTAATATACTAACATAAAAAATTTAAGATTTCATAATAAAACGCAAATTAGGGAACAGATGTTACAGACGCATTATTAAAAATTATTTGTTAAAACTCCAGAGGATCTGAACTTAACATTTTAGATAAATTTGCCTTATTGTCGATGAATAGTATATAAACATGTTTATATTTTTTGGAGTACAAATCAGTCAGTAAAAACTATTTGTACTGATATTGCATTCAATATATATCTGTTTCCTCTTAGTAATTAAGGTACATCTGCAATTTCCCCTCATCTACATCAGATTACAAATTTGTTTTTAAAATCCCAGGGACCCATGCATTAACCAGGCACTCAATTTAACATTTCATGCCAATTTTACTGATTGTCGATGACTAGTATATGAATATTTTTATCAATTATTTCAAATTTTAAGTGAAAACCATTATTTCTACCCACCGTCCTAGTACGGGTATTTACACTAGTTTATTTCACAATTGCAACGCATGCTAAAATAAATATAAAAGTAATGTTTGAGAAATTTGCAATTCTTTAGATGTATTTCTGGATTTATTATATAATCATAAAATATATATCGTATAATCATAAATTATGATTGTACGATGTCAGTATTAAACTTATATCTTTATTTCTCTCAGAAAAATCTCTCTGAATATTGGGAGATTACATATTTTGGCTAATTTGAAAGTTTTGAATTAGTCTAGTAATGTAAAAAGTGGGTGTTATTATTAAACATTTTCAATTTTGTTTGTATTTCATTAAATAGATCATTCCTAAACTTATTTAATGAATATAGAATTAATGAAGACATAATTCCCAAACAATGGTATTCTTTTTTTTTCTGCGATTGGTGATTACATAGTATTAAGTGCTCAGTTTCTTTCAGACCGACTGCACGTTATATTTTAATTAGCTGTATTAGTGATACTGAAACAAATTATTTTTTAATTCTTTCATTAATATTAATTTCTTGATACGTTTTTTCCTAAAGTTGTAACAATGTCCCTGCATTATCTTTAACTAATGCCATAGAAAATCTAGACAAATGATTGTACATTATTTTGTATATAACCCGTTTCATAAATATATGACCACAATATTTTTTCTTATAAACACCGCCTTAATGTACATTAAGCTTGCATTGAATGTTTATTATAAAAGTTAAATCATTTTACAAAGGAATGATAGTGATATTTCACAAAAATAGTTTAATAATATTAATATATTTTGAAACAAAAAATCAAGCTTCAGAAAATTGTTTCATATTTATATGGCCACTTAACAGTATAACTTTAAAATACTGTTAAACTCCCATAAAACCGACAGTTGCCACTTCTAACAATCTTGTTCCAAATATGCAAATCATGTTGAATTTATAAACAGGAGTTTCATTTTTCATGAGATAAATTTGTAAGTCAAACATGATGCCCGACGAAATGTTTTAAATGAACATGAAAAAAGCAAACTTATTGCTTACAAATAATGTAGTTTATTAGCGAGAGCATTAAATGAAAAGTTTGAGCTATCTCATGCAGTTATTTAAAACTTTTGTAATCTGATTAAAACATATAGTGTAAAAAAGTCACCTAGCGTCAGCTATCCTTAAAAAAATAACGTCAAGGCAGAATAGAAATGTCTTAACCCTTAATTGCATAGTGATGTAAATGTCCATCACTGTTTATTTAACTTTTAATAAATAAATCAACTTCTTCGCCACCACTATATTTATATAGAAATATTAAACCAATAAATTTCCCGTGAACTATGTTGCTGAACAAAGTTAAAAATCTATCTTAAATTTTCTGGTGTATAATATTTAATATATGTATACAAAAGCACAATTGTAAAAGAAAAACTCATGCAAAGAAGGGTTAAAATAGATTTCGGATCAAAAATCTACAATTCGACAATTCTCATGGCCAAGCAAATTTTATTATTTCTCCAGTAGCTATCTTCCAAACAGTTAGAAGTTCTGGAAATTTGAAATAATTAAAAAAAAAATCGAGCCGACAATGACTAAGTGACACAATTTTCAAAGATTGTCATGGAACCGATATCACGTGCCTCATTGGAATATCTGGCGGATTTTGTATTAAAAAATTACTAATTCTTACAAGACAGTTTGATAAATTACTGTTGGTATAAAAAGATAAGCATTTCGTGAATAAAATAAAGCTATTATAAAAAATTTCTAGTTGAAATTTGGAATTAAAATAATAGTAATAGTATCATACAAATTTATATATTTTTGGAATTATATTAATATGGTTTAATAAATAGTGTGTAATTTAATAATTAATGCTCATAAAATAAACTGATATCAATTGATTGGAGGTAAGCAAGAAATATAAATAGAAAAAAATAGTAACCGTAAATAATATAACCTTAATTAAATATCGTAACTATTTATTTTCTTAAAACAAGAAATTTTATGCATAAATTTTATTAAATTGTTTTGAATAAATAATACAATATCTAGATATTTGACACTTAGTTTGAGTATTGTGTTATGAAACTCAACTAAAAACAAACCCCAATAATCGTCTACAGGTAAACTCATGCAAGAATGAAATAAAATAAAAGCAGGTATCGTCAAGTTCTCTAATATGGTTTTTTAAAGTTTGGTTAAAACTTCGAATCTAAGTGGATGTTTTTGTGTATGATGGCTCTCTTATAGAGGTTGTTGAATTTTAACAATGTTACTGCTTTATCAACCTCTAATTATTAAAAAAATCAAATATTTAAATGTCGCATGCTTAAAAATGTTACAAATCTAAAAAAAAATTGAACAAAATTCTTGAGTTCATTTAATCGTAAAAACTAGTTCAGTTTTCACTTGCTCTCTACTTTTAAAATGATTGAGGGTATTAGATAAGGCCGAGTGTTCAGTTTCGGGACAAATGGCATGGAAAATATTTATGTATGACTATAACTCAAATCGAATATTCCAAGTATGCTTAGTTCTGAAATTTAGCTTTTATTTTATTTATTGAGTTTCGTAAAAGCAAAATATTTTTCTGAATTTCATATTTGAGCAGTAATCATGCTTGAAAGGAAATATGTATTGAGTTGTCCGAAAAATTTGTGCCGTTTGGGAAAATTAATTCGTACCGGAAAATTCTATCATTTAATTATTAGACATTAATTCCGATAGCTAATGTCTAATAATTAACGGGCAAAATTTTCCGGTATGAATTAATTTTCCCAAACGGCACGAATTTTCCGGTCAACTCAATAGTATTTTCTAATAATAATTATTAATAATAATAATTATTAATATTAAAAATTAATAAATAATTAATAATAATTATTAATAATAATTATTAACATTAATAACTAATAAATATTAATGATTATTAATGATTATTATTATTAATAAATAATAAATAATTAAGAATTAATAAATAAGTAATAAGTAATAAGGTTAATAATAATTAATGAATAATTAATGATTAATATTGATAATAATAATTAATAAATAATTAACAATTAATAAATTTTTAATGGTTATTACTTAGCCCATTTTACGTCAGCTGCGGATATATAGAAATAAACAACAATACGAATGAAAGATATTTCAAATTTTGCTTCCCAGATGTCTAATAAAGAATCTTTTTCTGAAGGGGATGCTGTTCTCATTTGTGGGTAATTTCTATTAGTTAATAGAAATTATGAGACCAATAACAAATTCGTGAGTTGTTGAAGAAGAAGATATATTAGGCACATTTTACTTCATATATTTCAATTTTATAGTAATACCTTCTTGCACTAGTCACAACTTTGAAAATAGATTTTATAACAGATTACATATTTTTCTATAAACTAAATAACAGATCTGTTAAGAAATTATAAGACAACCTGAGAAAATTTACAAATTTTATGTCAGTTCAATATCATCATAACTTACATGCGTTAGAACGTTTCAGTCATTAACAGGGGAAAATAGGTTTTTCTTCTTGATTATGATAGTTACGATTTATTTAGGAAATGAGTTATCTGAGTATGAGATGAACAAAAAAATATTTTATAAGGGTGCTGCTAAATCTACAAGCGAAATTGTAATGTTAATGAGACGCTTCAAAACGGCTGTTCACCATGGCATAAGTACAGCAAGTTGGAAATTGTACATTAAACGTGACAAATGAGGTGCGTTCATTTCGTGCTATAACTAGTTTTACAATGTAAAAAAAATCATCGTTATTATTTCAGTGAAATGTATTATATCGTCTGCAATGAACGAAATGAGGATGTGTTTTTTTCTTATTACGTATGCCATGTTTACAGATGCGAATTTTTTTTTCGACACCAGACAGAGCTGTAATTTCACCATGGAGATCTTGTTTTGCGAATGATTCTCACGATGAATAGATATTTTGTTTATTTACTTTAATGGATTGAGATATTCGGCTGTTAACCTAATTTTCACGGAAGTTATCTCAGAATCTATACATTTTTTAATGTAACTCATCTCTCAAGCAAACCATTTTTTGAACGATCTTTTTAAAAATGTAACTTTTATGCCATTTTATTTGAAAAATAATTTTGAATAAAAATGGCCGCTTGGCATATGGAAAAAAAGATGTGGTTAGCCCGTATTTTTTCTTCCCAAGCGCTCTTACTATATAGATTACGTATGATAGGACTTAATAGAATAAAGACTTTTATTAACAACTTTTATTAATATCTTTTTAAGTATTGATTCGATTTTCATAAAATGGGAAATGACTCGATAAAATTCTGCAACGATTATAATATTAAATTTCAAACCATTCGGTTGGGTTGTTTTTGCGCTGTTATATGCGGGCAGACGGAGAGACAGACAGACGTACGGACGGACTAGATGACGACTATAGGTGCTACGTATTTATATAATTGCGAAAGCACCTAAAAAATTATCTAAGCAAAATAAAACAAACTGGAAGGAAGAAGAGGTTGACAGCACACGTAACGATCAACAAGTGTTTCGGCTGTCTACGAAAAAAGATTGTAAAATTTAATAACGTTAAAGAAAAAAATCATATGTAATGATTTGTAAGAATATTATTAATGACATTAAAATAAACTGAACCATGCTTACATGTGTTAATTTGATTAGTAAAAGGATGCTGCTAATCAAATGACTAATTAAATAGTTATTCAACACTTCTGCATGCCATTAGCGGATTAATTAAGATGATGATAAGACATAAAAATGTTACATTTCAGGACTTCATCTAAAATTATTTTCACATGTAAAACATCATTTAATGCTAAATCACGGACAATTTACAACTTGGTTATTGACTTTTTTTCTCATATCTCGTACAGTTTTTGAGTTAGAAACATTAATTTTGTTGCTAGTTGGTGTGGTAAGCCGTCTAATAGCGAAGAACGTATCCACTTTACTATACAGTGTTAGCAGAAATAAATGACAGGATTTTAAAAATTTATATTTTCAAAACTATTACACATATTATAATAACTGATATATGAAAATAAAGAAACGCGTTCCAAGTTTTAATTTTTAATTTTTTCCGTTGCTAAACTTTGGATTGGAGATGCGCGTAACAAGGATTCACTCTTATTCACATGGCCACCATGGTCTCCGGATCTTACACCATGTGATATCATTTGGTGATGTTAGATCGAAGAGGATGTTTATGAACAGGGCTTTACAAATTTGATAAAATCTAGTAGCCAGCAAAAAGTTCTAGTCGCCAGTAAAAAATACTTCCCGCCTAAATCATTAATTTAAAAAAAACCAACATGTTTTCTTTTTAGGAATTAATTGAAAAAGAAATAACAAGCATAGTTTAGAATAGTACAAAATTTTAAAAGAAGATATAGACTAAATTTTCTAATGAAACTTAACATAATATCTAAAAAAAGGTAAAAATACCTTAAAGGTTGAATTAACTAGCATATTCCAGAAATTCTGCTGAATGCTTGAAATGTTAGAATAGTTGAGTGCTACAATTTTTAGCCTATTTTCCTGTCGAAGTCAGCATTTTTTAGCATTGTATCCAATTTTACATGCCAGAGAGACCAGATTGGCACTATTCATTATAGTTGTATTGAAACATCCCCTCTCCCCCCTCCCCTGCAGTCTAATCACAAGACTTCCTAGATGGCTAGATCGGAACTGAATGGCGTTTTCTATGCTTAAGATGGAAAATGCCTTTTAAACTTGGTTCTTCCATTAAAAGTACAAGGAAAGAGGAAGATCACTGCTTGAAACGCACGAACAGGGGTTGGAAAGAGAAAAAATACCGTGTGTGCTTAGGTTGTGTTTTTAGGTGAATTTTTATAAGGAGAAAAAAACGCCAGATTAAATAACTTTGTCACCAGATAAAAAAAATCATAGTCACCAGTGGCGACCTGACGACCGCATTTGTCAAACCCGGTTTATGAACCACCATTGCTGAAAACACTCAAAGAAATTAACCATTTCTGGCTCACTGGTTCCACTCCGTGCACACCTAATTTTAAGTCCAAACTTGCATTCGACACCAAGAATATTTTAATAAAATTTTGTTTCTATAATGAAAGCTTAAAATAAGGAGTCCTTATTTTCTAAAAAAGTCGTTTGTAAATTCCGGTGTCAGTCAGTAATTTCTGATTTTACGAACAGAATTTGTCTGTGCCGGAAAGGGTTAAAGAACGCATCAGTGCTAAATTAAGAACCATTGACAGTGTAAATCTGCAAAATGTGTGGCACGAAGTTCATTACAGATTAGATATTTCTAGTTTTACGAAAAGTTCATACATCAAACATTTGTAAATTAAAAAAAAAAAAAAAATTGGAATGTAGTCTGTATTTTCATATATCTTTTATTGTAACATATGTAATAATTTTAAAAATAGAATTTTTTTCTAAGTATGGTCATTCATTTATGTTAAACCTGTAATTAGACACTATGTTAATGACTATAGCTGTAGCCGTTCTTAAGTTAATGGTTGTAGACAGTACTTTAATGGGTTCCCTGTATGTATGGAATTATTGGAAAATAAAGCCAGCGAGGAACATCAAATTTGAAATATTGGAATTTTAAAATTGGATTCATTATCTTTTATGGGAAAGACAGATGTGATAAATAAAGGAAGAAAATAAGAAAAGATAAGAAAAGAAACAAAAAAAAAAAAAAAGAAAAAGAAAAACATCTTGTAATATCTAATTCACTTGCTCCCAAATTGTGTGATCCGATATGTACGCATTTCACAATGTTATTAGAAGATATAGTAAAAGAACCATTTTTATTTCAAAGCATTATTAGGCCCTTTGTTGTACTTCAAAATAATTTTCCCCCATCTTAATAATTTTGAGAAATTTAATTATTTATAAAACAATTTTGTGTGGCATTTAAGCAATTATTTATTTTAGTTCCCTTGTTAACAGCAGGAAAGCAATTTAAATGTATTTCTATTCATTTTCGCATGTCGAAATAGCGTACAGTATAATTTTATATATTTTTTTCTTATTACAGAAACATAACAGTTTGCATAATAATTTCTATAACAACTGTATTTCTTGTTCGAAAAACAGAAGAACATTTCAAAAGTAACCATATTTCAAATTTTCGACGTGAGCGAAAACCATAAATAAATATTTTTCGTATCATTAGCTCTGAAAATGGACAGTCACCCCTACACTATTATTTTAGTTCATTTGAGAGTTACAATAAGTATAGAGGAGAATATTCTGTAAAGAAAAGAAAACATTTCTTTGCAAAATATAAGATGATTTTGAATTTATATGCATGAATGAACTCCACATTTTTGTTTTATAAAATCTCCCAGGAAACTACAGATTTTCAAATGAAAAAATATTTTTTGCACTTTACATTTAATTAGGTTTCGTCCTTGTAACTACAGTAATGTTTAACAGTTCAGCGGACGCGCTACATAGGTGCCAACCTCTCATTAATATTCCGTAATATGCGGGTTAATTTGACTCAGGTTTAACACGTTTCGCACCAGAATTTTTTTTAAGAAATGAAATTAAATAAATTCCACGTAGATACCTGAACTTGAATAAATAAAGATTCATCCAATAATTTTTCTGGTTTGATGCGTTGTTAAACTGGGTCAAATTAACCCACATATTACGGAATATTAATGATAGGTTGGCAGCTATGGCGCTATAATTTTTCGCACGAGTTGGCACGTGTCATAATTTTTACGACACATAATTAATAATTGGTACGATGGTTATTTTTTTTAATAAGGTCGGTTTGTGAATGAGAATGAGAATGACGTGCGATTGCCACAGTGCGCATGTGCGTCTGCTCCCAGCATGATTTGCCTGCGTTTAGACGCTATTTGCGGCCGTATCGTCAGTCTGTGTACTGAGTTGTAGAAGACACCACTTGTGTACACTTGCTTTCTCATTTAACAAGCTAGGCCAAGTATTCCCCCCAAAAAAAGGATAACTGTTCTCACTTAGATTGAATAGCACCGAATATTTTTTCAAGAACGATATCACGGCGTCTGTTTGTGAATATTTTTTTGTTTAGTCTCGACAAATCTTTTAATTAACTATTGGCAGGTGTGTCTGTGCTTATATAAATACTTTAACAAATTTAATCGTTATAAATGTATTTTTATGCGGTTCCTTATGGAAATGTGGTGCTTATATCTATGCAGCAAGTAAATGTAGTCTTTTTCAAATAAAGTACAGTATTTTAACTAAATAAGGATTAACAAGTGTACATCTTCGTCTCCCAAGAAAGGCCAAGACGAACACAAAGAAAATTCGAAAAGAATGTCAAGTGACGATATCACGGCGTCTGCTTGTTAAGATTTCGTTTAGTCTCGACAAATCATTTAATTAACTATTGGCAGGTATGTCTGTGCTTATATAAATACTTGAACAAATTTAATCGTTATAGATGTATTTTTATGTGATTTCGTATAAAAATATCGTGCTTATATAAAATAGCAAGAAAATAGTCTCTTTCAAATAAATTACAGTATATTTAATTAAATAAGAAGTAAAAAGTCCAAAAATGCTTCAAAGGTTACAATAGCGATGAAAAAATAACAAGAGTACAACTTCGTCTCCCGAGAAAGGCCAAGACGTATACAAAGAAAATTCGAAAAGAATGTCAAGTGACGATGACAACAACGTCGCAGAAGCTGCCAGTTGTTCATCAGGAAAACGTTTTGTAGAAATAATGCTCACATAAGTCACTACTACTTCTTTTTCCTCAATCTACAAAAGCCAAGAAGAGAATTTTTTCGGAAGCTAAAGTGACAACGCCGCTCTAAATTTTGCGCAAAAAACAAATTTCGGAAAAACCCAAGACGAAACTTAAGCTATGAATAGTACAGCAAAATTTGCTTCGAATGAAATGGAAAGTGTCCATAAACTGAAAGAATTAAAAATACGATTCAATTTATTTAGAAACTATTTTATCATGTTAAGTTTATGCGATTTAAAGATGATTTAAATTACTGATCAAAGAAGTGTCTTTTTTTTACACTTTCCAACATAGTTGAAAAGTGTTTATGAATTCGATTTGTCTGTCTGTCTGTCTGTGCTCTAACTCGCGTAAATATATTCGGATTGTCATGCAATCAATATATGTTACTTAGGCTTTCGATGGCATGTTCGGTATTCAAAATGAAGTTATAGTTTTTTTAGAGGGACACTCAAAAGAATTTCGTTGCATTATAGTCTATGGGGAAAAATTATTTGCGGTTTATTTTAATGAGGTTACACAATTTCAAAAATATTGAAATTGATATACATGGTGATTTTTTTTTCAAGTTGTGAAAGTAAAACACTATATAAAAAGAACCATTGAAGCAAATGACCTGAAATTTCACCAGTATGCTCCCAAAGCAATGGGAATTTTTTAGGCGTAGTTAAAAAAAACTTAAAATCGCACCGACAGATGTCGCTGAAGGTTAACATCAACTGTTTTTCTTCCTGTACCGGGTTTTGGGTTCAATGAACCAGTCTGCTACAATATCAAAACCCTCTCCCGTAGGTCTTCTGTCGTCATTGGACCTTTTCTTAAATTCTTATGTGTCCTAAATCTCCTAAGAGCAGTTGCTGCGCTGTCATTATTCTGATAATACAGTTACACTAACAACGCACGGTGTGTCAATGGCACAGTCATTGTGAGGATATCCGTAGAATAATGAACACGAGGAGTGCGTGCTTCACGTTTTTAATGCCACTGTACGTGTGTACGTGGCTCGTCTTCTGACTTTACTGCATATACAGCGCCATCTGCCGGTGGGATTTTAAGTTATTCTTTTAACCATGTCTAAAATATTCCTATTGCTTTGGAAGCATACTAGTGAAATTTCAGGTAATTTTGGTCAGTGGTTCTTTTGTTATAGGGTTTTACTTTTACAATTTAAAAAAAAATCCCCCTGTATATCACGAAGGTGCATCACAAGAGGCTTATTATAAAATACTGTGTGTATAGCATTCACCGTTCATTTACTGGGACACACAAAATAATTCAGTACTTTCTGTTAACAATAATTGCAGGAAGTGCTCTTTCCGTTGCTGAATGCGTTTATAAATTTAACTCATTTTTTGTCTGTTAGTTGGTATGTATAAATTCAATAGATAATATACAGGGAGCACAAAAGTTATCGAGTACATTTCTGTTTATTGACGGAAATTTTAAACTGTGCTACGCGTTTCCCAACTGAACTAAAATTTAGCATTCTATGTAGTATATATGCAAATCTATAGATCATATACAGGACTTCACAAAAGAGTTCAGATATTTTTTCGAATATTGTTAGTAATTCCTGATATTGGGTTTTTAAATATGTTATGCGTTTTCTAAATTGTTTACTTAGATATCTTTCACCTCAATAAAGGTTTGAAAAATTATTTTGTGAGTGTTGGAAAGTGTTACATAATCTATGTTTGACGCACGATTTATCGTTATTGTTTCATTTTTATATTAGGCTGAAAAGAGCGTGAAGTGTGCATTAAGTAAACAAAAGAATATTTATGATTGTTATGAATTTAGTCACATGCTACATTAATGAGATGTGCGATGTTACAACTGATATCTTTTTAATTTGATATGACTTAAAATGTTTCTTTATTTTTGGAGAGTTTAATAACGATAAAAAAATGTGTGCGTTATCTTACACAGTCTATTTTCACTCAAAATACAATTACGTTGTTCTTATTTGACAAAAAATACTGATGGAAAATTAAATTGGAATACGTGTGTTTACACTTTCTCCGTAAAATGCAAAATAACGAGGCAAGTGCACACACATGAATTGGAACTTAAATTACTTGGGTATGTCTATTTAGTAAACAGTAAATTTATATACATGAAGCAACTTTGTTAGCAACTGTTTGAAGAATATTTATACACATTCACAGAAAGGGTATGTTTGATTATGTTACGATCAATTTACTTGTACTAATTACAAAGATTATTTTGTCTGAGTAAAATAATACTTTTTTTTCGTAAAGCTCAATATTTAGTCTATAAACATAAAATGAATGTTAAAAATTCTTATAAAGTAGGACGTTATTTATTAGATTAGTAAAACTAATAGTTTTAATAAGGTAGAGCCAGGAGAGATGGCGTGGTCGGAGAGATTGCGCACGTAGAGGTTCGGGGGGAAGGATTAGAGTGAAAGCACAGCAACTCCAGGTAGTTGTACAACAACAGTAGTAGAGTGTCTACTTGAAAGTGCACGTTGATTGCTTTGAGCGTATAAGATAACGTATTGCTATTTTCTTTTGTTTTCCCAAAGTAAGTGCTTGAATTTTCATAGCTATTCATCAGAATTTTTATACAATGTCAATAGTGTAGAATATTTTAAACTTAAATGATTTTTCATAAGCTACTAATCTAGAATAACAATGTGAACATCAACGGTTCGTTTTAGTAGCGGCCATGTTTAAATAAAAGGCCGCGCAATCTCTCCTACCGAAATTGGAGAGTTTGCGCATCTGCTACTTAGGAGAGATGGCGCATTGTTCCCATTAGTTTAAATGCTAGGAGAGATTACGAAGCTTATTGGTAAATTTTCATAAAAAATGAAAAATGAAAATGGACTAATTTTAAGTTAAACGTGTTATTAAGTAACATAATTTTATTTTGTAATCTTATCTGGACTTGCTTTTCCTGATTCTTTATTTTTTTCCCTTTAATTCGAATTTTTTAATCGTTTTTAAAATTATTTCCTTTTTCTGATTCTTTAAGCATTAGATTGAGATATTCATTCCCAATACAATAAAATTTGTTCACAAAAACCTTACAGCCATGTCATTTAAGTGTAATTATTATTGTTAACAATTTAATTGTAGTTATTATTAGTAATAATCTCTCCTACCCATGTGCGGAACCACACCAACCCTGTAAGGACAAATTGCGCAAAATAACTTTCTTGGTTTTATTACAACAGCTCTATTAAATTGCAACATAACAACAAAATAGCAAAGGAAATGCATAAAAAACAAATGAAGTAAAAATTATTCATGGATAGTTTAGCAAAAAATTAATATTTAGATTTTTTATTGCTATTCTTTTGAATTATGCACAGACTCTCCTAGCTTTACCTTATGTATGTTTTGTTTTAATACGCCTCAAAATAACAATATTTACAAAAGATTTAATTATTTTGTTTTGTTTATTAGTAGAAATAAGTAATTTAAATTTGCATTTACTGCTTTTAATACATTTGAACGGCATACAACAACATTTTATTTTTACCTTTTTATACAAACTTAACTATTTATATAAAAAGTTCTGTAAAACTTCCATTCTTTTGCACAGAAAACAAAAGACTATTTCCTAAATAAACATATTTCAAACAACCGACATGAGCGAGAACCATAAATAAATATTTTTCATAACATTATTTCTGAAAATGGACTACCCTATTAATTTAGTTCATTTGAAACATATAGAAAGCATAAAAGAAAGGACACTGGAAATATAAGAAAATGTAGTTTTATTTCTAAAATATATGATATGATTTTAGATTTCGATATTTGAATAATTCTAGATTTTTGTTTTAAATTTCGTCAGGGAATTGGTAGAATTTAAAAGGTAAATATATATCATTTTTTAAAAATGCGAATTCTTGCTGAAACATCATTTGAGTATAGATTTTGATGCAGCTTTGTATTTTGTAAGATTGTTTGTTCTGCTAGAAATTCTCATAGACACGATGTCTCAAAAAGATTGAAATGCGCTTTAATTTTGTTACAGTCGAACTCGGTTAAGACACGTTTCAAGGGACTGGACAAAAGTAGCGTATTAAGCAGGATCGTGTATTAAATATGATTTGTATAATGTTTCAGGAGCTGGGCTTATTAACACATCTAAGCATCTAAATCAGTGGTTCCCAACGGGGGGCGTACGCCCCACAGGGGGGCAATTTGACTTTTCAAGGGGGCAATTCCAGATTTTTGTGAACTCATACCCTCTGAGTTGTTTTTGTAATAGTAATGCTGTAGACTAAAAATAAAAGTTACACATTCAAATTAAAAAAAAACAAAATGAAAAAAACAAGTTTTTTATTCACTTTTTAACCCCTTGAGGGGCACCAGTATATAATATATACCACTTTCTAATATATAACTTTGCCACCAGTATTATTAAATAAAAATATTTAGTATTGTTTTTTGCAGATTGAGAATTTAAAAATTCTTTATTAAAATTTACTGGTGTCGAAACATCGCAAAATTTAGTATTTTTAGACCACGTGCTTGCCCTCCAAGGGGTTAAAAAGTCTCCATTCAAAAGTGTTAAATACAACGTCACCAGAAAAAGTATAGAAAAAATTATTTAAGATATTTAGATACTTTTATATATTTAAAAATTCTTTATAATTTTTCTGATTTATAAGTATTTTAGAATTTTAAACAACTTTTTCGACTATTTATTGAATGAGTCGCACTGCAATATGTCACATGGAAATCCATTTTACACATGAAACTATTCAAGTGTATATTTAACAATTACTTGACGAGCTTCCTTTACAGAATCTTTTATCACATTTTATTCTGATTAGAAATTGTTGTATAATTTAATCACAGAAATTCTGTGATTAAATAAGACAAATGCTTTATTCAAAATTTTGGTTGGTCTAATCAAGGAGTCTAAGCACTCTATACACCACACATACGTGGCGACCGTTGCGAAGAGATTAAAAGTGACCCTTTATGTGCCAACGATACTTTAAACTACGAGTAGTTTCAGATGATTATAAAAAATATTTGATTCATCCATTACCTTCGGTATGTTTCAGGATCAAAGTTAAATGTTTTTTACTCTATCAGCTCATTCATTTAAATTTTTATAAGAATTATATTTTATAGGGGGAGGGGGCATCATCATTTTAGAGATGCTTTGGTGGGGCACGGCCAAAAAAGGTTGGGAACCACTGGTCTAAATGATCTTTAGAGCTTTCGCGTATATGTTTACGGTCGAAAATAGTGTCTTAAAAGTATATATACTATATACTATTAAAGTTCGTGTTCCTGGAATTTTTCATTTTTTTTTGTTTCTGTCTCTAACACAAGAAACATTTCTCCCAGTCTCCGCCCGCTAGTGGTGAAAGGTGGAACTAACGGATGTTGCAACGGTGCGCAACACGCCTGCTATACAGTGCCGCAGGCAGCAGGGACCCGAACAGGAGGTTCGCTCCGTTAGATAATTATAGTATTCTAGATGGAAATTAAGGGTTTTCTGGTGCCATCGGCCCCGGTATACGGCGCCGAAGGCAGCGGGGTCTCGAGCCAGATGTTTGTTCGGTTCGAGGTTTATCATATTCAAGGTTTTATAGAATTCGATGCACCGATTTAAATTAGCGGCCCGCTAGTGGGCGAAGCCAGCTAGACAATACTTTTAATACATTATTAATATTCCTGTTCTCGCAATTTTTCATTTTTTATTTTTTTCTGTCGGTAACACTAAAACTTTTCTCCCAGACGGTGTAGAAAGGCGCAAAAAATATCAAGATACGCATAAAAATTCGGGATTTCTGTTCTTTCAGGTTTTGAAAAGTTCCGCCGGTAGTTAGAAAATATATCAATTAAAAACATTAAAAAATATTAAAAATTGCCCGAAAAGAAGAATCATTTTTATCCAATGAAAGATGACGCCTGCTTCAATTTCAGGGAAAATTTAGGGTTACATTAGGAAGCCGAGTTTGCAGATTCTCATTCAAATGCACCTTTTCGAAGTACGTCGAAATAATCGCTCGATCGCCATAAACATCTGCTGACATAGGTAAAAAAAAATCGCGATTTCAAAAAACCAAAATTCATAAAAATACATCAATTAAAACCGAATATATTAATTGTTTGTGCGATAACAAAGTTAACATGTACTGAGCACGCTCTAAGTGTAATCGCTCTGCTTTAGTCTTAATGACAGCTATTTCAGGATTACATATAGTAAAAATTTTTCTTTCGGAATTTCTGAATAATAAAGTAAGCTAAACTGGTAACCCTGACAAGTAAAGATACTATAATCTGTGGCGGCGAATTTTGATTTTTATAGCTCATTCGATTCGTCTCATCGAGCTAGCTACCTCGCATATCGGCATAAGTTTTGATCAAGACTCCCTTATCATAGATCAGACTTGACAATCCGGAGAAAGTCTATGGGAGAAAATGTCCGCGGTAATCGCCAACTTATTCATTGACTTTCTCCGGAAAGTATCGCCGCCTGGCGGATATTACCGCACAGTTGTCATGTTTCGGGCTTTTTGAACACCAGTATATTTTTAGAGAAAATGTTGTTCTTTTAAATCCCAGAATTCTCCGATCAAACAAAACAAAATTCTCTCTACTAAAAAACTGGTATCCAAAAAGATAATAGAAAAATCTATAGAAAAATCTAGCTGGTCTGCTACCGCATAGCTGCCAACTTTTACGCTTTTTTCTTACCACTAAAATTTAATAGAATTTTTTTCGTCATGTAATCGCACGATATTGTCAATTTAATAAGACAAAATTTACTATAAAATTTTAGTGGTAGGAAAACTACTAGTTCATAAGCAAATGCATAGAACAAATGTAGCTGTGAAAAAATTTTGTGCTATTTCGTGTCGTAAATACTATTACTGACGATTGATGGCGCTAGTAGCAGGACAAGTATAGCGGACTTGCAAAGGCAATTTGCTGATTGAGAGGTCTGATACTATGATTAGGAGGTCTTGCCACAGACTATAGTACCTTTACTTGTGAGTAAAAGTAGCTATCATCCAAATAAATTTTAATTGTGCTCTCCATATTTCTGAATCTAGTGACATTACACATGATGTCAAGGACGGAATTACTATGCACATTCAGCGCATTTCTTGACAATTTGACAGATTATAGATTAAAGATTTTCCTTTTCGGTATAAATCGAATTCTATTGTAATATGTAATATTTCAGTAAATATTAGACTAGACAATACTGTTTTGAAATAATTTTATTTTTTCGTTTATTTGCATATTCGAATAGTACACAATAAAATGGAATATATAAATATATATTTCCCGAATGCAACAATATGCATATGAAATTCGGTAAAATGTAATTCTTGTTCAGAGAATCAAAAGTAAATTTCAGAAGCAGACATATTTCAAACATCCCACATAACTGAGAACCATAAATACATATTTTCTATACCATTCATTCTAAAAAGGGATATTCTACTGTACTATATAACTCTATTTTATTTAAAGTTTAGAGAAAGTTTAGAAAAAAATACCCTAAAAAGGAAAAAATAAATGTCAGTTTTGGCTGGAAAATATATCTAGTTTTCATAGTTGAATAAACATGGAAATTTTGTTTCATAAAATCACTCTGAAAATATTAATAATTTAAATACAATTTTTTTGTTTCATTTATAACAATTTTTAACATAAATTAAATACATTTACGAGTTAAATTCTTCCATCTGACTTTCTATGTCTATATCTGATTGTCTGCCCACGCTCTGAATTTTATAAATATGATTGGATAACCAATAAATTGTCTCTGTAGATTTTCAAGTCCCAAGAGCTTTAGTACAGCAAGTACAGGTCGGAAAACCCTGTCTTAAGGCCTAGAGCCCAGCTCCTTTTTTGGGTGTCTGGTTCTCGAAGCTTCTGGGATACTCCGACAAGTCCCCAAATGTAGCGTGTTGGTTCCCCTTAGGGCATGTGTTCCGCTGTCGCAGTGTCCATGTCGTCAATCACTTGGGAAATGGGGGTGATGCGCAAGTTGTGGTGCCCCCACCTGCCGTAGAACACACAGGACTCCTCTTGGTCCTGCTCGTTAAAAGTTCCTTAGAACTTGGGTTCGCGGTGTCAGTTTTATCAATAAATTGATATATGATTTTGAGGTTTATTATAGCATGTTCACGATTAAAATTGAAGTATGTAGTACATATAGTTCGTTTACAGGGACACTAAAAAAATTTGGTCTATCGGAGATAATTGTTTGAAGCACATTTTAATGATGTTACGCAACATCAAACATTACGAAGTTAATATGAATTTTTGATATGTATTATGTCTAGTTTTATGCAGAAAATGTTGTGCGTAGTATTTATTGATCATTTACTCGAACACAAGAGAATTTGGGTTCATTTCTGTTTGTAAGCAATGGTCGTTTGAAGTATATACATTATATATCCAAAAAACATCGAACACTTTTGATTTTAGTCATTTTATCGAACGTCTAGAGCAGCGGTTCCCAACCTGGAGTACGTGGTAAAACAGTTGGGAGTACGTGAAAATTATATTGGTAATGGCGAGTAACGAAAAAAATAAAACTTAAAATGAAAACAGAAAATCTTTTCGTTTATAAAGAGTGACTTGTATAAAAGTTAAATAAGCTTTCGCATAAAATAAAAGAAAATGCCTACAGTTGGTAATTGGTTGATCATATGTCACCATTATCTTCGCCCACTCCTAATAATGTCTAACGATTTCGCATGTGTCCCTTTTGTTGTTTTCTTTCGAGTAATTCTAGAAATACCCCGCCCACCCCCCCCAAAAAAAACACGAATCGTATCGAGGCATCTGGTGTCCACGATTTTATTTAAAACCCATCATCTTAGCCATCAGTTTAGTGTGCGACTGGTCAGCATTAGCTTAAACTCATTAAGCATATTAATGGGTGTAGAGCTTCATCCCTTCTTTTTGAGCGCTTAATTTGAAATCTTCAGCTAATATTTAGTATTTTGAATGACTTTATATTGTGGTGATAGGTGCCAACCTCTCATTATAATTCCGTAATATGCGGGTTAATTTGACCCAGGTTTAACATGTTTCGCACCAGAAATTTTTTTAAGAAATGAAATTAAATAAATTCCACGTAGAAACCTGAAATTGGATAAAAAAAGATTCATCCAATAATTTTTCTGGTGTGAAGCTTTGTTAAACTGGGTCAAATTAACTCGCATATTACGGAATATTAATGAGAGGTTGGCACCTATGGTTGTGGTTAAAATAGATAAGTGGTTGAATATTGAAATTCTGAAGAGAACTTTATCTAACATCAGTAACTAGCATAAGAACATTACTAATGAACGAAAGCAAAAATATTTGGAATGAGTATGCGAGAAGAGTACTCATAATTGAAAAGGTCTAAGCAAGGGGTACGTGAGAGAAAAAAGGTTGGGAACTGCTGGTCTAGAGTAATACTTGATATATTATTCTTGAACTTCGGGGATGTAAAGAATATATTTGACTTATATTTGTGAGTTAAGATTTAGTCACGTGGCAAATAAAATAGGCGAACAAATTGATTGTAAAGTAACATTTGCGAACACCCTGCAACATAAAATTCGAAACGATCTCTAACTGTAACAAATGATTTCATAGGACCTATACAACGATTGTACGCATTTGTATAAGAATAGCAAATATATTCACGAAGGCATAAACTTCCTTTTTAGATTTAAAAATGTGTAACATGTAGGATTTTCCATTCAAATTTAACATTACTTTTGCGTAACTTGACAGAGTGCAGTACAAACATTATACTGCAATTACAAACAGTGTTGACAGTGGGCTACTTTTTTAAAATTGAGATTGCTTGATTGGCACCACTTTTTTGAAATAGCATAATTCGTCTTCTCTTTGCTCTATCCAATCTGTCATTAAATAAGTAGAATTTTACTTTCTAAAAAAACTGGTGTCAATCAAGAAAAATGAATTAAAAAAAAGTAGCCTACTGGCAACACTGATTACAAAATGAATATACGTATTAATAATTTGATAAATTATGAGTATTTTCATATCATAAATTTTAACTACGCATGTGCTAATTATAGCACATTGTTTTCTTTCAGAATTTGGTTCTCAACTACATATAAGACGCCAATCTATATGTAAAAGAGGCAAGTTAAATATCGCAAAAATTCAGAAATATATCGGCAATGTAGTGAGCTGCATTTCAGTTAATTTCTAAAAGTAAATTGATGATAAGAGAATGATTACGAGATGCAATTTACATAATATAAAATATTTTAACGTATAGAAACCCAGCTAGAAAATGTTTGCACTTTTTTTGCAAAAAAGTTTCAATTGTGTACACTTTGTGTAAAAAAAGTGAATATTTTTGAATATTTCAAAAAGTGTACACTTTGTGTGCACATTATATGCATTTTTTATGCATACAAAAAAGTGCATATTTTTTGTTTTCGAAAACTGTGCAAATTTTTTGCATAAAATAACTGCCTGTTCCGTGTTCGCAAAAAGTGTGAATTTTTTATGCACAAAAGTCTTTACTTTTTATAGATGTAAAAATTTCTGTATTCCAAGTTTTGATTATTTCTATGCATAATGGTGCCAATTCAAATCTGTAAATTTTTTCAAAAGTGCATGTATTTCCTATGAGAATACAATATTACCTAAAAAGAAACACTTCAACGTCACAGATTCGTGCCCCCCTTCCAGCAATATTTTCCTCCCTCACCCCCTCGAGGGATGTGAAGGTGGGGCTGGGGGGGGGGGATAAAACATATTTCACACTTTCTGTTCTTCTATGACCTGCAATTTGACTAATAATATAAGATTAAATTCTTTTTCAACATTTTTTAATAATAATTCAATGGGGGGGGGGGTAACCCCCTCATTGAATTGGACGTATGTACATATGTATATATTATATAGATATTATAAAGAAAAATACAGCTTTAAAACACATATTTTACTGTACATTATTTTTTTTTTATATAATTTTTTTTCAAAAAAAAAAAAAAAAAAAAAAAAAAACTTTTGTTAAAATTTTAAGTTTTTAAAAATTACAAACTTAAATGAGGAATATCTCAAAATTTTCTTCTCGGTAAATTTTCAAAAATTTTAATTTTTTTTTTTTTATTTAAATTTTTAAGATTTTAAATTTTATAATTTTACCCCTCTCAAATGCACAGTTGGGGTATTCTACATCTCCCAGAGACAGTGAAAATGATCTAAATTACATAAAGCATATATTCTAAAACTAATTAAATAAAATTCCAACTGCTAATTTTTTGAACAGTGTGACAGGCCGACAGGAGTGGAGGATATATTAGTTTCCATCTGCGCGTGCGCGGTGCCTTTCCTTCTGTTGTCGAGATACATGAGGCAAGCGTAAACAAGAATTGTATATACAAGATTCTAACCCAATTTTTCTCGCCTGATGTTGTCTATTTTACAGAAAAAAGGTAAATTATTCAATTTTATGTTGTAATGTTCTCTAAAAAACATTGTAAATGAACGTTTGTTTGGAATAAAACCACCCTAATCCTAGTTATAAATGTTAGGCTTAAATGCTACGGCTTTTGGGGGAAAAAAAAATCTTTTAGCTGCTTTTAGCGGTAGTGCTTTTATCAATTTTCACAGTAACTTGTGATTTTCAGTTTAACTATAGCAGGGGTCATACAGACGCCTTACACTACTTAGAAACTCCATAGAAATTAAAAAGTTTCCAAGGAGATACTTAAACTCCTTAAATAAACAAAACAAAATACTTCTTAAATTATCACAAAGTATAATTTAGCGTTCAACAATGATTAAAGAAAGTAAAATAAGTCTTCCCATGTTTATAAAAATGAAGTTCAAGTAATTACTGTCCTTCTAAGAAAAAAAAAATAATCAAATTATGTTTTTGTTTTGCTTGTACATACCCATAAGTTTTCCCTTCAAAATTTAGTTTTTAAAATCTATCTGCATGTGATGTATGATGAGTATTTGAGAATTGACTGTCCTCTGTATCTGTAATATATGACTAAAGCTAAGATACTTGTTTTTATTTTACTTTAAAGTTAATATGTTTAAAAGAAAGCTATGAACAATATTACTATGATTATTTATTGAACTTCAACATGGGGTACAGTGGACCACCCACTCCTGGGGCACAGTGGTCCACAATCCACTCTGCTCCTGTAATGCAGAATGTTCAAAATATTTAATAATTGCTTATTTTCTATAAAGAAAGATTGCTTTAAAGTAGATTTAACTGTAAAATAAAGTAAACAAATAAAAATAACAATTTATTTAACATAGTAAGAAATATTTTGTTTTGTATTTACTGCCTTTGATAAATATAACTGTAGTCTAATTGTTGATGATTTTATTCAAGTAAGATTTATGAGACGCAAATTGAATGGAAATCAGTTTATTTCTTCTGAAACTGTAGATGAATCTGCTGTTGATGTCAATGATTTCATAATGTTGCTCTCAGACCCAAAATTATTTCTTGAAAATTCCAGGCTCAATCTTACTCATAAGTGTTGAAGGGGCGAGGCCAACGAGGTAAGCGCGTAACATCAGAATATTAAATTCTTCAAATTAAAATTAACTCTGGTCTTCAACATGCAGAAAGAAAAGGAATTGCTTACCTTTTCTAAGGTCTATCCAATTTATGAAATATCCACTGGTTTATATATTTCAACTATTTGAGAATTTATTATAAACACTTCTTGAATAATCGTGTAGATGTACCACTGCTGAAATAAGACTTGTTAAAAAAATTATATTAATGCACAATTCACATTGAATAAGTAAGTTCACGTTTGGATTGATTTTAAAAATTATATTTTACATTACTTAAAATTTTAAAAGATTTACATTTAGAATTATATTAATTATAGCATCAGGAAACATTTTTTCCTGTGACTTTACAGAATGAAGGATAGTAATACACTGACTCATTTTCACAAAGTTCGGAAAGTTACGAGTAAAGTTGCATCATTTCTTTGAAACAAATTGACGTTGAATAATTGTCCTTTTAAATGTTTTAGTTCTGTAATAAGTTTATAATGGCATAATCACAAATAACAAATTATAAACATATTTCACATTATTAGAAGAGAACGATTATAACGAGGTAATAAATCTCTATTGCTTGATAAACTTGAAACTTAAGAGTCATAAATTAGGTCACTTGTTTTAAGAGATGAGAGAAAAATTATCGTTGGGTTTTTATCTGCGTGCTTCATCATTTTCTTTATTTATTTATTTTACTTTGAGTGGAAAATATTAAGTGATTGAAATGAATGGATTAGTTTTCTACAATTTCCCCCTTAATCCGTTCATGGGGATTAACTAATATTTTCATTGAATTTCTGTGTTCGATGAATCGAGGCTTGGGTAAAGGTTTGGTAAGTGCATCAGCTATCATTTTTTCTGTTGGAAGATATCTTAACTCAATTATGCCTTCTTCGCTATATTGTTTAATGGCATTAAATTTGACGTCGATGTGCTTTGATCTTTTCGTGAATTTTTCTGATTCAACCATTTTTATGGTACTTTGATTGTCTTCATATAAAGTGATTGGTTTTTGCTGTGGAAAGCCTAGATCGTGAAGTAACTTCAATAACCAAATTATTTCTTGGCTAGCATGTGCTGCGGACACATATTCAGCCTCTGCTGAAGATAAGGCAATGCAACTTTGCCTTTTCGTCGTCCACTGAATTGGGTTGTTGCCCAACATATATAATATTCCCGATGTTGATCTGCGGGTTTTGGTATCACCTGCCCAATCGGCATCAGCGAATACTTTTAATATTGGTTCTTCATTAGTGTTAATTATTAATTTTAGTTCTTTAGTATGATATAGATATCTTATTATTCTTTTTACGGCTTGCCAGTCTTTTTCGCGAGGATTCTCATTTCTTCTGCTTAAAATGTTTACTGCTGCTGAAATGTCAGGTCTAGTTATTGTTGTTATATAAAGCAATGAACCAAGTGCCTGGCGATATTTAATATTATTTGGCATTATATTATCATCATCATTTAATTTGTTATATCCTGGTTCCATTGGAGTTTTGCACGGTTTGGAGTTTTCAAGATTGAACTTTTTCGCTAAATTTTCAATCTTAATTTTTTGATCAAGAGAATAACCGTTAGGTAATTTCTGAATTTGAGTACCTAAATAGTTACTAATATTGCCTAGATCCTTTAATTCGTATTCTTGTTTTAGAGAATTTACGATTTCTTCTATTATTTCATCTTTGCTGGCGATGAGTATATCATCAACATATATTATTATGTACGATGTATGATCTTTTTCTTTTCTAGTGAAAAGACATGTGTCTGCTGTACTTTGGATAAAGTTCAAGTTGTCTAGTGTTTCAGCGATTTTAATATGCCAAGCTCTGGCGGCCTGTCTGAGGCCATAGATTGCCTTTTTGAGCTTGCAAACTTTTTCAGGAAATTGTTCGTTTACATAGCCTTCAGGTTGATTTATATATATTTCTTCATTTAAGTTCCCATGAAGAAAAGCGGTGTCAATATCTACATGTCGCACATTCAAATTATTATAAGCTGCTGCTAAAAGAAGTGTTTTGATGGTACAATGTTGTGCTACTGGTGAAAATGTTTCTTGGTAATCTTCCCCATATTTTTGACTGAAACCTTTGGCAACAAAACGTGCTTTATATTTTTGTGTATTTCCTGAACTATCAATTTTTCGTTTGAAAATCCATCTACTTCCTATGATTCTTTTATTAAGAGGAGGATCGACTAGATCCCATGTATTATTTTTCATTAACGATTGTATTTCGTTTTCAGTGGCTTTAAGCCAGTTTTTCTTTTCTAGTGGATTGTTTATTTTGATAAGCTGTTTCCAGTTTTCAGGTTCTGTTGTATCGCAATCATTTGCTAAAGCAATAAAATTGTCGGAAGTATATCTTTGAGGTGGTACTCCTCTGTTTTGTCTTTCAGATCTACGAGGTTGATGTGTTTCTGATTGTTTGGGCGCGTCAGGTGTACAGGGTGTGTCACCTATTTCTATTTCAATGTATTTTTTATCTTCAATTAATTGTTCGTGATCATTAATTTTCTCGTTTAAATTGTTCAGTTTTTCTTCCAGAAATTTTACAGATCTGGAAATTATTATTTCACCATTTTTAGTGAAAACGCGGTATCCCTTTGTATTATTATCATAGCCCATGAAGATACCCTCTTCTGCTGTGTCATCTAGTTTAGATCTTTTGTGTTTGTTTATGTAAGTGTATACTTTACAGCCAAATACACGTAAATAATAGAGATTTGGTTTTCTTTTGAACCAAATTTCATATGGCGTTTTATTTGTCAATTTAGTGGGGAGCCTATTTTGGAGGTGATTAGCAGTATTTATCGCTTCACCCCAGAACCTATGAGGTAAATTTGCTTCGGATAATAGGCTTCGTGTCATTTCAATTAAACTTCTGTTTTTTCTCTCAGCAATGCCATTCTGGCTGGGACAAAATGGAACTGTGTATTCATGTTTTATACCATGTTCCCTTAGAAAGGCTTCTGTTTTATTTCCTATATATTCCCCACCGTTATCCGATCTAATCGCCGTCGGTTATTTTCCTTGTCTGGTTTTGACCATTTGTACATAGTCTTTTATTTTTTCATAAACTTCATCTTTACTTTTTAATAAGTAAATAACTGTGAATCTAGAACTGTCATCTATGAATGTAAGGAAGTAATTTTTTCCTCCTATTGTGGGTGTTTTAAAAGGCCCACATAAATCAGTATGTACTAAATCTAATACTTTTGTTGTTTTATTTTCGATAGATTTAGAGTACGGTGCATTTGTTGACTTTGTTTTTATACAGGTTTCACAGTTTGTTTTATGATTACAGTTATTTATTTTTATCCCACTGGCCAAGTCATTTTTGACTAATTCTTTTATACTTTCATTATTTCTGTGGCCAAGGCGTTTATGCCAAATTTCGAGGCAATCTTTATTTCTGCAATCATGTGCAATGTTTATTTTATTTTGAGAACTTTCTTCTAGTGTTTCAACTTGATATAAGTTATGTTTCTTTAATGCTTCTAAGTATATTTTTCCATTGCACGATAGTATGCATTTTTCATTTTCGAAAAATACTTTGTAGCCATGTTCTGTGGCTTTACTTACGGAAATTAAATTTGATTCCAATTGTGGAACAAATAACACATTTTTAAGTGTAATTCTATTTATACATCCATCAGATGTTTTTGTCATTATTTGTGTTTCGCCGGTTCCGTAAGAATTTAATGTATTCCCATTAGCAATTGTTACTGTAGTTTTTTCAGTATCGTTGAATTTTGTAAATATATCCCTATCGTTCGCTATATGCGAAGACGCTCCTGAGTCAATTAACCAGGTTTTATTAGCGGGATTGACAATTATGAATGCTGCATCTTTATGTTCACTTTTATTTATTTGTACCTGTTCATCTGTTTTTGATTCATTCATTTTATTTTTACTATCACCTTTTGTATTTTCAAAACACAACGATGTGTACTTTTTGTATTTGTATTGTGTTTTAGGTGTAGTGGTCTGTGTGTTTCTGTTCTTGAGATGCCAGCATTGTTTGTAAGTGTGATTTGATTGTTTACAGTAGGTACAATATTTGTTTTGCCCTTTATAATCTTGAGTGTATTTCTTTTGTGTTTTAAACACCTTTTGTGAGTTTTCAACTTGCTCACTATTTTCTACCCGTTTATTAAATTCATCAGTAAGTTTGCTCTTGATGAATTCGGGAGTTAATTCAATTTCATTTCGGGCTTCGAGAGCTGTTATTAGAGTATTATAACTCGCAGGTAACGAGCACAATAGAAGTGCAGATAAATGCGAGTCGGTTATGTTCTCTCCTATTGCGGAGAGCTTATCTTTTATTTCCAGTATATTAGTAATGTGTTTGTGCATGTTCCCATTTTCGGGAAGTTTTGCACTATACAATTTTCGTAACAAATACAATTTACTGGACAAATTGGCTCTCTCATGAATATTTTTTAAACTATCCCATGTCTGTTTTGCTGTTTCTAAATGTTTTACATGAACTATTTGCGTATCGTCTATACTCAGGTTTATTAAAGCGCGAGCTTTTGCATCCTTTTTTCTCCAATCTTCGTTAATTGGTGTAGAGGGTTCCTGAGTTACGAGTTCGTACAAATCTTCCTTAATTAACAACATATTAATTTTAAACTTCCATATAGAATAATTATTATTGTTTAATTTATCTACTATTTGCATTTCCTTTATTGTCGCCATCTCGGAGAACTTGTTTATACAGTTTTTAAAGTTTTATTAGTTTAAATAGTTTATTAAATTCAATTATGTTTTCTTGAATTTTTAATCTAGCATAAGAGCTGAGTATTATTTTTATTAATTAGAGTCAATTATTAATCCTTAAGAATAAATTCTGAGTTCATATATTCATCAGTCTCATAATCACTGTTGAAGGGGCGAGGCCAACGAGGTAAGCGCGTAACATCAGAATATTAAATTCTTCAAATTAAAATTAACTCTGGTCTTCAACATGCAGAAAGAAAAGGAATTGCTTACCTTTTCTAAGGTCTATCCAATTTATGAAATATCCACTGGTTTATATATTTCAACTATTTGAGAATTTATTATAAACACTTCTTGAATAATCGTGTAGATGTACCACTGCTGAAATAAGACTTGTAAAAAAAAATTATATTAATGCACAATTCACATTGAATAAGTAAGTTCACGTTTGGATTGATTTTAAAAATTATATTTTACATTACTTAAAATTTTAAAAGATTTACATTTAGAATTATATTAATTATAGCATCAGGAAACATTTTTTCCTGTGACTTTACAGAATGAAGGATAGTAATACACTGACTCATTTTCACAAAGTTTGGAAAGTTACGAGTAAAGTTGCATCATTTCTTTGAAACAAATTGACGTTGAATAATTGTCCTTTTAAATGTTTTAGTTCTGTAATAAGTTTATAATGGCATAATCACAAATAACAAATTATAAACATATTTCACATTATTAGAAGAGAACGATTATAACGAGGTAATAAATCTCTATTGCTTGATAAACTTGAAACTTAAGAGTCATAAATTAGGTCACTTGTTTTAAGAGATGAGAGAAAAATTATCGTTGGGTTTTTATCTGCGTGCTTCATCATTTTCTTTATTTATTTATTTTACTTTGAGTGGAAAATATTAAGTGATTGAAATGAATGGATTAGTTTTCTACAATAAGTACTTAAGAATTTAATTTGCAAATTTTAATGTGAGCGGATTTTTTTGTACTTAAGTAATAACTTCAACTAAATTGCAATTGTTCCTGTATTAATCTGTTATTATTTTCAAAATATAATTTTTTTGTTTTTGCTTCAAAATTTATATTACTATGTTATTTTGTGGGTGAAGGGGCAACAAAAAATAATTAGATTAATGAAAAATAGATTTATATTGTATTTTAGATAATACCTAATAGTGGTCCACTGTACCACGGTGGGTGGACCACTGTACCCCGCTTCCGGGGTACACTGGTCCACTTCACAAGTGTATATATATATATTTTTTTTTTTTTTTGAAAAATGTATTGAAAACTATGTTGTGAGAAAATTATGATGGATGTAAGAAGGTTTAAGGAATATTCAAAAATATTTTCATACAGATCGGTCAGTCTGTTAAAGAGAAAAAAAAATGTTAACTGGAAAAGTGGTCCACTGTGTACCGGTCTCCCCTACATAAAGTTTAGAACAGAAGCAGTATCTTATTAGTTATTCGCGCTTTTTATTAATCTTTCAATCAAGCGGTCTTGGAAACCAAAACCACTCACAGTATGTATGCAACAGTTTTTGTGCCAGCAATTAAGGGTTAAACTGCATAAAGTAATAAAGGAACAGCTTTGTGATTAACCTGCTGTGTGCCATCTTGTTTTTTAAATCAAGACATATTTGTTTTGTTTCTCATTTCCTTTCATCCATATTTACTTATTATAAACACATTATTTAATTTTATTGGCTAATTTATTTATATTTAATAATATAAGTTAAAATGTTTTGATTTAAAAAATGAGATTTCTGACCTTGAGCGATAAATCAAAACATTTGTTTAGTTTCTGACATAATCAATAGGGTGGGTCGAAATCATTTCTATTACCGCTGCAGAGGCAGTCAAAAATTTGAAAAAAACGGCAAAAATTTCAATTTTTCGTTTTTTCTAGAGTTTTTAACTTTTATTATATGTCTAGAATTAAATAAATTTACATTATAGCTTGTAATAACTTATAAATGTGTAGTAATTCTGATCATGAGCATTGCGAACCAGGGGCGAGAGAGGCCCCCCCCCCCTTAAATTTGAGAGAAAGGGGTTTTTTGAAGTGATTTTCCGGAACGTTTTAGAGATTTTTTGTTGGGAGGGGGGAGAAAAAGTGAAAATTGAGGGGGAATTTATGTAAGATTTCTTCCTACTAAAAAAATCCTTAAATTTACCATAAAATCGCAAAAATTTCTTCAAAAACCCCTTTTTTCCAAAATTTAAGAGGGGCGGGCCCCTCTTGCCCTTGGTTGGCAATCCCCATCATCAAAATTACTAGACATTTATTAGTTATTACTAGACATAATGTAAATTTTTTTAATAGTAGACATATAATATGAATTTGAAAAAAAGTAAAAAACGGAAAATTGAAATTTTTGCCGTTTTTTTTTTCAAAATTTTGGCTGCCTCTGTGGCGGTAATAGAAATAATTTCACCATAATGACATTTTATTGGAACATTACTAACATCTTGATGTAGCTTTTGCATTCTATTAGAAATTGTATTGGTATGGTTGGATAATTTAATTTAAAAAAAAAAAAAAAAAAAAAAAAAAAAAAAGCGATTTTTTTAAACTTTGCCCTCTTTGCGGCGGTAAAAGATATTTAAAAGATATTAACCATTTGGTGTAATATTTTGTGAATTTATTCCTTATTACCAATGGCAACTTTTCCGCACTATTACGTTTCGATTATATAAATTTCGGTTTTTTCGACCCACCCTAATAACCAAGTTAAATCAAAACATTTTAACTTCTATTATTAAATATAAATAAATGATTCAATAAAATTAAATAATGTGTTTATAATAAGTAAATGTGGATGAATATTATTTTGGAATTATTAATTGAAAGTAAACTAAAAAATTATTTGAAATATATAAAATATGCTTTGATTTTGTTTGTCAAAATTTGTTGGGGGGGGGGGGAGGAACTCTACTGCAGGAACCCTCATTCAATTCCAAAACTAGCTCTTTTTTTTTGGTTCACAAGAGGTAAACATACTTTTTGAAGCCCCCCCCCCCTTAATTTTATTGACTAATTTATTTATATTTAATAATGAAAGTAAAAATATTTTGATTTAAAAAATGAGATTTCTGACCTTGAGTGATAAATCAAAACATTTGTTTAGTTTCTGACATAATCAATCGGGTCGAAATCATTTCTATTACCGCTGCAGGGGCAGTCAAAATTTTGAAAAAAACGGCAAAAATTTCAATTTTTCGTTTTTTCTAGAGTTTTTAACTTTTATTATATGTCTAGAATTAAATAAATTTACATTATAGCTTGTAATAACTTATAAATGTGTAGTAATTTTGATCATGAGCATTGCGAACCAGGGGCGAGAGAGGCCCGTCCCCCCCCCCTAAATTTGAGAGAAAGGGGTTTTTTGAAGTGATTTTCCGGAACGTTTTAGAGATTTTTTGTTGGGAGGGGGGAGAAAAAGAGAAAATTGAGGGGGAATTTATGTAAGATTTCTTCCTACTAAAAAAATCCTTAAATTTACCATAAAATCGCAAAAATTTCTTCAAAAAGCCCTTTTTTCCAAAATTTAAGAGGGGCGGGCCCCTCTCGCCCTTGGTTGGCAATCCCGATCATCAAAATTACTAGACATTTATTAGGTATTACTAGATATAATGTAAATTTTTTTAATAGTAGACATATAATATGAATTTGAAAAAAAGTAAAAAACGGAAAATTGAAATTTTTGCCGTTTTTTTTAAAAAATTTGGCTGCCCCTGCGGCGGTAATAGAAATAATTTCACCATAATGACATTTTATTGGAACATTACTAACATCTTGATGTAGCTTTTGCATTCTATTACAAATTGTATTGGTATAGTTGGATAATTTAATTTAAAAAAAAAAAATGTGTTTTTTTTTAAACTTTGCCCTTTTTGCAGCGGTAAAAGATATTTAAAAGATATTAACCATTTGGTGTAATATTTTGTGAATTTATTCCTTATTACCAATGGGAACTTTTCCGCACTATTACGTTTCGATTATATAAATTTCGGTTTTTTAGACCCACCCTAATAACCAAGTTAAATCAAAACATTTTAACTTCTATTATTAAATATAAATAAATTATTCAATAAAATTAAATAATGTGTTTATAATAAGTAAATGTGGATGAATATTATTTTAGAGTTATTAATTGAAAGTAAACTAAAAAATTATTTAAAATATATAAAAATATGCTTTGATTTTGTTTGTCAAAATTTGTTGGGGGGGGGGGGGTGGACTCCACTGCAGGGACCCTCATTCAATGCCAAAATGCTGTTTTTGTTCACAGGAGGTAAACATACTTTTTGATCCCCTTCCCCTCTTCCTCCTCCACAAAGTAAATAATAGCCAACTTATTTTAATCATAAAGTACATAATATTTAACTATGTAATCAACTTTGTCAAGTATTTATTTGATAAAACCTCTGAAACCGGAATCTAAAGGAATATTAAAAAATATCGCAGTATATGGATTTCCTTCTTGGGATGTATAATTGTTGATACATATGTTTTAGCATATTAGTTAGTAATCTGTAACTTTTAAAATGTAATTACGAAAATTTTAAAAGCTAATAAAGTAAATTTAAATTACTATAAACTAAGGATGCACTGAATAGCGATTTTGGCCGAATACTGAATATTCAGCCCACAAGTATACCGAATATTCGGCTGGCCTAATATTTTTATATTTCAGACTAAAGTATTAAAAGTTAAATTATAAAACAATTTTACATAATATTTAACACAGATACTGCCATTTTATGAACCAGACCTTTTTACAAGAAGCCTTTACAGAAAAAAACAAACTGTGCTTTAGCTTTGAGTTATAACTTAAAAAGAGTATAGTCTTAAAACTTTTTTAATTAATTTAGTTAAACTTTGATTAATTAAACTTTGTAGCTTCTTCTGTGAATTAAAATAAAATTATAAAATGTTCTTATATTCAGTTATAAGCCATTTTGTATTGGGTTGTTATTGATTTTCTTCTCTTCCAGAGTGGAAGCTTAGCTGCTAGTAAAATGTGGTTGAACAGAGACTTGTTGATACATCTCATGTAAGTATTATTTTATAATTTAATAAATCTTATTACAATATATTTTATTACAGTGTCCAGTTTAATTACGCTGTTTAGGAATTTTGTTATCTTCTTGTTATCTTGCGGCCCTCACAATTACGATTATGCCAAGGTTGCAGCTATGTAGATATGCCATTAATGGACACCTCCTTCCCAATGTTTTTGGTTTAAAAAAATAACCAATTAATATTTTGCTTTTTTTTTTTTCATCTCATAACTCCCCATTGCATGTTTTACAATCTGGAGTATTGTTGACACTCTAAAAAATCCTGAATTTCGTTGATCGACTGCGTAAAAATCCTGAATTTCGTCGATCGACTGCGTAAAAATCCTGAATTTCGTCGATCGACCGCGTAAAAAATCCTGAATTTCGAAGATCGAACGCGTAAAAATCCTTAATTTCGTAGATCGAACGCGTAAAAATCCTTAATTTCTTAAATCGAACGCGTAAAAATCCTTAATTTTGTAGATTGAACTTGTAAAAATCATGAATTTCATTGAATTTTATCGACTGAGTGTGAAAAAATCATGAATTTTATCGACCGAGTGTGAAAAAAATCATGAATTTTATCGACCGAGCGTGAAAAAATCATGATTTTTATCGGCCGAGCATGTAAAAATGATGAATTTTATCGACCGAGCATGTAAAAATCAGGAATTTTTATTGACCAAGCATGTAAAAATAATGAAATTCATTGACCGGGCATGTAAAAATAATTAATTTTATCAACCGAGCGTGTAAAAATCATGTATTTTATCGACCGAACGCATAAAAATAATGAAATTTGTTGACCAGGCGTGTAAAAAAAATTAATTTTATCAACTGAGCATGTAAAAATCATGTATTTTATCGATCGAACGTCTAAAAATCATGAATTTCATCGATCGAATGCGTAAAAATCATGAATTTTATCGATTGCTGTGTAAAAAATCATGAATTTTGTTGATTATGCACAGAAAATCGTAAATTTCTTGGAATGGGCACATAAAAGCCATGAATTTCTTCGAACGGGTACATAAAAATTACGAATTTCGTCGAATGGATGCTGAAAAATCGCAAAATTTAGGGAAAAAGGGCAATCAGGAAATCCTGCATTTGGCCAGTTTTTAAAGTTTAATCGATGAATGGCGACTGGCGAGTGCTTATTTTCACCTTTACCCTGAAAGCTGCACATTATCTTCCATTATGTTTGTTTAGAAACACTCAGTTTTGAAAAAGAAAACAATGTTCACGATCTTACATTTATGCATTATTAGTTCTTATGAATGTCATCATTAACAGTTAATTTTCTTAGTTGTTACTTTTCAAACAGGAAATACATAAATGTACAAGTAATCTCTCTTATTTGAATATAATTCTACTTCTTAATTTTCCGGGATATCTTTATTTATTAACAGTTAAAAATAAAATTTAACTAAATTTTTTGAAAATATTTTTAAAAGCCTGTTTGGTTCAGGGTTGACTTGATTTTGCCCAACCCGAAAAAACCCACTTGAAAAAACCCTTGAAAAAAACCCAAGTGGGTTTTATCAAAATCTTTATTTAAAATTCCACTTATCTAACTAATAATAAATATATCAATTTAAACCAAACATAATATACATTTTATGTGTCACAGATATAGTTTTCAGAAAATTCTAAATGGGCATAATTGCTGTATCTGAAACAAACTTGGAAAATTCACAGAGAAAATAATTATCTTAAAAAAAATACATGTAAAATTATATAAACAATTAAAAATCAGGATTATTTGTCAATATGACGAAAACAGTGGGGGGTTCAATCAATTCTTAAAAATTAGAGGCACGGGTATTTTAGTATGATTCAAAATATATTAAGCATAAAACTAAATTAAGTTGAACAAAACATAAAGGGTAGATCATTGATTCATTTCATTTTCTTTAGTGAAATAGTATTATAGTGCAGCACAACCCACCATAATAATGAATCTCTTCTGCATAGCTAAGAACATTCATTATCAGATACAAGATTAAGATAGTGATAGCAGTTTTTTTTTTTTTTTGGGGGGGGGGGATTCTAATTTTCTGAAAACTTATTGTATTTTAATAGAAATTTGGTAAGCTGCCTAATTTATTATTATTTGAATTTGCTGAAAATTTAAACACAATCGGATAGTTAAAAGTTTTTTTTTTTTTTTTTAAATAAGTAAGGAAAAGAAAAAAGTATCGTTTAGTTCTTGGTTTAATTATTATTATTTCTATTTGCAGTTTAAAACTTTAATTAAATCTCAGTCATCAGCAGCCAGCTGGGGAAAAGAAAATTGACCTGATAAAAATCCATCAATAAAACAAAAGAAAGATACACTGGAGTGTATTTTTTTCATTTTCCAATTAAAGTATTGATGATCCAAACAAATTCAATTATAAAATATTCTTACGTAAATATAGTATTTAAAATATAATGTAATATAAAGTTCTTTGTTAAATAATTCTTTAAAAATAATGATTTCTTATTCTTGAGATAGTTCTATTGTTTATACCTCCCCCCCCCCTCCTTATCTAATTTCGCCAAAAGCAGAAGGATGGGCGATCGCAGACTATGACACAACATGCAGCTATTCTGTGCTATTGAGATGCAACCCCCCCTTTCCCCCCTCCCATACATCAAGATCTCTGGAAGATTTAGGAATTTAAGCTTACAATTTAGATGGTTTAAAAGTGAATTCATCCCTCCCCCCCTAGTAGGACAATAATTCCAAACATTTGATAAAATTCTACTACATAAGAAAATTTTAATAAAACAAAAGTAAATGATTCACTGTTTAAATCTAATTTTTATCTATAAAAGAGAAATAAACAAAATTTTAGACTATTAATTTAATTATTTTGACTTTAAAAAATTTCTTTCAATTCAGTCATAAAATATCTTTAAAAGCATTACAAATTTTTAAACTATTTTTAATATTGAATAAAAATTCTAAATAATTGTAATTAAATAATATATTAAATAAAAATTCTAAATAATTATAATTAAATAATATATTAAATAAAAATTATTAAAGTATTAACATTTATTTTTTTAAACTTCATCCCATTAATTATATAGTTGTTACAAAACAAACAAACAAAGAACGGCAAGAAGAAAAATCCTCAAAACCCTGAAAAACTCCCGAAAACCCCCTGAAAAAACCCCAAAAACCCACTGGGTTGGGTTTTTTCTGAAAAAAAAACCGGGTTTTTGCCAACCCTGGTGGTTGGGCCATATATAAAGATATTCAGCAAAACTGAATAGTTTGATATTTGGTTAGGCCGAGTGCGACCTATTTTCAGCCTAATTAAATATTTGTAGTATGGCCAAATACATACCAAATATTCTGTGCATCACTAGTTGTAATTTTCCAACTGGACAAAAAATGTCCGGGCCAAGAATTTGAATAATTGTGTTAAAATTAATCTAGAGTAAATTTCTAGTTTGAGATTTGGAAAATGTTGTTCAAAATGTTTTTGAAAATGACCCGGAGTGAGTCAAAACATGTCGAACAACCTAATAAAAGTTATATTTGTATTATGTTGTTAATTTACATCTTAGCATTTAAAAGAAATACAATATGCAGTTGTTGCATCTGTTTTTTTTTTTTATGGGGGGGGGAGGTATGAGAGGAAAAAGCCAAATATTAAAAAATATGTAGAAGATACAAAAAGAAGCTACTGGGGGAAAACGAGCCGGGCGCTTTTACAATATCATTATCTAAAACGGACAGGGTGCATCGGCAGGTTTAAAGGAAAAGGGCAGGGTGCAGCACCCTTTGAAAAACATCAAATGAGAACACTATGTAAAAATGATCTTTTATTTAAAAATTAATTGAAAATCAAATTTTTCGTTCACATTCACACACAAACATTTAAAAAAAAAAATACTGTTCAAGCTTCCTAAATTTTATATATTTCTTCTGACAACTACTTCTTCCCTTCCCCCCTTTCCTCTAGCGACTCTGAATATAAATTGGCTGAGCAAAAATCACAAAACATAAACAAAATTCACATCACATAAAAAAAAATCTAATTAAAATTTTGGATTTTTTTTTTTTTTTATGGTCCTTCCTATTATGCAACTTTATTAAAAATTTCTCAGCTCTGCACCCAACAGTCTGAGCCTTTGAAGTTAATATAGATACATAGTTACACACATGCATTTTTAATAGTATAGATAGTAAATTTCAAGTTTGAGATTTGAGAAATTGTTTATATGAACAACATTTTCCAGTTTGTCCATATATTACACATGAAAATAAGTGAATTTTAACTATAATTTTTTCCTGTAGAAAAACAAACTACTTAATAAAATCTAATATTGAATTCTTATATTTATGTAATGTCTGTAAAGTAGTTCAGTTTGCATATTTTTGCATGATTTATTTATTTATTTATTTTTTTTTTACACAGGAAACAAACAGGATACAGCTTGAAATTGGTGTGATAAAAGTAAATCATCCAAAGATACACCTCCACAATGTGACTGTCAGACTGTCAGAATTTATTTTGTTTAAATCTAAAAGGAAGAAAATTTAAGTCCGGAACATTTACTGTATACATTACATTACCGGAACAGAGTACCATTAGTTTATTATTTATGTTGTGATTTCAAATAAATGCAGCAGCTGTACTGCAATGGTCATTTTTTTGTGTGTGCTGTGGTTTCTTTCACATTTTCCCAACAGCAGCTAGATTTTAGCAGTCGTCTATCAAAGCTCTTTGCAATCAGAAAAATGATTGCATCCAGTTGCAACAATCGAAATTTTCAATGACTGGATTGGAAGTGAAATGATGAGAAAAAGCTGATCGCACTTGTGTAAATAAACAAAAATAAGTAAAGTTGATTTTTTTTTTTTTAATGCCTTTTTCTAAGTTCAAATACATTAGTTAAAACATTTTCAACTAATAACTAGAATTTAGTGCAGCTCTTTTCAAGTAAGTGTAATAATTTTCTCTTATTGGGTTTTAACAATATTGGACATGTTTTTTACTGTATGCAGTGTTATATTTAATTATAAAATTTATATATTTAAATTTAAGCTTATTATCTTTTTCCGCATGTTGGTGAACTTGTACCATGTCTGATAAAATTATTGTTCATAATCCTATGTATAATTATGCATCTTTCCAAAACTGGGTTTATTATACATTGATAGCTGTAAATTTCATAGTAAGCTGAATCTTGATTTAAATATATGCTTAAAATGTTTGGTATGCAAAAAATCTACTTGAAGAAATGCACAAAATCTGAGGTGCCATATACGCTCAGATTTTGTGCACTTTATATTTTACACATTTTTTGCATGCCAAAAATATCCTAAATTGTGCATTTTTTATGCATAATCAGAGTCTCTGATTATGCATAAAAAATGCACAATTTAGGAATTATTTGGTATGCAAAAAATGTGTAAAATAAAAAGTGCACAAAATCTGAGCGTATTTGGCACCTCTGATTGTGCATAAAAACTGCAAAATTCAGGGATTATTTCGTATGCAGAAAAAGTGCACAAAATCTGAGCGTATTTGGCACCTCTGATTGTGCATAAAAACTGCAAAATTTAGGGATTATTTCGTATGCAGAAAAAGTGCACAAAATCTGAGCGTATTTGGCACCTCTGATTATGCACTTTTTGTGCAGAATTCAGTTCGCACTTTTTTTGCAGAATTCAGTTTGCACTTTTTATACACAAGTAGAGGTGCCAAATACGCTCGGATTTTGTGCACTTTTTTTTTGCACTTTTTTTGCAAACTTTTTCTAGCTGGGAATGCAGTTTAATACAATATATGTGATGCATTTTTCTTCCTTTATAAATGTGCATGTGTACTTAGAAAATTAATAACTTTTATGCAATTCAGTGGGTATCAATCAATTATCCTGTGATTTATGGTCAAAATTGCAATTCAAGGAAAAACCTTTATCTTCCAGTAATTTTCAAAAAGTTAATGATGTGTAGCTCAGTATACAGTAGGGTGGTGCGAAAAAAGTGAAGTTGGTATTTCCGAGTCGCTATAGTGCAGAAAAGTTGCGATTGGTAAATACACGAAAAACAAAAAACAAAAAAATATTCAAATCGGACTTCATCTTCCGATCCCGCAAACCACATAAAAATTCAAAAAAATTGAGAATTTCCGATTTTTTCAGCATTTAAAAAAAATTACATATATACATTTTTTATCGCTACAGTGAATAATATTTGCAGATTGTGCTGTTTAATAATAATAATAATAATAATAAATTGCGTTTAGAGAATATCTTCCAATCGCGCAAATTCCATAAAAATAGAGAAAATTTCAATTTTGAGTGATTTTGATGAATTAAGAAAATAATCACAGGAAGTCAGTTTGCATTCCGATGTTAACAGTTGCATATAAATTGTGTACAGCTCTTTGCTTGTTTAGATATTTGATAATATTTAAACAACCCAGAACTCACCACAAGGAGTTGGCTGCATTTCGAGTCCCACCCACACCCTTTCTTTCATCCAATCAATAAGTGTGTTTGCTACTTACATTACTTAAATACATAATTTGTTATTTCATCTGTTTGACTATTAGACGCAATATTGTACTGGGATTTGGTGGTAGAGATTGGTATCATGGACCTTGATTACAGTGTGGCCCGGATGAATTAATTTTTTTGATTGGGGCCTACATACCTTAAGCGATGCTTCTGTTACCAATTTGACGCAGAGCTCGACAGCTTGCGTGTGGCAGGGAAATGTTTTAGCATCCCAGATTAAACGAAGGAATGTATTGTTTCATTGGTTACTCTCCGTAAAAGAGTTGGAGATGATAATTTTGCTACATTCCAATCAATTAATTCTGTACAATCTACCGCACCGAAGTGTAAAGTAGGAGTGATAAAGTTTCTGATGCCTTTACCTTTTGAAACTAGACTGTCTTTTAACACTCTTCTTAGCCCTAACTCTCTATGTGTGTCCTCTTATCAAAGACCTTTGCCATCAGTAGGTTTTCCGGGTGGGCAAAAAACGAGTTTCGTTCAATTACAGGGAATGCCACTTTCTTCAGTTCGTCAGGCAAGTATCGAGATGTTTCTATTGCTCTGTACAGATGAATAGGCCCATCTGTAATGTACTTATTGTATTTTATTTCAAACCAAACTGGCATGTAAGATTTTAAAATAAATATCACTGTGGTTTTTAAGGCATCCGATGGGTTTTCTACTTTCACGTAAAGTCGAAAGACTCTATTTTCACAAGTGAGCCATCTAGCATGTGAATTTGGCCGGGGTCACGCTTTGATAAGTGATTTGGAAAGTTGCCACTTTTAATTGCTTGACTTAAGTCAAAAAGACATCTTTGTTCCTTGCTCAAAAGTTGCATGCCCACTTTTTGAATTTCACAATCAATTAATTGAAAATTTATCACTGAGAGCTTTTCACAACCAATGAGTTTCTGCCCAATTGGTCCACTAAATGATTTTGGGTTAGTTGTTTCACCATACAAATGTTGAAAAAGATGTGGAAAGGTAATTCAACAAACTAGAATAAACAAACAATTCACTGAAGTGGTCGTCCGAGAAGCACTTCGAGTTGTCTGATAGCACCTTTCCATCCTGTATTGATATTTGTACCACTACAGCACTACAAAATCTAAGTATTATAGTAAAACCCTTGTTCAATAACCAGCTCAATAGTTCAGCTCAACAGTATCAATTTACATTTAAATCTTAACCTGAGACCACAGACTGACCTCAGTTAATTATTTTCTTAATGCATCAAAATCAATCAAAATTGAAATTCTCCCGATTTTTATTGAGCTTGAGCGATCGGAAGATATTCTCTAAACGCAATTTATTATTATTAAACAGCACAATTTGCAAATATTTTTCATTACAGCGATAAAAAATGTATATGCGCAATTTTTTTTTTAAATGTTGAAAAAAATCGGAAATTCTCAATTTTTTTTTAATTAGGCGGTTTGCGCAATCAAAAGATAATTTCTAAGCGCAATTTTTAAAAATTATTATTATTAAACAATACAATCTGCAAATATTTTTCACTATAGTGATAAAAAATATATATACGTAAAACTTTTTTTTAATTCTGAAAAAATCGGAAATTTAAAATTTTTTTGAATTTTTAGGGGGTTTGTGGGATTGGAAGATAAAGTCTTGCAACTTTTCCGCACTATAGCTACTCGGAAATACCAACTTCATTTTTTTCGCACCACCCTATTAGGCAATAATATGTTATACATTTTTAAAAATTCAAAAATAAGTGTTTAAATGTGAACTTTAGTAGAAAGCATTTTCTTGCTTGGATAAAAAGAGAAATTTTACAAGTAAATACATTTAAAATATTCGACGTGAAGGAGAACATAAATAAATATTTTCCATTCCATTAGCTCTACAAATGGACAGTTACTCCTACGCTATTACTTTAGTTCATTTAAGAGGGTCAAAAATATAAATGAACGAGCTCTGAAAACAAAAGAAATGTTAGTAGTTTTGATTTGTAAAAAGTACAACTATTTTAAGTTTTAATATTTGAATAAGTAGTTGAGTTACGTTTCATATTGCTTTTGGAATTTTTTTAATTTAAAATGAAAAATGTATCGACCAGTTTTTTGAAATGGCGTACACTTATTTAAAGGTCATTTGGGTATATATTTAAAACATCATTAAGTTTTTAAAAGGCTGTTGTTTCTTCAATATAGTTTCAACTGCATATTGCAGGTGAAATGTTGTGACCTTCGTGCAATTCGAAAATTACAACAGCGGTGTTCTAAATTTATTGTGCTATCAAATGTTACTTGAAAAAAACTTACATAAAAAAAAAGATTAATTAGTTCGAGTGAAATTTTCATTTATCGCATTAAGATTATTGACAATTTTTAGTGACAATTTGAAATATCTGCCAATTTTTTGGAAATATCGATTTCGAAATTTTATACAAAACCAGTCTATGTACCCGAACATACATATCTGAAAAATTTTATCATGCATGTAGTCTTTAGCCATATAGCCAAGGCTTAATTTGCGCTGGAGCCCATCAGAGCCCAGCTCCGGTACTTCTCTTTTTTTAGTAAATATTTAAATCAAGACTCCCTTATCATAGATCAGACTTGGCAATCCGGAGAAAGTCTATGGGAGAAAATGTCCGCGGTAATTGCCAACTTATTAATTGACTTTCTCCGGAAAGTATCGCCGCCTGGTGGATACTACCGCAGAGTTACCAAGTCTCCGGCTTTTTGAACACCAGTATATTTTTAGAGAAAATGTTGTTCTTACAAATCCCAGAATTCTCCGATCAAGCAAAACAAAATTGTCTGTACTAAAAAACTGGTATCCAAAAAGAGAATAGAAAAATCTATAGATAAATCTAGCAGCTCTGCTACCGCACAGCTGCCAACTTTTACGCTTTTCTCTTACCACTAAAATTTAATAGAATTTTTTTCCTCATGTAATCATACGATCTTGTCAATTTAATAATGAGATAAAATTTACTATAGAATTTTAGTGGCAGGTAAAAAGCTTAAAAGTTGGCAGCTATGCTACCGATACTAGTTCATAAGCAAATGCATAGAACAAATGGAGCTGTGAAACAATTTCGTGTTATTTCGTGTCGTAAATACTCCTATTACTGACGATTGATGGCGCTAGTAGCAGGACAAGTATAGCGGTCAAAGGAAACTTGCTGATTGAGAGGTCTGATACTATGATAAGGAGGTCTTGATTTAAATATTGGTCAGAATTCACCGGAGCTCATAAACACTACGCTCCGGAGCCCAGTGCAATAACGCTTCCGAAAAACTAATCCTAAATTATCCTTTCGTTTCCCTCTCATCTCTAATCTTTTGCACCAAAACACTTATAAGTGACGTAATGGGTCACTCACGTAAGAGATGGAGATGAAACAGGCTCAATTTTTATATCAGTCTTCGGGTTTGGGCAGGAGCTCAATCTGTCTTAAATTCAACATTTTATTTATTTCCATTTCGAATAATTTTAATGCAGTTTTGATCAGAATAAAGAGTAAACAAAAATAGTCTTTTCTATTCTGCATAGCTGCGAACTATTCATTTTTTGTGTTAACACTATTTCCGAATCATAATCCTGCGCTTATTTAATAGCAGAATTCTACGATTAATTAACATTAAGATTAGGCAAAGGTTTCTATGTGGAAGTAGTAATAACTAAAAAGTGGAATAGTTGATAGCTAAGTATGCGCATATAGATGTATTTAAAATTTTTATTTTGCTAAACAAAAAATAATGCTTTCAATTTTGAAAATAATGTATGAAATATAAATGTGCAGATTGGAGTGACGGCGGAGGGGGGGGGGTGTAAGCTATTACGGGTGTTAGTACTACAAAATATTAGGGCCCCGGTACTTTTTCCTTAGAAATTAAGCCCTGCATATAGGCAAAGCTCTAATAGAACTTCATTGAACTTAAGATGCTCTGTTTTTAGAAGCAACTTACAACTGACTTAAATGGACTAGTTAAGCTCTTTCACCAGACTTTGTTATTATAATTATAATAATATTAGTTATTATTTTATTAAACCAAACCTGCGGCGCTACAATCCATTAAGGATTCTAGCCAACACTGCCCAGCCCTGCTTTCTTGACCATGTGTCCTGAGGTGCTATTCAGCATATGTCCCGGCCAGGTGGTCAACCTACTTCTGTATGCTTATACTACGTTCAGATCACATAGTTAAGATATCTTAGACCGCGGAACTCACTGAGGGAGTTCCAGAAACTCACTTAGTGAGTTTCAACTTTCTATTGCTAGATACTGCCAGTACCACTCACTCTGATTGGCTCTGGAGGCCGATTGGCTGTTGAGGTTGCCTTTAACATATGCGCATGGTTGGATCTGGTTGGCGCATGCATGGAGTTCCAGAAACTCACTTAGTGAGTTTCAACTTTCTATTGCCAGATACTGCCAGTAGCATTCACTCTGATTGGCTCTGGAGGCCGATTGGCTGTTGAGGTTGCCTTTAACATATGCGCATGCGCACATCCTATATTTGTTCAGATCTCGGACACGGCGATATTCAGTGAGTTATCTTAGATGAGTTTTGCGGTGTGGGTCAATTCCGCGAGGGCACCACCTCAAAAATGGCGGTCTAAAATATCTTAAATGTCCGATGTGAACAGGGTATTAGTGTTTAGTTCTCAAACAAGCTTCATACTCTTTTTATCGCCCCAAAGGTATGAAAGGTTGAGTGAACATTGTCCAGTCCGCATCTCGGAATTGAACTGAGGGCTTGTAGCTTGGTAAACAGGCGTGTTGCATATTATATTTATGTAATTACTGTTCGAAATTTTTGAATGAAAAAGGTGGCCAAACTGGCAACTCTTTACATGTAGAACGTGAATTTTTATTTATAAAACATGAATTTTATATTCTCCGTATTTTTACTTTCTTCTATCTTTACAAGAAGAAAGTGTTGGATTCATGAAAATTTTCGATTTCCGGTTTTCGACGGATTTATACGTTTTAGAGTGTCTTGAACACGATTTGACTATTGTTAGAAAATATATGTCTGTGTGTCTGTCTGTCTCTATGTGACAAAAATTTTGTGGTCGTTCTATCTCAAGAACTCATGCTCGGATTATAATAACACTTTATATTCAGTTAGTCCCTGATATAAATTGGTGCTGATTAGTTTTTGGTAAAAATTGCCCAGCAGGTGGCGCTGCTATGCAACATTTTTTGCGATTACCGCAATAGCTCTATCTCAAGAACTAATGCTCGGAATTTAAAAAAAAATTATATTCAGTTAGTCTCTGATTAAAATTGGTGCTGGTTAGCTTTTGGTAAAAATCGCCCAGCAGGTGGCACTGCTATGCGTAATTTTGCAGGATTTACACGATTTTAGCGATAGTCATATCTCAAGAAATAATGCACGGAATTTAATAAAACTTGAATTTCAGTTAGACCTTAATATAAAGTGGTGCTGATTCTTTTTAGTGTATGCGAAACCTGTCTGAGATAGAAGAAAGATTTGTGATTGACACATCCGACTAGTTACTTTTAAATACGCTAATAAAAGTATGTTTTTTTTTTTTTTTTTAAAAACTACATTTACTTCGTTGCTATTAAAAGTAATTGCTTGTTTAAAACAACAAGTGTTTTTTTTTTTTTTTAATTACATTTATTTTGTTGCAATTAAAAATAATCACTTGTTTAAAACAACAAATGAAGAGTAAAATTTTTAAACTAAAATCTCGAATTTATTCGAACACCAGAACTAAAAAATTACCATGCATTTTCAAAATAAATCTTTCATTTACGTTATTTTCGGTGCCTATTTCTCTATATACCCTTATGTTTCAGATGATCTAGAGGAAAAGTTTTTGGAGTGAGTGTCCATTTTCAAAACAAATCGAATAGAAAATATTTATTTATGGTTCTCATTCATATCGAAGATTTGAAATATGTTTGTTTCGGAAATTCGCTTTCTTTTTGGTATGAAGGACAAAAAAAATACTGGAGTTTGCATATGGATAGTAATATATTTGAAAGGTAAAATAAAATACATAGCATTTTGCTGTATGTTATTAAGTTATGCAAAATTTCTTGATATCACTGAAACTATTTTTTTGCTTTATTTGAAAATTAAATGTGATGAAGATATTAAAGTTTTAAGGGTCAGGTTAACTTTAAATCGATTAATTTTTTTTTTATCATTATTTAGCAAGAATTATTATCAAATGGATGAAAAACATACTTTTAACTTAAAGTAGATATGAAATGTATTATTAAGAACAAATAAGGTTGGATTTTAAAAGTATTATATTTATTACTAAAAGTACAAAACGAACCTTATATGAGGTTGACAAGCACTAAACAATATTATTTATTTGTTTTTTAAATTTTTTTTAAGCCTTAAATGCCTAGAGTATCAAATTTGCAACACTTTTTATTTAAATTTTAATAAATAAATCAAGTTCTTCGCAACCACTATATTTATATCGAAATATTAATCCTTTAAAAAGCACATAAATATGCTACTGAATAAAGTTAAACATATATCTTAAAGTTTCTGGTATCTAATCCTTAACCCTTCAATGCAGAAATTTTTCTTTTAGAATTGTGTTTTTTTTTTTTTTTTTTTTTTTTTTTTTTTTTTTTTAACAACAAATGAAAAGTAACATTTTTAAACTAAAATCTCGAATTTATTCAAACACCAGAACTAAAAATATTACCATGCATTTTCAAAATAAATCTTTCATTTACCTTATTTTCAGTGTCTATTCCTCTATATACCCTTTCTGTTTCAGATGATCTAGAGGAAAAGTTTTTGGAGTGAGTGTCCATTTTCAAAACAAATCGAATAGAAAATATTTATTTATGGTTCTCATTCATATCCAATATTTGAAATATGTTTGTTTCGGAAATTTGCTTTCTTTTTTGGCATGAAGGACAAAACAAATAATGAAGTTTGCATATGGATAGTAATATATTTGAAAGGTAAAATAAAATACATAGCATTTTGCTGTATGTCATTAAGTTATGAAAAATTTCCTGATATAACTGAAACTATCTTTTTGCTTTATTTGAAAATTAGATGTGATGAAGATGTTAAAGTTTTAAAGGTCAAATTAACTTTAAATCGATTAAACATTTATTTATTTTTATCATTCTTTCGTAGGAATTATTTTTAAATGGATGAAAAACATACTTATATCTTAAAGTAGATTTTAAATGTATGTTTAAGAATACATAAGGTTGGATAAGTATTATATTTATTACTAAAATTACAAAACGAACCTTATATGAGGTTGACAAGCACTAAACAATATTATTTATTAATTTTTTTTATTATTTTTTTTTTAAGCCTTAAATGCCTAGAGTATCAAATTTGCAACACTTTCTATTTAAATTTTAATAAATAAATCAAGTTCTTCGCAACCACTATATTTATATCGAAATATTAATCCTGTAAAAAGCACATAAATATGCGACTGAATAAAGTTAAACATATATCTTAAAATTTCTGGTGTCTAATCCTTAACCCTTCAATGCAGAAATTTTTCTTTTAGAATTGTTTTTTTTTTTTTTTTTTTTTTTTTTTTTTTTTTTTTTTAAACAACAAATGAAAAGTAAAATTTTTAAACTAAAATCTCGAATTTATTCGAACACCAGAACTAAAAATATTACCATGCATTTTCAAAATAAATCTTTCATTTACCTTATTTTCAGTGTCTATTCCTCTAGATACCCCTTATGTTTCAGATGATCTAGAGGAAAAGTTTTTGGAGTGAGTGTCCATTTTCAAAACAAATCGAATAGAAAATATTTATTTATGGTCCTCATTCATATCGAGTATTTGAAATATGTTTGTTTCGGAAATTCGCTTTCTTTTTTTGGCATGAAGGACAAAATAAATGCTGAAGTTTGCATATGGATAGTAATATATTTGAAAGGTAAAATTATATACATAACATTTTGCTGTATGTTATTAAGTTATGCGAAATTTCTAAATGTAACTGAAACTATCTTTTTGCTTTATTTGAAAATTAGATGTGATTTTTAATTAGATGTTTTTTTTTAAACTACATTTACTTCGTTGCTATTAAAAATAATTGCTTGTTTAACCCGTAATTGCATAGTGATGTAAATTTCTATCACTGTTCATTTAACTTTTAATAAAAAAATCAACTTCTTCGCCACCACTATACTTATATAGAAATATTAATCCAGTAAATTTCCCTTGAACTATGTTGCTGAACAAAGTTAAAAATCTATCTTAAAATTTCTGGTGTCTAATATTTAATATATGTATAAAACAACACAATTTTAAAAGAAAAACTCATGCAAAGGAGGGTTAAAACAACAAATGAAAAGTAAAATTTTTAAAATAAAATCTCGAATTTATTCGGACACCAGAACTAAAAATATTACCATGCATTTCCAAAATAAATCTTTCATTTACCTTATTTTCAGTGTCTATTCCTCTATATACCCCTTATGTTTCAGATGATCTAGAGGAAAAGTTTTTGGAGTGAGTGTCCATTTTCAAAACAAATCGAATAGAAAATATTTATTTATTGTCCTCATTCATATCGAATATTTGAAATATGTTTGTTTCGGAAATTCGCTTTCTTTTTTGGCATGAAGGACAAAACAAATTCTGAAGTTTGCATATGGATAGTAATATATTTGAAAGGTAAAATAAAATACATAGCATTTTGCTGTATGTTATTAAGTTATGCAAAATTTCTAGATATAACTGAAACTAACTTTTTGCTTTATTTGAAAATTAGATGTGATGAAGATATTAAAGTTTTAAAGGTCAAGTTAACTTTAAATCAATGAAAAATGTATTTATTTTTATCATTCTTTTGCAGGAATTATTATCAAATGGATGAAAAGATACTTTTAACTTAAAGTAGATCTGATATGCATTATTAAGAACAAATAAGGTTGGATTTTCAAAGTATTATATTTATTACTAAAAGTACAAAACGAACCTCATATGAGGTTGACAAGCACCAAACAATATTATTTATTAAGTATTTTAAATCTTTTTTTAAACACTTAAATGCCCAGAGTATCAGATTTGCAACACTTTTTATTTAACTTTTAATAAATAAATCAAGTTCTTCGCAAGTACTATATTTATATCAAAATATTAATCCTATAAAATGCGCTTAAATATGCTACTAATTAAAGTTTAAAATATAACTTAAGATTTCTGGTGTTTAATCCTTAAACCTGCAATGCAGGAATTTTTCTTTTAGAGTTTTTTTTTTTTTTTACTTATATTAAGGATTAGACACCAGAGATTTTAAGATATATTTTTATCTTTATTCAGTAGCATATTTGTGTGACTTTTACAGGTATAAATATAGTGTTTGCGAAGAACTTGATTAGTTTATTAAAGTAAAATAAAAAGTTATGCAAATTTGATACTCTAGGCATTTAAGGGATAATTCAGTATAAAGTCTACTCGGAAAGATTTCCGAAAATCAGTAACAGCGAAAAGAAACTTTGTTGTTATAAATGCTTCTTTTAATATCGAAAATATAATGATTTCTAGGGGTTCTAAAGATAACGAACATTTTTTCGGAATCATGGGTAACATGGAAGGGATTATTGTATATTTTCGTTCATGGTTATATAATACTTTTTGTAGATTAAGAAATATTTGAATTCTTTTACAGTAAAACATCATGTTTCTAATATTTTGGCAACTCATTGTATATACAAACGATTTGTTTTGATTCTTTTGTTGGAGCAAGTTAAAAATACACTATAAATTTGTTCTTAAAAAAGTGAATGAAATTGTATATCTATTTTACTATAAAAATAACTTCTTATTTTCTATTTTGATCAAGTAAAAAGAATCTGCTTAAGTCTTTCCTTGTTCTATCAATTTTAAATCAGCTTCAACTTTTTAACTGAAGCTATTCGAGCATTAAATAGATTCCATGTTTGTTCTTACTTATCCTGAGAGTATTCAATTTTTTAACCTTATAGATCAAATGAAATGTATAGTACGAAAGGAGAAAACGAAAAGTAAAGAGAATTGTAACTACAAGTTCTGTTTGATACTTCAAAAAAGAGAAAGATATTATCTTGGGCCGTAAAATGCTTTTTATAAAATATATATGGTTTATTAACTGACTTCAAAGAATGAATATGCATAACCTTATGCTAGCATACATGCATTCATACATTTAATGAATATACATACATGCATTCATACATATATGCATACGAACAGTGGTAAAAAAAACTCCATTTATTTTGTAGCGAACTACAACTACAAGTACAGTAACCGCTCGTTATCTCGCACCTCGGTATATCGCGCATTCGGCTATAATGCTCTTTTTTAGTTGTCTCTCGTTCAATTTAGTTTCTCGAAAAAGCATATAAAACTTTTGAAACATCGAAATCTAAGCATATACCTGAGATGCAATTAGTTCATTTTCGTTCTCTAATTTCCAGTGGCAAAAAAGATAATCAAAGAAAATCAAAAACAAACAACTCTGGATTCTAATTTTCAGAAAATACTATAAGTAAAAATGTATACTGTATATGTACGGTTTGGTATATTTTTAATGTTTTACCATCTCTTTTGTGTTGAACTTGGAGCTTGTTTGAACAAGCATTAAATCGAAACTCTTCTCGCCCTCTCGTTATATTGCTGCCCTCGGTATATCGCGCTTTTTTCTTATCTCCCAAGTAGCGCGGTATATCCAGGAGTTACTGTATTTGTTTTAGAAATGAGAGGCTACATACTACTTTTCAAAAGTAGTCACTACTTCGCTACATTAGAATTTCGTCAAATAACTCGATCTATACTCGAAATTGCGGACGCGGATTAAACCTTTGACAAGGTCGAGACGTATACGCCCCAGTGGACATTTTTTTTTAATTCTATTCCTAGCATTATATGAAAAATAATCTATGCTGTACACTCATACTAGAGTGTGTTCAAGGGAAATCTACCAAAAAGTAAAAAAAATTGTAGGTGCAATTTAATATACAGATAGTCACCAGCCCTGTCCCGTAATCAAAGGGTTAAGTAATATAGTGTCATCTTTCTACATCGGTTCTATTAGGATACAATTTAATAAGTGCGGTATAACCGAGATCATTAAAAATTAAGAAATATAAATTTACTAGAAGGTTTGAAAAAAAGGAAATTTTCCCATAAAAATCGACCGTAAGTTTTGTCAGTAACCCAGTAGTATTACCTACACAAGCCGGCAAGTCCACTTTGCACTTTATAACGTATACTATGATTTTAGGATAGCAATATCCCTTTTTACGGTAGGCTTTCTTTAGCTTTCTGAATAAAGTGGTTTCTGCTTTCCGAATCAGTACAAAGTTCCCTTAACTGATTGTATTGGTACCACTCTCGTGTTACTCACACATCTTCCTTGTCAGTTTCTGAAGGTGCACCTTGTTGGATTGCAGCCGTATATGAATGACTCATCTAAAGGTTTAATGTTTGCATACCATCCATGGGATAATGCTTGCATACCATCTTTCTTGTTAAATGGGCATAGTATGTAAACCTTTAAATTGCTATTCGATAACTTAAAGTACTCGTTATACGCTGACGAGGGCGGTTCACAATTTATTTCCTCTGTCTTAATATAAAAAAATAATAAATTTCTAAATAAAGAAATCCCAAAAGAAGAAACCTGAGATTAAAACATGAAGATCCAAAAATGAGCAAACACCAGGTGTGTCCAGGAAGAAAAGCAATTCATGGGTCAACGCTTGGTTTTATCAACAAATGTCAATAAAAAAAGGCTATACGAAACATCTATAAACGTTGCAGCTGAGATTTGTTGTTGTTATTGCAAATTATTGGGCAGAACACTTTTTTACACAGGAATCAAGTTATGATCACGTGATTTGTATAATGACAGAAATATTTTCTTGAAGTAACGTTAAACAGTCAATACTCGTATGAACTGTCGATTTTTTTTCTTTCGTACTACTCGCTCCATTATATCGTTCAAAATGTAGCGCTAGATTTATATTTTAATATCGCTGCCAACTTTTTTTGATAAATTGCTGAAATTTGTACTTGACCTTAGTAGAGTATGGGGCACATTTTACTCATTGGAAAAAATTTTGTACGTGAAACGTATACAAATTTAAATTTTGTATTTATTCTAAGTTAATCCTCTGCAAATTTTAAACGATTTCATAAAATTATGCACTTTAAGGTTTTTCATTATTTTTAGAACAATCTGTATATTCGGCTTTTGAAACCTTTCTTTTCCCCTTAATGGATACATAGACTGAAAAATACAAAAGTCAGTTATTTTTCTACAAGTCATAATAAATCTTTTACTGCAAAAATGCAGTAAAACATCACCTTAAAACGTTTAAAGGCACTTTATGAATATTAATAAATGAGTTATTTCCGTGCAATGAATAACGTTTAAAAAACGTTTTTACATTTACTTTGAATCTTATATTTGCAATTTTTCAGTAAAACATCACCTTAAAAATCTTTAAAGACACTTTATGAATGAGTTGTTTCCGTGATGATTAAATGAGTTGTTTCCGTGCAATGAATAACGTTTGAAAAACGTTTTTACATTTACTTTGAGTCTTATACTTGTAATTTTTCAGTAAAACATCACCTTAGAACCTTTAAAGACACTTTATGAATACTATTAAATGAGTTATTTCCGTGCAGTGAATAACGTTTGAAAAACGTTTTATATTTACTTTGAATCTTATATTTGTAATTTTTCAGTAAAACATCACCTTAAAACCTTTAAAGGCACTTTATGAATATTAATAAATGAGTTATCGTAATTTCCGGCGTATAATCCGTGGATCAAACAATCTTATTTCAACACAGAAATTTTATTTTATAAAATGTAACCTACTAAATCGCTGTAAATATTTGACTTCAATTACTGAATAAAATTTCTAGGTCGAAACATAATTGTTCGATATGCGGATTATACGCTGGAAATTACGGTATTTTCGTGTAATGAATAACGTTTGAAAAACGTTTTTATATTTACTTTGAATCTTATATTTGTAATTTTTCAGTAAGACATCACGTTAGAACCTTTAAAGACACTTCATGAATATTAATAAATGAGTTATTTCCGTGCAATGAATAACGTTTGAAAAACGTTTTTACTTTTACTTTGTACCTTATATTTGTAATTTTCAAGTTGAATATTTATCGTTTAATAAAGACAACATTTTATTTATTTATGCAATATTTTTTATCTATTTAGTAAGGAAGGCTTTCACACTTCATACTATTTTGATTTTCAAAATTAGAAGGGCAGAATAATTTAGACTAATAGAAGTGAAATGTTTACTAAATAAAATAAAACTTTATACAAAAACCTTTTCAATTTCAAACAAAAATCATTTTATCCAAACCTTAAAAAAATTTATTTAAATAAGTTAAAGACACTCTTTCAATTCTGCTACTTCGGACGCCAGCACTATTACCGCATTTTAACGGTAACAGTTTTTCTGTTAGACATTTGTAAATTTTCCGTGATATTTAAAATATCCAATTTAAAATTTTCGTATTTTCTATTCCGTTAAATTTCCGCTATTATTACCTTTATAGAACAAAAGAAAAAATTACTTTTCAACGGCAAATTTACACCTATACCTATATAAACTGCAATCATCACTTTTTAAGAACAAATTTAAATCATATGTTGAAAAATCCTCAGTTTGAGCCAGTCTTCAATAAACAAACATAATCGTTTCATTAAAATTACTAAAAAAAGCATTTCATTAAAATTATTTGCATGGGAAAACCCATATTTGACAATATTGAGATTCTGTTAGAAATATTTTCAATATAAAGCCAATATTTGTGCGATATTGGCGTTTCAATGGCCTTACAATATAAAACAAGTAAATACAACAACCAATTACTTCACATTCCAAACCCATCTATGCAAAACTTCTAAATGTTATTTGCGAAAAATGTATTGTTTTAAAAGCAATTCGGAGATGTAATAAACTTTTTTGAAAAATTTCTGCAGATTTATTGATTTTTAATCTCAAAATGTCAATTATAGAAGTTGTACTGTTTTTTTTAAAAGACACTACTCCGTTACAGTTTATGAAAATTTTCCTATATTTTTACAGTGTATGAGGAATTTAGATTATTCTTTAATGGAAGCAAAGGTGTAAAAACAGAAAGCGGGCAACATTTCTCTGCAACTACAAAGAAAAAAAAAACTTCAATGACCTGTAAACAAATTACCAACCACCTGTAACATCTCTACAAATACCTGTTAAAAATTATTACAACAGTCATTTCAGTGTAATTCAGTTTTTTTTATACCTCTTTAACACTAGAACCACCGGAAATTTTACTCAAATTTTATAAAATTATTTCACACCAGAATTTTTATTTAAACTATTTAACTTATTTATTTAACATATTTCTGTGAGTTTTATATTTAATTTATTTCAAAAAGTAATTTTTGGTTCGAATCGCAATATATATATTTTTGGCAACGGTCAAAATGACCGCTCACGGTCGTTCTAGTGTTAATGTTTACTCTGAACTAATACCTGTAATCTGATATAAAGAAATCTAAAAATTACTTTTAAATATTGCGTATATACTTTATTTATTTATTTCTTTATTTATTCAACTTTGTGTCTACAGTGTTAAAAATTTGCAACAAACTGTCCAGCCTTCGACCGTTTTTACACTAAACGGTTTCATAAACTTAATTTTGCGCTATTCTGACCATATTATTCCTCATATTACGGTCAGAATAGAGTTAAATTATGGTTATGTAACAGTGTTTTACAAAAACGGTCCAATGAATGGACAGTTTGCTGCAAACTTTTAACAGTGTATCTGAAGTGAGGAAGACCTTATAATACAGTAACCCCTCGATATATCGCGCTACTTGGGAGATAAGAAAAAGCGCGATATACCGAGGGTTGCGATATAACGAAAGGGCGAGAAGAGTGTTTATAAATGAAAAATATAGAGCCCTAAATTAAGCTACAAGGTTTTTGATTTAACCCTTCTTTGCATGAATTTTTCTTTTACAATTGTGTTTTTTTATACATATATTAAATATTAGACACCAGAAATTTTAAGATAGATTTTAAACTTTGTTCAGCAACATAGTTCACGGGAAATTTACTGGATTAATATTTCTATATAAATATAGTGGTGGCAAAGAAGTTGATTTATTTATTAAAAGTTAAATAAACAGTGATGGAAATTTACATCACTATGCAATTAAGGGTTAATGCTTGTTCAAACAAGCCTCAATTTCAACACAAAAGAGATGGTAAAACGTTAAAACTATACAAAACTGTATATGTATGCAGTATACATTTTTACTTACATTTTATAGTATTTTCTGAGAATTAGAATCCAGAGTTGTTTGTTTTTGATTTTCTTTGATTATGTGCTTGCCACTGGAAATTAAAGAACGAAAATGAACTAATTGCATCTCAGTTACATGCTTAGATTTCGACGTTTCAAACGTTTAATATGCTTTTTCGAGAAACTAAATTTAACGAGGGACAACTAAAAAAGAGCGAAATAGCCGAATGCGCGATATACCGAGGTGCGATAAAACGGGGAGTTACTGTAAATATTATTTGGGGTTTCAGCATACGGTGGACAGAATCGTTTAATCTATTAAAAATAATTTGTTCACCTGTCCAAAATTAGGTATCTTTAAACAAAAGCATTTTCAATTTCAAACGCAAACCTTTTTAGTCAAGTATGAAAAGAAGTTCCCCCTACTCAAATATGTTGAAAACATTCAGTTTCCGATTCTGATACGTTAGATCAATCACTACCTCCTTAATACTAAATGCCGATCGTAATCACGTTTTCCCCATATAGAAATTGGAAGTCAATTTTTTACGAGAGTACAGTGCCATCTATCGGCAATAACCAAAATGATATTTCAGTACATATCAGTACGCTACCTGTGTAATACATCAACGTATGTATTACGGAGGTAGTGATCAGTAAATAACGTAAACAAAGGCTGTATTGTTAATATTTATATGGCAAGTTTAAAAATATAGCTTAAAAATAAACTTTGTAATTAATTTCTAGAATTTCACAAATGTATTTATTATCTTTTCTTTTATAATTAACAATTTAAATTGCTGTAGTAACTGATATTTTTAATTTAACATATTTGTTTTTAATATAAAAATTCTTTTTAAAATTAATTATAATATATAAATTAATAACACGGACCTTTATTTATAAATAGATTTCCATAAAAAATAACACAATCTATGTTTATGGAGCAAAAATATTTATTAACACTATAAAATTTAATTAATAGATCAAAAACTATGAGTAAGTTTTAAAAAGATTAATGCAAAATACCAAAGTAGTGGATTAAATTAAAATTGGTAGCAACTGATAATACCAGATGGTAGCGCCTAGGTGGCGCTACTATTTGGGACATGCTGACTTCTATTTGTGAGACAAATACGATAGGCGTTTAGTTATTACGGAGGTAGTGGATCAATTGAGACATTTATATAATTCTTGAAACGAAACAAAGATATAAAGAACGGGTTGATTTCTGTAGTCCTAAAGAAAACTTTGACTCCAAAAAAAGTAATAAAAGATTATTTTTAGGTTTCAGCGTACGGTGGATAAAATCATTTAATCTAATAAAAATAATTTGTTCACTTGTCTAAAATTGGGCCTCTTTAAACAAAAGCCTTTTCAATTTCAAGCGCAAACCTTTTTAGTCAAGCCTTAAAAGAAGTTCCTCCTACTCAAATATGTTGAAAACATTCCGCTTCCGATTCTGCTACGTTAGATCAAATGCGACATTTAGATAATTCTTGAAAAGAAACAAAGATATAAAGATAGCAAAGCGGGTTGTTTTTGTGCAGCTCTAAAGAAAACTTTAACTCCAAAAAAGTATTAAAAGACTACTTTTTAGGTTTCTAAAAGTATTTGTTCCAAAATTATTAAAAGAAATATTTCAGTGCTATGAAATTTGTTTTAATAACTTTTCTCTCTATTTACTCTGAACATAATAAACTATTTTATTTGATACAAAGAAATTGAAAAAAAAAATCTGTAGATATTGAGTATATTTTCTTTATTAACCCAATTTTTTTTCTTGTGAAGAAAGCTTCTTACTGTTCTTAGTTCTGTTTTCGAAATAAAATAGGTAGAACACTTTCATTTAATAAAAATAAAATGCATACTTCACTAAAAATGTCCTCGTTAACCAAAATCTTTTGAATTTCTTCGAACGAAATTTTTTTATTCAAACACTACATGTTTTCTCTATTCGCGTAGGCAGAAAACATTCCTTTTTCTAATCTGCTAATTTAGATCAAACGAGTAATTTAGACTATACTTTTGGGCAACCAATATATATAAAGAGAGAGATTGAAAATCTGTCTATTTTCTGTATCTACAAAGATCACTTTGACTTTAAAAAGTAATAAAGCACTGCCTGTAGGATATCTAAAATTTCTTTCGATAACGGTTTTACCTTACTATGAACCTAATACTTTTAATTTCATACGAAGAAATTGAAACTTTCTTATAAAATATTGAATATACTTTTTCTTGCTACAGAATCGCCATCTAAGCTGGTTTCGTGGTAGGTGGCGCAATGTCTAAGGCAGCTTGAATTTCATCTTTACATACTCTCGCTCCAGTCTCGAATCAAACTAACCTTGAATTATTGTCATTTTTTATTTTCATCAGAGGTAAATTAAAAATTTTCAGCATCGTCGTTCACGTGGCTATAAGAACAGATTCGACATTTTCAAAATTTACCGAGGAGTTCTTTCCGTTATAAAAAAAGATTGTCAAAAATCGCTGCAAAATGAGAAAAACGGCTAAAAATTGCATAATAATATCGCGAAAAATTCAAAACATACTGTACAATTTTCAAATAAAATTTATTGAAAAGAAGACAAAATTTACTATATTAAATTAAACGGTTGAACCTGGATTTACTAATAGAAAAATCGCCACAAAACGCTATAAAACCGCAAAAATTTTAAATAAAAATAATATAATAAAAAAATAATAAAACCGACTTTTATGTGCATAACTTCACACATACAGGTACATTCCTGCCAAATCTTGTAACTCTGCGCGCAGCGGTCTCTTCGAAAAACAGCACAACACACACGCACAAACATCTATCTTTATTAATATAGATGCAATATTTATTTATCTAGAGAGAGCAGCTTCATAATAAATACAATTATTTTTTTTCAAAATTAGATGGACTGAAATTAGATGACTGAGCAAACACGAAATATTTACTTGAATAAAATAGATCACTTAAAACTAAAACCTTTTCATTGAGTAAAAATCTGTTTGCTCAAACCCTAAAAGAAGTTATTTCTACTTAAATATGCTGGAAACATTCTGTTTTATATTCTGATACGTTAGTAAATGAAAAATTTAGATGATTCCTTAACCCTTCTTTGCATGAGTTTTTCTTTTACAATTGAGTTTTTTTATACATATATTAAATATTAGACACCAGAAATTTTAAGATAGATTTTTAACTTTGTTCAGCAACATAGCTCACGGGAAATTTACTGGATTAATATTTCTATATAAATATAGTAGTGGCGAAGAAGTTGATTTATTTATTAAAAGTTAAATAAACAGTGATGGAAATTTACATCACTATGCAATTAAGGGTTAAAAGAAACAAAAATAGAAGTATAGAAAAGCGGGTTATTATGCTACGAATATCGGTGGATTAGTAAAAATCTATTCACCGTTGTCCAGTCATCCAAGGCTGTCTGTTTATGGCCGGTGACCTTCTCTCCAACATGGTTTATTAGTGAGAAATTGCAGACTCGGGAATCGGACAGAGTGGCTCAGTGGTTAGAGCAACAACCCGGAACGCTGTGGACTCAGGTTCGATTCCTGGCTCTGGCTAATTTTTCACTCCATGTTGGATTATTATATTTAATGTATGTATGTCTGTATAGTAATTATAAAATCTTTAAAACGTTGAATGCAGGCGTTATTTATGTGTGTTTTAATATAATTAATATGTTATGATCAAATAATTTTCAGGTAGAAAGAGCGAAATCTCAAGTTTCACGCAGTTGCCGACAGGTAGCGCTAAAGTTCTTTCTTCGTCCTCCACTTCATGGTGCTTATATGGTCTCCAAGATCGCCGGACCTCTCAGTCTGCGATTTCTTCTTATGAGGGTTTATAAAAGACTATGTTTATGTTCCAGCTACATTAGCCAAAATGAAGATACGCATACCAGCAGCCTTGGAAGCCGTGGATGTAGACATGCTCGCCAAAGTTTGGGACGAATTTGACTACCGTATAGACATATGCCGTGCATACAAAGGTGGGCATATTGAGCACCTTATTTAATTTAGATTGTAAAAAATAAAAAATAAAAAAACTTTATGATTAGTCACATAATATGAAATTGATCTTAAGTGTCTATGTTCAATATGTTTCATAATATACCCATTTCAAATCGGGTTATTCTTTCTGAAACACCCTCTCTATATATGTGTGTGACTGTGTGTGTGTGTGTGTGTGTGTAAAAAAATTAAATTAAATGCATTCAAAATAAATAAATAAATCAAGAAAAAAATAGAAAAAAAAATCTAGTATTATTTTCAATCAATGCTGAACGATGTTTCATGATTACGTAAAGCTAAACTTTTTCTTTGACAATTTCTATGGATTCGGAATTTCTTAATAAAAACTAAAAAAATTCCTGAAATGAACGCTAATGGTGCAAGTAGGTTAATGCAACACTTTATCTCTTAGATAAAGTACGAGGAAGGTATCGTATTACATACGATTAAGTTTTGAAAATTAAATGGACTGAATAATTTAACCTAATAAACACGACACATTTGCTTGAATAAAATAGACCATTTTAGATAAAAACATTTTTAAGAAGTTCTTCCGACTTAAATATGCTGAGCACATTCGACTTCCTATTCTGCTACGTTAGATGAAATGAGCAATTTAGATGATTCTTTAAGAGAAACAGAGATAGACAGATAGAAAAGTGGATTATTTATTTTTTAGCAGCTATAAAGATACCTTTGAATAAAAAATAAAATAAAATATCACCTTTAAGATCTCTAAAAATACTTGTTGATAATTGATAATAGAATTATATTAGTGCGATTAGGTTTTTTTTAAGATTTGTGTTTAGAATTGTGTTTTAGAATTGTGTTTTTTAATACTTATATTAAAAAATTAGACTTCAGAAAATTTAAGATAGATTTTTAACTTTATTTAGTAACATACTTATACATTTTCTGTGAATTTGACAGGATTAAAATTTCTATATAAATATAGTGGTTGAGAAGAACTTATTTAAACAAAGATCTTTTAATTATTGAGCTGAAACCTGTTTACTCAAGACCTAAAAGGAGTTCTTTCTAGTAAAAAATGCATAAACTGTGTAACTTTTCTTGGCTGATTTGAGCCAAGGAACCCAAATTAAGGGTCGAATTAACTTTTGAAAAATTAATCTTGGTACAATTTTTAATTTGCAGAAGACCCTGACGCACAATTTATTCATACCATTGAAATACGGGCATTATTCTCGGTCGATTGATAAATGTATATTTTGTACGATTATATGCGAATTAGAAAGACTGATCCTTTTTTCCCCAGAAATTTACAGGGAATTTTCCCGGAAACATGCTCTGCATTTCTCAATTTAATTGAGTAACATAATTACCTTAAAGAAATTTTAACTGAGGCATTTTTAGTACAATTACAAGTAAAAGGTGGAATAAATTTGTTCAATTTAATATAGACAAACTATTTCATTGAAAATAATAGTCGTCTTGAAACAAAACCTTTTCAATTTCAAACCGAAACATTTTTACTCAATCCCTAAAAGAGGTTCTTCCTTCTCCAATATGCTGAAAACATTACTGTCCGATTCCGCTGCGTTTTAGCAAGTGGGAAATGGAAATGATTTTAAAAAAAAAAGAAAAAGAAAGAAAAGAAAACAACAACAAAGATAAAAAGATAGAAAAGCGGATTATTTTTTCGAAGCTTTAAAGAAAATGTCATAAAAAGACAATGTGTGAAATTTCTAAAAAAGGCGATTTGTTGAAAATTACTTAGAGAATTATTTTACTATAGAATTAAATTTTGGAACAGATGTGTTACACTCACGCACTGATGTTTGTCGACTTTTATATTGGCGCGATTTCCTTGCCCGCGCCAAACCATTAACTTAATACAACAGCCAGGCTGCCATTAAAGGGAAAAATCCTTACAATTTGGCGACTTTTTTTCCTTTTTATAAAAGATTGAAAAAAAAAAACGGTGCGTGAGCGTAAGACGTCATAGCCGAAATTTTTAATATTATATTGATTTTATATTTAATCTGAACAGAATTCTTATATTTTGATGCAAAGAAATTGAAACACGTGTTGTTTAATAATATGACTTAGCTGATAAAGCCCTACAAATAGTAATTCAAATGTACGAATGCAATAAACACGAATGCGTATAAATATTATCATACATTTATTGTTTATAAACATTTTCGGTACTTGAAAATTACATTAAACATTATTTTTCTTATACAACACTTCCAAAGCCGGACACGATTTTACTTTAATATATTCGCTTTGAAAAGTTAATATTTGATTTTGGAAACAAAGCTTTAAGTTTCTATTACGGTTTTCAAAATCAGATGGAAAATATTTGTTCAATATAATCTAATCAAAATGTTTCTGAAAGTAGTTGAAAATTACATTAAAACATTATTTTCTAATACAACTTTTCCAGGAGTTGGGCAGGATTTTATTTTAATATATTCTCTGTGAAAAGTTTAACGATTTCAGTGGCTTATTTTGGAATAAATCTTTACCTGTATATGGTGTTTTTAAAAGTAAAATTGAAATTCATTCTAATTTGAACGAGAATGTTTTTCACAATATCTGAAAATTACATTAAAGCATTATTTTTTAATACGACATTTAAAAGGCAAGACATAATTTTATTTTAATATAGTTTCTATGAAAGGTTAAAGGAGTTTAATAATAAACAAAGGGTTTTTTTTATCGTGTTTTTCAGAGTATGATAAATCAAATTTGTTCAATCTAATATAATAAAAAATTCTATTTAAACAGGCCTCTTCAAAGAGATTTTTTAAATTTCGAACACAGCTACTCAATCTATAAAAAGATGTTCTTCCTACTCAAATATGTTGAACAAATTCTTCTCATTATTTGGTACGTTTGAAAAAAAAAGAGAAATTTAGGTGATTTTAAAAGGAAAGAAAAATAAGAAAGTACAAAAGTGGCAGTTTTTTCTACAGGTATAAAGAAAATGTTGACGGAGAAAAGAAAATGTTGAAAACGTTTGTGGCCGCAACTTCTAACAATTTCTATAAAAATATGTCGTCGTCTCCTTTCTGATGTTCAACTACAATGCAATTTAATCATGCTTGACGTCATATAAAATGTTTTTTCTACTTATTATTGGCCCTTTTTGTTCACTCGACGTCACACCCTTCATACCTATTTTTGCGATTTTTTTCCACTAAACGTGATTTGCGACCCCATGTTTTATAGTAAGTTTTCATCCTCTTGATGCCTTCTATCATCACCTTAATTTGTCGGTTGAATTTTGGAAGATCCTGTATATTGAAAGGAAATACATCTGAATTTTTCTTACAACGAAAATCCTCATAAAATATTTATAGCTTTTTCCAGGTTTACGTTAAAAGCCTGCAAATCATAATTCTTAGAGATACGTAATTTTCGTACATACGAAATACTATAGAATACAAAATCGTTTATGAAAATTGTCCAACGAATGTTGTGAAATCGTGCCATGTTATTAGGGAATTTATTTAAAATGCACTAAAAACATGCTTAACCCTTTAACGTACATTGGTTTTCCTACGAAACCACAAAACTTTAATTACGAAATTCAACAATGACAGCAGGATTTTAATAGAAATGTTGCTTTTTTTTTTATAGAAATAAATTTGTTCATAATTACCGGTGTCAGTTATTTATTTCAACATTTCAGCAATTGAAATGCTTTATCCGTTAAAAGGTTAAAAGCCAATATTCTGAAGCATGAATTAAATAAGTCGGCTGTATATCATTTTTTAGCAATATTGTAGCACACAATACTTTAATAACGCTGAAAAAAAATTATTTGTAAAAAAAAATCTTTTATTAAAACATGTTTAAAGTGCTCTTAGGGATATGTGCTCAGTTCAAGATATCATTGTGAACAGACTAAAATTGAAGGAGAAATTTCTTTTTAGAATTTTTACTTTTGCAAAATTTGAATTTCCAAATTTATATATCCTTAGTAATACTATTATTTTTCTTTTAGCAATTTCATATTTGTTAAATTTAACAGAATTTAACTTTTTTTTCAGATAAATGCTAAACGTTTCTTCTCGAATACAACTATTGTAACTTGTGTGCATGTGATTTGCCTATTCCACGTGTAAAATGCAGTCTTCACAAAAAGTGCAGATTTAAAATCTTGAACCGCTATAAAATTATTTAATTTTAAAAAAAATAACTTTTATTTATTATATAACATGTTATCTTTCAATGATTACTAAAAAGAGTTAAAGCTACAGAGAAAGCAACTTATTTCCTATTTCAATTCAATAAAAAATTGTGTACTAGGTTTGTGTTTCCTTCCTTTGTTTTTAAATTCTATTCAGATTCCAGCAAACCCTAAAATAAAACTCTTTCCTTCTCAGTTATTCTAAGAGGCACTCCAATTTCTGCTGTGTTGCGTTAGGTCAAATGAGAAATTCAACTGATCTGGAAAAGAATGAAGAAGATTAAATAGGGTATTTGGCCAAAAAATGTTGTGAAAGAGAATAAACTAAACCCTCAGTAATAGAAGCAACATCGATTTATTGAAATACATTTGCTACAGGAATATAAAGTTAATCTTTTGAATTGCTATAATTCCAGTTGACAAATAATTAAGTTAATTTTTAAAAATATTATTTTACCCTTAAATGTATAGAGTATCAAATTTGCAACACTTTTTATTTAACTTTTAAATAAATAAAAAAAATCAAGCTCTTTGCTAACTACTATATTTAAATATAAATATTAATCACGTAAAAATCACATAAATATGCTACCAAATAAAGTTAAAAATCTATCTTAAAATATATGGTGTCTAATCCTTAATATAAGTGTTAAAAAAACACAATACTAAAAGACAAATTCATATATTTAAGGGTTAAATATATGAAAAGTAAAATGAAAAAAAAAATACGAAGACCAAAATAAGAATTGATGCAGAGTGCATAGAAAATCACCACATTTTTATAACAGAATTTTTTGTGTTATTTTATTTCGGGGAAATATTACAAATTTTGCGATTAAGCGAGTCAACTGCAAATTCTTCGATTGAAACATTAAAAAGCTTTCTAATAAAAAAAATCGGTGTCAAACTCATTGGAAATTCAAAGATGTGTAAGTGTAAAAGCCCGAAGTGCGGTAAACCCTAGCATTTGTCTGAGGCTAATTCCATGCGTGGATGTAGTGTCAGTCAGAGAGACGTAAATGACTAAGATGTAGAAGTACCAGTATTATAGTAAAAGAAAATTTGATTTAAACAATCCCATGCATCTACAATTAAGTAGGGTGAATAATTAAAAAATAAAATACCGGTGGCCAAAAATCGTAGGTCTGCGGCTATGTGACTTACACTACATTCACGCATGGAATTACCCCTGACTGAGTTGGTAAAAGCCCGAAATATACTTTTAAACTGCTCCATTTCGGGCTTTTTGGTAAATGCTAGGATTTATCGACTCCTGTCGGCAAAAGTCCGAAAAAAAGAACGAGCCTGCCCACTTTTCTGTGCACGTACGTTACTATTATCTATTCGCACGAATTGCAGCCCAACATCGAAAAATTTACACAAAAGAGTCAGCGACATAATGTGTCAGCAACCAGTCTGTTTATGGAATAATATATTTTCATTTTCTTAATTCGTAAAAAAAATTCTATTATGTGGAAAAAGTTAGTTTTTTATCATTTGTTTCATTTATTCCATGAAAATTGTCCTTCAATGAATTAGTTACATGCAACAAAATATAAAAAGTTAAAGTATAATATTAGTCTAGGCTTGGTTTAAATTTAATATGGAAAAGTAAATTATTGCACCTTTAATAAAGAAAATATAAAGTGTAATCTGAAAAAAGGTTGTATAATTTACTATTCAATTCACACACACCTTCAAATGAATAAGGATAATTATATGTTCGGTAAATATACAATATATCTGCGTAAGGGAGTGCAGTATGTTAAAACTAATTTCCAAAACTCTATACCAAACTCATCAATCATTTCGGACTTTTACCAAAAGCAATTGGTAAATCCCAGCATTTACCCGAAATATGGAAATATTTAGAAACATATTTCGGGCTTCTACCAACGTACTTTAATAAGTTCTAGAAATAGGATGCTAGGATGCTTTAAAATCCTAGGTTTTACCGGAAATTGCTACGATTTACCGGTAAAGATACCGGGTTTTGCAGTGCACTATGTTTACGCAGAGCTGCCAAATCTCCGGATTTATTATTACCAGAATTTTCGTATAGAAAATATAAATTTATTAAATCAAAGAATTCTGCGATTTAAAAAAGAAAAAATTCCTATACGAAAATACAGGTATTCATATACCCAGGGACTAGGAAGATCTGTTTATGCACGACAGTGAGATCAAAATTAAATGTGGATGTGCAGTAGCGGTTTTTTTTTTTTTTTTTTTTTTTGGTGGTGGGGGGGGGGGGATGCATAACTAAATGCATCCTTGAAACACATATTATTTGTATACCATTACATTTTACAAGAAATCTTTTTTTCTTTTTGTTTGATAGCAGAACTTTCTGACAGTAAATAAAATAAAGTATTACTTTTTAATAATAGTGGTAAGTAAAGAATAAATTTAGCAGCTATGCATTTAGTGCCCCAAATAATGTCAGTCACAAGGCGCCACTATGGACGTGAGATTCAAAATTCGCCTTATCCAGAAAATCAAATTTTGGGAAATTGCGAAAAACCTCTAACTGCATTCATTGGTTTTTATTGTAAACCAAGATTTTTCAATGTCAGAAATACATGCTAAGTTTTTTGCGCTTTGTAGTGCTTTTCCGATGCAGATTTATCATTAGAATAGATTGATAGAGAAACACGATTTTTCAAATTTTGGAAAGAGCTAGTTTTGAAACTCATGTCCTCAAATATATTTCACACAAATATTATCAATTTTGCGGAGTGATATATCTATACATAAAACTTTTGCACTAAACTATGTAATAAATTTATTTATTGATACGAAAAATATTTTTAATTCACCTAAACACATAGGTTTCAACTCACTATTTTTTCATTATGGTTTCATTTAATTTTCAACAATAATTACATGTTGCTCAAGCTATGTATACGGATGTGGTGTGTCTAACATTTTTATACATTAATTTTTCTTTGTATTTAAATTGTTTAATCCTTAAATGCCTAGTGTATCAAATTTGCAACACATTTTATTTATTTTTAAATAAATAAATCAAGTTCTTCGCATACACTATATTTATATCGAAATATTAATTCTATAAAAATCACATAAATATGCTACTATATAAAGTTAGAAATATATCTTAAAATTTATCGTGTCTAATCGTTAACCCTTCAGTGCATAAAATTTTCTTTTAGATTTTTTTTTAAAAACTTATATTAAGAATTGTACACCAGAAATTTTAAGATATATTTTTAAATTTATTTATTAGCATATTTACTATTACAGGATTAATATTTCGATATAAATATAGTGGTTGCGTAGAACTTGATTTATTTGTTAAAAGTTAAATAAAAAGTGTAGCATATTTGATACACTAGGCCTTTAAGGGTTAAAGCACAAACTTTTAAATTAAATCATTTTGTGTTTATTCAAGATTTATCTATAAAAATATAGCAGCATCGATTTTCTAAATCATCGCATTTTCATACTTAAAAATAATATTTTGTACCCAAGGATAAACAGAGTAAATCTTGGTTTTGCGGTAAACAATGGGGATTGCTAATATACATGGTTTTTCGTGACACGAACTATGATGTGAAAAAGTATTAAAAAACTCCTTCGGACTGAAAAATTTTTGCATAACTTTTTCCTTTGTATATTTAGTGGTTGTAAAGAAGCTCTGTTACCTCTTGCACTTCAAATAAGCCAGAACTTTATTCCTTCCTTTAAGTTCCTTTCTTTCTTTCTTCATATTTTTTATACGTATAGTTATTAACCCTTAAATGCCTAGAATATCAAATTTGCAACGCTTTTTATTTAACTTTTAATAAATAAATCAAGTTTTTCACAACCACTATATTTACATGGAAATATTAATCCTGTAAAAAAAATCACATAAATATGTTATATGCTACTAAATAAAGTTAAAAATATGTCTTAAAATTCCTGGTGTCCAATCCTCAATATAAGTAAAAAAACGCACAATTCTAAAAGAAAAGTTCCTGCATTGAAGGGTTGTTAAGGAATGGACACCAGAAATTTTAAGATATGTTGTTAACTTTATTTAGTAGGCTATTTATGTCATTTTTACAGGATTAATATTTCGATATAAATATAGTGATTGCGAAGAACTTGATTTATTTATTTAAAGTTAAATAGAAAATGTTGCAAATTTGATACTCTAGGCATTTAAGGATTAAGACATTTTTCGTAAATATACAAGATTCATAAACCATCTGCATGTTGGATTGCATATATTTATGCATTGTACCTTTACATCACAAATATCAATATAGAGTGAATACTAAAATGTTCCCTACTTTCGAAAGCAAGAGTATGCTGGCTATATTGTTAAACAGTTACATAAACTCTTAAAGATTTTGCGTTATGGATTTGAATCACAAACACTCAATGAGAACAATACTTATAAGGGAAGATATACCAAAATGTCCATTCATTTAACTTAGCAGTCGTAACAGTTTTGCCACAAATTTGGTTGCCACCACAAATTCCGAAAGTTAATCTTCTCCTTACTTAATCGAAACGGTTTTGAAATTAAATAAGGCAAGTTTTTGTACTACAATAGTGATAATTTTGTTGCCAGCGAGCTAGAGTTTGAAGACTCCTATATTTAACCCTTTGATTACGGGACAGGATCTTGGCAACAATTTTTATATTCAATCGTACCACAATGTACAAGATTTGTCTTTGTGGTAGATTTGTATTCAAACTAACCTAGTATAAGTGTATGGCTGAGGTTTCTTTTTTTCAAAAAGTGTTAGAAGTAGAATAAAAGATAGTCCATTGGGACTTATGTATCCCAGTCTGTAATCAAATGGTTAATTAGAAACTAGCTAAACCACCTCGCACTTAACCGGATTACCTTCAAGCTTTCTAATGTTTCATTATCTCTTCCTTCCGCGGAAAACGAAAACACGATTGGTAATAGCAACCGGTGTTTGGAAGCCTTCCAATTCATCCCTTTTAATTGTTTTGAGATTACAATGTGACTGCTTTGATTATTTTTTAAATGAAAAAATGCATTTAGAAAAACTTGAACTGTAAATAATAAGATAAAAATTATGTAAGGTATTTACATCATTAAATTCCTAATTTTAATAGACCGTGATTACAACGTAATTTTTGGAACAGTACAACCCTTTTAAGAATATTTAGAAAAAGAAAAAGGTTTTGAATTTTTAAAAATATCTCCTTAGTAATTAATTTAATAATTTATTTTTTCTTTTCCCCTTTTATACTACTTTTCTTCTAGTTTTAGAATTAACACCATTTGTGTTCGCCAACCCTCATAAAATATACGACGAACTTCAAATTTCTATTGCAAAGTTTCGGAATATAAATATTCAGTATTTATTTAATTTAAAATTATTCTGTTTTTTCTTTTAAATTAAAGCAATTCTATATAAATATGTAATACTTTGAAATAATAAGTTTATATAAGTAGATTTATGTAATTCGGTTTCCAATTTTACTAGACTCTAATTACAATAACTTTTTAACACTTGCCAACCTAGTTGAAAAGAGTTTATGACTTCGTTTTGTCTGTCGTCTGCCGTCTGGCCGTCTGTCCATGCTCTAACTCCCGCAAATGTGCTCGGAGTGTCCTGCAATTTTTATGTTACTGTCGTTATCTATAGCATGTTCCCTATTTCAACGGAAGTGTGTAGAACTTATAGTTTTTTTACAGGAACACTCAAAAGAATTCCGTTACATTACGGTCTATGGGGAAAAATCATTTGCGTTTTATTTTAATGATGTTACACAATTTCAAATACATTGTAATTGATATATATCACTAAGATGCATTACAAGAAGCTTATTATGGAATAGGGTGTGCATAGCACTTATAGTTACTTTACAGGGACAGTCAAAAGAATTCCGTTACATTACGTCTATGGAGAAAAATCGTTTGCGGTTTAATTAAATAATGTTTCATGATTTTAAACGCATTGAAATTTATATATATCACTAAGATGCATTACAAGAGGCTTACTACAGAATATTGTGTGTGTAGCAGTCATCGTTCATTTACAGGGACACACAAAAAATTCTCTACTGTCTGTTAACAATAGTTCCTGGAAGTGCGTTTTAAGTTGCTGAACGCGATTTTAAATTTAACTCACTTTTTGTCTATTACTTGGTGTGTATAAATTCTATATTTCATATACAGGGCAGCACAAAAGTTCGCTAACACATTTCTGTTTATTGAAAGAAACTCCAGAAGGACAATTTTAAACTGTGCTACGCGTTTCCTAACTAAACAAAAACTTAGCATCCTATGTAGCATATATACAAATCTATAGATCATATACAGGGCTGATTAAAAGTCTTCGGATATTTTTCCGAATATTGTGTCTGTTGTAAATTCCTGAAATTACATTTTAAAATATGTTATGCGTTTTCCAAATTGTTTACTTAGATGTTATCTTTCAGCTTATTAAACAGTAATGATTTGTAAGATTATTTTGGAAGCGTTGGAAAGTGTTACATAATCTATGCTTGATGCATGATTTTTCGTTCTTTTTTTACAATAATCTAAGCGGAATTTTCTGAAGAAACTTTAAAAGAGGAAAAATAATCGTTTGAAATTATCAGTGGGAAACATTGATCATCCGCTCCATCCCTTCTATTAGTATAACGTATCTGATGGTAAGTTTGGCCCATAAAGTTAATATGGCCAACCTGTAATAATATCATTAGTTTGTGTGAAATCCGAAAAATGACGCTTGAATTCAGTCGGGGGAAGTCAATAGAGGTGCTTTTACTAGCGCCTTGGGCGCATTTTCGAGTTATGTGGACGAGGGAACATCCATTGTTGTTTTGCTGTTAGTTACTTTGATACGTTATAAATTTGTTATAAATTTGTCTCTGGTAAGTTTGTTATTTATCTTATTTAAACAAAGTGTTTATATTTATTTGTATGCATGATATTTTAATTTGTTTAATGCTTTTTTTAACTGTATAAATGGATTTCAACATCAGAGTGATCAAACAGAATTACGGACACCTTTATAAAACTGTTTTTTGTTGGCAATATGGCTAGGCGGGTGGAAAAGCTATAGATATGAGATTATGCGTTGTTTGCCGTAATTATAAGATATACTTTCGCCACTTAAGATACTGAAGTTTTGTTTGCCCTAAGTGTGAAGTTAACACGTTGACGGACAGTAGGAACAAGTGAAGTTCGAAAATTGACACTATATGTTTTTGTAATTTTTAGAATATCAGAAGTATAGTTTTACTCTTTCTGCTTAAATAAACTTAATTTTGATTAATTCAGCACCTTTAATTAGGTTGCACTACTCCCTTCACAACCACGTCAGGGTGACTAGTGGTCAGGGAAAAATACAGTCAATAAAACTGATAAACACCAGTATATTCTTATAGAAAAATTTATGTTGGTTATTCGATCAAATAATCAATTTGAATTTGTATATAAGAATATACTGGTAAATGTCATTTTTTTACTGTATTTTTCTCTGACCACTAGCCACCCTGCACTTGCATACTGAAGCTGCAACTCGTATAGCAGGTGGTAAACGAACTTCAACCTAAAAAATTGTTTCCAAAACATGACACTGGGCTTCTACTTGTACGCAGGTAAATGCACATTTGTGCTGCTATAGCCGTAGTGTCTAAAAACGACCATTTCGTTTTGGTCGGCTATAGCCGTCATGCCACATTGTGAACTTCGCTTTGACGGCTATAGCCACAAGTGTCCGTCAACGTGTTAAAAAGTGATAAAAACATTTTTTTACCGTAATATTTTAAAATTTGCTTTATTTCTTTTTTTTTTCTTTATATTTCTATCTTTTTTTTATGCGTTAAATATAGACAATATAGACATTTTTATTTTATGTCACGTATGGGCATATTTCATGGTCATGTAATCAACTCTCATTTTCTTAAACAAACTGATACATGTATAAATTTTGACAATTTTTTTTTAGAGCAAAAAAGGGTCTGACTTGTTGTTTAATTATTAGTATTTTTTAATTAGTTATTACTACCGTTTAAAATAGTTTAAAACTTTAGGATTACCATATTACCAACAGATACTTTAGACCGAACTAAAAAGAATAAAACAAAGCTTTTGCATTAACACTAAACAAAAAAATCAAATTCTAAAAAGTAACAAACAAACCACAAACTAACTTATTCTAATATATTCTTTTTTATATTAACTTATCTTTCAATGATTATTGAATATTCCCAAACGTTACTGGAAAAAAAATGTTTCCTAGTTCAATCCAATCAAAATAAAATGTATACTAGTTTTCTGTTTTCTTCCTTTATCTCTAAACTCTATTCAATTTAAAGCAAGTCCAAAAATAAAGTATTTTTTTATCAGTTATTCTAAAAAGCACTTCAATTTCTCCTTTGCTACGTTAGGTCAAATTTGAAATTGAACTGATGTAAAAAAAGAATGAAGAAAATAAAAGCGTATGTGTGGTTAAATATAGACTTGAAGTAGAAACAAAATCTGAAATCATTCCACTGGACTTTTCGAAATTTTATAGTATGCCATTGATTCATATAAATTTCTGACACATTGGAATCAAATGATTTTGAACAATTGACATCCCGTTTCAAAACTGGAGACGATACCTCTGCGCCACCTATGCTTGACTAGAGCACCGCTATATTTACCATTTACACACTGTCACATTTCTTTGGTAATTTTCCCTATAGAATCAGTCGGAACATGGTTTGAAAATAGTTAAGAAATGGTTTAAATATCTAATGCGTCGGCCAAATTGTACGGAAATCTATACTTTTCTTGTGATAGTGGTCTATAACATAATCGTCAAAATAGGGCTAAATCGGAAGCACCGTTTGGAAGCTATTGTGTTTACTTGCACACATACACGTACATCATTATTACATTACTTCCCTTACATTATCTTTTCGGAAAGTAACAAGTTGGAAATTGTACATCAAACGTGACAAATGAGGTGCGTTCGTACTATAGCTAGTTATATAAACAGTCAGATCTTGATGATTTTTTATTCTGTGAAATGAATTATATCGTCTGCAGATTAATTTCTGTCATAAAGAACCGATTTAAAAAAAAAATTCAAATTTCTTTATAAGTATTTTTATTAATATTTTCTAAAGTTTAGATTCGATTTTTATAAAATTTGAAATGTCTCGACAAAATTCTGCAAAGATAATATATCTTAAATTTCAAACCATTCGGTTGGGTTGTTTTTGCGTTGTTATATACGGACGGACGGACAGACAGACGGACGGACCAAGCGACGACAATAGGTGCTACGTATTTATATAATTACGAACGCACCTAAAAATCATACTATAATAATAGTAGTATGGATTTGTTGAAACATATCAGCCAACTTTTACGTTTTTTTTTTCTTTTAACAATTTATCAGCGAGAACAGATGCGTTATTTAATATTAAATTTTTGATGATTAAATAAGACAAATTTTTCTATTTCAAAAACAGCTGTACGAAAAAAGCATAAATGTTGCCATCTATGCTAAAATCAGGGGATCCGGCCAATGCTCTCCGGGGTACAGGTACTTGCGTTGCCAGGGTTGGGGTCCAAAGCTTCTCTGTACCACTATTTTAAAGAAACATTATTTGGCTTATCTAATAGCAGAATTTTCTTGGATTAAGCAAAGCGAAATAAACTTTATGAAATTATTGGTATGTACAGCATCTGGACCCAAACCCTGGTTACGCCACAGGTTACAGAACAATATCCGGTGTACAGAACATAGGTGAAAATTGTTTTCATTTAAAAATTCCAATGCAGTATCTTCTACATTATTTATTTATTTATTTATTTATTTATTTATTTATTTATTTATTTATGTTAGATTGCTGGCAAACTACATCATAAAACATTTTTATATGGAAGATATAAATAATGTATTTAAGAAATAAAATTTTGAAATTTATTGAAAATTACATGGTTAAATGAAATACACAGTCTGTTTCATAATCTTGTTTATAATCTATCTATATAAAACATTTCAAACAAATTAATACGGTTAGTTTTTTTTAAAATACTTTTCAACATAATTGAAAATTATATATGATTTCGGATTGTCTGTCCGTCTTTTTGTCTAACGGTGCTCTAACTCTCGTACGCATAGTCATATTTCTTAGTAATTTTTATATGTTATTGACATTTACTATAGTACGATCGCTAATAAAAGGAAGTGTGTAGTTTTGTACTGTTAGTGTGTTTGTACTATTAAATTTACCTTTCAAAAAATAATACTCTAAAGAACTAGCAAATAAATTTTAATCTTTTTCATTTGAGAATATTTACATCTTAATAATCCCAAATGTCATTGACTTTTCCTAGTTTGTTTACAGAGTCAAAAGTTCAGTTACATTACGGTCGATGGACAAAAATCTCTTCAAGTGTATTTAGATGATATTACACCATTTAAAACATAATGAAATGGATATAAATTTATGAAGTGCACTATAAAATGTTTTCTGTAGAATATGGGTTCAAGGAATTTATTATTCATTTACAGGGTCACGCAAAATAATTCTGTTACATAAGGGTCTGCATAGAAAAATCGTTTTCAGTGTATTATAATGATGATATAGTATTTCAACCATAACAAAATTTATACACTTTATTTATGTGTACTATAAGTTGCTTACTAAAAAGTGTACATTGCATTTATCTCTTATTTACAGGAGCACACAAAAGACTTCAGTTACAGTAATGTCTATGGGCGATAATTGCTGGAAATACGTTTTCCACTTTGGTTTGCATTTTTAAGTTTAACTAAATTTTTGCATAGTGCGTGGTGTGTATACATTTTCTTGATCATGTACAGGGCTACACAAATGATTTCGTAAGTATTACTGACTATAAGAGTGAATTTCTTCAATGTAGTTTTTTACTGAGTTGTGTATGTTGCTGCTGAACTATATTTAGTACATTAATACAAGTTTGTGGAACAAAAATAAATTCATATACAGGGATATCCAAAGAACAAGATACATTGTCGTATATGGTTTTTTAGCTTAATATGTGGTGTGTGCAAAAATTTTTAGATAATATACATAACAGTACAAAATAATTCGAATATAGTGAAAATTGCTAAAAGTGAATTTTCTTACTGAACTAATCATTAGCATGCTATATAATATATATGCTAATCTATAGATCATATACAGAGCAAAATAATTCAACTACATTTTGACTATAGAAGATAACTGCAAAATCTAAATTTTCAAAAAATTTATATGTTTTCTAAACTGTTTAATTACATATCTTATCTCACTTTATATAACAGTGAAGTTTCGTTACAGTTTACGGATGTGTTGGAAAATGTTTCATAATTTATGATTGACGCAGGATTTTTCGTTCTTAATTTGATTTAACAATGTTTTGTAAGTATTAAATTTACATTTCAAAAAATAATTCCCTAAAGAACTAGCAAACAAGATTTAATCTTGTTGATTTGGGAATATTTACATTTTAATAATCCCAAAGATAATTGATTTTTCCTAGAAACGTACATTTAAAAATCATTAAAAGGTATGTGGATGCGTATTCAACAAATATTTACACTTTGAATATAAATTTAGTGAAAATAAATGAACTATTCTAGTTCTTTAATTTATTTTGCTCGTAATTTTTATTTACTCAAAAATTAGTTAAAAGAAATCTTTTTAATTTATTCTAAAAGTATTTTTATCGAAATACACAAAATTAAAAGAGACTGACTCAGTTTTACTTTCTCTTAATTTTGTGTACTTCAATTTCATGTTCATTTTAGAACATTTTAAAAAATTAAATAAACACAAAAACGGCGGAAATTTTTACGCAAGTTTTATAAAATATTTCGCACCAGAATTTTTATTTAAAACTTTTAAGTTATTTATTTAACTTATTTTTGTGCGGAATATATTTAACTTATCTTATAAATAAATTTCTGGTTCGAATCGACATTTTTTCATTTGGTACGGGTCAAAATGACCCCTCATCGCCGTTCTAGTGTTAATACATTAGCGACTGCTTATGCGAATTCATGCCTTTTAGATATCTGTAACTCTTCCTATGGGTGTTACTTATGCATTTAATATGTTCCTCCAAAATATCCACAATATTTGTATTTAAACAGTCAGTATGCTATACATATAAATATACGAATTCGAATCAGTATCATTAAAGTGTATATACAGGGTGTCCCAAAAGTACTTGACACATTTTAAAATTCAATAAAAGATCATGCAATTGGCGTACGAGAGTGCGGTTTGGATGAACATGTTTCTTAGGATGGAAAATTTTGTTTAAGCAAATAAAAAAATTACTTCCAATAATTTTTCATAGATGGCGCTGCTTCTGGAAAGTTATCGAATAGATCGATTGCCTTTATACATAACAATGGCGAAAGACGCTCAATGCGTATGCACAGTTTTGTCTAAACTATAGCAACCCACATTCCAGAAGTTATCAATACTCGTGTATCCATCCTCACTCGTCTAATCGAACTCAGGAGTGCGAGTATTGTTTAGTTCTGGAATGTGGGTTGCCATAGTTACAATACTCGCCCTCCTGAGTTCAATTAAATGAGTGAGGATGGATAGAAGAGGTAATGTTGATTGCCATAGTTTGAACCAAAACTGTACACACGCATTGTGCGTCTTTCGGCATTTTTATGAATAAAGGCATTCTACCTATTCGATAACTTTCCAGACGCAGCGCCATTGATAAGAAAATTTTTAACTAATTCTTTTATTTGCTTAAACAAAATTTCAGATCGTAAGAAGAATTTGCGTCCAAACTGCCTTCTCGTACGCCAATTGGTTGATCTTTTATTGAATTTTAAAATATGTCAACTACTTTTGGGACACCTGTATATAAATATTTTTAAATATACATGAACAGATTTTTTTTTCTTGAATAATGCACCAAGAAAGCATAACGCCCATAGGCGGAGCATACGTTAAAAAAAAAAGTAAATACACGGTCGCGAATTCGAGTTTTACTTTCTATTGGCATTGTAACATCTAGAGTAATAACATGTTTTTTTAATTAAATTGTTTGGTGATGCTTGTTTTTAGAAAATTCTTGTTTACGTAAGATCATATTTCTGTTCTGCTGTTGCTACAATAAGAACACAGTTCTCTGTATATCAAGCGTACGGACAGACACAATGGTGGCTGTCGTGGGCGGATTTCTTTTAGCGTTTGTTAGGTCCCTTGGATTTGATTATCAATAATTTTTAATAGTATTCACAGTTTTATTTATTTTCTAGAAAACAAGATGAAAATTTCTGTTCGAAGTTTCTGGAACTCAGATGTAGTAGACCTTAACACTTAAAGAATCTACATACGACAGCAGCATTTAAAGAATCTCCCTAAGACAGCAGCAATTACCGAGTCACCGCGTAGAACTAGTATTCAGGGAGCGCGGTCTTTAAAGCAGCATATTGAATGAACATATTTGCTCTAGTTGCCTGTAAGATGGGATGGTGAAAAGTTGAACACTGTTACAGCGCATTCTATGTAGTATATATACAAATCTATAGATCATATATAGAACTGTACAAAATAATTAGGATATTTTCCCAAATATTGTTGGTAATTCTTGAAATTGGGTTTTTAAATGTGTTATGCTTTTTCCCTATTGTTTACACAGATATCATCTTTAACCGTTTTAAATGGTTAAGATTTGTAAAAGTATTTTGGAAGTGTTAAAATGTGTTACATAATCTATGCTTGATGCATGATTTTTCGTTCTTGTTTAATTTAATTTGGTTTATGCGTGTAAAGATGGAACTTTGTGATAGGCTCTTTTACCAACTTCCTTAGATGCTAGAATTATAAAAATTATGTCCACGCTCTGTTTACTATGATAATACAATATTTTAATATTTTTAGTTTAAACTTAGTGGCGATACAATCTATAGGGATCTTGGCCTACAGTGTCCAAGTTTGTTTTCTTGACAATGGGCACTATCAACATATGTCTCAGTCTGATGGTCAACCTAACGTGGATCTTTAGTTCCCAAGCAAGTTTGGGACTCATTTTATCATCTCCGAAGGGATGAAAAGTTGAGTGAATTTTGCCCAGTCTGGAGTACGGAGTCGAACTCTGGACCTGTAACGTTGTAGTGCGACGAGCTGATACTAAGCTACTGGGCTTCTAATATTTTTAGAACTTAATTATAAATTAATAATTTACATTTAAGTCATTTTTCTGTTAGTCGAGTACGAGTGATAAATCACCAAATACTCTGTATGGTTACAACTGCATACGAATTTCAGTAACATTTTAGTTAATTATGCGCCACACCACGGTCGCTAAAATAAGCCAACTGGCTGTGAAACTGCAACAATAAAATATTTTATTTTCTGAAAAAGTATATAAAAGAAAGAAAAATATAATATATAGAAAATAAAATATAAATAAAAATAAAGAGTGATATGTTTTTAAAAAATACACCTTTATTATCACTTTCAAATGGTTCAACGTTGAACGGAAATATTTTACAGTGTAGTTACACTGTTTGTACTTGTGAGAGTAGTGTTATTTGTTTAAAGACTTTTCATAATAAGTATTTTAATAAAATTAATAAACCACCTCTAGAATCTTTTAAACAGGTACCAACTGCAAAAATTACTTAACACTAAACATGCTAAGAATTTTACTGACGCTCTGTAAAAATATTTCGCACCAGAATTTTTTAAAAGAAATATTTCACTTTTCTATTTAACTTATTTTTTCGTGATTAATATTTTACTTGTTTTATAAAGAAATTTCTGGTTCGAAATCGAAATATTCTCATTTGGTTTAGCTTTAAAATTTTTCCAGTGGCATCTTCCGTGATCAGGTCTACTACCGTTCCGGTTTATAACTGAAGTAAAACGGGACCGCGCGTAATAAGAGTTCCCTTTACGTCAGTTTTCGACCGGAACGATAGCTGGCCTGATCACGGAATATGCCACCAGAAAATTTTTAAAGCTATATTCACTAAGTTTAATTTTATTTCTTCTTTATTTCTGTTATTTTGTGAAACAAACTCCAAGTACTGTAAAAAAATTAAGAAAAATTATTCATCATGGCTTTCATCATCAACAATATATTGTCGTCTTCACAATGGTCGATAGTTTCAGCTCTTTCTATCATTCTTTTTGTTGGGGAAAAACTGTGCAACTACCAGAACCGTTTCTTTATTGTAAGAATCTTCTGAACATTTATTATATTGAAGCGATTTTTCTACTTTGACTTTAACAGATTGACTTTCGAGAAAATTCTTCCAGAATTTGCAGTACTTACTGGTAAACACATGTGTTGTTAAATTAGATATTCCCTGAATCCGAATTCGGGGAATATAAATAAGTGCAACCGGTAATTTTCGTAATTTTTACAATCTAGTTTTTACAATGTACTAATCAGGCTCAACCTGATTGGCTGGTTGTTGGAGTTTTAGGTAGCTTTCAATACAAAAAGTAAAAAGTTACCTATTGCAGCCGTTTGGAGGAAAGTTTACCGGAATATTTCGGTTTGTTTTCTCCGATCATAAACTCCAGACCCCCAAAACCCCCTCCGTTCAAATGTTGTTATATATATATATATATATCAACATAATAATATATATCATATTATTATTTTTGTCAGACGATAGCACACGTATTTAGAAACCGATTTGGATGTAACTAAGTATGTGCATTAGGCTCACCAATATCTCGACCAAATTCGTTGGCCAGCTTGGTTCGCCATCTTGTTTCAAAATGGCGGTCACTAAAAGATTTAAAACTAAACAAATATGCAAAAAAAATTAGAAATTTAAATTTATTTTTTGTTTAGGTGTTAGGCCTTGATACAAGAATTCCGGAGCATTTTTTTTTTGCCGCTATCTTAAAAATTGGCTCAGATATAGCGGTTTGAAATTCTAAGGTGGCTGACATTTTGAAACAAGAGAGCAGATAAAAAATTAGGGATTAATTTATATGTTTTAGTAAACGTGATTTGCCGCAATTTATTTTACTGTTGTAATCATTTTCAAATCATACGCATAAAACTATATATTTGTATCCGTCAGCGTTAAATTCTCGCCACATTTGACGACCAAAAATAAGTCTCCATAAATGAAGCCAACTTAGCTATAGCTGACTAATTTGGCAAATTCCTTATTCAAATTCAGTATTAACGAATCTTCTGTAATCGGGTCCTTTGCATTTTAGATTGCTGTTTTCGGGTAACATTAGGTAAAATTTTAAAACGAAGGTATAGGAAAGCTACCTTTTGCTCCCGGTTTAGGCCGGAAGTACTTTTTGTTTATTTAATGTTAAAAGTCAAACGAAGAAGAAAATTAACTCTTGCAAATTATTTTACTGGATTTTGCACGGAAACTCCGTTTTAAACGCTTTCTGTGAATTACCACTATTTTTAGATCAGACCTTTAAACATAAAATATTTTCTTTACTAATAATTGGTAGGTATTTTATCCTAGTATTCTTAAGTCACATCTAAATTCATGTTTTTTTTTTTTTTTTTTTTTTTAAAGAAACAGTAATTTTTTTCAATGATAGTTTAAATTTAAATTCTAAATATACATTCAATAAATTTCTATACAAACTATTAGTTAAAATATCTTTTAAACAAACTGAACAATTTAAGCACATATTATTTAATTTTATTTCTTTAAGCATAAAATATTGGCGTTAAAGGAGTTGCTTTTTTATTGTGTTCACAGCTAAATAAAATATTTACTGACTTGGAAATTCTTTTGTCCGGTTTTTAAACCGTATTCAATTTCCGTCAATGCATAAAATGAAGTTTTTACTTCCCAGTTATTCTAAAATGCATTTCACTTTTCGTTCTATGTTAGGTTAACTGATCGTAAAAAAGAGAGCATAAAAAATTTGCCGTAGAAAACAATTCAATTAAATAAAATGAATACAAGAATGAAAACAACGAGAATGAAAAATAATGAATCAAGCATAAATTATTTAACCCTTTCTACTACTTCCAGAATACTTTAACAAAACTTTACCGTTTAGTAAGGTGTGAGATGATGTCTATGTTAACAATTTGGAAAACACATAACACATTTGAAAACACATTTTCAGAAATTACTATCAATATGAAAATGTCCGAATTAGTTTGTGCAACCCTGTATATGATCTATAAATTTGTATGTATACTACATAATATTCTAAAATTTAGTTCACTTAGGAAACGCGTAGAACAGTTGAAAATTGTACTTGGAATTGTAGTTGGAAATGTACTCGAAATCTTTTTTGCTGCCCTGTATATGATCTATAGAATTTATACGCTCCATGTACTAATAGGAAAATAATTAATTAAATCTAATTAAGCATGCCACAACTGGAAACGCAATTCCAGCAATTATAGTTAATATACAGTACTGAAAGCGAATTTTTTGTGTGTCCCTGTAGATGATCAATTAATGCTATGTTCTATGGTAAACCTCTTGTAGTGCAACTCATTGATATATATCAATTTCAATATGCTTGGAATTGTGGAACATCATTAAAGTACACCACAAAAGATTTTATCCCATAGACCGTCATGTACCGGAGGAGTAGTTCTGCAAACGAACTATAAATGGTACACACTTCATTTTCATTCCAAATATGCCATTATAAACCTCAAATGCATGGCAATCCGAGAATTTTTACGCAAGTTAGAGCACGGACAGACATACGGCAGACAGACAGATATACAGACATACCGAATTCGTAAAATATTTTCGACTATGTTAGAAAAAAACGTAAATATTGGTAATTATGCATATCATAGATACCAACTCTCGTATATTAAAATGAACAATTTTACTTAAATGGCAACGCGTGACTAGCCAACTTTTACCTGCTGATATTTGGCAACGGGAGAAACTTTATAACTAGGAAAAAATGTTGTTTAGGTAGAATTATATTTATGGTTAAGTGTTTTGTTCTGTGTAATTTAGCAATAAATAATGTGTGTTAAAGAAACGTATATTTAAAAAGTAATTATAAAACACAAAGTATTTTTACACCAACAAAGAAATGTCACACTGCCGACGAGAATAACTTTGATTCATCTAGTTTAGTAATCTTGCTACTTTGGAATACTACTTCGATTTCGGAAGATTGGAGTAAGGTAAGAATAGCTTATTATTCTATTAAAATGGAACAATTAGTTCAAGAATTAATTAAACAAAATAAAGAGCTAATGGATGCGCTAAAGGGGATAGCACCCTAAAGAATAATAAGGTTTCTGGTGTGCAATTTGAGAAATATGATGAATCATTAGAAAGTTTTGATACTTTTATGAATAGATTTGAAGCATTTTTAGGTATGCAAAATGTACCTCAGAAAAAACGCGCAAAAACATTAATATCAAGTTTATCAGCTAAGCTATATAACTTGTTAAGAAATTTTCTTGCTCCACAAAATCCCAGTGATCAGGAATATGAAGTGCTTAAACAAGTTTTGCAAGAACATTTGAATCCGAAACCATAATATCTACCCGACACATGTTTTTAAACAGGAAAAAACATGAAGGGAAAAGCATTAGTTCTTATCTTGCTGAACTTTGCTCTTTAGCAGTTCTTTACAAATACACTCAACTTATGTTCAATACTATGTTGAGAGATGTTTTCGTTAGTGGTTTACGAGATAGGGCAATCCTAGATCGGCTTTTTGATAAAGACGATATCAATCTCGATAAAACAGTTAAGATCGCTTTAGCAATGGAGTGAGCTACTAAAGGAGTTAATGATAATGAATAAGCCACAAGGAATTAAAGCCGTTGGTGTTTATAATGGAAAAACATAAAACATCACAACCTAAGAGCGCACAAAAGAAAAATAACATGGTATATTGCTTTAGATGTAACGCATCAAATCATAATAAATATAACCGTAAGTTTAAAGCAAGTAAATGCAGATTTTGTCAGCGTATTGGCCATACTGAATGATCTTGTTAATATTCTAAGGAGACTAAACCAAAAAAAAATGGTGAACCAAAAACAGTTTCATGATTATGATTCAGAAGTTCAAAATTCAATTCCACTTCATAGTAAAGAAGTAGAGAACATTTGTATCAAAGAAGAATTTCCTAAGAAACCACCCATAATAGTAACTATTGAAATTGAAGGTAAATCTGTTGAAATGGAAGTCGATACTGGCAGTACAGTATCAGTAATGAGTTTAAAGAGATTTTGAGAAAAAAAATCTGTTCTATAGACTTGACATTTAAGACCTATTACGGTGAAACATTTAAACCGCTAGGTTACTTAAGAGTTAAAGTAAAATATAAGAATCAAACAGAGTACTTAAATTTATATATTGTTAATGAAAACTGATGACACTATATTGGGTCGAGAATGGCTGTATGCAATCAATTTAGATTGGGTAAGAATAAAAGTTTTTACAGTTATAAAACAGGGAAATCTTACAAATCTATTAGAAGAATATGCAGACTTATTTGAAGAAAAATGTGGCGAAATAAAAAATTATGAATGTAGTCTTGAGTTAAAACCGGATGCCGTTCCAGTTTTTTGCAGACCGAGACCATTACCGTTTGCAATGAAAAAGCGTGTTGAAGAGGAATTAGAACGACTCGAGAAAGACGGAGTTATCAAAAAATCTACTATTTCAGATTGGGCGACTCCAATAGTGCCAGTAGTTAAAGCAAATGGGAAAATTCGATTATGCGCTGATTATTCTGACACTCTTAATAAAAATCTAAAAATTCAAAGACATCCTCTTCCAAAAACAGAAAAAAGTTTCGCTTCACTGAATGATAATAAGATATTTTCAAGATTGACTTTAGGCAAGCTTATTTACAAATGAAGGTTCACCTTGACAATCAAAATAACTAACGATTAATACTCATAAAGGACTTTATGAATGCACAAGACTAATGTTTTGGATTAACTCAGCTAATGCTAAATGGTAGAAATATATAGAAAGTGTATTGCAGAATTTAGAAGGAGTAGATATATTTTTTGATGATGCACGGATCGCAGCACTATATTTCCAGACACATTTGTCAAGATTACGGAAATTTTTTGATAGATGTCGTCAACATGGATTGAGAATAAATAAAGATAAATGCAAATTTTTCCAGAATGAAATTGAAGTTTTGGGATATAAGATAAATGCACAAGGATTATCTAAAACAGATGAAAAGATTGCTGCAATTAAGAATTCCTAAGAATTCCTAAGAATGTTCAAGAAATTCAGTATGAGATTAGTTAACTTTTATTCTAGATTCTCAAGAAAGATATGTACACCCTTTGAAACAATCCCTTCGAGCAATGCAAAAATACCCTGGTAGTCTCAATCAAAAAATCAACTGTTTTTTGTTACAATATCGGAAATCACCCAATATGACTACAATGCAGTCTCCAGCAAGTATGTTTTTAAAAAGAGAGATTCGCAGTAGAATTGACCTCTTAAATCCTAATACTAAAAAAAGAATTCAGAATAAAATTAGGAAGAATATATATTTCAACGATCGGTATTTTGAAGTGGGTGATAAAGTAGCCGTTCGAGATGACACTGCAGCTAATTCCAAATGGAAATTCGGTCGTATCATCAGCCGAGATGGTGAATTACATAGTACCATAAATGTTCAAGGCAATTTGGTTAGACTTGTTGATCAAATTCGATCATCAAGTAAGGAAGTGGGCCATGATGTTCAATGTGGACCAAGAGTAACAAATATGGACGGCCCATCTGATCCAACAATGACATCAACGGAGACAGATTCAGCATCGACTGAGCCACCTACGGCCTCCGAGGATATGGCCAAAGATATGCCTCCATCACTGCCAAGAGTCACATCTCCTCCAGTTAGCAGTTCCCAAGTTGTCCAGAATCCAATGCAACTAAGACGATCTAAAAGGATCCGGAAACCTCCGAAAAGATTGTGCTGTTAATTTGAAAGGGGAGGAAACAGTCGTGTATTAAAATGAACATTTGTACTTAAATGGTAACGCAGGAATAGCAAATTTGTATCTGCTGTGTTTTGGTAACGGGGGAAACTTTAGAACCGGGATAAAATGTTGTTTGGTTGAATTATGTTTTTTGCTATGTGTTTTGTTCCTGTGTAATTTAGTAATAAATAATGAGTGTTAAAGAAACGTATATTGAATAAGTAATTATAGAACATACAAAGCATTGTTACACCAACAAAGAAATATCACACCAACCTTCCGTTTTATTCAAGTAAAAAAAAGAATCAAGTCCCTTGATTCCAAATTAATTTTTTAATTTGTAGGCCAGTGTTGTTTTCTTTACCGAATTTGTTTTTATCATAAACGACAAAACGTTTTCTCAGCTTTTCAAAACTATAAAAATCTCCGTTTGAAAAAAATTATAATTTTCCCTTATTTAAATTCATAATTAAGATACAAAATGCATTTTCAAACAGGCGTAAAAAATTATTACATTTAATCAACATCAAAACTGAAAAAAAAATTTAAACTTCTCTATTTTTAACCATAACATGTTGCACTGAAAGCAATTTATTTTTTATTCTATTCAAATGAAAAAAAATAATACATAAGTATTTAGAATTTTCTTCCTCAGATTTTTAAACCCTATTCAATTTCCGCAAATGCGTAAAAGGAAGTTTATACATTTCAGTTATTCTGAAAGGCACTTTCTTCACTTTTTTTCTGTATGTTAGGTCAACCAAACGTAAAAAAAAGAACATAAAAAGTATACCTAGGGAAACGATTCACTTAAGAGCCCAAACTAGTGACGCAAAGACACTCGCAAGCTAATCGTAAACTAAACCTATGGCTCTTTTCAAGTTTCTCGATTGCATTTCAATTATTTTACTTATTTATTTATTTATTTGCGTGGGGTATCTTCAAACTTTTCTATTTTTGTTTCTATTATTACTTTCATCTATCTACGAGGGAAAGTCATTAAGTAAGTCACAAAGGATAATTAAATAATAACTTACACTGATATTCACTTCAAAAATATTTTCATTTCTCAACATGTTCTCCACCAATATTTATGCACTTATTCTTACATCACCGTTTTATCAGTGCCCCAACAGTTCAGTGCCATACTATTCTTTGGGTTGCTGTCTCAGCCACATTAGGACTTCAAGTTGAACCTTTTCATCATCTGTGAACATCATCTTGCAACTTCTTCAACATCCACCATACAGCTTCCACTTAGCCCCAAGCGATTTTCATCTGTTTAGTCCACTAAAAAACCATCTTGGAAGCAAGATGATGTTCACAGATGATGAAAAGGTTCAACTCCAAGTCCTAATGTGGCTGAGACAGCAACCCAAAGAATGTTATGCACCTGGTGTTGGGGCACTGATAAATAGGGTAATATAAGTGCATAAAAATTGGTGGAGAATATATTGAGAAATAAAAATAGTTGTTAAGTGAATATCATTGTAAGTTATTATTTAATTATCTTTTGTGACTTACTTAATGACTTACCCTCGTATATAAAAAGGAAATGAAAAATTACGTGAAAAAAAATCGACTCAGGGTTTTTGTCTGATTTATACGTTTTAGTAAAACCTGAATACGATTTGACTGTTTTTAGAAAATATCTGTCCGTAAGTCTGTGTGTCTGTCTGTATATGACACACATTTTGTGGGCGCTCTAACTAACGATCTATTGATTAAGATGTAATTTCATATGAAGTTCTATCCGTATGTGAGCCGGTGCTGATTAGTTTTTGGGCAAAATCTCCCAAGAGGGGTTGCCGCAAATAAATGATTTGTTTGTTTTATGTGTTGTTTACGTGTGCATAATTCAAAAGATCAAATTTAAAATTCACTTGATATGAATAGATTGTCATTCAATTTTGGTTGCGGCAATATAAAAGGCGGTGACGAAATTCGAGGATTTGTTCGAAATATGCAATGCTTACATCACCAGTTTATATATGCACAGAATTCAACGAAACGTTACACGTGGCATCCTGAATATGAGAATGTAATGTTTAAAAAAACTATTTGCTAAATCGACATCATTATTTTAGAGGACAAAAATACAAGTTTAGAAAATTGATTTAGCCTTAGGAAATTAAAATTTTAAATAACTTTAATTACAAAAGTTTTTATTCAATTTACTTCAAACCTGGTATATGGGCATAAATTTAAACACAGAATTGAAATATTTTGTAAAAATAGAATGTTGTCAATGAATATTTCGAAGTTAGTTAATAAGTAGAAATGCTTCCAATAGTTATTTCATGCATCACATTTAATTGTAGATGTTATTACTAACGTCGGTAAAAGTATAATATTTTATACGACCATTTGCAGACGAATTAGTTTTGAGTACACGTTTGTCCCCCTCAATCGCATACATGCCAACCTCGCACTATTCGTCCATAAAATGTAGGTTAATTTAATGCAAGTTGAACACGTTTCTAACGAGAAATTTTTTAAGGAACTGATTTGGGATCGGTTCCACCACAAGAACATGAAACTAAATATATATTATTACATCAAATATATTTTCTGGTTAGAAATGTCTTTAACCTGGATCAAAGTAACACACATTTTTCGGAAGTATAATTGAAAGTTGACAAGTATGCAATTGTACATCTTATGGCCCAGAATTTCTGCTATTATTATTATTATTATTATTATTATTATTATTTAGGATTTTATCCTGACTATTCTTTATTTGGATAATTTTTGAAGTTTAATATTTCTATTTAATTCATTGAAATGAAATTTCAGTAGATTATTTCAGTCAAAATTGATTTTTCAAAATAAATTGAAAAGATTTATTTTTAGTAATTTGTAAAAATACTGGTCTGAAAGAGCAAAGTAATTAAAGAAAGGGAGAAAATTGTTTCACTTAAGCTAAATTAAAATTCAAAGTGGAAATATTTGTTCATTAAGCAACCACTTAAGTCTTTAAGATTTTTAAAAATGCGGCGATAAAAATTAATTTAACAGCGAGATTTTTAATTTTCACATATAAATACGGACATATATATATATTTCCATTTACAGGTTGATTTTCAAATGCCTTATTTTCTGATTAGCATTCTGAAATGTACATATGGCGTATGTAAGTATATAAGCTGCATGTAATTATGTACGATTTACTTAAGTAAGAAAAAAGTAAGGAAAAGATATACGTAAATATGAACTAAGTATGACGTAATCATAAGGGTAATTTAAATTTCAAAAACTTTTCATGAATTCTGCTAGAATTAGAAACAGTCGAAAGAGTTGTATTAGTGATATCCATCCACATACACATATACACACACGCACGCACACAGACATATATATCGTAATTTCTTGCATAATGAAATATATCTGTTTCAGACCAGAAATTTTATTTTAAAAAATTTAACTTATTTTTACTTGGTACCTATTTGACATTAATTAAAAAATAAAATTTCTGGTTTGAAACAGAATTATTTTGGCCGCGGCTTAAACACCGGAAATTACGGTATATATCGGGTAAGTCAAAATGAATATAGCGGTTACAAACGGCTATAACTATTAAATGAAAAAAAATTTATTGATAAGATTAACACAGAATGTAGACAGAACTTTGAAATTTTGTATACATACGTCATAGATGTTCTATGTGACTTCCATAAGTCACACGGACAACATCTAGACGGTAGTCCATTTCACGCCATACATTCTGAAGCATTTGTTCAGACTTGACCTGTTCTGATTTGTTCTCGGGGTTTGGACTTGACACCCTGCGATCTTTTTCTATGGGGTTATGTGAAAGTATGTGCCTCCCATGCCCAAAACAATTGAATAACTCAAAGTACGCATTTGTAATACGCTTGCGTCGGTGACTGAACAAATGCTTCAGAATGTATGGCGTGAAATGGACTACCGTCTAGATGTTGTCCGTGTGACTTATGGAAGTCACATAGAACATCTATGACGTATGTATACAAAATTTCAAAGTTCCGTCTACATTCTGTGTTAATCTTATCAATAAATTCTTTTCCATTAAATAGTTATAGCTGTTTGTAATCGCTATATTCATTTTGACTTACCCTATATATGTTTTTTTCATTTTAATTAAGTTTAATTCTTCCAGTAACTTTTCCATTGAATTTTATAATATATCTTCCTTTGTTTTTCACACATGTGATTTCATTTTAAAAATACATATACGAGGGCGTATCAATGGAAGATATCGTCGCTACCATGTCAAACTATCGAATATGAAAAAATATATTTTTCATTACTTTTAAAAAATTAGCAGATTGCCGCCATTAAATTTTATTAGAATTCTTCGCCTATTAAAACTAGTAAGAAACTTTCTGTGAAACACAGGGTTGCCAATTTGGCCTTCTATTTTAAATAGAGATGCCGTATTCATACCGGAAATTTTGAGAAGAAAAATTTTACTTTAACCTTGTCACCGCCGCGACATATCCGTTCACTATGCTGTAGGTTTCACTGCAGTAATAGCATTGTTTCAATTAATATATTTCTACAGATATAATGCAGTTTTAAAATATTGAGTAATGATTGATACTCTCAAGGCTTATACTCATATACGTAATTAAGATTTTATATCAAGTTTGAAAATTCATCTTTTTCTAGCATTTTAAAATAAAGACAGAGAAAACAACATTACAAATTCGCCCTTTTGCTCGGCGGTCAGGGAGTTAACCCATTTTCGGCCAAAGGTGCGTCAACGCACCATTTCAATAAATATTTTTTATTATCATTGTGACGTATATTTTTCACTAATTTTATTTTTCTACTATTTCTAAGGGTTCTGAAGACATCTATAAAATATTAGTAATTCAATTAAAGTAATCATTTTCTGTTGAGAAATTTTCAAAACACGCTAATTTTTTAACTTGAAACGGTTATTGACAAATTCGACTTTTTGAAACTGTACAATTATTTCACTTGAGATTAATCATATGTTTTTTTTTTAATGAAGTAAAGTTGCAAGTTCGGTAAGTAAAATAAAAATAAAACAAATGTCATAAAAAATTAAAATGTTTTCTTTAAATTTAATGGTGCATTTTATTTCTTAAATAAAATATTCTCTTTCATGCATGAAACTTTGTTGGTACCTTAATGAATATAATCTAAGCATATTTCAATGAAATGAATAACACATTTTATTAAATTTCTATGCTTGGCCTAAAACGGGTTAAGTAATCACGAAATGTGAGCCATTAAATAAAGCAAAAAATTCCATTTGTAACTTCAGGTATGGATTTGTAGTTTCTGAATGAAAAAGAAAGCCATCCTGGAAATGCTGATGAAGAATACTATTAAAATTTAGTGATGACAATCGGACCATTTTTAAAAGTAATGAAAAATGCATTTTTTCACTTTTGATAGCTTGACATGGTAGGGACGATATGTGGAAAAGTAATAAATGGGCGATGCTTCATTCCTGTTTCATATTGTCATTAATTGTTTTTTCTTATTTTACATTATGTGCGTTACTTATTGATACTCCCTTGTATATATATACAGGGTGATTCATAAAAGATGGGCAGAACTTTAAGGGGTTATAGTACACTTAAAGACAAATAATATTAAATAGGAGACTAAGGGTCCCAGACGTATTCCCAAGGAGATAGGGGGCATTAAAGTTTAGGGTCCGAAATTTCAAATGATTATAAAACATGGAAAAATTGGTCGATTCGTTTGCGGTTTTTGCAAAAAATTTTCTTTATGCCAGTATTTTCTTGAAATAAAATTTTAAAGTTCAATTTCAAAAAATGCCGATAGGGGGCGCTTTAGACTTTGGAGTAACAAACAACTATTTTTTAACGTTATTTTTTGTATTTCTTTAAATGATTTCGAAAGCTTAGACTTAAACTTAAATTTTGATCTAAAAATCTGAGTCCTAACGAGTAGTTAAGTAGCGTAAACTGAAATTTGAAATTTGAAACCCTTCTCCCCCCAGAACAAAAATCAGTTATTCCCGATCTTTGTGTCGTAGATTAGGCTCTAACTACTGCCGCGTTTTGCTAAAATTATTCTTTATGTCAGTATTTTCTTGAAAATAAATTTTAAAGAAAATTTTCAAAAAATTCCGATAGAGGGCGCTTTAGACTTTGGAGTAACGAACAACTATTTTATACCGTTATTTTTTGTGTCTCATTAAATGCTTTCTAAAGCTTAGACCTTAGTACCTTCACACGTGAAGGTACATTTAACACACACAATGCACATGTATGGGCGGATGTCAATCCACATGCTACGTATCCACATGCTCATCAGAGACGCTTTTCCATCAATGTTTGGGCAGGAATCCTCGGAGACCACCTAATCGGACCGTACCTTCTTCCTGAACGCCTCAACGGTAAAACATACCTCACATTTCTGCAACATGTGCTGCCAGACCTGTTAAACGTTGTTCCTCCACGCATCCGGCGGGTCATGTGGTTCCAGCACGATGGAGCGCCAGCCCATTACGTACGAGACGTCCGCAACTATCTGGACATCACATTTCCGAACAGATGGATTGGTCGAGGTGGTCCTGTTGCTTGGCCTGCTCGCTCGCCAGATCTTTCACCACTCGATTTCTTTTTTTGGGGACGATTGAAGGCTCTTATGTATGAGACACCCATTGAATCCCCCGAGGAACTGGTCGCCAGACTTTCCGCCGCTGTAGGGGAAGTGCTCGAAAAGCCTGATGTTTTCGCGAATGTTCGCCGTTCCATTCGTCGCCGTTGTTCTGCGTGCATAACCTCTGGTGGTCACAATTTTGAACATTTATTGTGATTACATGTTAATAAATATGCTTTGGTAACATAATCCTAATTTGTGTCTTTTTACCTCGTATCACAGCACACAATGTGTGGACATGGTAAACTGAACTATGTTCAGAAGTTGAAATTTGAACCCCCTCCCCTCGCTACTGAACCACGCTCAGCGATTCAGATTTTGAGCTGAAAATTTAAGTTTAAGTCTAAGCTTTAGAAAGCATTTAATGAGACACAAAAAATAACGGTATAAAATAGTTGTTCGTTACTCCAAAGTCTAAAGCGCCCTCTATCGGAATTTTTTGAAAATTTTCTTTAAAATTTATTTTCAAGAAAATACTGACATAAAGAATAATTTTAGCAAAACGCGGCAGTAGTTAGAGCCTAATCTACGACACAAAGATCGGGAATAACTGATTTTTGTTCTGGGGGGAGAAGGGTTTCAAATTTCAAATTTCAGTTTACGCTACTTAACTACTCGTTAGGACTCAGATTTTTAGATCAAAATTTAAGTTTAAGTCTAAGCTTTCGAAATCATTTAAAGAAATACAAAAAATAACGTTAAAAAATAGTTGTTTGTTACTCCAAAGTCTAAAGCGCCCCCTATCGGCATTTTTTGAAATTGAACTTTAAAATTTTATTTCAAGAAAATACTGGCATAAAGAAAATTTTTTGCAAAAACCGCAAACGAATCGACCAATTTTTCCATGTTTTATAATCATTTGAAATTTCGGACCCTAAACTTTAATGCCCCCTATCTCCTTGGGAATACGTCTGGGACCCTTAGTCTCCTATTTAATATTATTTGTCTTTAAGTGTACTATAACCCCTTAAAGTTCTGCCCATCTTTTATGAATCACCCTGTATATCATAGGTGCCAACCTCTCATTAATATTCCGTAATATGTGGGTTAATTTGACCCAGTTTAACAACGCTTGAAACCAGAAAAATTATTGGAAGAATCTTTATTTATTCAATTTCAGGTTTCTACGTGGAATTTATTTAATTTCATTTCTTAAAAAAAATTCTGGTGTGAAACGTGTTAAACCTGGGTCAAATTAACCCGCATATTACTGAATATTAATGAGAGGTTGGCATCTATGATATATATGTATATAAGTAATCACTATTTTCTTTTTATATTTACTTAATTGTAATTCTTTTCTTACACTTCTCAAAAAAAGAACTTCTTTCCAACTATTCCCGAGGACATAATATATTTTCAAGAATTTTCTTTATTTTGTAGAAATCTGGCAAAAGCAAAAATATTCCATTGAGATTTCAAACATCAAAGCTTTCAAGATTTTTTTTTTTTAAACGAAGATTTTGAGGGTAAAGATTTCATTAAATGAGATTTTTTCGTTAAGTAATAGAATTTGTGTTTGGCCTTTTTTAAATAATTAAATAGAAAACTATAGGTTTAAAATTACACTCTAGCTATAAATAATGAATGTATGTTTATAAATCGACTGAAAAATTATGTCTTAGACCAAACTATACCAAATTTCGTGTAAATAATGCTTTAGATTATGGAGATGTGAATTTTATATAATAGATAAAATATCTAACACTAGTCACTAAAATTCCGCTGTAAGCGATAAAAAAGGAAATATATCAACTTAACAGTATAATTATTACTGTCGCGTAATTGTTTTCATAAACAGTTATAGAATAAAGAGAAATCGATAAAAAGAAATCGCAATCTTCATATTAGTAATATAATTATTCTAAAAAAATACTCAATTTATTCAAACCATTTCTTAATTGCAAACCTTTTCTAACTATTTCCAAGAAAATAACCTATTTTTCTAATCTAAATACTTTAAAAAGAGAAATATACAAATCAGGATTTCAAACATCGAGACTTTCAAGGACAGTTTTTTTTTTTCTAAAGGAGTTTACAATTTCCAAAATAATAACGTATTTTTTCCGGATTATAACGTATTTTTTCGGATTTTAACTTTTTTTACGGATTATAATGTATTTCCTTGTTTCAAAAAGAGAAATATATACCATTGAGATTTCATATATAAAAGTTTTCAAGATTTTTTTTTCTAAAAGAAATTTTACAATTTTCTGAGTTAAAGCCTTCCAAAAGTGAAATATACCTTTGAGCTTTCAAACATTGGGTTATTAAAGAATGGAGAAGTTTACTATTACAATTTAAAGATTAAAATTTTTAAGGTTATAATGTATTTTTATGAATTATAACGTATTTTCTTACAGTAAATCCTTCAAAAAGATAAATATATACCAATGAGATTTCAAAAATCGAGACTTTCAATAAATGCTTTTTTAGGAGAGTTTACAATTTCCAAGATTCTAACGTATTTTTCTTGTGTAAAACGTTAAAAAAAAAAGAGAAAAATTCCATTGAGGTTTCAAACATTGAGATTTACAAGAACTGTTTTTGTTTTTTTTCTAAAGGAAAGTTGAAAATTTCCAAGATTGTAACGTTTATACGCGGCCTAAATCCTTCGAAAAGAGAAATATACTGTTGTTATTTTAAACTTCGGCTCTTTCAAGAATTGTTTTTTTAAAGGAGAGTTTACACTTTCCAAGATTATAATGTATTTTTCTGGATTACAACGTATTCCAAGATTATAACATTTTTTATTTGAGAAAAACCTTCAAAAAAGATAAATGTTCTATTGAGATTTCAAACATCGAGATTTTTAAAAACTGTTTTTTTTCCTCTTAAGGTTCCAAGATAATAAAGTATTTTCCTGGAATATAACTTATTTAAAAGATTATAATGTATTTTCCTGATCTAAATCCTTCAAAAGAGAAAGATATACCATTGAGATTTCAAACAGACTTTCAATAACTATTTTTTTTAATGGAAAGTTTAACATTTCCAATATTATATCGTATTTTCCTTAATTATAATGTATATTCGTGGTTTATAACGTATTTACAAAATTATAACGCATTTGCCTGATCTAAATTCTAGAAAATGAGAAATATACCATTGAGATTTCAAATATTACGTCTTTCAAGAACTGTTTTTTTTAAAGGAGAGTTTACAATTTCTTTGTGAATATTTTGTTCTTTGTTTTTTTCTTAAATTTAATAAGAAATAATTAAAAATATACAGTATGCCCACTAAAGTCCCTTGCCACCCTCTGAATTTCGAAGTGTCTAGGTATAGTAAAGTAGCCATGCGCTACTCAATGAAACCACCTACGGCGCCACCTGGTGGGATGCTTTGGAGTTAGCATTCCTATCTCGAAAACTGAAAGAGATAGAGAAAAAAAGTGATTTACAAAGTTGTAGAGCATCATCGATTTAGTCCAAAAAGACACATTGTGGTCATTAATGCGGAAAATAGAACGGTTAAAAAGCGCATTTGTTTTTTCGTGATTTCCTACACGGTGACGTGACAAAACTATCTTATAAAAAAAACTAGTTATAATAATATACCTTTATTTTAGATGTTCAAACTTCTCCCCGTCAGCTGCTATGCATATTTGGATTCTTGCTTGAATTTCACGTTGCACACGTTGGAGCATAAATGGTGACACGTTGGCACAAATGTCCATAATGCGTCGTTTGCGGTCCTCAATGTTTGTGGAGGGTCTCATACACCTGCTGTTTCATAACTGGTTGTTTCCTCCTTTCTAAGATCGTTTTGTCACGTGACAGAGTAGGAAATCACGAAAAAACAAATGCGCATTTTAACGGTTCTATTCTTAGCATTGATGTCCACAAGGTGTTTTTTGTACTAAATTGATAATGCTCTACAACTTTGTAAATCACTTGTTTTCCCTGTCTCTTTCCGTTTTCGAGATAGGAATGCTAACTACGCAATCTTCCACCAGGTGGCGCCATAGGCGTTTTCATTCAGCAGCACATGGCTACTTTACTATACATAGACCCCAATTTTATGAATATAGCAACAGCCGTTCTGAAGTTAAGAGGGTGGGGCAAGGGATTTTAGTGGGCATACTGTGTGTAGCTTATTTCTGAGATAAATAAGCTGAAATAAAATAAGATGCATTCTTTACTTCATTGTTCCATTTAGTTTACCATCCAAAAGCACTGTATTCGTGATATCATCGTTGTAAAAAATGGTTTATTTTCTTCTAATATTTCACATAACCCGGGAGTAGTCGCGACAGGTCTGACATATCCAGAGTGCATACGGTTTTACTTATCCATCATACGTAGTATAAGGCAAGTCTTGTAATCGTTTTGTAAATCGAAAAAAAAAATTTTTGACGGATTTACAGGTTTCGGACACTGGAGATTCTGAAAAACATATTTTTAGAAAAAATTTGCCGTCCGTCTGTCTGTCTGTGTGTGTGTCTGTGTCTGTAAACGCTCTATCTCCCGAACAAATTGAGATTAGAGACTTGAAATTTGGTATGTACTTAGAATGTAATAATGGGAAGAAGCTTATTGAATCTCAGTAACCTTGATTATCCGGAACTATTTTTTTCGGACTCTCGAAATATTCGTTCTGATAAAAGGTACATAAAAATGTTCGAAATTGTTTATTTTAAGGAGTGAATGTAAAAGACAATAAAAAGACATAAATTTTGCATAAAGAATGAAGTCGATTGGATAATAAGTTGCCGAGATATTTGTAATTATATTTTCCACGTTCTTCGATTTTTCATGACGCTATATTTCATTCAAATTTCAATTCAAAGATATATTTTAATTTGCAATGAGAGGCTTAATCCGACGCAGCAAACTGTTAGTTAATATGATTAAAAATTTTGGAGTTATGGAGCATTTAAAATTTTTGACGTCATCAAGCCAGGATTTTCTTCGAATTGAAATGCATTTTATAAATAGTTTACACATGTTTTATTTTCATATTTTATATTATGCATATCCATGATGGGTAAGTATTACGGTGGCCCCCAACGACTAGTTTACAATTGTCACCACTATATTTCGAAAAGCGTAGGCCAGTAAGTAATAGGGCGACAATACATCTCTAGAAGCGAAACAATATTAAGCCCATTTATTTTATCGGCTAAATTTTGGCCTATATTGGATACGTCTTTGCTAAATCGTCGCCAGTTTTGGAATGCAATACAGGCTGTTCCAAATTATTGAAACACGCTTTAATTTTTTCTGTTGAAGATTTCTGTTGGAGCGTAAGCGATGTAAATTGCAAGTTAAAAAAAAAAGTAAAAATTAAGATTATATTGATGAAATTCTCCTGCCATTGATTTTTCCAAAAGTTACACTTTTTAAGTTTTTATATGGTGCCCGAATATTATAAGTTATATTTAGAACAAAACTCTTCATGCTCTAACAAGTACAACAGAGTAAAAAGTACGTTCTTCCACGACCCCAAATTTAAGAAGTCATATTCTTTGAATTTTATTGAATTTCGGATTCAAATAAGTATGGAGATACCGTATTAACCCCTTCCAAAAGAGCGTCTCCTACACTGTAAAAAAAAAAGTTTCTTAATCTACGAAAATATAATTTAACCAAGAACGAAAATATACAATAACTTCTTCCGACTTGACCATCTTTTCGATAAGATTTCGTTATCTTTAGAAACATATCAGATACCAATATACTTTCGAGTTTTAAAGTAACATAAAAAAAAATTTCTTTTGCTGCCACTGATTTTCGGAATCTTTTAAGAGTAGTTTTTATAGTGTATTAATAAGTTTTCCCAATCCGGAATACCTATGTTTAGGAAACTATTAATTTTCAGTTAAACGTTTCAAGCTATGTAATTAGAAACAGTTCCAGGTGTAATTTATACATCCGAGAGTAACAAAATAAAATTAATTTTAATGGTAATGTTAATGCTGTCAATTTTTCGCTTTCCGGCATTAAAAATTCGTCTGTTCGTTTTTAGTGACTTATAAAATTCGATATTTCTAAAAATTCAAAGTCTCACAACTCCGTTTTGGTCGAAGAAGAATGAAATGTTTACTGTGTTACTTGCCAGAGTATGGAGAAAATTGTTCTAAATATAATATAAGATTCTGGGATCACATAAAAATTTAACACGTGGACGGACAGTAGGAACAAGTGAAGTTCGAAAATTGACTCTATATGTTTTTGTAATTTTTAGAATATTAGAAGTATAGTTTTATACTCTTTCTGCTTAAATAAACTTAATTTTGATTAATTCAGCAGCTTTAATTAGATTGCACTACTGCCTTCACAACCACGTCAGGGTGACTAGTGGTCAGGGAAAAATACAGTCAAAAAAAGTGATTAACATCAGTATATTCTTATAGAAAAATTTATATTGATTATTCGATCAAATAATCAATTTGAATTTTTCTATAAGAATATATTGGTAATTATCATTTTTTACGGCATTTTTCCCTGACCACTAGCCACCCTGCACGTCCATACTGAAGCTGCAAATCGTATAACAGGTGGAAAACGAACTTCGACCTAAAAAATTGTTTCCAAAAAATGACACTTGGTCACCGGTAAATGCACATGTGCTGCTATAGCTGTAGTGTCTAAAAACGACCTTTTCGTTTTGGGCGGCTATAGCCGTCATGCCACATTGTGAACTTCGCTTTGAAGGCTATAGCCGCAAGTGTTCGTCAATGTGTTAAAAGGATAGTATTATTTCATAATTTAAAGTATTATTTTTTCATCAATAACCATAACGCCTACTGTATTTCGAACACTTTTGGAATTTATTTTGCGTATCTTTAACAGGTAAAAAATTAAACCGCGCTTCAATATTTTTAAGACATGTCTTTCTTGTTATACTCAGTATATTTATAGCTTATAAATAATTTTGCTTTAGTCATTACCCAATTCGATAATTTTCGAAGTTCAATATTTTTCTCCATTTCTAAGAAATCACATTTCATTAATTTATTTCAATCAAAAATGAACTTTCAAAATAAATTGAAAAGGCTCGTATATAGTACATTTTTCAAAAATATTGAAATGCTTTGAAAAGTAAAGTAATTAAATAAACTGGAAAAATTGTTTCTCTTGAGTTAAATTAAAATTCAGAGTGCAAATATTTGTTCATTAAGCAACCACTTAAGTCCTTAAGATTTTTAAAATGTGCGGTAGTGAAAATGAATTTAGCCAAGAGATTTTTAAATTGCACAAATATATGCGGAGAATTCTTCTTTTCTTTCATTTACCAGTTAATTTTCAAATATCTTGTCTATACGAAACGCATTCTTAAAATGTTAGTATGTTTGTATACAGTGAATTAAGTTTAGATAATGAGTATACGTTTGTAAGATGTATATCAGTGGGAAAAGAATGCCTGTAATCATGGAGATAATGTATTATGACTAGAACGCTCAACAGGTGTTAATATGACTCTGACCAAATGAATAAACTTTTATTCGAACTAGAAACTAAAAAAAAAATAAGTTAAATGTATACCACACAGAGAGAATTCAGATAGACATCTGAACATCAATCTTACACAAAGATGGTTACCATCAATCGCAGGATAATCAAACGGAGCTAAGAAATAGTTGCCTAGAGATTTTTCAATTTCTAGGGAGTCATATAATCTTCAATAAAAATTATACAGATTCTCTTTTTTTTTTCATTTTTCTGTTTTTCTAAACTCAAAATAAGCCATCGTTTTTTACTTACTAATGAAAATTTTTATAACGAACTTAACTTCACCGAGGTGAATAATGGACTTAAACGTAAAAATAACGTGGAAAAGTCCGCAATTCCCCTGAAAAATAAACTTCAAAATCTTGGTAGTAACGTCAAACTTGATGACGATACCCTCATGAATCAATCTTCCTCTCTTAACACTCGGACCAAAATTCTGTTAACTGTAAACCACGTATTAATTCATTTTACATTGAATTACAGGAAAATTTGACTGACCTTGCAAAAAGTATTAGTGAGATTAATAAAACCAAACTCTTAATTACTCTCAAAGGCGATCGCCTTATGGTTTTGTGCAAATCGAGACGAGGACTTTAGGAAAACTTAACGTTTCCTTGATGAAAAAACTGATAAGTGTACTACTCTTCCCTCGAAGGGTAGAGAGCTAAAAAAATATGTAATACATATTTTTTTAGCTCTCTGGTCTTCCCTGTCTTCTCTGGCCTTTCCTCTGGGTCTTCCCTGTTATACTGATAGTTAAATTATCATCAATAGTCTGAAAGAGTATGGCTTCACTGTAATCAGGGCTGCCATGCTCAAAAATCGCAAAACTCGAAACCGAATGTCAGTATTACATGGTGAGTAGCCTCCCGCTCTCCAAATTTCATGAAATTTGTCAAATTAAGGAAATTTATTGTATTTCTGTCAATATTATAACCTTTAACGATAAACAAAATGTTAAACAGTGTTATCGTTGCCAGGGGTTTGGTGACGCTTCCGAAGTCTGCAATTTTACGTCGAAATGCTTAAAATTTGCCAAACAAAATCTAACTCCAGAGTGCCCACATAAGGGCAGAATTACACGTAAATGTGCCGATTGCGGTCAACTGGTCACCCTGCTAACTACCGTGGCTGTCCTAAAATCCCCTACCGTGTTAAATGCAAAAACAACTCTAACTCTATTAAAGAAAACAACAATACTATTAAAGAAACCCAAATGCTGGCGGGTATTTTTAAAGAATTTAATTATACTAAAAAGAAAACCAATGCTGACCTGCAGTTGCTTCTCCTGATTCTAGCCCTGAAGGCTCTACTATTCCTGTGCAGAACTCCGCTTCCTCATGTACTACTAATAACACTAAAATTATTCCAAATTCTACTTCTAACTCTCATCAAATACCATCTAGTTATACTAATCGAATACGGGAAATTTTCCAAATTTTTAAGGATTTAGAAGAAATTTTCCAAATCTCTAAATTTCTTAAATGTATAAAAAATATTGTTACACTGACTAAAAAGTTTAAGAATCCCATGGAAATAATTATATTTATTTATTATCAATTAATTCAACACCCTTTCCAACGAAATTAACCTCCCCAATGTTGACTAATGTCATCTTTAGAGAGTTACCAGACTGTGCGGTTTCCAACTTCACATTTTTTTCTTCACCCTTTTATTTTTGCTTTTTAACTTTTAATGTGCTGAGTTTTCCACTATTCTAACGTAAACTCTCTTTTCTTTTTTGTTCTGCCTTTTTTTGTTAATTAATATTAAAAAAAAAACTAAAACAAATATATAATTTTCCTTGATTGCTTTATTAGTAATGTATCTCTTAAACTAATGTATGGTCTCTGAATGGAGCTTTTTTTATGAGATGGGTGCGGGTTCGTCCCTCGGTAGGTTTTCGTCTGTCATGTGGATCTAATAGAATTTTTCTTTCTTTTTTTTAAATTGTTAAACTTTTCATTTATTTAACGTAATCGTAATTCTTTTTTCATACTACTAAAAAATTAGTTTTCTACAAATATTCCCGAGGATATCACTTATTTTCTTAGGCTTCTTTATATTAAGTAAATCTTTCAAACATAAAAAATTCCATTGAGACTTAAAACATCGATACTTCCAAGTTTTTTTTTTTTTTTTTTTTTTTTTTTAAAGAAGGGTTTACAATTACTTTAAGAACACTTTGTTCATTAGATTAAAGAATGTAAAGAAAATGCAAAATAGAAAGGAATTTTTCTGGAAATAGTTAGAAGCAACATTTAGAATCAATATTTAGAAACAACATTTAAAGAAACTATTTGTCTATTTTCATTTAATTTATGTAATAGCAATTTTTTTTGCCATAGTACTAAAAAATAAGTTTTCTACAAATATTCCCGAGGATATCACAGGGTTCGTACGCTTTTACCACAATTTTTAGTAGAAATTTTCGCTTTATTTAAATGCAGAAAAGTATTACAAATCCTGCAATTAAATCAGGTGTCTACAATTTCTGTTGTTTCAATATTAAGTAGAAAAATTCTATTAAAAAGTTGTGATAAAAGCGTACGAGCCCTATTATCACGTATTTTCTTCGACTTATTCTTTATAATAAGTAAATCTTTCAAACATAAAAAATCCATTGAGACTTTAAACATCGATACATCCAAGCCTTTTTTTTTTTTTTTTTTTTTTTTTTTTTTTTAAAGAAGGTTTACAATTACTTAGAGAACACTTAGTTCATTATATTAAAGAATGCATAAAAATGTAAAATAGGAAGAAATTTTACTGGAAACAGAAGAAACATTTAGAAACGACATTTTTCAGAACAACATTAAAAAAAAAACTATTTGTCTATTTTTTATGTAATAATAATTTTTTATCATATTATTAAAAAGTTAGTTTTCTACAAATATTCCCGAGGATATCACGTATTTTCTTCTACTTCTTTATAGTAAGTAAATCTTTCAAACGTAAACAATTTCATTGAGACTGGAAAAATCGATACCTCCAAGATTTATTTTTTTAAAGAAGGGTTTACAATTACTTTGAGAACACTTTGTTCATTAGATTAAAGAACGTGTAAAAATGCAAAATGGAAAGGAATTTTACTAGAAACAGTTAGAAGAAACATTTAGAAACAACATTTTAAAAAACTATTTGTCCATTTTTATTTATTTTACGTAATTCTTTTTTTCACACTACTAAAAATTAGTTTTTACAAGTGTTGCCGAGGATATATCACGTATTTGACTTCTTTATTTTAAGTGAATCTTTCAAAAGCAGAAATATTCCATTGAGGCTTGAAACGTCGATACTTCTAAGATTTTATTTTCTTAAATAACAGTTTACAATTACTTTGAGAACACTCTGTTCATTAGGTTAAAGAATGTATAAAACTGCAAAACAGAAAGGGATTTTATAAGTTACAAAACAGTTAGAAGAATTTTTCTGGAAACCGAAAATATTTGTATTTTTTCCATAAAATTTCACAATAGTTTCCTGATATTGAAGAAACGTTTATGCACATTTTGAGTAACTTCGTAAATGCCCACGATTTCAGAAATATTGCCTTTATCTTTAGAGACCGTTTGTAAAAGAACTAATATGAAGTCTCAGAAAATGATAATTTTTTTAGCTGATTTTTTATGACATTTCTGAAATAAAAGAATGCCTTCACTGCCTTAAATTTCCAAAAGTTGTTACTAGTAATTTTGAGTTTTTAATTTTAAAATTTCAGAAGATAAAGGGTAGCTTACTGGAATATAAATTTATTTAAGCCACGGCTTATACGCTGGAAATAACAGTAGTTTATTATTACATTTTTAAGGGTTTCTACTGTATCAGAAAAAATTATGTAATTTTTGTGACAATATACCAGGCTAATCTTTTATAAGGGTGGTAGTCTAGTTGAGGATTGAATTTTTGTGTTTTTGCGTGCGATCGTGTTATCCTGAATCTCTAGCTTCTGTAAGTAAATATAAAATCCATTTTGACTTTCTTTAAGTTTCGCAAAATGCATCTGGATCTCCGGATTTGGTTGTCACGGTTATTTTACAAAGATGTTATAATTAAGTAACTGTGGCTGCGCAGTGGTATATATATAGTGATGTGTTTGCAAAATAAATCGGATTTAGAACGGATCTCGCCGATAAGGTGTTCCATCTACTATCAAAACGTGTCGGGAAGATTACCACAAGCTTGATGTATTGAAGCCTTCGCTTGGCATGTGCAAAACGCAATTACTGGAACGATTCGAGTGTTAGTAAAAAATTGTATTGACTTACCAAAAAGTGACATTTAGCTTCACAGAATCTGTTTAGTTGTCTAACGTTAAGTGATGATTGTGCTTCTAGAAAAAAGATTTGTTTCAGAAACATTGTGAATTTAGTGAAGTACTACAATTTTAACGAATTGGGAAATAATTTCTTTTCTATTAGATTTTTTCTCGTATTACGCTTGCTTGGAGCCATCTAAATTAAAAGTTGTTACTCCATTGCTTTTCCTCTTTTTAAAGCGATTTAATAAACTGTTGTTTTTGTTTTAAAATTGGTATCATGTCGTCCTCCTTTGAAGATAATAACCCTGTTAGCATTGTTACACTTGATATTGTAATTGCTTAACTTTACTAATGCTTACTAATGCTTTTATATTATCTCAAATATATAATCTAATATCGTTTATCTTTATTAATGCATTTGGACAAAATTTTAAGTATGAATGAAGACACAGAAACAAGACAGATATTTATATAAACAGGATCGACGTGATACATTTATAAATACATGTCATGCTCAACCCATAATTTCCAAATTATGTTTTATCGTACAAGAAACACATTAATAAATCTAATAAATTCTTTTTGCTATTTTTGAAGTCAGTAAAAAATTTTCCTTTTAAATAAACACCGTGATTTTTAAATTAAAAGGTGATTTTCAAAAGTATTGTACTTTTTGAAAGAAGATAATTGAACGTCATCATTTTTTTTATTTGTTATCTTATGAACTGTTTAGAGAAATTAAAATGCAACGCTATACACTACATTACAGACACCAACATTTAAAAAAACATGTTTATTAATTGCTTTGTTATATTTTACTTAATTAAATTTCCTTTCACACATAGATAAAGGTAGTTTACTTCAATAACTCCCAATGGTATAACGTATTTTCCTCGAATTGTTTATTTATTTGAAGAAAATCTTTTAAAAGCAAAATTATTCCATCGAGACTAAACCATCGATACATTCTTGATTTGTTTTTCTAAAGAAAGGCTACAATTTTAATGAGAATACTTAGTCTTTTCATTAAAGAAGGTTTTTTTTTAACCTTTAAGAGGGGCTCTACAGAGTGTTTCTTTAATTCTGTTTCGTTTCTTATAACTGGTGAACCACATTAGCTACATCTTGAAAATGGTCTCTAGGTATAATAAAAAATTTATGCGCTACATACTTAGGTACCTGGCAGTGCCCCTAACAGCAAACCATGGAGTTAGCTTTCCTATTTTGAAAACGGTAGAAGATAAGGGAGAAAAGGCAATTACAAAGTTATAGAGTTTCGTCAATGTAGTATGCAATGATGTCTTACATTTAAAAATAACTTTATTTGAAGCACTGGAATCTAATATTTAATATCCAATCACCAGTTTAGATACGCCTTTCATTGCATTCAGATCAGGGTGGTAAACATATTGAGCATACTTAATATAATTTTCTTATTAACACTAGAACGACCATGAGCGGTCATTTTGACCGCTACCAAATGAATATATTCCGATTCAAACCAGAAATTTTTTTTTAAATAAATTAAATATAATTCTCTCAGAAATATGTTAAATGAATAAGATAAATAGTTTTAAATAAATATTCTGGTGTGAATTAGTTTTATAAAACTTGAGTAAAATTTCCGGTCATTCTAGTGTTAACCTTCTAGCCGCGGGCAACGCTCATATCACGTTTCACTTATTCTATACAATTCTGTGGGTTACTCTATTTTCGCGTTGCCTACAATTTTTATGGTATTTAAGCGTCAGGAGATGCTATTTCAGCGTTGAATATATTTTCTTTTATTTTTAACATCCAGACCAGAGTCGTTTTACAAATTATAATACATATATATTTTAATATGTTATGTCATCCGAAAAGCTCTTCGTTTTTTTTTACATTTGGAATCCATAAAGGCCACATTCCCATCGGAATTTTGTATTAAAATTCTGCTTTTATGATGTACGTGAAGAAGCTGATTTTACTTATTTAGTGATACATTTGTTTGTAAATTCCGGTGACATTCAGAGCTTATAACTATTATAAATGGCGAATAAAAATAGGCCACGGTTTTATATGAAAAAATCGTCCGCGGCTGAAGGGTTAAAATAAACCTTAGTTTGCTGGAATGTGTCAGTTTTATTAGTTATTGTGCACTCTCCTTATAATGCATTTTGTTACGTATTTGAGTTTGTGATTGGATATGAATGAAATATACTTTAGGTCTTCTAATAAAATTATTTTTAGATGTAAAACATCATTTCATACTAAATCGAGGAATCGCTACAATTTGTAAATGAATTTTATTTTCGTATCATGTACCGTTTTCAAGATAGGAACGCTAATGCCTCAATTTGCTGCTACTTGGCACTTCCATATACCTCATCGTGTAACACATAACAGTTTTACTATACCTAGACACTACGTTCATGAACGTGTATCTAACTTGGTTTACCAGTTTTACGAGGTGAAATGAAACACACTGTATATTGTTTTCCAGAGGTGCCAAGCTCTCATTAATCTTCCGTAATATGTGAGTTAATTTGACCCAGGTTTGATACGTTTCACACCAGAAATTTTGTTAAGAAATGAAATTATATATATTCCACGTAGAAATCTGTAATTATATAAATAAAGATTCATCAAATACATTTTCTGGTTCGAAATGTAGTTAAACTGGGTCAAATTAATACACATATTACGGAAGATTAGTGGGAACTGGACATCTCTGTTGTTGACTTTAAATCAAATATAATTTTCAGGATTTTTATAAAAAATATTCTATAGAGAGAGCTAAGGAATAATAGTCCATCTGAGCTCGCAGTCACGCAAAGCATTTCTACATATATTTTGGTCAATTGCACTACTTTATCTGTTGTATATATCTTCTAAAAACGTCCTGTCGATTCACATCCACAGAAACTGAAACTGTCTTGGCGAAAGCCATTCATTTTCAACTTTCCAACCGTTCATACATTAAGAATAGCTTCTGCATTTCGCAACACATAACTTTACAAATCACATCAACATTTTTCAATTACTTGTTTATTTTTGTCATATATTTGAAACAGAAACATTATTATTCTTTCACATAATGAAAAAAATAATTTTATGTGTGTATTGTCGATGCTTATCATATTATCTTTTATTTTAAAGCTGTCTTCCTAAAAGAAACTTTTTCCACTGAGATTTAAAGCATCGAAGCTTTCAAAAGTATTTTCCTCAAAATAAATTTACAATTTACGAGGTGTCTTCGAAAAATAAAGGTACACCTCAGACAGCAGTAAAGAAACAGTTTTAATGAGAGCATTAGTAACACATACTGTTGAACACACATACCTTGAAAAGACCTTTCCTTCCCAGTCATTCGTTATCTGTACAGTGAGCCTGTTTTGTTTAACACGTGTTTATAAAGGCTGCGTCAATTCAGAATCCCGCCAAATGTGCAGTACGTTCCGTCATACGTGTTCTTCAGCAATAGGTGATCGTAAATTATTCACAAAGAAATCATTTCCGTGTATGGGAACATTATGAATCTACAAAATGTAACGAAATGGTGTTGTGTTTTCTGCGGAGGTAGGACCAATGTTCATGAAGAACCCAGAACAGGTAGATCATCTGTGATCTCTGATGCCCCCCAGCGACTACCGCTAATGTCTTTACCCGAAGGAACATTTTGCAGAGCAAAAGTTCCACAACGAATATAAGATCAAAACTGAAGTTGAAATGTGGTTTCGACAACAGGCGGTAAACTTCTATGGCAGTGGGATACAAAAACTTGTACCCCGACTTAACAAATGCTTGGAAAAGGACGGCACTATGTCTAAAACTAAGGAATATACCAGTAAGTAATTTGTAATGGATATTTTATCAATTAAAAGTCTTTTGAATGAGTACACAGCATTGTATCTTTACTGTTTGAAAACACCTCGTATATTATGCAGATGTCTTTAATTAGGGATGCACAACCTGTGGCCCGCGGGCCACCATCATTAACACTATTGTTACACAGACAAATTTACCTTAGGTTAATGACGGAAACCTTGCTATTAATTATATCAAAGCTTACCTTTCGAAGATAGTGTTGGCGAACGATTTTTATACAAAAAGGTTGTGCAGTACTATCTTTAAGGGCACATCGGTTCTTGAAATGAAATAATGTTTCTTAATAGCAGATAAAAGTAAAACAATGTACAGTTTGATTCAAAAGGCAAATAAACAAACAATTAATAAATACCTTTACAACAATTAATAAAATCTTTAATTTAACAACCAACATTTACTATGAAATTTTATCTTTACACTCATCGGTCTTGAAATAAAAAATAATGTATAACTTCATATTTAAAAATCACAGAAGTTTATAAAAATTTTTTGAAGAAAATTTATGTCCAGATGGGTACACAATTAAGCAGTCAGATATACAATCATGATAGAAAATAAAATAAAATGTATGCTGGACTGCTCAGAAAATGTGTTTGTTATTACATAGATACACTCAATACTTCATAATCGTCTGTATCATAAATAACCAAATTAAGCATTACAAGCTATGAAAAATATTAATCTTTTGGTTGCGGGGTTTTGACACCATATGTCCCAGCGACAATGTTTTATTCTATTCTTACCACTTTTTGAAAAATAATCTCTTACTTATATTAATCTCTTATATAATCTCTTATTATACTCTATATACTTATATAATCTCTTATTATACTCTATATACTTATATAATCTCTTATTTATCCTGATCATATTTATATTAAATATTTTAAAGAGATATTTACCACAAAGGAAACTTTTTGTAAATTATGACACGATTGAATAAAAATTCAGTCGCCCATCCTGGCCCGTAATCAAAAGGTTAAGCAATCGAATTAGTGTCGTTACACCATCTTTATAAGCCAGAAAAATTAAATTTCTATTCTAAACCATGCGTTCAATCTCTAAATCAAATCATACTTTATAAAATTATTATACTTTTCTTAAAAATAAAACATTTTACTTTTATTATTTTAAGTTCAAGAGAGAAACATACTCGACACTAGATATATCAGTCTTTTAAAAAAAATTATTATTTTACTCCATATATCTTTAGCTTAATTGTAATTCTATTCTTACACTGTGAAACAAATAGGTTTCTACAAGTATTCCCGAGGACATAACATATTTTCCAAACTTTTTTTTTAGTATAAAGAATTTTTTCTAAAGGAGAAGTAATCTTTCGAGACTTCAAACACAAAATCTTTCAAGAGTTTTCTTTTCAAGGGTTAAAACTTGAAAAATCATTAAAAAAAACGAGTTATGCTAAAAATTGCGGTTTGCAGGAATGGAATTAGACGGAGATCGGATTTATTTAAAAAAGAAAAATGTGTGGTTAAAAACATTACCGATAGATGGCGCTGGTATGCAGGGCCCGAGAAGTAGGGAAAGCCTGACGTCACACAGGGGGGGGGGGGGGGGGGGCTCTACCACTCATGCTTCAACAATTTGAAATTTACCATCAAAATTTCGAGTAAACAACACTTTTAATATTAAATTAAAACTAACTACAAATATATACATCTGAAAATATATTTATTAAAAACATAATTTTACAAAACAAATTAATTTTGTAAACACATTTACAAATATGGAACAGGTGCGAATATTTGAATTTCAAAATATATTTTATGCTTTACAAATTACAGGATTTGCCAGTGCTAAAAACAGCGCAGGGACAACGAATTTTTTATATAAATTTATGCTTAGCTGCAACACAATTTTCCTTCTATTTTGTACACAGAAATTTGACATCACTGAATGCTAATTACTTTCCCCTTTATTTAAATAACCTATTCTCCATGTTTTATATCATTTCTCCACTCTATGAATTTAAACAAAACATAGATACAGATTAAACATAAAGATACAGATACAGATAAATACAGATTAAATTCTCTCTTCTTTGTAGCACATTACAGTCTTAATCCTTAATTGCATAGTGATGTAAATTTCCATCACTTTTTATTTAACTTTTAATAAATAAATCAACTTCTTCGCCACCACTATATTTATATAGAAATATTAATCCAGTAAATTTCCCGTGAACCATGTTGCTGAACAAACTTAAAAATCTATCTTAAAATTTATGGTGTATAATATTTAATATATGTATAAAAAAACACAATTGGAAAAGAAAAACTCATGCAAAGAAGGGTTACACATTTGAAATAAAAATGTAAAACAAAAAAAAAATGAAAATAAGCTGCATTTAATCACTGTTTTTATACCATTTATTATATCATCAGAAAAAAAGAGTATAAATTGTGTCAGTAATAGTCCGAGGGAAAATTTAGTACTTATAATTAAGATAAAAAACACTTTTTTACCCTGGCTGAATTTTTTATCCCTAAAAATTAGTTCTGAAAAGTAAATTTGGGGGCCCCTTTGTATTTCAGTTGGTAAGCTCGGGTTCACGGACCTATTCAGTAAACAGGCCCTGACCGCGGTAGCTTGTCTTTTTTCGTTAGCCTCGCAAATCACGGTATGACGTCACGATTATTGGCTCAACTCTGAGAGAATAGAGATCAAATTTTGAATAGGCTTATGCGTAATGAAATGTGTGCTTACATTTAGAAACACGTCTTATCGATGCAATAAAGTTTTGATAATTGTATTGCTTCCTGTAAAGCAAGGTAAGTTTCTAAAGCTTTTGTTTATTATCATATTTGTATTATATTACTATTAAATTCATGGGCATATTCGGTAAACAGGCCCTGCTGGTATGCATAATATGAAGCGGTGTATGCAAATTTGACTCATTTCTGTGAAGGGTCTGTCAAGCTTCAGTATCCTGGCACATGAAACAGGCTCTTTTCTCGTCTTCATTCATTTTGCTATGCGGAATTTTCGCAATGCGATAGCACACTGCTGACATCGAATGAAAAATATGTATACATTGAGCGGTTTTACTGACAGTCTGATTTGCTTATATCTGCATAATATTATACATGTAGCGGCATCTATAGACAATTTTTGAAAAAAAAAAAAAAATGTTGTTAACCCTTTATATCCTGAATTAATTTTCCAGCTACTTTTTAATTGTATTTTTGCATTATTGGATAAGTTTTGATGCAGAATAAACATAGGAAAGAGGAAAATAATTTTTATGGTGTTTTAGTGGTTAATTATGCAACTGTAACCACCATAATTTTTTTACTCTATGATATAAAATAAAATAGTAAATTTCAAATAATAAACTTCAAATAAAATATAGGAAATGTTCACATGTAGAGTATAGAAAATAATAGTACTAAATAAACGGTAATAAACCACTAAAATTACTCAAATGAAGAACAACATGCATGTCAATTCTATTGCAAAATGGATTTCGAATGTAGCGTGGCAAATGTAAAATCCCTACAATTCAATGAAAGAGGATATGTGCTTGAATTTGCCATCTCCTGCCTGCTGTCAGAAATACACTCTTTGTGCCATTGTGAATACCGTTAGGAAAAACGGTCATATTACGAATATATAGGTGTAAGGGGTTAATCCCTTGGGGACGGACGAGCGAGATGTACACGTGACGCATAAGGTGCTCAGAATCCTCGTTTATTCCCACCAGTAACTTTTTATTGTAAACTTTGCCATATTTAATGACAGCATTTTTGAGATTCAATTAGGCGAAAATTTCTGTTTTGAAAAACCGGTGGCAAAAGATTAAAAATTCTGTAAAAGACGCTCGTCGCGAAGGGGTTAAAGTGGTACTTATAAGTACCGTCAGGATAAAAAAGGGTTTAAACAAATTCCGAACTTCCTCTAATCCCATTCTTACAAAACCGCAATTTTTTAGTATAATTTTTTTAATGAATTTTTAAAGTTTTAATGAAGTTATGGTGTGTCCGGTAATATATGTAGGCTTTTTAACTAACTACAAAACATCGCTTTCTAATTATAGAATTTTTTTAGTTAAAATAGAAATTTTTATAAACAAATCCTCAAACTAACGATTGCGAATATCGAGGCATATTTGGCTACGCTTTAAAATGGCTTGACTAAATTTAATGCATCATCGTCATCGCATTGTCCACAATAATCTCTACACTGTAAAAAAAAAAAAAAAAAAAAAAAAAAAAAATCAGGAACGCTCTTGAAAAAAAAAAGGCAACTGGTTGCTTCAATACAAATTCCTGAGAAATTCTGATTTTCTATTCAAGAACTTCTAAAATGGTTTTCTTTTTGAATACCATTATTTTCTAAGAAAATATGTCGTGGTCGGTTTCTGCAATATTTGCATAAGAAATAACTTTCGGTGTAGGATTCTTCAACACCTGCAAAATTTAAAAAGGAGGTAGAGAGTTGTTTGAAAAAAGTGGTATTTGGACCGATTTTGAAGAAAAATATTTCCTAAGAAAAAAATGTCATGATCGGTTTCTACAACATTTGAACAGAAATGACCTTCGGGGCAGGTTTCTACAAAATTGCACAGAAAATATAACAAGAACGAAACATCATGCGTCAAGCATAGATTATCTAACACTTTTCAACACTTCCAAAATAATTTTACAATTTTTTACCGATTAATATAGTGACAGATGATATCTATGTAAACGATTTGGAAAACGCATAACATATTTAAAAACCCAATATTCGGAATTACCAACAATATTTGGAAAAATATGCGACCTCTTTTATGCAGCGCTGATAGTGGTCTATAAATTTGTATACATACTACAGTAAATGCTAAACTTTAGTTCACTTAGGAAACGCGTAACACAATTTAAAGTTCCCTTTCTGGAATTTCCGTCAATAAACGGAAATGTACATGAGAACTTATGTGGTTGCTCTGTATATGATCTATTGAATTTATACACACCAATTAATAGACAAAAAATGAGTTAAATTTAAAAACACGTTCAGCAACTGAAAAAACACATCCAGCAGTTATTGTTAACAAACAGCACCGAATTTTTTTGTGTGTACTTGTAAGTGAACAATGAATGCTATAGACACAACAATCTATAGTAATACTCTTGCAATGTGTATATGTCTTGCGTCTCACTAGTGATATATATTAATTTCAATATGTTTGAAATAGTGAAACATTTTAAAAATAAACCGCAAACGCTATATTTCTCTATATACCGTTATGTAACCGAATTCTTTTGAGTGTCCCTGTAAACGAACTATAAGTGCTTTGCACAACCTATTCTATAGTAAGCCTCTTATAGTGCACCTCAGTGATATATATCAATTTCAATATGTTTGAAATTGTGCAACATTATTAAAATAAACTACAAATGATTTTCCCCCCGTAGACCGTAAGCTAACGCAATTCTTTTGAGTGTCCCTGTAAAAAAACTATAAGTGCTGCACACTTCTCTTTCAATACCGTACATGCCATAGTAAACCTCAATAGAATATATCAACTGCACGGCATTCCGAAAATATTTACTCGAGTTAGAGCATGGTCAGACAGACAGACAGACAAACGAATTCATAAACACTTTTCAATTATGTTGGAAAGTGTTAAAAAGAAGATTTTTGTATGATTTTGTTTTAATCAAATAAAGGACCATTTAGAAACCCTGCTGTTCGGAAGCTTTTCTGATCAGTGTCAGTGACAACACTATATTTCTTGTGAAAAGCTTGCAGTCATGTCTCTGAGCGTTTTGTTGAGAATAGTTCATTTATGAGAATAAATAATGCATGTCTGTTTAATTTGGGAATCTTGTACTTTTAACCCCTTGAAGGACAGCGGTATATTATATATACCACTTAATTTTAATCCCAAAATGCCACAATGACACCAGAATTTCATAATCAAATTTTTAATTTATAAGGTACATGAGGAAATGCATTTACTTATTTTAAAATAAATTCGTTCGTGAATCCTGGTGTCAATCAATCATCTTAATATTTTAGCTATAAGAGTACTTTGCCCCTGAAGGAAGTAAACACGACGAAAACCGTCAAAAACATTCAAAATTTGAATTAGTGTATCTTCAAATCCTTTCTATGTATAAACCTGAAATTTTAACTGTAGATTAAACAGATTGGACTTTTTAATATACTACCACTAAAAACTTACTAGCCTTTCACAGAATTTTTGCATTATGGAAATTAAAATAATTGCTTTTTTTACTCCGTAAGTCATTGCGCGCATGATATTTTGAGAACGTATATGTTGTATTGTTGGATTGTTATGAAATTTGATAGAGATAATAAGCATATATGCGTGTTTAAAATGACCTACTTTTAATATTTACGGTGATAAAATTTTTAGTTATAATTATTTTTATTCATTAAAAATGTAATATTTTTATTTAAAAAAAAATGTTTTCTTTACATGGCTAATGAAATAATTTTGACCCAAGAATAGATAATTTTAAAAATGCATATGTGCTTATTATCTATATCAAATTTCATAACAATCCATACATATGTTCTCAAGATGTATTGCGCGCAATAGCTTACGAAGTAAACAAATCAGTTATTTTAATTTCAATAATGCCCAAATTCTGTAAAAGGCTAGTCAATTTCTAATGGCAATATATTAAAAAGCCCAATATGTTTAATCAATAGTTGAAATTTCGGTTTACGCATAGAAAGGTTTTGAAGATACACTATTTCACACTTGGAATGCTTTTGTTGATTTTCGTCGTATTTGTACAAGACCCCATAAGTAGAAAACTATCAATTTAGAATAGCAAGATGCTAGTATAAAAATAGAGACGCTTATCGTTTGGTTATAAAAATGTGTTTGTCCAAGCTTGAACAAACTTGATGTAAATACTGCCTACTACGTGTACTACTATAACTATATTACGTGTTTGTTTTTATAAAGAAACAATAATCTATTTTAATCACCAAGATGGAGCTATAAGCTCCATCTGTTAATTAAAACACATATTAGAAATAAAAAGAATTTCACTTTACAGTGATTTAATTTTTTGTCCGTTTTTAGTATATAATATTCCGGAAACACAACAAAATTTTGCACTTTCTTTGTAAAATTTGAAGCACCGAAACCATGTAACATTAACATATCGATTATTAACATCAAAGCAAGACGGAAAAAAATTAATTCCACTATGTAAAAAACAAATCAGTTGGTTTTCCTTCGCAAAAATATATTGTCACGATTCAAAAACAAAAAAATATATAATTCACGTAAATTTACATATTTTTTCTATTGTATGTCGCTACCATTTGCCAAAGTATTTTATGCCCCTTTCTGCCAAATATTCATTCGTTACTTAGTCTTTTTGTATCGAAAATGAAATAAAAGAGTATTATTTAGGCAACTGAAAATCAATTTCTTTTTCTTTCAACAATCCAGACCCTACAGTCAAAGAGTAGTACTTACGTCAACACTGATAAAGTTTTACTCATCAAAACGTTTATCATTGTGTCCTTAAATATCTGTTTCAATTACTGTATATATTCACATACAAGCCAAACAGGTTTAATACCAGTATTTCTGGATGTTTTTCTACGCCTTATTGAATCTCATTTAAATCTAATTTATTTACCGCGAAGAAAACTACTGTAAAATATTAGTATTAAACTTGTTTTCCTCTCGAATTTGGGGGTCGGCTCATACACGAGTATATACGGTATAGTCATTTTGACGAGTGTGATATTCGAACAAAATATAGCTTTGTTTACTTAGACGAGTTTTGATAAAATCAAAATTGGATAATTTTAAAATTGCACTTTAAGTTGAAATTGCACCTAAAGGGAACCACCTCAAGCGACTAAAGCCGGCTATATGACGCACATTACAAAGGTGGACTTGCAGAAGTATTGGGATGACTATTACATTCGTTGTAAAAAGTGTGTTAAGTCCAGCGGAGATTGTGTTGAATAAACATAGGTCAAAATTTTCATTTCATTTCTAAATTTTTTGTTTATAGGATCAGTCTGGAAATTTTTGGGACACACTGTGTATAGTTTAATAAATAAAATACTCCGTGACAGAATAACTATTCATGATAGAAAAAATTCACTGAGTCTGCAAAAATAACCCTTCGCAGGAGAAATATGTTCACAGTTCTGTCAATGGGTGTTTTAAATTGGAGTGGGTGAAACAGCTGATGCCTGCGACTGCACAAAAATGCGTATTACCCACTTAACCCTCTAGCCGCGGTCGATGTTTCCATTTTCTTATATAAAACCGAGGCCTATTTTTATTCGTCACTTATAATAGTTATAACGAATGAATGTCAACGGAATTTACAAACAGATTTATTTCCGAATAAATAAAAGCAGTTTCTTCATGTACATTATAAAACATACACAAAAAAACTGGGTGTTGCCATTTGATTTTTTCGAAATTTTCTCACTGTAACCGTAACTGTTTGAGTGACACTGTTGTTTTCCATATCATTCTTGAGCGTATACCTCAAAATACCTTCTGCCAAAATTTCATTCAGTTTCTGTGAATGGTATGATAGTTAGGGGCCCAAATGTCGGGATAGTTTTTTTATAATCACCCTGTATATATTAAAATTTGTAAACGAATCTCTCTATTTCTATATAAAAGAAGATATATTTAACAAAGAAATAGAATCTCCCGATGCTTAAGTACTATAAAAATTATAGGGAACGTCAAAATAGCGTTCCCCGCGGAATAGTATAGATTAAGTGAAACGCGCTAGGAGCATTATCCGCGGCTTGAGGGTTAAAATGATTGTAATCGATACTGTTTGGCAGTTGGTCATAAATATTATTATTATGCAAAAAAAAAATCGAAATTTTGAAGGTTTTTATTTTTATTTTGAATATCTATTGTAATCTTAGAAGTAGATTTTGAGTGATGTGTAAAAACTATTATACAATTCTCTTAGTCATTTCTTTGAGCAACGACAATCTATGAAATAAAAATATTGCAAAAGTAAGTAATTTTCTTTCATGTATCGAAAAATCAAGATTTGTGACACTAGAATTCACAAGCAGAAATAATTTTAAAAATAAAACATCTGAAAGCTCAGTTTCTACTCTATATCAGTATATATACTATATCAGTAATTCGCCAAAGCTTCGGTATCTGTGAGTGGTCAGTGTATTTATTTCTCCAGTATTTAATGGAATGTCTTATTGAGTTTCAATATCCAGTAACTTAATTATATTTCTGTACACGTATTTCCAAATAAATAGTTTTCCTTGAAATATCCCAAGGTGATAATAGATTTTTCCAGACCATTTGTTTATACCGAAATTTTAGGGGAAAAATGAACAACAAAAAATATTCTATTAAAATTCTAGACATAGCCGTGTTTTGGAAAAATTCTTTGTTCGATTGAAATTGAGATTTTGTTTTGCTTGATATCTTGATTTTTACTTTAAGGTTATCCAGTTGCGCCCCATTTATTAACTCACTTTAGAAAAATTAGATATAAATTGGCAGTTAAAACATATATATATATATATATATATATGAACATACAGGGTGTACCAAAGAAAGCACCTTTTATGTACATACTTAACTTTTTTAACTTCACTAACTCGTTAAACACAGTGAAGAGGAAACAAATGATGTGTTTATAAAGTATTTTATAAATTTTGTATACAGTAATTTCAAAAATGTTTTTAATTTTAGTCAATAGATGGCGCTAAATTTTCTCAAACAGTAATCGCTGAAACTAACTTTAGAATGTCAAAACGTAAAAATTTTTATCCAAATTTCAATACCTAAACATAGTTGCCAACCGATCAATTTTATGAATACCAGTAAAATCTTACAAAAATTTTAGCTTTATTAAATTGCAGAAATTGTACGACTAAATTAAACAAATATTTTTACATAGAAATATTGCTATGAAAAAAAAAAAATTGGACGGTTATCAACTATGCCTAAACTTAATGAAGAGTAAAGACACCGTGATCAACTTGTGACATACGCTTCCAAGCTGTTCACAGGTAAACAAGCAATGACACAGATTTAGCTAAAACGCCACAATTTTATTTATAACAGTAAACAAAGAATTAGCAATAGATCAGCTAAATTTTAATACATACGATTAAAAATTAGCTCAGTTCTACGACAGGCAGTGCTGTTGGGGGGGGGGGAGGCCTTCATCAAATTATAAAATTTAACTCATTTTATTCGGCTATAAATGACCTAACCATTCGTTCTGCAGGAAATTAAGAAAGTCACTTTAACAGGGGATATCACTATAAAGGGGAATCCCGTGGATTCCAACAACTTTTTATTCGTAGTAGGAAGCTCGATATTTTTACCGAACTGGCGTAAACGCACAGCCGAAAACTCTATCGAAAACTGTTAGTTGGAAACTCTGCTTGAAATGAACACGTGGCTCGAATATCATCAGTGATCTCAAAAGACCGAAGAATAGATGCGTTCGAAATTTGCTGATTTCATCTCCTACCGCACTAGATAGCTAATTCACAACCACAGTACATAATTAATATATCATTGCAAAAATAACCATGATAATCAGATGCTCGAAGATACATATGCAATTTGCGAAACCTAAAGAAACAAAAGAATAAGTCTCATGAAGAGAGGAAAGTATATTCAACTAGTAGGGTTTAATCTAGAGCTAGCCAAATAGCCAAAAAGCTAACTGAAGGCACATTTTGCCCCCAAAGCATTTAGTGGATTAGCCAAATAGCAACAGCCAAAAAAATATGTATCATTTCTATTTTGTTGTTCCTGCCTTTCGTAAACCTGCAGCTGACGTGTAAAAAAAAAAAATCTCTAACCGCCTCTGTCCCGGCAACTCACTTCAAAATTTGTCTCATCATCTCTGTGCAAGCATCTTACAAACAGTATGATGTCATTTGCATTAAACAAGTATTGAGGAAATTAAAAGAGTTTATTTTTTGTTGATGATCTCAACTTAGGAAATGAAACCAAAACGGTTCATGAATGGAAGTTGTTCAGGCAGGTTCTGGCTACAAGGGGTAAAGAAATGAAACCAGCTGATTGAATTCTTTTTCCATAAAAATGGCATTACTGACATATTTCCCAATGTGACTTCTTGGTATGAATTTGTAGCAACAATTCTGTTGTCTACAGCAGATTGTGAAAGGGGATTGAGTCTCGTGAATATAACAAAACCTGACTTGAGAAATAGACTGACAATCAAAAATTTAAGTAACTTAATGGTGATTAATTTGGAAGGGGAAGTTTGAAAAGAATTTCCATTTAAAAAAGCATTTGATATGTGATGTATGGCCAAATCTCAAGAGGGTCAATCTTACAGAGTGGTGTACTGTTTGTATATTGTATAATTACAAATAATACTCATTTATATAGAAATTTTATATAAATAAAAAATTTTTTTCTTGGCTAAAGCTATTTTTATTTGGCTAACAGTTATTGACTGCAATTAGCCAAAAAGCTACAAATCTCTTTTTCCTAGATTAAACTCTAAACTAGGTAAATTCTATCCAATGGTTGGAGTATCATAGTTAAGATATAGGAGACATAGTTGAGTATCTCAACTATGATACTCCAACCATTGGATAGAATAAGTCTCATTCACTCACAAATGTTAAAATTCAGGACGTCACGTCACGATCGCACGCAAAATCTTAAAACTCACTCGTCCTCTAGAGTGCCCTTTTAAAAGAGTACCTAAGCACTCTGCTACAAGCTTTACACGTTAGTTAGAGCTTTCTGATATGTTTATGCATCTTGTCATTTATTTATGACATTTTGAACTATCCTTAAGGTTTGTACAAAATATCTATGAGCCACCTTATAAGCATATCAACCATTTCATCTTTATATAAATTATAGTTAATAAGTCATTGAATTTTAACCCTTAATTGCATGATTTTTTCTTTTACAATTGTGTTTTTTATACATATATTAAATATTAGACACCAGAAATTTTAAGATAGATTTTTAACTTTGTTCAGCAACATAGTTCATGGGAAATTTACTAGATTAATATTTCTATATAAATATAGTGGTGGCGAAGAAGTTGATTTATTTCTTAAAAATTTAATAAAAAGTGATGCAAATTTACATCACTATGCAATTAAGGTTTAAAGCTTACGTATCATGTTTGGAACACGTTTTATGCACACATAATTACATATTCATAATTAGGTAATTACACAAATACATAATATATGCATGACTCACTCGTGTTTAATAATATTTAGTTATTTAATGTATTTACATAAAGTTTTTGATGGAACTCGGTTATTGTAGACCTTATTTATTAGAAAGAATTTATTCTGGTGGCGGATTTCAGCATACTTTATCAGAATTCAAAATATGAACACGAAATTTCGATATGTTCATAGATTGAGAAGTTGTTATTTTGCGTCACACACATACTATATTTTAAAATCTTACCTACTGCCTCCGTAAAATGACTCAAATTGTTTCGAAATTTAAATATATTCCCGATATAGAGCAAAATAAAATCTCGCTTTCACCGCAATAAAAGTATTTCATCCTAACACTTCTTTTCTTGTTGCTGGAACACATACGAAAATACATACTTATTTATTGTGATGATTATTTCTGCAATGTTTCTAATTCTAGTATTCACCATTAACCTCAACTTAGAAAATCTAAATAGAACGCTCAAATGGTATTCCTCATTAATCTGATTGGACATCTGCCGCGATCAGGTCCAACCAGGTTAGTTGGGAATTTCATTTGAGCGATCGACCGAGGTTTTCTAGATTGAGGTAGATGGTGAATACGAGCGCTTGTCATATAATATTTTATATTATGAATCGTGTATAATAATAATACAATGAGCATTGGGCAACGTATTCGGTTGTTCGGAAAGTTCTTTCTGTTTGGGAAAGTTGGTTCGTACCGGAAATTTCTATCATTTAATTATTAGACATCAATTCCTATATCTAATGTCTAATAATTTTCCGGTACGAATCGGTTTGTGCAAACGGAAAGAACTTTCATATAACCTCATACAAACCAATATTTCAATAATTGACTCGATTAATATGCTATATTATAGGACATCTAATGCGACCTTCGATCCGCCATATTTTAGGCAAAACTAGAAATAAAAATTATTCGTCAAGCAAAGATTATAAAGTACTTGAAAAAATGTACATCTGAAAATTGTACAAAATTTTATACATTTAGAATACTGTAACAAAGCTTCACATTTTAATAAGGTGAAAGATGATATCTTATCTATGTAAAGAATTTCAAAAACGCATAGCACATTTGAAAATCCAATTTCAGCAATTATCTTCAATAGTCGGAAAAGTATTCGAATTATTTTGTGACGACCTGCACATGATCTATAGATTTGTATTTATACTACAAAATATGCTAAAATTTAGTTCGATTAGGATACCCCTAACGTACTTGAAAATTCCCCTGCAGCAATTTCCGTCAGTAAATAGATATGTACTCGAATTATTTAATGCAGTCCTGTATATGATCTAATTTATACACATCAAGTAATATTAAAAAAAAAATTAGTTCAATTTAAACTAGTCGTTGGGGGCCACCGTAATACTTACCCATCATGGATATGCATAATGTAAAATATTAAAATAAAAATGTGTAAACTACTTATAAAATGCATTGCAATTCCAATAAAATCGTGGCTGGATGACGTCACAAACTTTAAAGGCTCGATTACTGAATTGCTTGAAAGAGGTTTTTCCTTATAACTCCAAAAATAATAATCCTATTAACTAGCGGTTTATTGCATCTGATTAAGCGTCAAATTTCCAATTAAAATATATCTTTGAAGTGAAATTTGGATGAAATACAGGGTCATGAAAAATCGAAGAGTGTGGAAAATAGGATTCCAAATATCTCGGCAACTAATTATCCGATCGACTTCATGCTTTATGTAAAATATGTGTTTTTTTATTGTCTTTTATATTCATTTCTTAAAATAAACAATTTCGAAAATTTTTATATACCTTTCATCAGAACGAATATTTCGAGAGTCCGAAAAAAATTGTTCCGGTTAATCGAGGTTATTGAAATGAAATAGGCTTCTTCCCATTATTACATACTAAGTACATACCAAATTGCAAGTCTCTATCTCAATTTTTTCGGGAGATAGAGCGTTTACAGACACACACACAGACACACACACAGACACACAGACGGACGGCAAAATTTTTTTTCTAAAAATATGTTTTTCGGAATCTCCAGTGTCTGAAACGTGTAAATCCGTCAAAAAAAATTTTCGATTTTCAAAACGATTACAAGACTTACCCTATACTACGTATGATGGGTAAGTAAAAAAAAAATTTCGATTTTCAAAACGATTACAAGACTTACCCTATACTACGTATGATGGGTAAGTAAAACGTATACCACAGCTGAAAATGCACTTCCAGCAATTATCGTTCATTGAGAGTACTGTAACAGAATTCTTTTGTGTAGCCCTGTATATGTTCCATAGAATTTATATACACCAACCACTTATATACCTGATTTTTAGCGTTTCATCATGTTTCGAGCAGTCCTGGTCATAAAAACAATTTGTAAGTATTAGTATCATTACACAGAGAAAAACTCCATTCTTGGACGAATACCTAGAATTTAATGTTATATTTTCAATTTATGCAGTAGCTAATACAAGCTTTTTTAGTAGATTTTCAAAGATTTTATGATTATTTATCCAATTTATATAACTGCTTCTAACAGCGTTTTTATAAGCTTTTTTTTTAGATATTTCGAGATATTTCGATATTTAGTTTGTGTTTTAATTCGTAGAACAGAAAATGGAGTTCTTTTACGTTTTTCAAGTCAAGGAATTTATAATACATTTACATAAAAAAACTTTATATAACTATTTAAATTACCAAACCTTATATTTTTTATATGCTTAACGAACGATTTAACATTTGTAATGCTAATTAACCTTTTAATCCAGAAATAATTACGAACTTAAACAGGGAATGTTTTTATAATTTTTTTTATTATTGGTTTTATGTTTCCAAAAGCTAAAGATTAAAAAAAGTTTTAAAATGCAGACATACAAAAAAACAAGGAAATCGATTTAAAATTCGCAAGAAAAAGAAATAATTCAAACTATATGTTTAAAAATTAATAATAATAATGCGAGCTGAACTGACGTCTTTTTTTAAATGATTTATCAATAAATAAGAGATGTCTTGAAATCGAAAATATAATGTAATTTAAGTATATGATTTCGTAGATTTAGAAGCCTACTTAAAAATACACTGTGCTTCACAACAGGAACACGTTCACATTTAAGCAGTGTAACGTTTTTCTTTTATTTAATACTTGTATATAACCCCGTCAGAAATGATGGATTGTTGATCTGCGTTCCATTTTCATAAGTCTTCATAGAAACAAACAGCATGAAGATTTTATTATTGAAAAGTTTGTATTGTAGAAAAGTACATTTTAAAGCCGGTAGATGGCTCCAAAACAATATTGTTCGCAACAGTGTTCGTTTGTTTATATCTGGGATTCCGATGTTTAATCTGGATTTTTAATTAAGAACTTAAAACATTATAATAGGATGTGATATACATGTTTTATATCAAAAATATGCTGAACAGACATGATTTCAAGTAGAATAAATTATTATTTAGCTGTCATATGTTAGCATGGGTTTTTCATTAAGCCTGAAATGGCGTTTAACTACGGTGGATTCGCAGACCAGAGTGGTCCCGCCCGGAATGGTTACAGACACTTTCCTGCCTTCGGATTTTATTGTAAGTAGATAATGGATTGTTCGGAAAGGTATTTCTGTTTGTGAAAATTAATTCGTACCGGAAAATTATGTCACTTAATTATTACTCAATAATTCCAATAGGTAATGTCTAATAATTAACGGGCAGAATTTTACGGTACGAATTAATTTATCCAAACGGAAAGGACTTTCCGAACAACCCAATATTTTACTGAAATTTCCGTTTATTTAAACATTTAATTTGTATAAGAAATAGTAATCTTAAGGGAATGTTTCTTTATCTTTAATCTTAAAACAAATGCCCTTATTTCATCATTTAATCATTAATCACCACCCCCTGAATAATAGGCCTGCGCGCTGCCACAAAAATGGCGGCTATCGAAGGGGCGGAATTTTTTCACCGTTTGTATAGTCCTTCGAATTTTAACACCAATAATTTTTTTAAGTTTTCTTCGCCTCATTTTCGTAAGATAAAATAAGTCAAAGACAACATTTGGAAATTACAAATGTGTAAGCTCAGGGGACTGTACAAGCGCATAAATAATCTGCCTACGATAGCCGCCATTTTTGTGTCAGCGCTCAGGTCTAGTTTTCTTGCATTAATCACAGTTGTATCTAGTGATAGATGATTTTACATATTTTTATCACATGTTTTAATTTTTAAAACGTAGATCTTTTGAAACAGAAAAATATGTACTTTTGTCTGGAAATTCAGAGTCAAATTGTTAAGAGTGTAAAGGTGGGTGTGCGAAATTCACACATTTGCATTCAAATCGTGCATGTCATTAATTACATTGTTATTCAGAAATTCCGATTACATACCAGAAATTCCAAACAGCAATTTTGCGTTATTTAATTACAGACGTTCTGCAACCACATAAATAAAAATTCTTTCTTCGGAATTTCCGGTTTGGATTTGGAATTTCTGAATAAAGAAGAAATTTTCTTAAATGGACGTATATGTACGCTAATGATACAAATGCGTTGATGGAAATCATTAAAACTACCGTAATTTCCGGCGTATAATCCGCAGCTCAAAGAGTCGTTTTTCGACCCAGAAATTTTATTCAATAATTGTAGTTAAATATTTACAGCGATCTTTTAAGTTACATTTTATAAAATAATTTTTCTGGGTCGAAAAACGACTCTTTGAGCTGCGGATTATACGCCGGAAATTACGGTAATTTTCTAATGTAAACTTGAAAGTGAATAGAATTTTCTACTGATTTATGCTTTATGATTACTGCTTTAACTTTATGTGATTCAGCAGGAAAATATTTTAGTAGATTTTACATAAATATAAGTACAAAATAGTTGAAAAAAATAAATATAGGAATGCTTTGGCAGTTTGAAGAAGCCAGTATTTTATGTACTATGTTCAGATGCCTGGACGCCATTTTGAAAGTCTGAGGTTTAATTAATATGTAATTACCTCTTAGTGGTAAATTAATATGTAATTACCTCTTATCTAATTTTATATTCCTCTACGAACGCCAAGCCCAAACTGCTTATTTGAAACCGCAGTTTCAATCACATGTACTTTCTTATTATCTGAAGAATATATGCTATTGCCTCTTCCTTTCTTCAAACTGCATTTTTGGTCAATAAGAAGGGTTATTTTCAGGACTGGACGGAACCTGGAAATGTAAATAACACGCGGAATATTTGGCGAGGAATGGTTTTAAATATCAGTGAAAAGCCCAAGAAACGAAAACAACTATTTTTAATGCTTTTTGATTGGTATAATTCAAACTGATATACATCGCAGGCGATACTATCAGAGATAAGTTTGTATAGGCGAAAATAAACTATCACACGTTGTATTTTCGACCGTTTTCCTCTTAAAAAACCTGTTTACGAAGAAATACCTTATATGTCTATGATAGAATAAATGTGATCACAGTTTAATTTTAAGGTTAGTTTAAAGTTTGAAAGCATATTGAAAACGAGAGACTGAAAATCAAAGTTTATGTCCAAATAAGTTAAGATAAAGTGCCAGGCAATGACCTCGGTATATGAGACAATGGTCTCGGTTTAGAATAAAAAAAGATTCTTAAGCTACAAAAGAATGCGAATAGTTCTTATTCTATATGCTCTTAGACCTTAGAAAAGAAAAACTGAGCTAGAAATGTTTTCTGCTCTTTGAAAGAAACAAACTCACTGATTGTATTCAAATGTTTTCTGGCATCTTCTCAGCGGTCATTTGTCAAACTAATTCATAGAAAACGTAGGCAATACTTTTCAAACGTTAAAAAACAATTTCTGAGACTACAATTAAAGTATTTTAGGATACTGAAATCTGTAGCATTTCAGGAAACTGAAATGAGAACTACACTACAAAACTCAATATTAACAATACTTTACGAAACTGAATTTAATGGTACTTTAGGAATATGAATTTACCTGTAGTCTAAGAGACTCAGATTAATGGAATATAACATAAAAAGAATGAAATTAACTGTACTTTCCGACACTTAAATGTACAATAATGTAAAAAAATTAAATTTATAATACACTAGAAAACTGTAATTAACAATGCTCGAACTTAAGGAAATAGGAGACATATTTTTCAGATTATTTTAGTTCTTGTTAGATTTGTTTTCTATTAAAAAACTGCTAATTCATTTTCAGTAAAAAGAAATCTGTTTAATTATCTAGCATCAGATTTTTACTGAATTATATGTTTTTCTAATGGCTTATTTAGATATATCATTTCATTTTATGAAACAATGAAATTTCTTAATAATATTCTGTTAGTGTTGGAAAGTGTTTTATTATCTATGTCTGATGCATTATTTTTATTTCTTGTTAGATTTGTTTTCTATTAAAAAAAACTTCTAATTCATTTACAGTAAAAATAAATTTATTTAATTATCTATCATCAGATTTTTACTGAATTATGTGTTTTTCTAATTGCTTATTGAGAAATATCATTTCATTTTATGAAAGAATGAAATTTCTTTAAAATATTCTGTTAGTGTTGGAAAGTGTTTTATAATCTATGTGTGATGCAGTATTTTTATTTCTTGTTAGATTTTTTTTTCTGTTAAAAAACTGCTAATTCATTTACAGTAAAAATAAATTTATTTAATTATCTATCATCAGATTTTTACTGAATTATGTGTTTTTCTAATTGTTTATTTAGAAATATCATTTCATTTTATGAAAGAATGAAATTTCTTAAAAATATTCTGTTAGTGTTGGAAAGTGTTTTATAATCTATGTCTGATGCAGTATTTTTATTTCTTGTTAGATTTTTTTTCTATTAAAAAACTGCTAATTCATTTACAGTAAAAATAAATTTATTTAATTATCTATCATAAGATTTTTACTGAATTATATGTTTTTCTAATTGCTTATTTAGAAATCTCATTTCATTTTATGAAACAATGAAATTTCTTAATAATATTCTGTTAGTGTTGGAAAGTGTTTTATAATCTATGTCTGATGCATTATTTTTATTTCTTGTTAGATTTGTTTTCTATTTAAAAAAAACTGCTAATTCATTTACAGTAAAAATAAATCAATTTAATTATTTATCATCAGATTTTTACTGAATTATGTGTTTTTCTAATTGCTTATTTAGAAATCTCATTTCATTTTATGAAACAATGAAATTTCTTAATAATATTCTGTTTGTGTCGGAAAGTGTTTTATAATCTATGTCTGATGCATTATTTTTATTTCTTGTTAGATTTGTTTTCTATTTAAAAAAAACTGCTAATTCATTTACAGTAAAAATAAATCTATTTAATTATTTATCATCAGATTAATTTTGATTAATTTCAAACGATTATTTTGTATTTGTAAAGTTTGTTAATCCTTTAAGCTGGTAATAAGTATAAACATAACTGTGCAGAATAAACCCATAAAGTTGTTTTTATTACATTTCTTATGTTTTAAAAATCATCGATTAAAAAACTTAAAAATACGATTTCCGACAAAAAAAAAAAAAAAATCGATTTAAAATTTATTGGTAAAAAAATAATCCTAACTGCATTAAGAAAGAGAGTTGAATAATGCACGTTCAAATAACATCTTCTTTTAATGATCTTATCTATCAGAAAAAGATGTCTGGAATTTGAAAGTATAATGCGATCTAATGTAAGTTTAATATTTGTTTTAGAAAAATTTAGTAGGTCTATAAGTTTAGTTTTGTTTTAAATAAATCTGTCTTTCAGAACACGTTCACATTTAAACACTAACGATTTTTTTTCCTTTTTACACAAAGTTATTTTCGATTTTTTTTTTAGTAAAAGCATTAGAATTTTTTTGTTTCCATGTTTTTTAAAAAACATTTAAAATTAAACCGCTTTTAAATGCATTTGAGCCTTTAATAAAGATGCATTTATGTTTAGCGCTTTTACAATTTAACTTATTATTGTCATTTAATCATTAGCCAATGATGAATGATTTCTCGTTCTTGTTAGATTTGTTTTGTATTTAAAAAACTACTATTTCATTTACAGTACAAAAAAAGTCTATTTAATTATCTATCATCCTATTTATTTTTATAATTTAAAAGAATTATTTTGTATTTGTAATGTCTATTAATCCTTTAAGCTGGAAATAAGTATAAATATAACTATTCAGGATAAACCCATAAAGTTGTTTTTATTACATTTCTTATGTTTTAAAAATAATCGATTAAAAAACTTGACAATACGATTTCAGACAAAAAAAACATTACAGTACAAAATCGATTTAAAATTTATTAGTAAAGGAAATAGTCCTAACTGCATTAACAAAAAGGCTTGAATAATGCACGTTCATATAACTTTTCTTTTAATGATCTTATCTATCAGAAAAAGATGTCTGGAATTTGAAAGTATAATACAATTTAATGTAAGTTTCATATTTGTTTAAGAAAAATTTAGTAGGTCTGTAAGTTTATTTTTATTTAAAATAAATTTGTCTTTCAGAACACGCTCACATTTAAGCACTTAAAGATTTTTTTCTTTTTACTCAAAGTTCCTAAGATTTTCTTTTCTAAAAGCATTAGAGTTTTATTGTTTTCTTTCTTTTATAAAAAACAATTAAAATAAAATCGCTCTTAAATCCACTTGAGGCTTTAAAAAAGATTTCTTTATTTTTAGGACTTTTACCATTTAACTTTTTACTGCCATTTAATCATTAATCTTCTATTGATTGTTGATTTGCATAACATTTTATTTATTTTTTATTTACTTTTGAGCGAAAGCTTTTACTTTAAGAATACAGCGCCAAGTTCGCCACGTTATTCAAAGGGAAAGTTACGAAAAATGTGAAATGTTAAATTGATACATAGGTTAGGATAAAGGCAGATAGATATGTAGAAAAAGAGTAAGAGGTATTGATAAATATTAAATATATATATAGATTATATAGGTAGAAAATTTAATAGCGAGATGGACCCCATTTTGGTGTAGAGATTGCAAATGATGTTGTATTGGATTTAACCCTACAGTTCATGAATTTTCCTTTTAGAATTGTATTTTTTTATACTTATATTAAGAATCCGACACCAGAAAGATAGATATTTAACTTTATTTAGTAGCCCATTTTTGTTATTTTTACAGGATTAATATTTCTATATAAATATAGTGGTTGCAAAGAACTTGATTTATTTATTAAAAGTTAAATAGAAAGTGTTGCCAATTGGCTACACTATGCACTGAAGGGTTAAAATTAAAGAATAAGAAAATCTGGAGGTGCGCCACTGGGACTATATATATACAGTCAAAGCACCTTATAACGAAATCGAAAGTGCTCCAAACATTTGCTCGTTATAACGTGATTTCGTTAAAACGTTATAACGAATTATTTCGTTATACAGTAAGAACTCCAATTATCTAAATAATGTGGTCTGAACGTATTCTGGGTATTCAGGAGTCCGGATAATGGAGACAACCATAAAAAAAGGTGGTTTATTACATATATCTATTAAATAGCTTTTGTTTAATTTTAAAAAAAAGACCTTATGGAGGGGGTTCGTACGCTTTTACCACAATTTTTAAATAGATTTTTTCTATTTAATATTTAAATAGCAGAAAATGTAGACGCCTCCTTTAATTGCTGGATTTGCCCTTTTATGCATTTAAATAAAGCGAAAAACGCTATTAAAAATTGTGGTAAAAACGTACGAACCCTGTTATGTATTCATATTACATTAAGCATTCAGGAAGGATTACTTTTACTACAAACAGTGAAAAGAAGAAAAGCGTTAATTTAAAAAGATTTTCAAAAGATTTTCAAGGTTATATTTTTACGAATATATACGTACAATTCATATCATAATTTTTTATTTTTGCGATTATTGATCTGGATTACTGAAATTCAGATAATTAGAGTTTTGTTGTATTTCTTTGTCAAAATCTAAAATTCATTCTTCAAATTAACATTTCGCCATAAAAGATTTGCAGTTATGCCTATACATTACAGGAAAAGTTTTCATTCCGTTCTTTGGGATACACCGTGGTTACTTTGCTTTTCTCATCTGCATATTTCGCTGTACGTGTACGTTTAAACAATAAGGAAACTGCACCCTTTTTGAAAAGTTTAAAAATATTTTCTCGATCTTTCAATATTGTGCTGAGAGAGCTAATTCGAATGCCAATTTTGTTTTTCGCTACATCGCTTTTTTAGGGAGATTTTGTAAGAAATACTACCTATTACATTCTCACCTAAGTTGTAATTTTTGAAAAATTTTTGCAGATCTACGCCGATTATGACTCCCAGAACCCAAAACCACCCCCAGTTCAAAACTTTATCTATCTATCTATCTATGTCACTTTTGTATGGACACGATAACTGGAAAAATTCTGCATAAATCTCTTCCAAACTGACAAATAAAATCAAGGGGAATAAAATCTCGGTCAAGTTTGTTAATGGGCAAAATCGGACGAAGGGGGGGGGGGGGGGTTGTGAAAACAGAAAAAAACCCATAATTTCTTAATTATGATACATGTCGAATCCGTTCAAAGTTATTATTACTTCTAGGAATAGGGCCGAAAATTTATGTAGGACAGATTTTAGATATCATTTAAAATGACCCCAAGGGGGAGGAGGGGGGTTTTAGAAGAAAAAAAAATCATAACTTCGTCAATTCACAAGTTATCAAATCCGCTTAAATTTATTATTAATCCTCTTAATATTATCTAAAACTTTTATATTGACAAGTTTTTTATAGGACCAACCCTTATAGCAAAAAAAAAAAAAAAAAAAAAAAAAAAAAAAAAAAAAAAAAAAAAATCCCTGCTGGCTCCGCTTGCAAACAAGTTAGGTTTTGAAGTGGGCGGTTCCCATGTGCCGTATCATGGCAAAAAGGTCATTTCTTCTGCAATTCCCAACAAACAGGCGCCCCGCGGTCTGCATCTTCGAAATCTACCTGTGCCTGTAGGCCGAGCCGTCAGGGATTTTTTTAACATTATTCTCGACGCATTTTATAATTTAGACTTTCTCTTCTAAACTCAAACATTTTTCTTTCTTTTTTTTGTCTGACACAGCCAGCAACAGCGTACAAAGAGTTTTAAAAATTAACACGCCATAAATTTACAGGAAAAGCAAATGTCTATGAAATCGGTCATCAAATAAAAAATAACATAATCCAGTTTAGCTAAGCTGTCGCCTCTCTGTCTGTTTTAAAACACTGCCCCTCGCCAAATCTCTCTTGCAAGTATTGAAAGTATGTGATTGGCCGTAGAGAAAAATATTGATGGTTATATGATGAAAAAATAAAAAAAGCTGGTATTTAAGAAATAAAATTTTAATTCCCACATTAAGTAAATAATAATAATAATAATAATAATAATAAAATAATTAGCTATATCGTTTTTATTTCACTTTTCATGCTCGAATTCTTTTCCTTATAGCGTGCTTTTCGTTATAAATATTTCGTTAAATCCTTTTGAATTCTGTATTCTTTAACATACAGACCAACTAAATGGTTTCCAGCATTTCGTTATATCGTGCTTTTCGTTATATCGTAATTCGTTATAAAGTGCTTCAACTGTATATAAATTTATAACACGGGCAACCGAACAAGACCGTCAATGAAATTGATTAGATTAGAACGCTGAACCACCTGTTTTAAAACGGGAGTTGTTACCTTTGCACTATTAATGTTTGATTACATCGCCGTAATTTTTACAATTTATACTCAGTCATATATCCTTAGTGATTTTCCCTATATAATGGTTGTAAAATTGTTTCAAAATAGGTTAAATATCTAATCCGTCAGCCAATCTGTACGAAATATACAATTCTTGCGCAGTGTTGCCATATCTGGTAGATTTTTTTATTCAGAAACTCCAAATTTTCACCCGAAAGTTTGAAGAGTTATTTTTCACTTATATGGTGACAGACATTCCGTGAATAAATTAAAACCAGATTACTACTCAAAATTTTCTGCAAACGAATTTCAAGCAGAAAGGTTGAAGATTTTAATTTTTATGAAACTTGAAATAAGTAATGTTAACTTAGTATTCTACAACATTGACTACGCAGGACGTAATGCACAAGCACAGTTAATAAGATAACATTTGGTGAAAAACAATCTACGCATTTAAAACCTATATGTATCCTATTCATAACATTTTTTATACAAATGTATACAAATATTCTTGATTTCAGTTTTCCAACATTAAAGTTTAATGTTTGGAAAATATATGTATAATTGTATTAAAAAGGAAATGTCATATATTTACCTAAATAAATGCTTTGCTGTTCCATTTGAAAATTAAAGAAACTTTTTTCTTATCTAATTATTTATCATTACCATTTCATCATAAAAAAACTAATAAATAGCTATAAAAGTTGTAAATTTTGAGCTAAGCTGTACTTTTTTATTTAAATTGAATAAGGTTTAGTAAAATTATTTCTTTTTATCAATCTACGACACATTAATTTTTAATATATTCATAACATTTGAGTAGATCAAACATTGCAAGAAGAAATTTCCTTCTAGCTCAAAATTTTAAATCACCGGAATGACACATTCATCGTAGGTTACCACACTTATTTGTATAGTATTGCAATTTTAAACAGAAATATATATTTATAAAAAAAGTTTTAATAATTAATCATAGGAAATATACTAAGAAAAATGGTTTGTTACGGATGATGTATCTGAACTGATTGGTTGATTGATTGATTTATAACGGATAATTATCTACACGAAGTATATAGGATATAGAGGACAGTGCCTTCCGTGGAGGTCTTTCTAACAGAACCTAACCCGAATTTACGCATGGTTATCCAAGATTAGAAGAAAACCACGGGAAACTTCGAAAGATTAGGCGGAAGAGCGCGATTGGGTTTGAACCAAGGATGAGATTTCTCCGCTTTTTTGTGTACCAGTATAATCTTAGAGAAAACACTGTTCTGTTAAATTGCAGAATGTTCCTATTAAATAAAAAAACATTTTCTGTAAGATTATACTGGTATGAAAAAAAGCGGAGAAATCTTATCTCTGGTTTGAACCCAGCATCTCTTGGCCACTGGTTTGGGGCTATATCTGAACTGACTCTTGAAACTGTAAGGCATTACATTATAGGTCAAGAGAAACAATTTGTGTATGGGTAAATCAGTGCTTTCAATCTACTTATTCAAACAAAAATTTAGAGTGTCTTACGTTAAACTAAACACAAATTTTCGAGCATAACTTTCACAATAATGAAGATATTTAATCGAAATCTTCATCACACAGACTTTGCTTTTTGTGAGATGTGATGAAATCAGAAGACTACATCAGAAATGGACATCAACCACGCCCAAACAATATTGAGCTAAACTCCGGCCTTTCCGTTGATATCAAGATATTTCAAAGAACGTTGGCGATTTCGCTGAAATACCTGGATTATTGGAACCAAGACCTCCTTATCATAGTATCAGACCTCTCAATCAGCAAGTTGCCTTTGACCGCTATACTTGTCCTGCTACTAGCGCCATCAATCGTCAGTAATAGTATTTACGACACGAAATCACACGAAATTTTTTCACAGCTCCATTTGTTCTATGCATTTGCTTATGAACTAGTAGTTTTCCTACCACTAAAATTTGATAGTAAATTTTATCTTATTAAATTGACAAGATCGTGTGATTACATGACGAAAAAAATTCTATTAAATTTTAGTGGTAAGAAAAAAGCGTAAGAGTTGGCAGCTATGCGGTAGCAGACCAGCTAGATTTTTCTATTATATTTTTGGATACCAGTTTTTTAGTAGAGACAATTTTGTTTTGTTTGATCGGAGAATTCTGGGATTTAAAAGAACAACATTTTCTCTAAAAATATACTGGTGTTCAAAAAGCCCGAAACATGGCAACTGTGCGGTAGTATCCACCAGGCGGCGATACTTTCCGGAGAAAGTCAATTAATAAGTTGGCAATTACCGCGGACATTTTCTCCCATAGACTTTCTCCGGATTGTCAAGTCTGATCTATGATAAGGGAGTCTTGATTGGAACATTCATGAATAGAAATCCGGCTCAGGCTAGGCTAGATGATTGTGGTAGGACAGTGATTTTTGATTCCGTAAGTAGACCGCAACCCTGATTGCTTGCACAAGAACAATTTGGCTTATCATGTAAAATCAGCCGGCGTAATTGGGAACGGAATTTCAAATATCTGTGTTTGTCCTCAAACCAAAGCTTCATCTATCACCAATGCTTTTTTATGACAGCATAAACGTAATTCTTCGAATATGTTCTTTTCATAACCCTTTACAATAATACCACTGCGGTTTCTGACGAAAGATTGTTGCTTGTTTTTAATATAATCCGTTCTTTTTTCCTATTATTCCAGAAAACTGAGGTATATTTAAACATAATTTTCGACCTATTTTGTGTCTATTACAAATGTCGCAGCACCGTATAATATTGATGTAGCTGCTACCTCTATTTGCAAACGGCTATCTTCGCGATAGTTTTCTTTAACATGTGCATTAGAAAACTACAACGAAGATTATATTTTGAAAATAGTGACGGCAAAAATGTAATCAATGTAGGATGCTGCGACCTCTGCTAATAGAAAACTTTATTCATTATATTTTTCAATGCCATACTGTTTATCTCTATGCCTGCGTTTCTTGGCCGCACAAGCGCGACTTCACGAGTAGAGGGCAAAATAGGCAATCAATCTTACAAATACCATTAATTTCAAACAAAGTTTTTAGTCATATTTAATCACTGTGATAATTTATGACAAAAATAACATTTTACAGTGGTGGAAGTTTGCCTGATTTGCCTCCCTTAACTCGGCGCTTACGCTTGACAGATATTCTTCATTTTTTGCTTTTGACTGAATTTCCTCCTCCCTTCCTCATAATACTACCTGTGTGCTTTATCATCGATCCTTCGACTTCTGCAAAGACGAATTAATGTTGCTGTCCTTCGACTTTTTGTACCAGTGCATGCTCATTATGTTTTTCCTCGTAGTACTGATTTTCCTTTAAGGGGATTTCCACACTTTTTACTCTGTCCAGTAAATTCAACTCTTTTCTTTTTAGTTCCTTTATTAGCTTTAGCTTCCTTAACCGTTTGAGTGCTATGAAGCGCGATAGCGCCGCAATGTATCTGCGGATCAAACAAATTTTGTTTCAACTCAGAAATTTTATTCAATAATTGAAATCATTTAATTTTTATTCAACAGTTGAAGAGTTTACAGCGATCTACCAAGTTACATTTTATAAGATAAAATTTCTGGGTTGAAACACAATTGTTTCTTCCGCGGGTTATAGGCCGAATTTTCAGCACTCAAACGGTTAAATTCTTTGAATATCTTCAGTACCTCTTCAAACGCAAGACCTTTTCTGAATGTTATACTACTTTGATTTGAAACATCAGAAACAGCATCGTGCTAGTGCTCAAAAGAGTAATTGAGGCCCCCTAATATTCGTTTACCCACATAGATTCGTGGTATATTCTCCCCTATCTGTGCAAAATGAGGAGGTAGCACTATTACGAAGCTGTTATGGTAGCAGTATAAAACTGTAAAAATATACGCAATTTTATCTAAAGAAACGCAAAAACCTAATTATAAAATATTGTTTTCAGTTACCTCATGTAGGAATATTTGTGTAGTAATTGTAAACAAACAACTGTGGATAAACAATACATCACATATTTCTCAGAAAGACATTACTAGAATATTGATGGTTTACAAATGAAAATGATATAACACTATCACCACTTACTGTCACCGTGCAGAAGACAAAAATAAGTCAAGTTAAAACTTCGCTTCGAAGATTTTTGCATACCTGACAACATCGCACTAAACTTCCGTACAATGTAGGATAATTTAACCGGGGTTAAATACGATTGAAACCAGAAATTTTTTTAAAGAAATGCAATCAAGTAGATTCTACGTTAAAACATGAAACTAGATTTATGTTATTTTTTCAGATATATTTTCTGGTTAGAAACATCTATAACTTGGATCAAAATAGCTTACATTGTACGGAAGTTTAGTTGAAAATTGGCAGGTATGCTTTTGTGATAACCACGTTTATCAGTCATCAACAAATGTAATCAGAAGTGGCGAATCCTGCTATCCAATATGCGAATGCGCATTTCCACAAATTTTTGCGAAAAGTTTTCATCGCAACTTGATTTAATCGTCAAATCTTCCAAGAAAACTTCTTAGAAAAAATTAATAAAAATTACTGGTGGGGCACAGCATGCCCAGTTTGAATAGGCGTTTACGCCCCTGCTAATCAGATAACTCTGGAAAAGGCGGGGCCTGTTGAGAATCCCTTTTCTTCTGTCTTCTCCTAGTTTACTGGCATCTTACTTCGATAGGTCTTTGTCAGACTGCTTTGTGGCGCTTGTTCTCAATTACCCCCTGTTTTAAATTACACGATTGACCCTACAGTCCTCAAGAAAAGAAAATAAACAGATAGAGGGAGATAGACCCGTATTAATTCGGTTGCAAATCATCGTATAAAAATATAAGTAATATCAATTGATTAGTAATAATGTTTGCTAATTTATCCTATACTTATATTCTGCTTAGGCGATCGTCTGCATATAGATATTATACTAAACTCGAAAATATTTATTGCTAACATGTCATTTTGACATCATATTTGAAATTTATGCTAAATTGTACATAAGGATAACAAATGGCAAGTCATTAAGTCTAATATTTTAGGAGTTATGTAAGATAAAATTTGGAACTCCTGATGTTAAATTCATTGTTAATCATTGCAAAGCAGATATGTGCATGTGGATAGTTTTCTAAGCATAATTCCAAAACTACTTAGCTGAATGAATCGTAATTTTCGATTACCATATTTAAAGTTTCTAACAATCAATTTCTGTTAAAAAAATTATAGGTTACGATTTAAATTTTTTGAATAATAATTTCAAAATAATTTCATTTCGATTTATTTAAATGAATTGTTACAAGGCTGCCACTGGCGACTATTTTTATTTTCTATCGCACCACTATTTAAAAAAAATAATAATTTTGCAGTATATTTCTCTTGCACATGTTGACAAAGTATATGTGGAAAAAATATGTTTTGAAAAAGTGATGAGAGACAGTGTTGCCAGATTGGGGATTTTGTCCCCATTTTGTGGAATTTTGAACCTTTAGGGGAGTATTTTGGGGACAAGTAATTCGTGGGGAAAGTTTTGAGCACTATCAACATTTTTGGGAAAAAAACTTGGGGAATCTTTTTCATTATTTCATGTAAAGTTTACTTTTAGTCATTTGGCAAAACTCACTGTCTCCAACTCAATTTTGATTCGGAAAATGAAAATCATGAAGATAAAGTATTTACTTTCTGTCTTTCATGATGGAAATGAAATTCGGAAATATCAATCATTATTCTCGTGGTCGTGCTCGTCGTTTATAACATTACAGTTAAGTTTAAATTTTTGTTAACTTTTTAATACACCAAAATACAAATATAGTAAGCTAAATTCTGAATAATTGATATCACAAAGCATTGTTGTTGTTTTTTTCCCTAAACTAAATGTAATTTTGAATATAATAATATTTTTTCTTGTATTTTCATCAAAACAAATTGTAACCGAAGTAGATAAGATTTTGATTTAAATATTTGGAAATCAGAAATAAACATGATATGACTGGACGACTTTCCGCTTTCAATCATAAATTGCTAAAGATTCAGAAACTAAGCTCAGTAGGTTGCGAAGATGGAAGATTTTACGATAATCAATTAAATATAATTTTAAATGTTTATTTTTTTAAAATGGGGAATTCTTTCAAAAAAGGCTTGATTTGGGGAAAAACTTTTGAACTGAAATTAGTTAAATATTTTTTATAGTGATAAATTGAAAATTGAAAATTTACGTTTTTGAGTAAAAACTCTGTTGGGGACTTTTTCGGGAAAAATCACTGATTTGGGGAAAATTTCGGAAATTTTGGGGACATTCACTTTCGACCATCTGGCAACACTGATGAGAGATAGAATTAGAAAATAGTCGCCAGTGGCAGCCCTGATTGTAACCTATAAATTTTTTAACAGAAACCAATGTTTAGAAGCTACGGAATAATTACGGAAGTCCAAAATTACAGCTCATTCCGTCAAGTAGTTTCTGAGTTATGTTTAAAAAGTATCGGCATAAGAATCTGTATTGCAACCTTTACAAATGAATTTAACATTAGAACTTCCACACTTTATACTTTCATATTTCTTAAACTTTTTGACTGAATTCCGTTTTGTATCTTGACGGAAAATTTTCCAAAAAATCGAAATCTCATTTCAAAATTAGGTATTTGTATAGCACTTTTTAGAGTTTAGTACAATTTCAGTATGAAGGCGACCCTTTAAGCTTATATTTTTAATATAAAATGAAAAAAGACATGATTTCCAGTCGAATGGCTATTTCTGTTTATTTCGGTGACAATTTGGTGATTAAAATGTATCGGGTGTTCTATTTTTGGTGGTCCGGGAGATAGAGGGAGAACAACGACTGTACTATCAAATTTACAATTCTGATAATTACTTCAGTGCTACCGTGTGTACTTTATATGTGATGTGACAATCAGGTCATTCAATTGTGGAAGCTTTTAGTTTTGGAAGACTTTCAACCCTCTGGCCTCGGGCGATGTTTCATCTTCTTATATAAAACTGCGGCCTATTTTTATTCGCCACTTATAGTAGTTATAAGGATTGAATGTCGCGGGAATTTAAAAACAAATTTATTTCTAAATAAGTAAAAGCACTTTCTTCATGTACATTATAAAAACAAAGTTTATTTCAAAATTCCGGTGAGAATATGGCATTATCGATTCAAAATATTTCAGAAACCGCAGAACTTTCCGAATGACCTAGTATATCAAATGATATATGTATTATAATTTGTAAACGAATCTCTCTATTTCTAAATAAAAGAAGATAGATTCAACGAAGAAATAGAGTCTCCCGATGCTTAACCCCTTCAGGGGCAAACTACTCTTGTAGCTAAAATATTGAAATGATCGATTGACACCAGGATTCACGAACGAATTTATTTTAAAAGTAAGTAAAAGCTTTTCCTCATGTACCTTATAAATTCAAAAATTGATTATAAAATTCTGGTGTCATTGTGGCATTTTGGGATTAAAATTAAGTGGTATACATAATATACCGGTGCCCTTCAAGGGGTTAAGTACTATAAAAATTGTAGGCAACGCCGAGATAGCGTTCCCCGCGGAATTGTATAGAATAAGTGAAACGCGATAGGTGCGTTACCCGCGGCTGGAGGGTTAATTCAGTCATATTTTGCGATAAATAAACCTTTCAATTCATCGAAATTATGAATTTTGTACAAATTATACATTTACGGAATTTATAGTTCGATATGATAAAAATTATTTTGCTCACTCATAATTTTATGCTACAATACCTATTTCTGGTGTATTGCATGATTCAAAAGATGATATTATGATACACTGCGTCATAAATTACACACTCTCTGAATCTAGCAATTCCAAACTACATAGTAAAAAATACCGTTATTTAGTTGTCTTTCTTAAATACTTTCACGCATTATCTCTGTAGTATTTAATCTCGTATTGAAGTCGTCTACGATACCCACCAACTTAATTAAATATCTAGATTTTGTACGGAACAAATAGTTTTTCTCCGGCATATTTTCTTACCACGTTTCTTTGATTTTATAGTAATTTTAAACAAGAAAGAGTTCTCTCATTTCACTTTATATTCTAGACATCTCTACTTTACAAGAAATTTCTCCCAGAACACAATTTATTTATATATATATATTTTTTATATTATGTAACATTTTAACGAATGCCTTGAACGTATTTACTAGTATTTTGAAATGTGATTTTTTTCTGTTACTTAGTTTTCAATTTTATATGCCTACTGAAACACATGCGATATTTTATTTAGTATGAAATTCTTTTCTGGAATCCAGTAACTTAATTAAATTTCTCTACACGTTTATCGGAACAAATAGCTTTTTGTAAGAAATTCCCGAGGTAATGGCATATTTTCTCAGTCTGTTTCTTTGATTTTATCGAAACTCTGGACAGGGAAGAATTTCTTCATTTCACATAAGATTCTACACATCTCTTCCCTTTCGAAAGATTTATCACACAGTTTAATGTATATATTTATATATTCTGTTTTATTAGTTAATTTATTAACGAATGTCTTGAGAATATGTATTAGGAAAAATACTCTGATTTTCGGAACAAGCCATCCTGTTTTGAGACAGAAAATTTAATTTATAGAATATAACTTACTTTTACATGGTACAAATTATTCCTCGTCGTTTAACACTAAATATACCAACAACTGGTCTTCTGAAAAGTACTAAACAAAGTGATTATACTTAGAGCGTATTCAGTACCTGTTAAATTGGTTAGCGTTCATTAGCGCCACTTCCCCCTCCTACAGTCGGTGTTCAAAACTAAAGCTCCTCGTGCACAGTATATACAAATTCATATCAGATACATGAGCGTTACTTTCTCCACCTGCGGCAAGTTCTGGAAGCAAGAGTTCGCCACAACACAAAATAATAAAAACAAGTTATTCACATGTTCCATTATCCGCCATTTATGGCCACCTATTCAACAGACTTAACCAGGGGTCGCAGCGTCCCATATTTTTTTATATATTTGATACCACTATTTTCAAACTATAAATTTCATGGTTGATTTATTTAAAGCGTGCAATAGAAGGATATTGTGAACATTATATTTTGAAAATAGCGGTGGGGATTATTAAATAAAATATAGGATGCTGCGACTCCTGACTTAACAGATGGGTAGTTTTAAATTCAAAGTCCACACTTCACCTAGTTGACCACTGTCGTTTCGATTAATATTTTTCAATTTAACTTTGCGATTTTTCTGGTTTAGACTTTTTCTTTTACAACATGCAAAAACCATACTAGTCGTAAGAGGGCGCTATTTTTAATCTCCGAAATTTCTTCCATTCATCTGCGCAGGCTTAACATAAAATAGCTTTGGTACTACATGAAAATATTCCGATTCGAACAAGAAATTTCTTCATAAAATAGATATAATATCAATCACGCAAAAATAAGTTAAATAAAAAAGTAAATAGTCTTAAATAAATGTGTAAAATATTTTTATGAAACTTGAGTAAAATCTTTAGTGTTAAAGACACTTTCAGAACATATTTTCTTCCTCAACAATATTTAATACAGGGTGATTCATAATGAATGGGACAAAAAGAAAACATGATTGTGAACGTTGTAATTAATATATTTAGAAAATTCAAATTTACCTCAAAACTACATTTATTCAAGTTTCTACAGGTGTTCAATATATGCCCCCCCGGTGACACGACAAATGTCTATACGGTAATCAAGCTCCTGCCACACTGATAGCATATCCCCTGTGATGGAGTTCAACACTGCAGTTATCCGCTGCTTCAGTTCCTCTAAGTCCTGAGGAAGTGGAGGCACAAACACCTTGTCTTTAACGAAATCCCAGAGAAAAAAATCACAGGGTGTTAGATCTGGTCCATTTTTCAGCAAAGAAAAATGGACCAAAACACAACTGTTTGATAAAGCGCAGAAAACCTTCACCTTGGGAGAATCACGCTGATGTTCAAATGTTACATGGGTATTTTCCGTGCCCCAAAATCGCAAATTATGGCGATTAACTTTACCACATAAGTGGAACGTGGCTTTCGCAGTATGCTTTCTCCTGCATGAACGACATTTTGTTTAACAGCGCCTCTAGCGGCGAGTTCGTCATTCGATGATTTTTCCTTGTTGCCAAATAAAATTTGTATAATTGTAGTTGCAGAATAAATTTGTTTCGGCTGAATAAATCCATTACGGCAGTCACACTGCGCTATTCTTTTTGGCCCATTCATTATGAATCACCCTGTACAATATGCCAATCGTATTGTACTCTAAAACTGTTACATATTTTTAATGCTTTCCGCTAAAATTTTCCGGTAGGAAAATATGATAAAAAATTTTGATAAATGTACTCCAGTAATTTAGCTTTGAGATAAATATGTTATTAGCTTACTTGATTATACGCAAACAAATAAAATATAACTAAAAAATATTTAAACAGGAAGTTTTAAATAAGATTCTGGAGTGAAATATTTTTATGAAACTTGTGTAAAATTCCCGGTATTTTTAGTATTAAACAAAATGCATACTTCAAAACAAATATTTTCCATTTTATTTTGATCAGTGGATTATATATGCCGGAAATTAGGATAATTAAGTCTTTATGCTACTTGGTTATCTGTTTTATATGCTAACCCTTTGAGAGACGGAGGGATATATTATATCCCACCTAATTTTAATCCGATTCGTACCAGAAAGTTTTAATTAAATTTTACTTTTTAAACTTTGACGGAAAAAGTTGAAAAATTGCTTTTCCTCATTTTGAACTAAATTCTTTCGTAAATACTGGTGTGAATTCGACGTTACAGGAACACAATTGCTTGCCCCTAAAAAGGTTAAATAAGACACATTAAATAGTTTAATTGAGAATCAAATTCATTTCAAATACCTGCTAATTTAATTATGTTTCTCTATACATGTATCGGAATAAATAATTCTTGGCATAATGCAATAATTTTCTACATTGTTTCTTTAATTTTTTTAAAATTTTAGCCAACAAGTGCTTTTTAACACTTTCCAACATAGTTTGCTGTTGAATAGTGTTTATGACTTCGGTTTGTACGTACTCTAACTCACGTAAATATACTCGGATTGCCCTGTAATTTTTGTATCTTATTAATGTTTACTATAGCACGATCCATATTAAAAATTAAGTGCATAGCGTGCATTGTTCTTTTACAGGAACAGCCAGAAGTATTCAGTTCATTAGGTTCAATGGGAAAAAATCCTTTCAAGTGCATTTTAATGATGTTACACCTTTTCAAACAAAATGGAATTGAAATGTATTTATGAAGTGTACTTAAACATGCATTCTGTAGAGTATGGGGGTACAAAGCATTTATTATGTATATACATTTATGTATTTATTTATTATTTATTATACTGGTATTCAATGTCTATAAACATTCAAACCTATGCTAATGTAAAAACAGCATTAAGTGTATTTTATTTAAAATCAAATTATCTTCTAATATCTACTAATTTAGTTAAATTCTTTACACTCTTATGGGAGGAAAAAAATTCACTTACAATTTCCGTGGTACGTCAGATTTTCATATCATGTTTCTTTGATTTTATAGAAATTACAGGCAACAAACGTTTTTTTTCACTTCTGGACATTTCCTTTTTTACAAGAGATTTCTCCCAGAATATTATTTATATTTATATTTTGTTTTTATTGTTTAATTTTTTTTAATGAATGTCTTGAATGTATTTATTCTAGAAAGTAATTCAGCTTTACTGTTGTTATTTAGCTGTCTGTTTTATATGTTTAGAGATATACAGAACATGTTTTATTTAGTAGCAGATTCTTTTCCGATAACTACTAACTCTGATTTTATAAAAATTATAGGCAACAAACCTTTTTTTTCACTTCTGAACATTTTCCCTTTTACAAGAGGTTTCTTCCAGAATGTAACTTATATTTATATTTTGTTTTTATTGTTTAATTTTTTTAATGAATGTCTTGAATTTATTTATTCTCAAAGGTAATTCAGCTTTACTCTTATTTAGCCGTCTGTTTTATATGCTTAGAGATATACAAAAAATGTTTTATTTAGTAGCAGATTCTTTTCCGATACCTACTAACTCTGATTTTATAAAAATTATAGGCAACAAACCTTTTTTTTCACTTCTGAACATTTTCCCTTTTACAAGAGGTTTCTCCCAGAATGTAACTTATATTTATATTTTGTTTTTATTGTTTAATTTTTTTAATGAATGTCTTGAATTGATTTATTCTCAAGGGTAATTCAGCTTTACTGTTATTTAGCCGTCTGTTTTATATGCATAGAGACATACAGAAAATGTTTTATTTAGTAGCAGATCCTTTTCCGATACCTACTAACTTAATTAAATTTCTCCGCACGTTTATCAGAACAGCTCCTATAATTCCCAAAATAATGGCATATTTTCCTATCTTTACTGTTTGTTTTTTTGTAGAAATTTTAGGCAACAAACGCTTTTCTTATTTCATTTAGATTCTATACATCTCTAGAAGAGATTTATCACAGAATAAAATTTATATCTATGTTTAAAATTATTTTTTAAAATTTTTAACTAATATCTTATGTGTGCTCATTCAGATATGCAATTAAGTTTTTTTCTTGCATAGTTGCCTGTTTTATATGCTTAGTGTGGCACATACAATATCATACTTAGTATCTAATTGTTTTCCGATATTTCTAATCTAATTAAATTTCTTTACATGTTTATCGGAAAAAACAGTTTTTTAAGAAATTCCCCAGTTAATGGTACATTTGCTCATCTTTTTTCTATTATTATTATGTAAATTTTAGGCAACAAGTATTTTTATTCACTTCACTTTTATAATTCTTACTCATGAGTTTTTTTGTTGTTGTTTGTTTTTGTTGTTTTTTTTAGATATATATACAAATATTTTCAAAGGATACTTTTCTTGTTTTGTTTCTAGAACAATTGTAATTGAAGTAACTTTCTGGGTAGGTCTGAGCAAAATTTGCAAGAGAAATTTAAAATTAAGATAATTGTCTGAAAAAATGGCATTTAAAAGACTGATCTATTGAGATTTCTGCCCTTTACTTACGAGACCTCTCTACTTATAAAAGGGATGCTTTTATGAACAGAATTTATATTTATATTTGGTTAGCATTATTTTTTTTTTAACGAATGTCTTGTGTGTATATATTTTGTTAAGTATTTATGATTTTCTGTTACTTAGCTCTCTCTCTTTTATAACCTAGGCGCATGCAAGATTTTACTCAGTTATCAAGCAAGGCGATTATATTGAGAGCGTGCTCATTAAGTGTTCAATTTGTTATTGCACATTAAGCGCCACTTTCCTCTCCTGTAGTGAGTTGACTAACTAAAGTTCCGTGGGTTAGATAGAATAGTTACTAATAATTCAAAATTTCTATAATCCATCTCACTGTTCGGGAGGTGGCCTCCCTCAGACATTAAATCCATCGAACTGACTTTACAGCAGCACGAGTTTTTAAATCTAGCGTCTAAGCTTGTTTTAGTTGTCCATTTTATCTGAATTAATGTATTGTAATTTCTCTTTGTGATTTTTCTGGTTTAAACCTTTCATTTTCCAGAATGCAAAGCACCATCATTCCTAACAGGGTGCAATTTCTAACTTGCAACACTTCTTCCATTCATCTGCTCATGCTTAGGAGCCTACATCAGTCATGCGAAAAAAAACGCGCAAACTAATGTTAAGTCTATGTGAAGGTTCTTTGCAGATTTCTCTCTTGCATTTCAATATTTTTAAATGATGCGTTTTGCATAGGATAGCTGTGGTCGATCTCTAACGTTGTTAGTTTTTACTTTTTCGATTTTGGTTCCAGTTTTTATATATAAGGGTACTTTCACTTTCAGAACCGGTTCCAAAATTGAAAATGTCCGCTTATAAAAAAAAAAAAAAAAACTGTAACAAAAAAAAAAAAAAGAAAAAAATATGTAAAAGCTAACAACTTTAGAGATCGACCTCAGCTATCCTATGAAAAAAAAGTCATTTAAAAATATTAAAATGTGAGCGTGAAATCTGCCAAGAACCTTCCCATAGACTTAACACTAGCTCGAGCGTTTCTTCGCGTGACTAGAGTAGGCTGTTAACCGTTTGAGTGTTATGAAGCGCGATAGCGCCGCAATGTATCTGCTGATCAAACAAATTTTGTTTCAGCGCAGAAATGTTATTCAATAATTGAAATCATTTAACTTTTATTCAACAGTTGAAGTATTTACAGCGATCCAGTGAGTTACATTTTATAAGATAAAATTTCTGGTTTGAAACACAATTTGTTTGATCCGCAGATACAATGCGTTTGTTTGACTTCCAAATACAGTAAGTTATCGTTGCAAATTTCTAAAATCAAATACATAAATGACATGAAAAAACTCTAAAAAATTGCATAATACAAATCGCGAAAAATTCAAGAATCGATGCTCGGTTACTTTATGGAATAACTTTTTCTGAAAAGAGGAAAAAAATTAGTATATTGGGCTAAAAGATTAAAATTGGATTCATTTCAATAATGTAAATATCGCGCTTCATACCACTCAAACGATTAATGTATAATTCTTTATAATCAGGTTCTTCGAACAATGCATGAATGTTCATTATATCCAAACAAAATTACTAACATTTTCCGGATGTGAATGTTTTTTTTTTTTCTAGAAATTTCCAAATATAAAATGAAATTCTTTTGTACCACGTTTCCTTAATTTTAAGGAATTTTTGAAAGGTTTTTCTGATTTCACTGCAGGCTCTAGATACTCTAGTTTAACAAGAGATTCCTCCCCGAATACAATTTATATTTACACATTGTTTTTATTATTTAACATTTAAAGAATATCTTTGGGTATTACTCTTCAAAAGTAATTAAGTCTTTCTGTTACATTTGTGTCTGTCTTAAGACCAGTATATGATAATAGTAATGCAAAGACAGGCGCATGCTAATTTCAAACCATTGGTAGTGTTCCTTTCAAATTTCGCATTTGCATTAGATTATTTTTAAATTTTTTGTGTAGGACATCTGAGATCTTTGTCTAACCAGATATCATCATACTTTTCTCTATTAGTTGCATTTTTTTTCTGGGGACGCTTTCAATTTCGGAACCGCTTCCTTAACCTCAGATATTTTATGCACAATAAGGATTTAAAAATATTGAAATACAAACGAGAATTTTTAAAAGACTGCTGCCATTAGTTTAAAATTAGCTTGCGAGTGTTTTTCGCGTACCTAGTGTAGGTTCTTAACATATTTGTATTAATAGCAGACATATGCCTGCTTTTCAGGAATTTCTTTTTTAATACTAAATTTCAAGATTTTACCAGAAATTCTGAATAGTAATTTTTGGTTTATTTAATGACAGACATTCAGAGTTCACCTAAAGTGAAAATTTCCCTTTCTAACTTTTCGGTATGGATTCTGATTGTCTGAATAAAAATTAAATTCCTTAAATGCACGCACATATGCTATAATTTTGCAGATATGGGTTAATTGCCGAAACGTCAGTGAAGGCTCACTGTGGAGACACGAAAAGTTTTTGGTTTCCGCCTGTTTGTCTGTCTCCGCGATAACTGTCGTAAAAAGCGCTCGATTAGGTTCATTTTTGGTGGGTATGTTGGTGAGGTACCCGGAATGAGCTGTATAGTTTTTATTTACATTTGGTTCATTCGCTCGAAAAATATAGAACATTTCGTTTTAGGTCATAATGCTTTCGTATGGGAACGCAGACGATTTTCAAATTTCATTTTTAACTGCAATGAAAATCACATATTTGAATAATGGATTTAAAATTAAATTAAGGATACTAAATTTTCGATTTGGAGGTCTTAAATATAGGCAATAGCCTTGAAATTTTGCCGATACATCTATTAGAATTTAGAAATTAATTGTTTATATTATTGAAAGATTTTTTGCAACTGTTCGGGAAATAGAAAAAAAATTATTTTCCTATTTTTTTACTATTTTAAAAATGGATTTCTTTTTTTTTTCTCGTTATTTTATTAGTTGCTTAGCAACCCTATTTCAAAGAATATCAAAATAAGAAATGCATTTTTTTTAATCTAAAAAATAACAAGAAGTTGAAGTTCGTAAGAATTTCAGAATATCATTCCATAAATCGTGTTTAATTAAACGCTTCTAATTTCTGAAACCTCCGAAGTATTTTATATGCCTATAATATGTATCTAACAAAAAAAATTAAAATTGCGAATTGTAAAATACAAAATAATATGAAAAGTGAAATTAGAAAACAATGATTTTCAGAGCTGACGTTGAAGCTTCTGATCTGCAGATTTACTAGTATGGTCATTGAGACATATGTAATATTTTACTTACAAGGGAACCACTTTTAGTGCAGCTCGCACCTGGTACTGAGACCTGGTGCATTTTATAGCCCTATATTACGAAGTTTAAAAATCAATAACATTTTCTGCTAAAATCATATTTTTTTCTTCTTTTAGAGCACCATAACTTTCTAAAAATACAATTTTGGAAACCACTTATCGGACTATTAACATAGAAGGTTATTTTTTTTTAATAAAGAGCAGTTAAAAATACAAATTAGTCAATAATAATTATAAAATATTGAAAAAAGTTTTAAAGTTCATTCAAGAACCTACGAATTTGATTTTGAAAATTTACAAGATCATATTTACATTTTTGGCAGGAAAAAGTTGACTTTATTCATTATTGTAGAAATTTTACTGGCAACCCTGGCCGAATGCCATAGTCGTCTGTGAAGAGTGGTTTGGATACGTAGCGTCATATTTGGTGAATTAACTCACTTTTGGCGTGAAATTAACAATTAAAAAAACCAATAATAAAAAAAATTAAAAGTATAAAAAAATACATAAATATCATTTTAACAGCGAAATTTTATCGGTTCTATAACTTTTACTATGTACAGGCGTATAAAATGCAGCAGGTTTCGATGCTAGGTGCGGGCCGCACTAAAAGTGATTCCCTTGTTAGTACCAAATTATAATTGAATTTCTAAAAATTTAACTAAATTTCTCTACACGTTTACTGGGATGAATAATTCTTCTTAAAAGTTCCGAAGGTAATGGCACAATTTCCTATTTCGTCCTTTTGTTTTATTGAAATTTCATGTAACAGAAGCATGGCTGCGAACTTCTACGCTTTTTAGGTGCGTTCGTAATTATATAAATACGTAGCACCTATTGTCGTTGTCTGGTCCGTCCGTCCGTCTGGTCGTCCGTCCGCATATAACAACGCAAAAACTACCCAACTGAATGGTTTGAAATTTAAGATATATTATATTTGCAGAATTTTGTCGAGACATTTCAAATTTTATAAAAATCGAATCAAAACATAGTAAGAAATAAAAATATTTATTAAGAAATTTGATTTTTTTTTTAAAATCAGCGCTTTTTTGTTATAGGAGCTTCCGAGGTTGAATCGTCAAGCGACCGAGATACTTATTTTATGACAGAAATTAATCTGCAGACGATATAATTCATTTCACAGAATTAAAAATCATCAACATCTGAAAATTTATATAACTAGCTATAGTACGAACGCACCTCATTTGTCACGTTTGACGTACAATTTCCAACTTGTTAAATATGAGGGGGTCGGGCAAGAAAGTGTCAAGTCACATTTTTGGTGAAATAAATCTTACGCTGTAATCTGTTGCTTAATATTGTAAATTATAATATCCAACATATAATTCGTTTCTAATGTCACTTGGTGGCAGCATATTTGACAGATTTCGTTTTTGGCCCAGAAGTTTATGCCCCGAATGAAGGTAGCTAATTTACAAAAAACGTAATAGTAATATCAATAAAGTAATGCCATGTTGTTACTCAGACTATCTCAATTTTTTTTTTATACCGCAAACCAGGCCCCTACCTGCCCAGCATGAATGCCTAGCTTAACGGGTTAGTACCTGGGTGCGGGGCGGAAATCGCCTGATCACAGCATGGCTGTGATCCACCTGACTATAGATTTGTTCACATCGCTGCTGTGCTTGATCTCTTGTGATTTGCTACCGTTATCTTTGTTTGCCGGTTCAAGGTTTCTGTTTAACTTTGTTGAATTGACAGATTTAATAGGTCTCGTAATTTAGAACCTTGATCAGGTTACGAGACTCTCACCTGACTAGGCACCCCCAGAGGTATTATTCACAGGTAACTTGGAGGGCTTTGCACCCACGACGGATTTTACATGCACCAGGTGCCATTAGCGTACATAGATTTACATATTTACTAAGACACTGGCGAAAAAACTTTAGGTTATACATCTTGATTTGAATATTTGATCCAATTTTCAAATTGAATTATCTCAGAAGTTCAAAAATGTGGTTTGGCACTCTTTTGCCCTGACTCCCTCATATATAGACTAACTAGAGCTGAACTAGAAATATACTATTTTACGAATAAAATAAACCATTTACTACTACATTTCCTTAAACTGAAGCACACATTTTATAAAATAAATTTCCTGGTTGAAAACATGTTTATTTGGTTTTAAAAAGTATAGAAGTCAATCTTTCCAGTGGACTACTTTTTTAAAATTCAGATTGCTTCACTGGCACCACTTTTTAGCAGTTGGTTTATAATACGCCTTCTCATGGTCTTGAATTTTAGTTTATAAAAAAACTGGTTGCAATCAAGAAAACTGAATTAAAAAGGTAATCCACTGGCAACACCGATAGAAATTGGCAGTATGGGAACGCTTTTTTTATTCCATTTTAGATTCATGGCATCGCTACAGTTACAAGAGTATATGTATCTCCCAATATAATATACAGGGTGTTCCATTAAAGGGGTCCAATATTAATAGGGGTAATAGAGGAGATCACATGGAGCATAAATCAGTATATAAAGCCTGGTCGGATCTCAATAGTTTTCAAGTTACAGCAAATAGAATGAAAATTCGGAAAATTGTAAAAGAACCCTCATTGCTAAACTATCGATAATGCTACATAAAAACGAAGCACATATTTAGAAAGAGCAGAAAAAAACCTACAAAATGACATCAATTGTATTAAAATAGCAATATTTATTGACGAGTTACAAGCCCTGAAACAGTGAAAAAAGTACGAAATCCAATATACATCAAAATAGTTAATCGTTAATTCCAAAAAGACAACTCTAGCTACAACAAGAAAAATGTAGTAAAATTTGGTCCATTCCGAAAACTTTCGAAAAAGCTTACAATGAACCATATCGGTTTAATTGTGTGAGAGAAATTAATCAGTTTCTTAGTTACAACTCCGCTTTCTTTGACACTAGCAAAGGTTAAACTCCGCCCATCACGATTGGAAACACCGCCTTTTTAATTACTTTCAACTATACATTTTCGATCATGCTTCTTCTGAGATGCAACATTTTTAATTATTCAAGAGTTGAATGAACCAAAATAACTTTACAATAATAGTCTACATTTTAAAGTGGTCTTTTATTGATATAAAGCTTAAGTTAAATTCCTTAAAATTAAACTGGTGGTGAAAATTCGGAAATAATTAAAAATATTGCGATTTGTAACTATGCAAGAAGTTTCAGTACATGTTTTACATGGACAATTATTGTATGTATATGTGCATCATAATTTATGATAGGAAATAATAATAACAAGTAGCATAATAATTTTATTAATTATAAATTTAAAAAAGACACTAAATTTTAAATTAATTCATACAAACTTTGTAATTTACAATTTGAGTACACCACAGTCTGTGACTTACAAAATACTGTGCCAAAAAGTGTTGAAAATAAAAGAAAAATGACAAATAAAGAATTACATTCCACGTACTTTATGACATATGTGAAGCATAGTCTTCTGGCCTGCGCTGCACAGTTCAATGTCGGAAGGCAGACGAACGGACAGTATTATAATAGGTGTTCGAAGTTGCGCCCATTAACAGAATCGCACAGCCGACAGCGACGTCGTAAAGATTGGCGAACACGCCGAAAAACTCCGACGGAGTTGGGAATGTCTCCTGCAGCGACAACGATTCGCGCTAGTAAATCCTCCGGTGTATCCACAGGCGTTTCATACACCAGCGATTTAAGGTGTCCCCAAACAAAAAAGTCTAACGGATTGAGGTCTGGAGAGCGTGTAGGCCAAGCAACAGGTCCACTGCGTCCAATCCTTTTCCCAGGATATGTTGAATTGAGGTGATTGCGAACACCTATGAAAAAATGTGCCGGTGCGCCATCGTGCATAAACCACATATTGTGGCGCAATGTTGCTGGCACATTTTGCATTAACTGCGGTAAGATATCCCATAGGAAAACCAAGTACGTACTGCCATTGAGTACATCTGGGAGTAAATATGGTCCTATGAGATAATCGCCGAGGACACCTGCCCATATGTTCACACTGAACTTTTGTTGTGCGTTCGACGGGAAAACAGTGTGCGGATTTGTATATGACCATGTGTGCATATTGTGCGTGTTTACCACGCCCTCTCTCGTAAATGTTGCTTCATCAGTAAATAAAATATTTTCCAGAAATTGTGGATTATTTTCTGTTACATTAAGCAACCAGCGTACGAATTCTGTCCGCTGAGCACAATCTGTTACTGATAACAGTTGTACCATTTGCACATGAAAGGGGTGCATGTTTTCTGCACGCAGAACACGCCACACACTTTGGTGAGAAACACCGACTTCAGACGCAGCAGTTCGTGTACTCGTGGAGGGGTTATCTTTAAAAATATTCAGTACATCTTCTTCCATTGCAGGTGTTCGTACATGTCGAGGTTTCCCTGCATCAATGCTTGCTGTATTAAACGATCCAGTCTCCCGTAATCGTCTATCGATTTTTATGAAGAGTTTCGAACTTGGGCAATGTCTCCTTGGAAATTGCTCACGGTACATGCGCTGTGCTAGACATGCATTTCCATGAGCTTGCCCGTACATCAGATGCATGTCCGCATATTCTTCGTTAGAGTATTCCGGCATAATTATTATACATCAACTTACTACAATCCCACTTACAACAGCCTCCCTTTAACATAACGCCCACTGATGACTGCTGTTTTATTACACTTTTCTTCCTATACACATAGAAAATTTGCATAAAAAGTACTTCTTCTTCATCATCCTGAAAGTTCATGGAGGAAACGCAGCAGTCACGGAGTTTGCTTTAAGACAAGGCGAGAGCTGCACAATATGTCATTCACTTGACCAGATTGAATAATGAAAGGTTATTGATAGAGGTTGATCAGAAATGTATAATTGAAAGATATTAAAACGGGGTGTTTACAATCGTCATGGGTGGAGTTTCGCTCTTTCCGAGCGTGCAACAGTACAGAGTTGTAACTAGGGAACTGCTTGATTTCTCCCATACAATTAAACTGATATGGTTTATTGTCAGCTTCTTCGAAAGCTTTCGGAATGGACCAAATTTTATAACATTTTCCTTGATGTAGGTAGAGTTGCATTTTTGGAATTAACGATTAACTATTTTGCTAAATATTTGATTTTGTATTTTTTCACTGTTTCAGAGCTTGTAACTCGCCATTAATTCTCAATATTCTAAAACAACTTATGTCATTTCGTAGGATTTTTTCTGCTCTTTCTAAATATGTGCTTCGTTTTTATGTAGCATTATCGATAGTTTAGCAATGAGGGTTTTTTTACAAATTTCCGATTTTTCATTCTATTTGCTGTAACTTGAAAATTATTGAGATCCGGCCAGGCATTATATACTGATTTATGCTCCGTGTGATCTCCTCTATTACCCCTATTAATATTGGACCCCTTTAACGGAACACCCTGTATATATATATATATTTGTTAACTATTTAAAAGAATGCTTTTAGTTCATTTATTCTGAAAAGCTATTATGGTTTTATGTTGCTTGTCGACTTTTTTATGCGCTGAATGAGACACATGCAATATTTCATTTAATATCGTTTTCCGATATATACTAACTTAATAAAATTTCTCTACCCCTTTATCAAAACATATAGTTTGTCTCTACAAATTTCAGGATAATGGCTTATTTTTTTAGATTAAAAAAAATTATTACAGAAGTTTTAAGCAACAAACGCCTTCCTCATTATACTTTAAATTTTATACTTTTAACGTCAAAATGAATATCTTGAGTATATGTATTCTGAAAAGTAATTATTTTTTCTATTACTTGGTTGTGTGTTTTAATTACGTAGTGAGATACAGGCAATAATTTATTTAGTATCCAATTCGTACCCGGTAACTTCTAAATCGTTTAAATTTCTCTACACGTTATCCGAAACAAATAGTTCTTTTTAAGAAATTTCCGAGGTAAAGGGTAATTTTCTGATATTGTTTCTTTGATTATGAAGAAATTTTATCCAAAATGCAATGCTTGGGTTATGTGTTTGACGCTTATTTGGGTATGTATGTGGGTGAGTATGTTGATTTCTTTATACCCTCGTAATATCCCAACGGCTGGATGGATTTTAATAAATAAGGTTTCTATCGATTCGTCTTAACCGTCCGATGGTTATAGGCTACGTTTTGTTTTCGTAAATTCAAAATGGCGGCCGTAAAATACAAAATGGTGGTAGAGACGAAAAAAAAAATTAGTTTGCTTTTTACGCAGTCAGGTTTCTTGATTTTTTAAAATTTAATTTCGTTCTTGTCTTATTTCACTTTAGATTTTAGACATTTCTACTTAAAAAAATCCTCACCGAGTACAATTTATACCTATACTTTGTTTTTATTATTTAACTTTTAACGAATGTCTTCAGTATATGTATTCTGAAAAAAAAAATTAAGTACTAGGGTTGTTCAGCAAGTTCTTTCCGTTTCGGAAAACCAGTTCGTACCGGAAAATTCTGCCCGTCAATTATTAGACATTAGATATCGGAATCAGTGTCCTAATAAATTAAATGATAGAATTTTCCGGTAACAACAAATTTTCCCGAACGGAAAGAACTTTCGAAACAACCCAATATTTTGTTACTTGGTTGTCTGTTTTAAAAGTTTTGAGAAACACATGCAATATTTCTTTTTCTCATCAAATTTGTTTCTGATATCTACTAAATTAATTAAATTTCTCTACATTCTTATACAGACAAACAGTTCTCTGAAAGTAATTCCGGTAATTTTCTGATATCGTTTCTTTGATTGTATAGAAATTTTAGGGAAAAATGCTTTCTCTTATTTCACTTTCGATTCTGGAAACCTCTAGAATCCAATGCTTTAGAAAATACTCCTCCCAGACTGCAGTATATACTTATGCTCTTTGATACTTATTCTCTTGTCTTTGATTGTATAGAAAATTTGGCAAAAGTGCTTTTCTTTTATTTCACTTTAGATTCTAGATAGCTCTACTTAAAAAAATATTCCTCCCAGAATACAATTGATATTTTATTTTTACTGTTTAACTTTTTAACAAATGTCTTGAGCATATGTATTCTGAAAATTAATTAAGTTTTTTTTGTTACTTGGTTGTCTGTTTTAAGTGCTTTGTTAAACACATGCAATAATTTATTAAGTTTCAAAATCGTTTCTGATATTCACTAAATTATTTACATTTCTCTACTCGTTTCTGGGTTCGTTCACTTTACCACAATTTTTTAATATAATTTTTCTATCTAATATTTAAATAATTGAAATGTTAGATGTCTCTTTTAATTGGAAGATTTGTAATACTTTTCTGCATTTGAATAAAGTGAAGAATTCTGTTAAAAAATTGTGGTAACAGCATACGAACCCTGCGCCTGCGTGTATACCGACAAATAGGTCTCTTTAAGAAATTCCCAGGTAACAGAAATTTTAGGCAAAATGCTTGTCTCTTATTTCACAATAGATTCTAGACAGCTCTACTTAAAAAAAACAAAATCCTCGCAGAATACAATTTATATTTGTACTTTGCTTTTATTATGTAACTTTTTAACGAATGTCTTGAGTATATATATTATGAGAAGTATTTAAGTTATTTTTCTACTTGGCTGTATGTTTTAAATGCTTTTTCAGACATATGGAATATTTCATAGCAATTTCTAATTCGTTTTAGACATCTACTAATTTTGTTTTGCACGTTTATCGAAACGAGTATTTCAAATTCCCGATTATTATTCAAAATAAAATGGGTTATTTTCTGATTGACTGTATAGAAATGTAAAACAAAAATGCTTTTCTCTTATTTCACATTAAATTCTAGACAGCTATACTTTAAAAAAATCCTCCCAAAATACAATTTACACTTATACTTTGTTTTTATTATTTAACATTTTAAGGATTATCTTGAGTATATATTCAGGGTTCGTACGGATCAGGGAATTTTCCAGGATTTTCACCCGTATTTTCTTTACAGAAAAAGAAATCTAGGTTAAACTCACGAATCTTGACTTCATTTAAAGAGAGATTTTCTATAAGAAAATACTGGTACCGAAGAATTTCCTGGTCGCAAAATTCCAGGAGCCGTACGAACGCTGATATATTCTGAAAACTAATAAAGCTTTTTTTGCTGCTTGATTGTCTGTTTTGAATGCTTTGTCAGACACACGTTTGTCGAAACAAGTATTTCAAATTCCTAAGTTAATGGGTTATTTTCAGATATCGTTCTTTGTTGTATAGAAATGTTAGGCAAAAAAAGCTTTTCTCTTATTTCACTTTCGGTTCTAGACAGTTCTACTTAAAAAACAAAATCTTCCCACAGTACAATTTATACTTATACTTTGTTTTAATTATTTAACTTTCTAACGCATGTCTTGAGTATACGTACTCTGAAAACTAATTAAGTTTTCCGTTACTTGGTTGTATGTTTTAATTACTTAGTGAGACACATGCAACAGTTTATTTAGTATCAATTTCGTATCTGATATGCACTAAATTATTTACTTTTCTCTACACGTTAATCGAAACAAATAGTTCTTTTTAAGAAATTCCCAAGGTAATGGATTATTTCCCGATATACATTCTTTGAATGTACAGAAATTTTAGGCAAAAGGTTTTTTCTTATTTCACATTAGATTCTAGACATGTCTGTTTAAAAAAATCCTTCAAGAATACAATTTATACTTATATTTTGTTTTTATCATTTAACTTTTTAACGAATGTCTTGAGTATACATGTTCTGAAAAGTAACTAAGTTTCTTTGTTATTTGGTTGTCTGTTTTAAGTGTTTTGTCAGACACATGCAATATTTTATAGTAGTATCTAATTAGTTTCAGATATATAGGGAAAGTGTGCCTAATATCGCAGCCATCCTAATTTAGCACCCGATTTCTAAGTGAAGTACCTGCTGCATTCTGGCGGTCGTTGTCTAAACTTGATCCTCCATTAGTAATTTTAGTCCATCAGTAATTTTGAATATGATTAAAGCAATTCAGGCAGTACGGTCCAAGGAAATGGGTTTGGGACGAGCTTTAAACTATATATATGAAGTTCCAAAATTGAGACTGAAGGACAAAATATAAACAATTAATTTCTTGACTGGGCAACAGGTTCTTCGTTAGTAACGCTATAACTCATATTTCTTACAAAAAATTCTGAAAAGTGTAAATTTTACTGTGTTCCTAATACCGCACTGGAATACGATAAGAACACTTTTTGAAAGTTGGTACTAAGATGTTTTGCATATTTATTTGCAAAAAAAAATGTTTTTTTTTTATTGGAAACCATTATAATTATAAGTTTTGTGAACCCATACCGTCAATCATTTTCAATTTGTTGTGCAGTCAAGCCGAATTAGATCAAAATTTCAAAATGGATGCGATATTAGGCACGCTTCCATGACTAAATTAACTAAATTTTTCTACACGTTTAACGAAACGAGTATTTCAAATTCCCAATGTAATGGGTTATTTTATGATATCCTTTCTTTGATTACATAGATATTTTAGACAAACATACTTTTTCTTACTTCTCTTTAGATATATATTCTAGACATCTCTACTTTTAAAAAATCCTCCCAGAATACACAATTCATAATTATACTTTGTTTTTATTATTTAACAATTTAACGATTGACTTTATATATATTCTGAAAAGTAATTAAGTTTTTTTCTTATTTGGTTGTCGGTATTAAATACTTTGTCAGACACATGCAATATATTATTTAATATTGAATTCGTTTCAGATATCTACTAAATTAATTAAATTTCGCTAAACATTTATCGAAACAAGTATGTCTTTTTGAGAAATTCCCAAGGTAATGGGTAATTTTCCGATATAATTCCATTGATTCTATAAAAATTTTAGCAAAAATGCTTTTACTTATTTCACTTTAGATATTCTAGACATCTCTACTTTAAAAAAATCTTCCCAGAATACGCAATTTATACTTATACTTTGTTTTTATTATTTAACATTTTAAGGATTGTCTTGAGTATATATATTCTGAAAAGTAATTAAGATTTTTTTTTGTTACTTGGTTGTCTGTTTAATGTGCTTTATGAATCACGTGCAATTACTTATTTAGTATAAAAGTCGTTTCTGATATCAACTAAATAAAATTTATGTAAATTTATCGACTTGTTTATCGAAACAAGTAATTATCTTTTTAAAATTCCCTATATAATGCAATATTTTTCGAAATCGTTTCTTTTATTGTATAGAAATTTTAGGCAAAAATGCTTGTCTCTTATTTCACTTTAGATTCTAGACAACTCTACTTTAAAACAAAAATCTCCCAGAATACAATTTATACTTATACTTGGCTTTTATTATTTAACCTTTTAACGAATGTCTTAAGTATCTGTATTCTGAAAAGTAATTAAATTTTTTTTTCTTACTTCGTTGTCTGTAATAAATGCTTTATCAGATATATTCAGTACTTTATTTAACATCAAATTGGTTTTATATATGTACTAAATTAATTACATTTTGCTACACGTTTATCGAAACAAATATTTCATATTTTAAGATATTCCCGAGGTAATGGGTTACTTTTTAATACGGTTTCTTTGATTCTATAGAAATTTTGGCAAAAATGCTTTTTCTTATTTCACTATATAGTCTCTCTCTCTCTCTTTTTAAAAAATACTCACAAAATAAGTAATTCATACTTATACTTTGTTTTTATTATTAGCATTTTAACAATTGTCTTGCGTATATATATATATATATACATATATATATATATATTCTGAAAAGTAATTAAGTTTTTTTTTTTCTTACTTGATTGTCGGTATTAAATGCTTTATTAGACACATGTGAAGTATTTTACTTAACATCAAATTCGTTTCAGATATCTACTAAATTAATTAAATTACGCTACACGTTTATCGAAACAAGTATTTCTTTTTCAGAAATAACCGAGGTAATGGGTTATTTTCTGATATCGTTTCTTTGATTCTATAAAAAGTTTGGCAAGGAAGCTTTTCTCTTATTTCACTTTCGATTCTAGACATCTCTACTTTAAAAAAATCTTCCCAGACTACGCAATTTATACTTATATTTTCTTTTTATTATTTAACATTTTAACGATATTCTGGAGTATATATATATTACGAAAAGCAATTAACTTTTTTTTCTAACTTGGTTGTCGGTATCAAATGCTTTGCCAGACACATGCAATATTTTATTTAACATGCAGTTTGTTTCAGATATCTACTAAATTAATTAATTTTCGCTGCACGTTTATCGAAACAAGTATTTCTTTTTGAGAAATTCCCGAAGTAATGGGCTATTTTCTGATATCATTTGATTGATTCTATGGAAATTTTGGCAAGAAAGCTTTTCTCTTATTTCACTTTAGATTCTAGACATTTCTAATTTTAAAAATTCCACCTAGAATACGCAATTTATACTTATAATTTGTTTTTATTATTTAGCATTTTAACGATTGTCTTAAGTATATATATTCTGAAAAGTAATTACGTTTTTTTTCTTACTTGGTTGCCGGTATTAAATGCTTTGTCAGACACATGCAATATTTTATTTAACATTAAATTTGTTTCAGATATCTACTAAATTAATAAAATTTCGCTACACGTTTATCGAAACAAGTATTTCTTTTTGAGAAATTCCCGAAGTAATGGGTTATTTTCTGATATCGTTTCTTTGATTCTATAGAAAGTTTGGCAAAAATGCTTTTTCTTATTTCCCTATAGTCTCTCTCTCTCTCTCTCTCTCTCTTTTTAAAAAATACTCTCAGAATAAGTAATTCATACTTATACTTTGTTTTATTATTTGAATTTTAACGATTGTCTTGAGTATATATATTCTGAAAAGCAATTAAGTTTTTTTTTCTTACTTGGTTGTCGATATTAAATGCTTTATCAGACACATGTGCAGTATTTTGTTTAACATCAAATTCGTTCCAGATATCTACTAAATTAATTAAATTTCGCTACACGTTTATCAAAACAAGTATTTTTTTTTTTTGAGAAATTCCCGAGGTAATGAGATATTTTCTGATAGCGTTTCTTTGATTCTATAGAAATTTTGGCAAAAATGCTTTTTCTTATTTCACTTTAGATTCTAGACATTTCCACTTCTAAAAGAATTTCCTCCCAGAACGCAATTTATACTTATACACTGTTTTGGTAATTTAATTTCTTAACGAATGCAGGGTTTCAATCGGCCCATTTTTTTAAATACTACTTTTTAAAAAGAAAAATTGCAGAAACACATCCGAAGTTTGTTTTTGTTGCAAATATTGTAAAAATGTACCAGGAAAATGTTTTTTAGAAAATGTTTTTATTTAGAAAACGGACCAGTGGGAACTCAGAGAATGTCTTGAGTGCATTTATTCTGAAAGTAATTAAGTTTTTCTGTTATTCAGTTATTTGTTTAATATGTTTAGTGAGATAAATGCGTGTTTTATTTAGTATAAAAATTTCCCCCTGAAATCTACTATTTTAATTAAATTTTTGAAAAAATAGCTGTTTTTAAATATTTCCCAGATAGTACTTCATTTTCTCATCACGTGTGTTTGGTTTTATCGAAATTCTAGTCACTAAAGAATTTATTCATTCCCCATTAGTTTCTAACCATCGTTTCTTTTTAAAGAGATTTTTGTACATGTATTTTATAGTTAAATATTTTAAAAATATTATAAGTATATTTATTCTGAAATTTAATTATTTTCTAAAAATTTGTTTTCAAAATTAAAATAACATATCCCTTTAAATAACATGTATCAGACTATTTCATACATATATGTAAATAAAACGATATTAAATTTACATAGATAAATACAGTCTACATTCATCATCAAACTATTAATCTTTAAACATTTTCCTGTGAATAGTTCAAATAAAGCACAGAATTTTGTTTTACACTGTTATTAAACGTAGGCGTCCGATTTTCTGCTTAAAAGTATTTAGATTTTTAGAAGCTGACAATCATATACTAGGTTTCAAAAATGTTTTATTTCAAAGCATTTTACTAAATATAATGTTTTTAATGAACTTTATTAACACTAAATATTGTGTTGTGCGGAAAATTCCTTCCATTTGGAAAAGTTAGTTCGTACCGAAAAATTCTACCATTTAATTATAAGATATTAATTCCTATATCTAATATCTACTAATTGATGGGCAGAATTTTCCGGTACAAAATGGTTTTCCCAAACGGAAGGAACTTTCCGAACAACCCAATATAACAAGAACCGGCGTAGAAGTTGGCAGCCCTATAGTGGTACAGTTTTTTTTAAACATTTCCCAGTGAAATGAAGGATTTTTTAAAGTTTACTTACTTCTGTATTATTGTGGAAAACATCACATTTTTTAAAAGGAATTTTCAATGCTTACCTATAAGAAAAAAAAGAGAAAATCCTTTTATATCTATTTATATACAACTAAATTATCTACATTAAAATAAATCCGAACAACAGAGAAAATTTTACCTTAATTTGCAAAAATGAAATGTATTTTACTATTGGATTGTTCGAAAAGTTCCTTCCGTTTCGGAAAAGCCAATTCGTACCTGAAAATTCTGTCCGTTAATTATTAGACATTAGATATCTGAATTGATGTTTAATAATTAAATGTTAGAATTTTCCTGTGCAGACTAACTTTCCCAAACGGAAAGAACCTTCCGAGTAACCCAATAACAACATCCATATTTATTAAATCAGTATCGTTCATTATATTAATTGTACCTGAAATAAAGAAGTTATGTAACAGAAACACATTTTTTTTTTTTGGGGGGGGGGGGGGGTAATTTGCTTTTTTTTTTTTTTTTTTTTTTTTTTTAAAGATTTTATACAGTTTGGTCATAATTAAAGGTGACGTGTGTAGTGTCCGTATATAAAAATTCAACTCTGGTAAACGCAACAAATCTTGTGTGAAAATAAAACTTAGAAATACTTAGAAAGACTACTTAGTGATAAACCTGTGACACGAGTGCCCGAAAAGGCACGTGCGCCAACTTCTCTGGCACGCGAAAAAGTCGAATCTGTTAACTAATTTGTAAATAAAACTGATTTTTGCTTTTGTTATAATAAAAAATATTTTAATATGTAGCTACTATCAAAACAATACACCAATTTTTGCATGAATAAACACATTAGAAAATTTACTTATTTTGCGATGCTATTCAGCAGCGTTTTCGTCATGTAACTAATTTAGCTTTCTATATGAACGAAAACGGCTTTTACCATCAAATGAATTACATAAGACAAATCATCGCAAATGACAAGTGGGCCTAATTTTGCTGGGCATATTATTATTAATCACTAACTATCAATCAGGTATAAAATCCGTCCTCTATCAAATGTACAATAGCAAAATAATAATAGTAATAATAATAATAATAATAACAATAATAATAATAAATTATTAATGTTATGATTATTATAAATAAAATAATAACATTAATAAATTATTAATCCACATTTTTATGCAACCAGGAATATTATAAGGTAGGTGTTACATTAATAATAAATTAAAATTACAAAAGTAAAAACTTATATATTTTATCTCAATATTCTACGTGCGATTTAAATAAATCATGCGTACTTTTGCGAATCGGAATTTCATCAAATTAACTCATTTGCATTCAAAGGACATCCATTTCGGGATTTTTTTTAATTCAAAAATTCCGAATTCATACCAGAAATTCTGAATAATAATTTTTACTTTATTTATTGACAGACGTTTCATGATTGCATAAATTTAAAAAAAAAAAAACTGTCCCGTATACATTTGAAATTTCGGAAATAAAAACAATTTCTTGAAATGGACGCATATATACACATTAATGATGCAAATATGTTAATGGCCAATAAAGTAGTCCGAGCAGTAAGTGAACAGCCCCCAGTGAATGAACATTTAGTAAATATTTTAATAGAATAAGGTTTGAAAAACTCCCCACTAGTTAATTATTATGCTGGGTTTAAAAAACCCCGAAATTCAGTAGAAACGTGTTATAAATTATTTGTACAAGTTGTAAAATAAATAACACAGTATGAAATTAAAAATATCCACTCATCTTCGGAGGTGATGTTTTGAAATGTTTGAAATTTTCTCTTTATACCAATATTTTCTAATGACATTTAAGTTAAAACTTTGAAAAAGATATAAACATTTTAGAAATTACACAGAAATGATTTTTTTAAAGTGAAAAATAGTCAAGATTAGGTGAAAAATTCACATTTTCGCAAAAGGTGGTAACTCAAAATCAAATCAATGAATTCATTTGTAAATTGCATAATAAAGACAATAACATTCTCTAGTACATGGACTATCCGCATTATAATAGCATCTCTATCGCTGATGCTATGTCACTTGAAGTACTAATGAAATGAAAAATTCGTAAAATTTTTAACTTTTTAACTCTTACCAGTGTAAATATAAAACTAATTAATATATTATCATGATTGAAGTTTTTCCCTCAATAAACATTTGTAAAATAAGTAAAAAAATTTCAAAACAATTTCATGGATAATTTTTTGCTATAGGATATTTTGCGTACAGTAAAAATCTGAAAAACTTTATTTTCAAAAAACTAAAAATAACTTTTAAACACGGTTTTTGTTATAAACGAAATTATTATTGTTTAAATGTTTAATTATATATTCCATGTATTTTAGTTTACATATAATGCATTTTAAATGATAAATCTCGAAAAAAAAAAAGTAAACATACATTTCAGCTTATTTTCGGTTTGCAGAACGATATTTCCGATTGTAAAATTATTCGGCAAGCTGTAACAGATGTAACTTTAAACGGTTGTAACTCGGGTTCTAATTCAGATACAGACACAATTGAAGCATAATTCAATAAATAAAAGATCGTATTTTAATATTATTTTAAAAATGAAAAATCGATATTTTATCGAAAATGACGTTTCAAAGGTGTGTGGATACCTTAAGTGTTTTTATAATGCTGCCTGTTCATTCATTGTAAACTTTTGCATTAATTCATTGCTAAGAACTATTCATTTACATGGTTTTTGTATAGCTTTTGATTAAGACACCCTAACATTCCAAACAAATGAAACATAAACTTATTATTTTTTTTGTCATATATACACCAACACATGTATTTTCACTGTTATATACCAAAAGCTACTGTTGATTAAAATATTATCAATATTTTTTTTTAATGTGCTTAAGTGTTCATTTACTGGTCGGACTACCCTATACAAAAAAATTAAAGTTTTAATTTTGTTCTTAGTTATTTAATGCAGGGCTATCTAACCTGGCGCATGCGGGCGCCATGGCGTCCTTTCAAATGCTTCCAGTTACTACTAGCTTTTTTAAAAAACCTTTTCATGCACAATAGTCCGTGGAGTTAGTGTAAAAACATTTCACTTCCGGATACCAGTATGAGATTTGGAGCAGTGCTTATACACATGTTAAAAGATAGAAAACCGCCGGGAGGAAATCGATCAGAGGTCAAAACCCTCCATAATGACGTCATCAAAATGGCCGCCGAGACGATGGACACAGGTTCATTTAAATGCTCATATCTCCATTCACAATTATAATATTATGATATTGTGATATATCATTTGAAAGCTATCTTGAAATAAGCTATAAAAAGGTTCTCACAAATTTGTTCTGCGACAAATGGTTCAGGTGTTTTGTGACGACAGCGTAATACTCAGCCAACTCTTACACTGCTGTGATGTTTTCCAGTATTCAGTTTGCACTGGGTGCCACTTGTGCAATTATTTTTCACTTTTTTCACTTCTAAACTCTCCTCCGTACCTCTTCCTAAGTATATCTTAGGATGTGTGTTTATACAATTATTCGTATGAATATGTTGCCTGTAAATAAAATTCCCATAAGAAAAAAAATGGAAAAAACAAAAGCATATCCATGATTCTGAGCTTAAACAAAACTTATATTTAAAACAAATTCATTGTTATAATGTAAAATGTTTACAAATTTGCAAAATAAAAGCGTCTTATTCACTGCATTGTCCCTCACAGCTACAAAGTAAAGTGCAACTTATACCTGATTTTACACATCGACAACGTGTGTACATTTCTTTGCACTTGCATGCAATTACTTCTTGTAGCTTTTCCATGCTAATTTCCGGGTTTGAAGACCAGAGGGGCTCGTACCCATTGTCCACCTTTTTCCATTCCCATTGACACGGATTCAAATGTGGAAAACTGCGTTGAATACAGTTTGTCCATAAAGAACATTGCAGGATAGCCCTCTTCATGTGATGTAGGAGAACGTTGCTCGTTGGTGGAATATTTTCAATAGGTCTGTTCTGCTGTGTAAACAGAATTCGCCTGGCTTCATTTACGGTATCCACTGAACTTGATGCATGATATGAAAGGACGACGAACCTTTGAATAAGTAAAAAATACTCTTCATCTTCTGTGATATTGTCAGGAACTTTGGAATAGGCCAAAAAAGCCTTGTCTACGTCACGAAATGTCATCCATATTTTCCAGAAAGTAGATTTTCCGATGCCTGCAAAGCTAGATACCGTGTCAGCTCCTGTAAAGGTATGGAAAAGGTAGAAGATCTGGAACATCTCGTGGGACTTTCCTGTGCAACTCGTGGATGGGAAGGTATTAGAGATGTTTTCCACTTCCATACTCCAACCACAGTTCTTCTAGATTTGGTAACCTAGAGAAAGCATACATGGAAATCACTACAACATCACTGTCAACAGTTTTTACTATAATCTTTGAATGACCTGAGTATTCAAAAGCATACCGAACATGAAGCAAAAGACGAGCATCCGCTTCTTCATGGGAGACGGGAGAAATGGCTTCAAAAGTGCCGCGATCCAATTACCGTGTCTCTGTAGGTACAAATCACTTGTTTCGCAAGGGGCAGATCCATCTTGACGAGATTTTCTGCTAAAATTCGGAAGAGTTCTTCTTTGTTTTTACTGTGAGCAAGAAACTTACTAAAGGATTTAGGTATGACAACATTGGATTTCACATTTACTCTTGGACCAGATCCCCTCATCTTTCTTGCGTCATTTTGAAGGCTTCCAGCTAGGTAGCGGTCGAAAACCAAATCGACTCTATCTGCAGTTTTTAGCCTAATTAAAACATATATTCCAACAATCTGATCACAGTATTGCTGAAAGGTTAGACTGAATTGAGGGATAAGCATATGGACCAAAGCCGCTCTATCGATAATGACGCAAGAAACATTAGGTTCAATGACAATTGTCTCAGAAACTCCACTTGACATTAAGATACAACATACTACATCGGACTTGTTGCTGGGTTTTCGAAGTTTGCCGAGATCAGATATGGAAGGTGGACAGGAACTGTTTTCATGTGCGAAAAAATCTTTGACATCCATTTGTTTTGCTTAGCTAGCAACATATAGATTGGTTAAAAGTGTACTGTCTTTTCTCAGGTCAAGAATCTTTTGCTTGTCTTTGGACTTAATATAAACTTTCTTTCCACTTATCAGGGGCAAGTTCTTTTTTTAATGATGTTATGGATTGATACCTTTCTTAGTAACAAGCGATCTTCAAGAAAGTCTTCAAACTGTTTTTTCCCTATCAAATTCGATAATATAACAGATCTTGCACATTCTTCCGGGAGGACAATCCTACTACTGTTAACGGTAGTCAATTCTCGGTCTTCGAAGGGATTGCCGTGTTTTTGAAATACTTCAACAAGAGCAGAAACATGGGTCTGAAATCTATTTTAAAAACTTGCAGTGTCTTCATGATGCTTTTCAGAAGTGATGTTTGACCTCAGGTTATGATTTTCTTCGAATTCTTCAGTCATTCGTACAACCTCGGGCCCCGCAACCATCCACTGTATCAGTCCCTTCTCTTCACTTAGACGCGAAAAATTATATGACGCGTTTTTCAATAATTTGTTGTTTTGTTCATGCAATTGATTATGTGCCATCCTGGAGAATTTCCTGTTAGTTTTGGATCCAAACATATTTCCCTTTTTAAACTCGCAGAAAACAGCGGGATGCATCTCTAGTAGTTGCTTTAAATTGTATAAAAACACTGGCAGCCATCGAGCATAGTTGGTTCTATCAAGAGCAAACATCCATGGACAAATTTCCTCCAAAGTGAAAATAAAATCTGTCAAATTGCCCTGACGAATACTCCGCACCAGATCTAACAGCAAAGATTCTAACGATTTTGTGATATGCCAATACTTAAACTGAGGCGACTTTTCTGATCTTCGCTGAATCCAATCTTCAAATGTTTCATCAACTTCTTCTTCTGTCCGATTTCGATAGGCTTTCTCCAACAGGACTTGTAGAGTCATAATCGAAACCTCGTGAGCGTATCGACATCTCTTCACGTGCGACACTTACAATAATACTTCCGCTTTTCCTGATGTTGTTACATTAGCTTCTACAAGGTTATCAGCCCATCCACTTCCTTCAAGCCATATACCTATCACAGATGCAACGGCCATTTATATATGGAGACCACCTAACATCATTATAATTTTATCTTCCCTATATTTATATGGCATAGCCCACTGAAGGGATTTCTGCAAGGCGTAGACAGGTTGGTCAGCTGTGATCAGCAAAGAGTGCGAGTTCGCAACACTTGCGTAATCGGATAATCTTTTTTTAAATCTATGCAAATGTAGTCTGTTTAGAGGCTGAGGGATCTAAACAGGGGTTGGCGAGCGTAGCTCGTCGGGAATAGAGCTTTTCTGAATATTAAAGGAAATAATTTGTAAGCTGATTTAATTTGTCAAAAGCAGAAATATTCAACTTATGCCTTTATAACCTAGAAATCATTATAAATACACCAAAATTTAACACAGCGAACATAAGAATGGTTTACTTAACATATAAAAGTTTCAAAGCTTTAATGTACTTTCAAGTTATTGAAAAAAAAAAGATTTTCGAAAGAAAAAGTTTTGAGTTGGTGAGAAGTTACAGAAAAAGTTTTGAGATTTTCTTTTCTTCAAAAAGGCCACTTATACCCTAAATATCAATATTTCTGCAATAAAATCTTACACGGTCAGTGGATACATATTTTATATAATATACAAACTTTTTAAAGCTTTAATACACAAAAATAAGTATAAAAAAATAAAATGAGCTCAATATCTGTCATACGACATTCAACCGCGTGCCCCCCCCGGGGGGGATCTTGACATCTGATCAATTTCCTCCCGGTTATTTTTTGTTTCTTAGTATATATATAAGCTTTGGACCAAATATCATACTGGTATCCGGAAGTGAAATATTTTGGTGAAATTTGTCGCTAACTCCACGAACTACAAAGTACTTGTGTTACTAAAATGGTGAAATGATTGATTGACACCAGGATTTACGAACAAATTTATTTGAAAATAGTTAAAGCTTTTCTTCACTTGCATTATAAAAGGCAAAAAAATATTTTAAAAGTCTCGTGTCGGTGTGGAATTTCGAGATTAGCATTAAGTGGGACAGCATTTAACCCAACTCACCATGCCGGAAAGGATAAAAAATTGCTTAAATTTTTAAATAAACAATGTTTGCATGCTTTTTATATTTTAGGCAGCATCAAGGTTTTGGGTTCTTTACCCTGCCAAAGTTTTTTTTCCCATTCAAAGAAATTTAATTCAAAATTTATCATGATTTTTATATTCTCTGAGGTCTATTTTTACATGGGCATGACTTTCCCTATGAGATGTATGTGCATTGTATTAGACGTATGTGTGCTTTTGGAATGTTTCATATTAATAGCTTTTTTTAAAGCTAAAAATCTATTAGAAAATTGTTTTATTTTTAAACCATATTAACATTTGCATGCATTTCTATTGTAGGAGTGTTAAGGTTTCGGCCCCTTATCCTACAAAAGTTTTTGAAATAAGCTCCTCTCAGAGAAATGTAAATTTATCACAGAAGCGCCAAGCTCTCACTAATCTTCCGTAATATGTGGGTTAATTTGGCCCAGGTTTAATACGTTTCACACCAGAATTTTTTTAAAGAAATGAAATTAAATATACTCCACGTAGAAATCTGAAATTAAATAAATGAAGATTCACCAAATAAATTTTCTGGTTCAAAACGTTGTTAAACTGGGTTAAATTAAACCACATATTACGGAAGATTAGTGGGTGCTTGGCACCCCTTTTATCATGATTTATAGTTTCTCTGCAGTCTATTTTTTACATGGGCGCGACTATCCCTATTATATGTATGTGCATTGTATAAGACTTATATGTGCTTATCGAATGTTTCATATTAATAGTTTTTTTTAACTAAAAATCTATTAAACAAATGTTTTATTGTTCAAACATATTAACATTTGCATGCATTTCTATTGTAGGAGTGTTAAGGTTTTGGCCCCTTGTCCTACAAAAGTTTTTGAAATAAGCTCCTGTAGGAGAAATATAATTCTAAGTTTACTATGATTTATATATTCGCTGCAGTGTATTTTTACATGGACATAGTTATTATTTTGAGATGTATGTGTATCGCAAAGGTAATCTCACTCGCATGTGTCACTTACACAACCGAAGTGAGGTAACATTGTATGTTTCCATTCAAGTAAATATTGGCGTCCTTCATTGTTTGCCAACAGCTGAGGTGTGCCCTTGATAACTGAAAGGTTGTACAGTCCTTAATGCATGAAAGCGTTTGATTCTGTTAACCAGTGTTCCGTGTATGCTGCATATGATGTAACATTGTTTGTGTAAAATTTGGAACGTTACAGTATTGATAGATACTATTTGTGAATTTTTGGCAGGAGCGCATAAAAAAGTTCGTTATTCCTGTTTTAGAATATCCCAAATAGATTTAACAATGAAACAAAATAGTTTAGATCACATTTCAGGTAGAATTCAGTTGTAAAATAAGCGTATAAACAGGTTGTGTAAAAAAAATTGTAAATGTTAAAAAAACAATTACAAACATTGGAAAATTATTTCAATGTTATAGATTACACAAAGTGGTAGACAATCAGGAAATATGTTCCCTTTTTTCGTCCCTGTGCCTAATTTTCTCCCTGTAATATGTTTTATTTTTAGACAATTTATTGTTTATTTAAAGATAATTTATTAGTTGATTATGAATAAATTAACTATTCATTTATTTACGAATGTTTAATTTTACCATTCAACAAAATAATAATATTTATTTATTTATTTATTTACATATAATACCTTTTTATATTTATTTTTAGAGTAATTCACCTTCTAATGTTGTCATTATATTATTACCAGAAAAAATAACGTGTGTTAATAATCCAAAATATTGTGTTTGATTTTTTTTTTAATTTACTGAAGTATAAGAAATAAAATTTCCCATTTATTTAAAAAAAGTTTTTAAAAATGTATTATAAAATTCACTATATATCCCTATGAAATATATTAACCTTTCGTACTCCACTGACACCTATACGGTGACATACTAGTAAATCTGCAGATCAGGAGCCTCAACGTCAGCTCTGAAAGTCATTGTTTTTATCTCACTTTTCATATTATTTAGCATCTTACAATCCACAATTTATTTTTTGTTTACATTACACACATATTTATAGGCATATAAAATACTTCGGAGGTTTCAGAAATTAGAAGCGCTCAATTAAACACGGTTTATGCAATGATATTCGGAAATTCTTATAAACTTCTTATTCATGTATCTTTTTAGATTAAAAAAATAAACTTGCATTAAAATAAATTCTTCATTTATGTCAATAGAATACAAAAATAATTTATTTTGATAATAAAATATTGCTGCAAAATAGTGCGAGTTACTTGAATTTTGTTATTTTGATATTCTTTGAAATAGGGTTGCTAAGCAACTAATAAATTAAAGAGCAAAGTAAAAAGAAAAGCATTTTAAAATTTGTAAAAAAAATATAAAAATAAAATGTTTTATATTTTCCGAACAGATACAATTTTTTTCCCAATAAGTTAAACAATTAATTTTTTAATTCTAATGAATGTATCAGGAAATTTTCAAAGCTATTGGATATATTTAAAACATCCATATCGAAAATTTAGCATTAATAATTATACGTTTAAATCCATTGTTCAAATATGTGATTTTTATTTCAGTTAAAAATGAAATTTGAAAATCGTCTGCCTTCCCATAGGAAAGCATTATGACCTAAAAAGAAATGTTCTATATTTTCCAAACGAATGAACCAAACGTAACTAAAAACTATACAGCTGATTCCGGGTACCTCACCAACACACCCACCAAAACTAAACCTATTATGACGATTTTTACGGCAGTTATCGGGGAACTGACAGACAGATAGACAGAAACCAAAAACTTTTCGCGTCTCCACATGAGCCTCAACTACCGTTTCGGCAACGAAGTTTAATCCCCACATGTCACATTGGCACCGGAATTTTGAAACAAAATTTTCGGTTTGTTATTTACAAGAGCAAATGCATTTATTTATTTTTAAACAAATTTGATCGAAAATTCCGATGCCAATGTGACATTTGGGGATTAAACTTAGTATGTCACAGTATAGGTGATAGTGGAGTGCAAAATGTTAAGCATCTTTTATTATCTTCTTAATTAATGATTACATCATCATTTTAAATATAACAAAGAAGGCGAAAACTTTGTGAGACAAGAAAACTAATTGAATGCAAAATATTAAAAATGTTACAATCAGATTTTATGAATCATTAATTAGGGAAAATGTTACATAATTCCCTCTGTAATGTTCAAACGCAAAAACAACTGCTACAAAAGTTCTAATTTTGTTGCTTTTATTTAGAGTTTAGGCGTGACATAGTTCTATATTGCTTTTTCACAGTATTTATTTATTACCGTTAGCATAATGTCATAGCTTCCACCTTTTATTCTTGCCACTAAAATATAATGGTAAATTTTGTATCTTTTAATCGACGAAATCTGCGATTTGATAACACAAAAAATTCTGTTAAATTTTAGTGGTAACAAAAAGTATAAATGCTGGCAGCTATGCATAATGTCATTTTGCCAAGCTCTGCATCTTAAAAGCCAACACTACTCACTAGAAAACAATCGCACGCTAATAAACCTATGGGTGCGTTCTTTTCAAATTTTTCGCTTGCTTTTTAATATTTTTAAATGATTTTTTTTTTTCATAGTACAGCTGAGGTCGATACCTAACCGAGCTAGCTTTTATTTTTTCAATTTTGGTTGCAGTACTTTTTAATGTGGCTACTTTCATTTCGGATTTCATTTTAGTTTCGGAACCGGTTCCGAAGCTGAAAGTAACTTTATAAAAAAAAAAACTTCAATCTTCAATCAAAAAACTAAAAACGTTAGAGATCGACCTAAGTTATCATATGCAAAAATATATAAATAAATAAATAAATAAATAAATAAAAATATTAAAATGAAAACGAAAAAAATTGAAAGAATATCCCCACAGGTTTAACCAGTGTTGGGTACGAGCGCGTTCATCGAACGAAAACTCACGAACTTAGTTCACTTTCTGTGAACGTGAGTTGAACTTGACTCACTTTTTGATAAACGAACGCGAGCTGAACGAAAGCTAAAAAAATCTGTGAGTTTGAACGAAATTTACAACTCAAACTCAAATTTTTTCATAATTTATTTAAATTTTCCCAGCCGTTAAGAACACGTTTTTCCCATTCAAATGCCAATTAGAGGCCTACACGAACTCGGGACGGGTCGAGTTTGATCATCAGTTTTTCTGGGTCGTGCCTGGGTCTTGTTTTCTTTGGAGGCTCGGGCCGGGCCGAACCGGTCTTATTTCTGGGCCTGTGCTTTATTCTTCCTAGAGGTCTGCACCGACCGAAATTTTCTGGCATGGTCACAACAACCCTGCTTGTATGAAAATCATTGACTCGTCCCTGTCTGATTCGTGCAAAAATCTGTTTAAGGAACAACCCCCTTGGGTCAACAATTTTTGCCGAAAATACATATCTTTTTAGAATCTAGGAAAAAAAAAGTGACCGAAGTAACCGAAAAAAAAAAGTGACAGAAAAAACAAGAGCGGGAAAAAAGTAATCGGAAAAAAGTGATAATTAATTAATAAATATTGATAAATATTGAACTTATCGATAAATAAGTGTTAAAAACTAATGAGGTAACAAATGTCTGATTTATATCATACCGGTAGGCGAATATTTGCTGTCAATATTTATGAATGCTATTAGCAATTGTGTGAAAAAGTGAGAATGTTCGCGTACGAGAATGCTCATATTCATCACTACTTGATTTTTGAAATTCGTGAACCCGAATACGAATATTTCTCGTCGATGTCTACGAATGCGAATGTTGAAAAGTAGTGTGAATATTTGCCTATGAGAATACTCGTTTTAATCATTACTGGATTTTTGACATCCGCGAACACAATTACGAATATTCACATATATCAAAAATCAAGTAGTGATTAAAACAAGTATTCTCGTACGAGAATATTCCCACTTTCTTACACTATTGCTAATAACATTCACAAATATTTACAGCAAATATTCGCCTACGGGAATGATATAAATAAGACGTTTGTTATATAAAGCACTGCAGCAACCCCATTTGGCGCCTGGTGAGAAACATTGTTACACCATCGGCGCATCAATAAACACAGCTGAAGAGGCCGATGAAGCCTACCCGCGCCTAGCCTAATTGATGGCGCCTGGTGCGGCTTTGATTACCTCGTTAGTTTTTAATACTTATTTATCAAAAAGTTCAATATGTATCAATTCCTTGTCACTTTTTTCCGGTTACATTTTTACCGGTTACTTTTTGTCCGGACACTTTTTTTCCTTTTCTTGTTCCTTCTGTCACCTTTTTCCGGATTACCATATTTTTAAATTACCATTATTCTACAATTAAAATTCTCTTTAAGGAATAATACATATACATTTCTAGGTGTGGGGTGATATACAGTACTGTAAAACCAAGAATCTGTGTATGACGAAATCCTGTTTTAAGGCAATTGTGTAAAGTAACGTGCATTTATATATCTACTACCAATTTGTAGAGAAAAAGACAAGTGTTTAATATTCAAATATTCATAAAATTCATTTTTTAATATTCAAATATAGTAAAACCTCTGAAAAGTAGAGACATAGGGATCATTGAATAGAGTCTTGCATCGGGTCAGGTTGCACAAATTTCTGTTTTCAGGTTTTAATTATTCTAAAATTATTTTTGTAGCTTTGGTAGCCTAGAATAATTCTTGTGATCAGGTTGAAATTGCGATCAGGACAAAACATTTTCACAAAAAGTTTGTGGACAACTATGTTTCAGATAAAAATAAATATTTTTTGGAGTATGAATGAGTATCTATTCAAATTACTGCATGAGAAATAAAATTTATAAAAAAATGTGACCATAAATTATTCTTTTTTTACGGTACAGTTAAGAACATTTTTCCTTCTCTCGGAATCTGAAAAATTATGCTAACATTTAATTTTTGATACACACATGTATACTTGTGATAGTTTATGCACACATACACGTGTTACATGTGTGTAGATTGGGAGGTGCCCATATTCAGCGATATAAGTATATATAAATATATAAGTATTAGGAATTGCAAAAGTGTTTGCTGACTAGATGTGTACCTTCGGGAGTATCCATTATGAAGATCTTATTGTATATAGATTTTTAATATGAAACAATATTTCGGATATTCTTTTGAAAAATCTGGTCAACCCGAACCCGAATCACTAGAGTCAAAATCCAATCCGAACCCGAAAAAGGATAGTCAACCCTTATCCGAACCCAACCTGCAGTAAAAAAGTAGAAAATATAACGCCAACCTGACCCGAGCAGCTGGTCGGATCGGGTGCGGGTAACCCGACTTGATGCAGGATTCTAATCAGACGTAAAATAAATACAATTAACTCTATATTTTACTTATGAGAAATTAAAACAGTTAAATTTAATCTTAATTATTATCTTTCATGTTTCAAAAATTAAATCAAAACATACTCTCCATTTCGTACTTAATAAAAAATCTTCTCCTTTTTTTTCTTTTAAAAAAATGTGTAAAAAGCATGAGGCAATTTTGTATACAATTTTTTTATTTTGTATAAATTAAATAAAAAAGAAATATAATTTTCGGAAATCTCAAAAATGTATATATTTTTAACTTCTGCTTCATTGCGAGCATATTTTCTTTCGTTTGAAAATACGCTAATTTTAAACTTTAATAATTCGTGATCAAATTGTCACAGCATATTGAAATTTTGTGTGAATGAACAAAAGTATTGATTCATTGAACAAATTGTAATGAGCAAAAGTAACCACATTCGTATCGTATTCCTTATTAGATTTTTTCCTTTCAAAAATCAACTAACACATCATTTTTAGTAAACAAAACATCAGTATTGTACAAATGTCTTTTATACAAGATACAAGGCAAGTACTGTGGAAGTGGAAGAATGACGTCTTCTTGTCTCGACTTATTATTACTCAAATGTCACCAATCTTTTTAGATCAACCGCTCTACTGGGTGGTCAAATAGTTGCAGGGTTCTTCTTTCAATTTCAATGGGAGGGTAATAACAATCATTTTTATTTTCAGAGGCTGAAAAACTAGGGATTTCCGGCGATTTGTGGGTGCAAGAAGTGTTCTCACGTAACAAGTCTTTGTGATGGGAACAAAAAAGAAGGTTGACTGTTCATGTTTACTAGGTAGAATTATTCCCAATTACTGTGTGCGTGGAGGGGGACTCAGCTAATTGTGTTGGTTATGCCAGTGAATCGGATTTAACAATCACAGGCGATTGAAAAGCTTTTTATTTCCTATTCTTGCTATTCATCAAATATTATGAATAGTATTTCGAAATTATTTCATTCTCACTTTTGATTAATAACATTTAAAAAATCATATAGGAAGCTATTTTTTTTATCGCTTTGCGTACTTAATATAACTTAAATATGATTAGAAGTATTTTTTATGAAATGTTAAATTTACCAATAAAATAACATAAAGCTTACATTTATATAAAAAAATCCCTCTCATTAAAACCACATAGGACAAAATTCGCGCTCTCCTGTACAAAAGCTCTTATTTTGATGAATTGTTTTACAGAAAGGAACTCAAACATTTCAAACTTAATTCAGACAAGGCTAATATGATTTTTATAATAAAATTATTCAGTGCTACATACATAATTGAACACAGTTGAAAAATGCTTATAAATTCGGTTTGTGTCCGTGCTCTAACTCTCGTAAATATATTCTGAAAGCCATGTAATTGACATGTGTTACTGCAGTTCCCTATGGCATGTCCCCTGTTGCAAATAGAGTGTGTAGAACTTTTGCTTCGTTTACAGGGACACTCAAGAGAATCCAGGGCCGTAATCAGATGGGGGCAGGAGGGGCTGAGCCCCTCCTTGCAACTTCTTGAGCCCCCTTCTAGACTTCCTAATCTTTCAATACGAAAACCATCATTTATTACATTTAAGAATTTTATAATCAAAGTTTTATGGCAGTGGGGACTAGCTTTCTTCTTCTGTCTATATTTATATATCCTTAAAATAGAAGGAGAAAAGACAAGCTGTAAATTAGCCCCATCAAAAAACTTCAAAGCCCCCCGACTGGTTGCGGCCCTGAAAGAACCTCGTTATATTATGGTATATATGGGGAAAAATCGCTTGTGGGGAATTTTAATGATGCTTTACTATTTGAAGCATAACAATTGATATGCATTTCTGAAGGTGCACTAAAACATCTATCTGTAGAATGTGGAGTGCAAATCAGAATAGTAATTCTCTTACAGCACTTTCTATGAGCAAGATCTTGTTGATCTCTATGAGCGAGATCACCCGTTCGCGCAAGCGAAAACACCCGCTCGCTAATCTTAATCCTATGAGACAGTTATTTTATAATATCGTGTTTGCATTTCAATCTTTAACTTTTTTTTTTCATTAGATAGCTGGGACCAATCTCTACAACCGCCTTTTTTCTTTACTTTTTGGATTTTGTTAACAGGTTTTTTTTTTTTTTTTTTTTTTTTTTTTTTTAAGAGGACTTTCAGTTTTGACATTATAAAATAATTGTCCCATAGGATTAACAGTAGCGAGCGGGTGTTTTCGCGTGAGTCAACGGTACCTTAAGTGTGCTTTTAATTGAGTTATGCATTTTCCAGTTGAACTATATTTAGTACGCTATAAGATATGATTGTAGATTATAAATACAGTCATATACTTGGCTATACAAAGAACAGGGTACATTGCAGTGTATGGGTGGTTATTTCTGAAAGTACATTTTCAGTAGTTATGCATTCTCTGAAATATATGATTTCAATATTTTATGTGTTAAAAGCTGACAAGTTGTGAATAAGATTTTAACACTTCAAATAAAATTAAGCATATATTTAAAAAATATTTTATAAACTAAAAAAAATAAATACTTTAAAAATGTACACAGAAAAAGAGAAGTCAAAAATAATTATTTTCTGAGGAGATATTTTAAAAATTAGAATACATTTGACACCAATTGGTTTAACATTGCCGAAGAGAATTTGAGATCTCATTGACTAACACCTTTAAATAAAAATTCAATAAAAAAGATACAATGTAATGTTCTTAAATATACAGTCAATTTTGAACAGAAAATTACACTAACAATTGAATGCTAAAAAACACACAAGTATTTTAGAATTTAATATTAATTGGCAGAAATTAATTATATTAATTACAATATTTTAATCACACCTAACTAGTTTAAGATTTCTCCCAATAGCAAATTAATTAAAGAGATTTTGACGTCACTATGATAAATTCATAAAATTATACAAAATGTTTTTTTCCTTTTTTCTGTTACATTTTTTTTTATTTATTTATATTTATTTCTTTAAAAGTGAGTTTTTTAGTGAGTTCGCTCGTTTTTAAAAAAGAGTTTGAGTTTGAGCGAGTTCATTATATAAATTTTGAATTTGAGCGTGAACTAACTCATATTTGAGAAAATGAACTTGATTTTGAATTAGTTCATTTTTTTTTTGTGAGCGTGCCCAACACTGGGTTTAACGTTAGTTTGCGAATGCTTTCGCGTGACCAGTGTAGGCTCTTAATATATAATATTATATATTATCAAATATTTTTTCGTGTTGAATAATAAAAAAAAAGTTCAAAAAAGAAAATTCCACTCATTTATTTCAAAAGTTAATTCATATTTATATAAAATATAATACATTTCTTATTGGTTATTTTTTTTTTCTATTTTAAAAAGCGAACTGTTGAATATGAAAAATATTTTATTTTGTGCTTTAGGAAATTATATTTAAATGTAGGTGGGTTCACCAGTAATCGACCAGGCACCAATAATTGACCACTGAAATATAAAAGAAGCAGAAAAACAGGAATTAATACACATACATTCTAACTTTGGTTCTTAAAGAGCATATCTAACATCCAAATAAATGTTTTTTACAAGTTAAAATTGAAGTTAAAGATGTATTATTTATCTACATTTATTAGATGTATAAAGATGTATTATTTATATACATTTATTAGATGTATAAAGATGTATTATTTATATACATTTATTAGATGTATTATTTATATACATTTATTAGATGTATAAAGATGTATTATTTATATACATTTATTAGATGTATAAAGATGTATTATTTATATACATTTATTAGATGTATAAAGATGTATTATTTATATACATTATTTATATACATTTAGACTTTTTTATACCAGACAGACACGTGCTTAACTGGCTACTGAACTAATTTTTTTTTTCTAATATTATCGGACTATCGGCCGATTGTACAAAATTTCGCATTTTATGTCCAGCAACAAGGTTCACAGTTAGACCCTTTTTTTTTATTTAGAAATTTCGCATTCATACTGGAAATTCAGAAAGAAATTATTTTACTTTAGGTAAGCCAGCGCGAATGCCGGAAATCAAATAAAGCAAAATTTACTACCCAGAAATCCTGTTATGAATTCGAAATTTCTGAATATAAAAAGGCCAAACTCGTAACCCTCTCCAGCTGTCGTAAAATATTAATCCTCCAGCTTCACAGCGTCTTTTCATCGAGTGAACGAGTGTTTGGAGTTCATCTTTCGTAATCACATGGTGCCAAGAATCAATTATAGCTTCAATAAGTTGTCTTTTATTGGATGGACGTTTTTTTCATACAAGAATTTTCAAACGTCGCCACAAATTTTCATTTGGATTGAGATCAGGGCTGTTTCCTGGCCATGGTAATATATCTATGCCTTTATTTTGAAACCATGCTTTGCATACTTTTGCTGTGTGGCATGGAGCTGAATCCTGCTGAAAAATAAATGGTGCGTTGTTGGGGAAGAGATCCCTGATGGAAGGTATCAATTTTGATTCCAGGAACGTTTCGATGAATTTTTTGGCATTCAGGATGACATCAATCACTTGAATTCGGCCCACACCATCTGCAGACATACATGCCCAAATCATGACATTTGTTGGATTTTTTGTAGTTGCTTCAATGCAATCAGGATCAAGTGCTTCTCCTACTCTACGTCTCACGTATTTTCTACCATCACTACCAAAGAGCGATATTTTACTCTCATCGCTCCAGATTACTTGTTTCCATAGATTTTCTGACCATTTAATGTGTTTTTTGTCCACTTAACTCATTTTTCGCGTTGCTTTTGATTTAAATATGGTTTTTCCTTGGAATTCTAGCTTGTAGTCCAAATCCTGATAACCTTCTTCTTATTGTTCTTGAACTTACTGCAATAGCCGCTGCATTCATTTCACATCTAATGGCATCTGATGAAATTTTTCTATCTTGAAGACATAGCCGTTTAATTTTTCTATCGGCAGTAGCACTTGTGCATTGTTTTCGGCCTGATTTGGCCTTATTTTCCACTGATTTCGTTTTTTCATAACGTAAACAGAACTTTCGTACACCAGAACAAGTCACTGAACCACCAACTTGTCTTGCAATTTCAGCATAAGAGAGGCCATTTTCTCTCAATATGACAATTCGGCTTCTTTTTGTAGATGTCCAATTAGTTCTTCTTGTTGATGACATTGTTTAAAATTAGTTTAATTAAAAAAAAGGACTTTAAATATTCAAAAACAGCAATACTCTATTTAATTGTACTAGTATGCATCATTCCGCAAAATATTTCCACAACAATAACTCTTTTACCATCCAAATAAGCTAAACTATAGTTACAGACATTTGATTGGTCCTCAGAACAGTGTTTGTGATTGGCTAGTACGCTTTTATTACAAAACACGTCCTTATTCAAAACGATTTGTGTTAGTTTGTTCTACGAAAATGAGCATAACTTTTTTGTAATACTGTTTTTATTATTAAATTCTACATTAAATTACCTTCAGTTTGATATATAAACGTTTGTATTTAAGTGAAAATTAATATATTCTACAAGCACACAAAGTTGAAAAACATGAAACTTTCAAAAAATGTCCAAAATTTTGGCCACCACTGTATGTTGTAGGGTAGAAGCCCTTTAGTCTCAGGTTCAACGGATTCTATACAACGCTCCTTAGTTCTCAACAAATAGGAGGTGTAATATTATAACACAACTTAATTACTTTGTAACGAAATTACTGCTTTGGTCGTATTTCAATTGTTATGACATGTGCAGAAAAGTGTGTCTATAATTTTATTAGAAAAAAATAACTTGAAGAAATTTCCACGAAATGATCAATTACTGGCAGTTACTTAAAATATTATACTCCATGTTTCTGAATAATTTATTAAGAAAATATTTCGCATTGATCGAATCTGAAATTTTCGAACGACGAAAAAAAAACCTATTGGGAGTTTCTTTTTTTTTCTCTGAAGAAAAACTTACATGACATGTTAGTATATTTATTTCTGTAGCATTTCAGACATAAAAGAGAAAATCGTATATTTATTTTCGATGTTATTGTTTGCATCCGTAAGGGAAAAAAAAAACATATTTGATTCTATATTCTTCTTAATAGAGCTTTTTAAAGCTGAATTTTGTAATATATTGGGACAAACATTAAATCAATATCGGTAAAAATATTTTTTCTCTTATCTAGTTTAAATTTTATATATTAATTATGCAATATATATATATATATATATATATATATATATATATAGAGAGAGAGAGAGAGAGAGAGAGAGATAAATAGATAGATAGACATGTTTATATATATATTACAAAATTTAAAATTCTATACCCTATTAAATTTATTGTATAAAAAATTCCTTTTATTAACATTCCATTTACAACCCTAGTTTATTAAAATATTCCCTTTCTTAAAAAACATTCCATTACTGTCATATTTTAAAACATTTTGTATCCTAATCTACTTAAATTCTCTTTTTATTTCCCAACAAATAAGATGCAAAATTCATATTTCAAAAGAATATTTCTTCTTAAAAAACCTATTTGCTTAAATTCTTTATTATATTAAATATATTCTATTTATTCCCGCATTTAAATCTCTTTTATTTCTTTAATCTGTGAAAATTCACCAAAATCCCTTTCCTAATAGTCTCAAAACATCATTCTTTTAAAATGTTTTCTCAATACACAAAAGCCGAACTTTATTCTATTAATTTCCCGCTTTTTTTAAAATTTCCACGATGTTCTATCAAGTTCAATTCCCGCCAAAGGCCTAGGAGAGACGTATTTCTTCAATATTAATTCACCGATAAAAAGAAGTACGCGGCAAAAGTTGAACATGCATTAGTTAAAATAAGTCACATGTTACGAAATTCTTCTTGCGCATTCTTTGCTTAAAACAGACTGACAGAGAATAGAGAAAATAAGATTTTTGTCATGGAAGTGAGTGTTAAAATTAAAATGCTGCTGGATTGGTGTCTAATAAAAAATTATGTTATTCTTTAAGATGGAGCGTTGTTAAGATTATCGTTCTATAAAGAGAGCATTCCCTCGGAATTTTAAGATGATTAGATTTAAATAAATGGATTCGAGTGTCAATCATGTTTTCTTTTCTGCTCTCTATATTTTTACTCGGCTGCTGATCCGTAAACTTCGAGTACGACTGCATTAAATTTGGAGATGTTTGCCATATTTTTTCTTGGACTATATTAATATATATATATAGATACATATAGACATTTTTTATATCAAACAGACACGTGCTTAACTGGCTACTGGACTAATTTTTGTACGAAATTATTTACATTCATTACACGAAAGCCCTAATACGCTCGTATATAAGTCTGCGCAGATGAATAGAAAAAAGTTTTGCGAGCTGAAATAGCGTTCTCTATCGGTCGATTGTACAAAACTTCGCATTTGATGTCCAGCTACAGGGTTGTCAGTTAGGCCTCTTTTTAAAAAAAGATCATAAAGCCCGCATTCATACTGGAAATTCCAAAAGAAATTTTTTTTATTTAGGTAATCCAGAAATGGCAAAATTAAAAAAAGCAAAATTTACTATATGTAATTCCTATTATGAATTCGAAATTTCTGAATATAAAAGGCCAGAATCGTAACCCTCTCCAGCTATAGTAAAAAAATAATTCTTCTTAGCCCAATGTTAAAATCTACAAAAGAAAAGAAAATCAATCTTTTTAAAAATTTTAATTTATCTTTTTTACTTTTGTTAGTGCTTTAGTATTAATACAAAATAATTTAGTGCTAAGAAACCTTTTCAAAGGTGTAAACACGAAAATAAAACACAGTGTCAAACTATAAAAACCGTATGAAATACTAGTAGCTGTTGTCTCTGCAATGCTTGTCTGCTTTTGCAACTGGCCGCAGGAGAAGAAAGTGGCGCTATGCTAACAAACGTAACACGTACAGGGCGAGCACTAAGTATAATCATTCTGCTTTACACTTAATATCGAATTCGTTTCACCTTTCCAACAACTTAATTTATATACCCATTAATTTGGAAAAAATATTTTTCTTAAGAAATTCTTGTACTGTCATGATTTTTCAAAATGTTGTTTTTATAGAAATTCAATACAGCGGAGAGTTGTTTTTAACACTTTCCAACCTAGTTGAAAAGTGTTTATGACTTCGGTTAGTGTGCCGTATGGCCGTCTGGCCGTATGCTGTATGCCGTCTGGCCGTACTCTATCTCCCGTAAATATGCTCGGATTGCTTTGCAATTTTTATATGTTATTGTCGTTATCCATACCATGTTCCCTATTTCAACGGAAGTGTGTAGCACTTATAGTTTTTTTACAGGGACACTCAAAAGAATTCCGTTACATTGCGGTCTATGGGGAAAATTATTTGCGGTTTATTTAAATAATGTTTCACTTTTTGAAACGCATTGAAATTTATATATATCACTAAGGTGCATTAGAAGAAGCTTAATATGGAATAGTTTGTGCATAGCACTTATAGTTACTTTACAGGGACAGTCAAAAGAATTCCGCTACATTACGTCTATGGAGAAAAATCGTCTGCGGTTAATTTAAATAATGTTTCACTATTTTAAACGCATTGAAATTTATATATATCACTAAGGTGCATTACAAGAGGCTTACTACAGAATATTGTGTGTATAGCAATCATCGTTCATTTACAAGGACACACAAAAGAATTCTCTACTGTCTGTTAACAATAATTCCTGGAAGTGCGGTTTAAGTTGCTGAACGCGATTTTAAATTGAACTCACTTTTTGTCTATTACTGGGTGTGTATAAATTCTATATTTCATATACAGGGCAGCACAAAAGTTCGCGAACACATTTCCGTTTATTGACAGAAACTCCAGAAGGAGAATTTTAAACTGTGCTACGCGTTTCCTAACTAAACTAAAATTTATCATCCTATGTAGTATATATACAAATCTATAGATCCTATACAGGGCTGAATAAAAGTATTCGTATATTTTTCCGAATATTGTATATGTTGGGAATTCCCGAAATTACGTTTTTAAATATGTTATGCGTTTTCCAAATTGTTTACTTAGATGTTATCTTTCAGCTTATTAAACGGTAATGATTTGCAAAATTATTTTGGAAGCGGTGGAAAGTGTTACATAATCTATGCTTGACGCATGATTTTTCGTTCTTGTTTCATTTTCTAGACGATGCATTCTTTATGAGAGATCTTTCCTTATGAGATATCTCTTTTATCCCACATGTAATACATATTTTTTTCTATTTCTTTAGAGAACAACTTAAATAAGTTTATTCTAAAAAGTAATATTTTTTTACGTGGATTTTACGAAAATATAAAGTATTCCACTAATATAAACAGACACAGATTGGCTAATTCGTGTATCTAAAATGTCAGTTTATAATAAAAGTAATTTTAAAATAATAAATAATATTGTAGGAAAAAAGCTAAATTAAAAAAAAAATTAAAACTATAATAAAATAAGCAACATTTAATCAGGGTGGTAACAACTAAGAACAGTAAGCCGATTGTCACCACTAACTTTTTTTAGTACACTTCGTCTAAATTGTATTAGTAATATTATTAGACGAAGAATACTAAATTTTATTAGTATTCTTCGCCTTAATTTTATTAGTATACTTCGTCTAAATTTTATAAGTACTAAAAATTTAGTGGTGGATATGTACCCATTGGCACCGAGATTTTTACACATCTGCATATAATAACATATTAAACATATTTTAAATAACTGTAAGAAAGAAGAAAGTTCACCGCTTATTGGCATGCATTTCTGCTACGTTTGAATATTCTTGAGATAGAAAAAACACAAATTATACTGTGTAGAAAATACCCTTTGTATAAACGCAATTTTTTTTTGTTTTATTTTTTCCTTTAGAGTTACAACAATCATAACAATCCTTACTAAATGTGTTAAGAGAAAAATCATATACACAAAACTGCCAACCTCTACGCCAGGGGTTCCCAAACTCTTAGACCGACGTACCACAAAATCGAAGTTCATACTTTCCGCGTACCACCATGTAGCAAATGTAATGCAAAAACTATAGGAAAAACTGTGAAAGTGGAGCTTTCCATATTTTGTTCGATTTCAAATCACCATTTTAAATAATTTTACTGTATTAAAAATGTAATTTTCATGAAATAGAAATAAACTTACACAATTGGTAGAGAAGAAGAGAGATTTTTCAATTGACGAACATAAATAAATGATGAATTATGTCTCAATTAAACCTCAACACTGAAATAAACAGAAGAAAAAAAAATAATAAATAAAAAATTGCTTTAACTCCTCCTCTTCGAACAAGCTCCTCCTACTTTCATGGATACAGAATTTACCTTCAGATAATGCAATTTAAAAAAAAAACATGTTTAGAACAGTTTTTCTGATAATTAAAACTGCTTGATTGATTAATTTTTAAATTACGACTTTATTTACTAATTTAATTTTTTTCCCTTGTAAATGTACTAATTACATGTGTTTAACTCTGGAAAACTGGTTGTATCATAAGTAGCGTGTGCGGATTTCAGAGAGTTTGCATAACAAACATTTCTAGTAGCAACAACATCAAAAAGCGTTTACAGTCTCTAATTTTCATTCGAAAATTTCGATAAAGTGATAAATGTGATATTTTTTAAATTTTATAATATTGTGTTGTTATTTCATTTTACGTACCAGCAACGCACTTTTGCGTACCAGTAGCCAGAGCTTTGCCTACCAGTAGTAGTACGGGTACCATAGTTAAGGAAACCCCTGCTCTACGCTTTTAAAATCATATAAACATGTTTTGAAACAAAATATTATTGAATAAAATATGTGCTACGTTTATTTAGTAAAATGTCGAAGACATTTTATCTTACTTATTAAGTACTACACTTTATGTTCAAAAAGTTCGTTTGACTCAAACAAAAAAGAGTATAAGTTGTTATCCATGTATACTATGAACATATATATTCATAATTAGCCAAATTTCAATGATATAATCAGGCAATCATATGTAAAAGTTGCAAAGAATAAAAATAAATTGCAAAATTATGCCAGGAATATATTTTGCGTCACGCTATCCAAAACCGTAAGTAAAATAAATGTAAATGATTACTTTGCGTCATAGTATCCAAACTAAATGAAAGGTATGCAAATGGACAGTATGACTCAAATAAATCATTTAAATAAATCAGAATAATACTTTTCGGCATTTAAATAAGGCGAAAAATTCTATTAAAAAATTGTGGTACAATTGTACAAACCCTGTAAATGTTACTTTGATTTTGGATAGCGTAACACAAAAGATAAAATTTAATAAATGAAATAAATGCATTTTAAATGCATAATATGGGCTCAGTGAAAGTAATATATTTAACAGTGTATTGGAAAATTAAAAGTATTGTTTTTTACATATAAACATACTTTAGAATACAAAACAAAAATAATTTAAACTGAATTTAAAACAAACCTATTAAAGACACGTCAAGGCCTTACTCGAATTTTGATATAATTTTTTTTAAACCCATATTTTGCATTTATGAGAGATATGAATGAAAAAAAAAATCAACGAATAAATTTTACCTATCTTTTCATGTTGAAAATAATATTTGCACATGTGAATATAAATAGAACAAAAAAGAAAACGATGAATATATATATATATATATATATATATATATATATATATATATTAATAGCATAACGTCACGCAAAATGTTATATAATTATTTTTAAGACCCATATTTAGAATTCTTAGTGCCATAAGATAAAGCGCTGCGTCGCAAACTTTTTAACCCTTTAAGGATTTTTATACTGATTAATTATACACATCGAAACTCCGATGCTCAAACAACTTAAAAAGAAGACCTACTTACTCGTTTCTTAAAAAGTCTTCCGGGAGCATGAGAGCATGACACGAAAGTCTACTATACTTATTTCTTGTAATGTGTCCTCTAGTATCGATTTAGCTTATTTCTAGTAATGTGTCCTCTAGTATCGATTTAGCTTATTTCTTGTAATGGGTCCTCTAGTATCGATTTAGCTTATTTCTTGTAATGTGTCCTGTACTATCGAATTAGCTTATTTCTAGTAATGTGTCCTCTAGTATCGATTTAGCTTTTAATATTCTGTACTGTAATTAAATTTCTATATCGAATCAAATAGCATTTCTTAAGAAATTGCCGACATAAGTCCCACTGCTTACACTTTTACAGATATTTTACATAACAAAGAATTTTACTACTAGATCGGGATTCTAGGTATCGATTATTTTACAAGCGATTTAATACAGAGACTAATAATATTTTAATTTAACATCTTAAACCTTTGTTTTAAGAGCCTACGCTAGTCACGCGAAGAAACACTCAAGCTAATGTTAAGTCTATGGGAAGGCTCTTGCGCGATTTCTCGGTCGCATTTTAATATTTTTAAATGATTCTTTTTTGCATAGGATAGCTGAGGCCGATCCCTAACGTTGTTAGTTTTTACTTTTTTGATTTTAGTTACAGTATTTTTATAAGTAGAGATTTCTAATTTCGGAACCGGTTGGAACCGGTTCTGAAAGTGAAAGTAGCCTTATATAAAAAAACTGGAACCAAAATTGAAAAAAGTAAAAACTGACAACGTTAGAGAGCGACCTCAGCTATCCTATGCGAAAAAAAAAATCATTTAAAAATATTAAAATGCAAGCGAGGATTCGCGCAAGAACCTTCCCATAGACTTAACATTAGCTTGAATGTTTCTTCGCGTGACTAGCGTAGGTTCTTAATGCTTAATTTTTGAAAATTCCCGGATATTTTTACTCTCAAATATTTTAACCCGGTAGTAAATGTGTCAATTAATAAAAAAAACCCAGAAAGGTTGGCTGCTATGCTTTTACGTACACCCGAATACATCAGAATTATTCATCATGCCAATCACTAGTGCTTTACATTCTTTGGAAGTTCCGAGAAATCTCGCATTGGTCTTTCTGTTTCAAAAATTTCTGTCTATAATTAAAATTGCAGAATTCACAATCGCCCCGTTTAATTACAGATTTTGTTATATTTTTATTCAATTAAATAAGGCGAAAAATTCTATTAAAATTATGTAAACACTGTCCGCATTATGTTTGTATCTTTATTTTCTTTTTCTTATCCTTACAGCGAATTACATATCTCGGTATGACAGTTTACTGTGCTTATTTCTTGTAATATTTCTCTTAGCACTGAAATGTTTTCTAATATCCAAGAACGTAATTAAATTTCTCGACACATATTACGAAACAAAGAATTCTTCTCAAGCAATCCCCAAAGTAATGCATATTTTTACTGCCTGTTTCCCTGGTTTTATAAAGATTCTACGCACAGAAATTTCTTTTTTTTCTTTTAGATTAAAGACTGAAATAAATGATTTTTCAGAACTCGCAATTAATATTTTAGATTTGCCTTGATTATTTTGTTTTCCTATTGCCTTGGATATTTTTCTTTACAAAAGAAAACGAACCATTATTTTAATTATATTTTTTAAATGATTTAAATTTCTCAATACTTGTATGTAAAATCTTCAGATATTCAAATATACTCTATCTACTAATGATAAGTTCGGGCTCTTTTTTTGGAGCCATAGCCCGATACCGAAACCAAGCAGTAGAATTTTTTTAAATTGTTTTATGATTATTTTTCTCATTTAAAAATCATATCTAAAATAGAAATAACTATTAATTCTATATACTACCCCATAACAACGTTTCATGATTTCATGTCACTGGAAATTAATTTAAAATAGAATTTTTTTTATTTATATTTAACCACTTCATGAAATCTGCAAAAGGCACAATTCTTGTTTTTATAAAATACCATCGTACAACTATGGCAGGAAGACATGGGTTCCGTTTTCCAGTAATTCTGGAAAAGGCCTTCAAACAGAAAACGGGGAAAGACAGGGGATAGCCCACGACGTCTTTATTTTACTAACACTGACTGTGCTAAAGCTTCAGAATCAGGTGGAATATTTCTCTCTATAGCCCATCAATAACAATTGAATTACTTTTCAAATTGATTAATAAAGGATTGTAAGCAGCCCAAGCTTTATAAAGCTTGGGCTGCATTCTTGTTTCTCAAATGGCAAGGTTTTTTCCTTCTTTTAACAGTGTTCGTACGAATTTACCACAATTTTTTAATAGAATTTTGCTATTTAATATTTAAAAAGCAGAAATTGCAGTCGCCACGTTTAATTGCAGGATTTGAAATACTTTTCTGCATTTAAATAAGGCGAAAAATGCTATTAAAAAAATGTGGTAAAAGCGTATGAACCCTGTTTAATATATCAATAAATAAAATTTTCACCTTGAGCCCGAGTCCGTCTCATCTCTCTCTCTCTCTCCTAAATTGGTGCTGATCAGTTTTTGGTGAATATCGCCCAATAGGTGGTGCTTCTATGCTGCATTATTCGCGATTTCCGCAATCTGAAGAACTAATGCACTTATTTTCATCAAACTTCAGAGTCAGTTATACCTTGACATAAATAGATGCTGATTACGTTTTGGTGTAGATATCCCAGCACATAGCGCTGCTATACCACTTTTTTCATGATTTTTACGATAGCTATATCTCAAAAACTAATGCATGGAATTTCATCAAACTTCTGATTCTGTTAGACCTTGACATAAATAGATGTTTCTTACGTTTTGGTGTAACTATCCAAACAGATAACGCTGTTATGATACTTTTTTATTATTATCACAATAACTATATCTCAAGAACTAAAGCACGGACTTTCATCAAACTTCAGATTCAGTTAGACGTTGACATAAGTTGTTGTTGATTAGGTTTTGGTCTAAATCTTCCAACACGTGGCGCTGCTGTGCTACATTTTGCAGGATTTGTACGATTTTAGCGTTAGACATAGATCAAGAACTTATGCACGGAATTTAATAAAATTTTAGATTCAGTTGGACCTTGATATAAATTGCTGCTGATTCTTTTTAGTGTATGAGAAACCTGTGTAAGATGAGAAGAAAGTTTTGGGATTGGCACATCCGACAAGTTTTTATTTTATTCGTACAACTTTTTGAAAAATAATCTCTACCATATACTTATATTGAGATATTTTAAAAAGAAATCCAGGAAAAAGAAAATTTTTGTAAATTCTAGTACGGTTGAATATAAAAATAGTCGTCGGCCAGCAATTAAAGGGTTACGCATTAGAAAAGCGAAACACGAAAAAGTACTTTAATGGCTTTTTAATCTATTTGTTATATCATATTCCATTTAAAAATAACTAAATATCTAGAAACATAATTTATCACTTTCATATACAAAATTAAAATGTGAATTGACCTTGCTGATAATATTATTTCCTTTTAAATTTAACTTATTATGCATAAATCATGAGTTTGTCGTACCACAGTACTTATTATTCTCACTATCGCATTCATTTCCGATATCCAACAATTTAATTAAATTTCTCTACACGTATTTCGAAACAAAGAGTTTTTCTTATGAAATTCATGAAATAATGACACATATTCCCAGAGAGTTTCTTTGCTTTTATAAAAATTCTACTCAACAAAGAGATTTTTCATTATGATTCTAGGCTAGGCCATCGTTTCTTTTACAAAATGTTTCTCCCACACCGAATTTCATATATAAAGTTTGCTTTTATATTATAATTTTATACCAAACATATTAGATATTGAAGTATTTATGAAAAGTATTTAAGTATTTCTTGAATAGGTATTTTTGTAATTCAGAAATATCCCACATTAAGACAGAAGTACAGGGTATCCAAAAAATCCATTCACTTTCTTAAAAAATGAAATTTTTGTCCTCATCTTCGAAATTTACTTTCTTCGTTTTATCTATCCTAGTCTTTTTGCACTATGCTAAAGAATTGCATTTGAATTTCCTTGTAAAGCATTATTTGCAATGAACCTGACCAGGGCTTTACAAATTTCATGAAATCTGTTGGCCAGCAGAAAATTCTAGTCGCCAGTAAAAAGTATTTACCATCCCCTTCCCCCATCATTGATTTTCTAAAAGCTCAAAAGTTTTTTATAACAAGTATAGTTTAGAATTATTAATCAGTTTAGAATATTAGATTTTTTAAATTTAATTTTTTATTCGATTTTCAGCTTTTTTTCGTGTGCTGTCGAAAACGAATTGTTATTTTTCCTTAATAATGGCAGAAATTTCGAATGAATAAGGCGTTTAAACAAGGAGAAAATTTTATTCAAATTTACTGGTGGTTGTTTGCCCAGGCGGTAATCAGGCTGAACTGGTTACAACTAAAACTTCCCATTTTGGGGATGTGTCAATTCCTTTGTATTCATAGTTTCATGTGAAGAATGCTTAAATCGGATTTTCACATGTAAAATAGTAATTTCTAAGAAGTATTGAATAGATCGGATGTAAAAACCTATGTATCGATATACATCGAGAGTCTAAGATCAATTTGAAAAATAGCTATTTTTGGTCATATGTATCGTTATTTTCGATATATTTATATTTTACTGCCATCCCTATTGAATAGACCTCCATATCGTTGCTACAGGATATAGGATTTATTATAGTGCCAAAGCCTAAAGTTGATATCCTTGAATTTTATTTTAATCTGATTCGAGATATACAAGAATCTCAATTTTCACACGTGGATGATTAACCGACATCGGTGCACGCAAAATTCCTTCATATGTACTGTGTGCCTTTCCAACTACAGATTTCGATGATTTGTTGTCGTAGTGAATATGAATGTATTTTGCATGAAATCTATGGCAGATAGAGATAATCATGTACGATTTATCGATGTCGTGACAGTTAATGCAAAAGTGCTCTAAAGATTGAAATCCGGCCAAAACTTCACAGAAAAACATTTTATGTAGTATACAGGAAGCTAATTTTAGAATATGCATTTAAGCATGTAGTGCATCATATTTGTATGCATGTTAATTCAAATAACTTAAAAGTGCTTTTTCAATTTACCGACACAATACTGGTAAATTGTATACAATTGTCATTATTTGGCATTGATTGCTCCCAAAATGCATTTATATACATTATAATGACAGTACAATTATTGAACAATTAGATGGAAAAGTTCGCAGTGTATATGAATGCATTTTGTGCACACCATTGTTGGATAATGACAATCGTATAAAACTTATTGTTGTGGTTCCGTTTAATAGAAAAGTGTCAGATTAGTGAAATGACAGAAATCCTGTGAGTGTAACTCTGCTAATTGCGGGTTCCCACCCTGTATTTAACAGGAAAAGGGTTTTTTTATTTATTTGAATTATTACTATGGATTAGTCTGTAAAAAATTAGAATATTTTAAAGCAGTAATGAACTATTTTTCCATGGTAACTACATAGAAATGTTGAATGTATGGGCTATGCGATTCAATATGTATTTTTAGTCTTACACTTTGTGGAATCTACGGATGACAATTTCGAAAAACATGAAGCTCTGAAGATTGGGGAATGAATAACCTAGTTTCGACCGTATTCGGTGAGTTTCGGTGCATTTCGCTTACCTAGGTAAAATTAACTCTCTTTAACGTAATTAATTAAAATTTAATTTAAAAAAATTAAACTCTGAGGCTCAGTTTCTCGGGATAACCTCGAATTCAGAAACTGTTCTGTGCAAACATTTACGTCTTAAAAGTAAGTCATGTCAAATTTGAAGTTTCTAGCACTAACAAAACTAAGTTTTCCGCTCATTTCACGCTTTTAAATTTCGAACTTTTTAGAAACCGTTCATAGCGAGTAGTTATGTCTTAAAAGTAACCACATCACCAAATTTCGAATTTTTAGCCCCAACAATATCACATAAATCATAATTTTAGAAATTGTTTTGCTCCTGCACATCCCCTTGGGATTTTTGTGCGGACATAAAATATAGCCTATGTGGAAGAAGAGAGGCTCACCAGTATTTTGGACAGTATTATTACGGTTTCGTTTATCTCACGAAACCTTATTACCCCGCGCTTCGTTTGTCTGTCAGTCACAGAGCCGGTTCTCAGAAACTATATAACTTACAGTCATGAAATTTTGTGTACTCATATCTGATTACCTACTATGAAGCTCAAAATTATAAAATTTGAAAAAATCGTATTATTTTAATATATAGAGATAAAAAAACCAAAAATCTAACAGCCTTTTCCTATTAAATGTAAAAATTTTTCGTTATAGCAGTTGCCAACAATTAAAAATTCACAATAAATTCTTTCCACAATAATTAATTTTCTATTGAAAGATTTCCACGTGAAAAATGAAAACGAAATAAAAAGTTTCAACAATAGAAAAAAGATTAATATGACGTCACATTGGAAATTTTTCAAACATTTCTCAATAATACAAGGAGTATGAGTATGTTTAAATACAGAAAGTAGCTTAATATGACGTCATTAGAGAATTAAAAAGAAAATTAATCTGACGTCTAACATTTTGAAGGTCTCTGTATAACATGTTTAATTTTTAAGTTGATTTTTTTAAATATCGCATTTAGTCCACATGACATACATTATTATGACAGAGTATAATAGCGGGCTTCGCTCGCTCTCGAACAGGTTCAGATTTTCGAAAAAACGAAAAAAATAGACCGGTAAATTTTTACTTTATAAAAACATGACTTTTTTTTTTTTTTTTTTTTTTTTTTTTTTTTTTGAAAATGAAATTTATTTGGATTTATTAAAGAAAGGATAAAGTATTTTGAAAAAAATATTAAACGAAACCCTTTGTGCGATCTTGGATCACACTTACCCACTTGTTTTTGAAGTCGGCTCGGTAGTTCTAGAAACTATCCCTATAAGCCAACACACAAACATATGTTACTTTTTTATGCTATTAGCATAAATTAGATAAATGTGTGCTCATATTAAAAAAAAAAAGGAAAAAAACATAAATGTACAGTATTTAAAATTACATCGAAAGACAACATACACCAGAAAATAATTTCACATCCGAATATAAACCCCATACTTTTCCCTTTAAAATTACAAAGCTGTGAACTGAATTATTTTTATCCTCTCAAAGACATTTGTATACAGGATGTATTTCTGTAAATAATGCACTTAATATCGAATTCACTTTCGATATCCAACAGCTTAATTAAATTTCTATACACGTTATTTCAAAACAAATAGTTTTTTAAAGAAATTTCTGACATACTGCTTTTTTTTACAAGCAAGATTCTTTACTTTTATAGAAATTCTACAAAGCGAAGAATTGTTTTTTCATATTGAGATTCTAGACGTTGCTTCCTGTAAAAAGAAGTTCTTAGAGACTACAATTTATATTTTGGTTTCGTTTTCATTATTAAAAATTTTAACAAATGCCTTGAGAATACTTTTTCTGTAACGCAAGTTTTTGAACAGTATGCGTTTTAAGAAAATTTAGAAATAGGAAACAAGACTAAATGAACATATGCAAGATTTTATGGGTCAAATGTAAGTAATTACGTAATATTTAGATTGACAGAGCACATATATTTTGAATAGTATTGATTAAGAGTTTTCAAACCTTTTGTCTGAAATTCATTTGCCACCACAAATTCCTGGAGGTAATTTTTCTCCAATTCAAACCTGCCTATTTCTGACATTAAAGGCAAATCTATTCTAAAATGACTTCAGAAAGAAGAACCCAAATATAGATACATAATATCTTAAAAAATCTTTTGATTATAAAACTATAAACGTTCATGGTCCATAAGTCGTGTTTTTGGCCCATGAAATAAGACTAAAATTCGTTCTTATTATACTGACTTAATTGTTTCACTTTTTAATATTAGAAGGTTTATCCTGTGCGATTTCAACAATATTTTTTGCATTTTGTTCGGATTTATATGACTTACACAAGCTCAAAGATAGTATTATTCGTAGTTTTTGATGAAAAATATGCAATTTCTCCTAATTTTACCGTAATTATTTATATGAGCGCAATCGTGCAACACTTTCTTCTTTACGTATATTATAAAATACATCAAAATGTTCAACATATGTAAAATTAAAAGTGTTGCAAAGCTGCGCTCATAGTAAAATATTAAAAAATATATTAAAAATTGAGGTAAAATTAAGAGAAATTGCGTATTTTTCATCAAAAACTACGAAAAATACGAACTTTGAGCTTGTGTAAGTTATATAAATCCGAACAAAATGCGAAAAATATTGTTGAAATCGTACAGGATAAACCTTCTAATATTAAAAAGGGAAATAATTAAGTCAGAATAAGAAAATCGAGTTTTAGTCTTACTTCATGGGCCAAAATCACGGCTTATGGACCCTGATCCTTTGTTATAATTTTTTAGTTTGTGTTAACGTATTTTGATATAGTAAAAGAAGATAATATATCTTGTCTTGATTTGTTTTTGAAATTTAGAGTTATCTCGACAATATGTATTAAATATGTGCAAGTAAATTGACCTTCTTGTCATTTTATAAGTAAATTCTCAGTATTAAACCCACAAACTTATTGCGATGTCGAAATAACGTTTCCGTTAACTTTCCGTACGCATAAAGTGTAAGGAAGTATTTTAATCCTGATAAAAACTCGAGTATGGAAATGTCGATAAATTTTTATATTTTAAAGGTAACCTGAACCCGTTTTCGCTATTTTTACGATGATTCCACATGTATGTGTGTATGTATGGGTATATTCTAGAATTTCCTCATTAAAGCTGATTTTTGGTGGGTTTTTTTTATGATGTCAGCATATAATTGTTCCAGTGAACAGTATAGTGCCCAAAAAACGTTGCAAAATCTGTTAAGATTTGGGTTTCAGGGACACCCTCAGAGTTTCCCAAACTTAAGTATTGGTACCTGTTCTGTTACGCGAGTTTTCTTTCTAAATGGAAAGAAGCAAAATAAGAACTTGCAGTGTTTCCACACAACACTCTCAGCTCGTGAAAATACAAAAACTTTCCTAAAAAAATATTTCATTTACTTTAAACTAGTAATGGGCATAATTGGTTATTTTGATATTGCATGCAGGAAAGCATAACTCCAAACTTTCGTATTATTTTTAATCGATTACAACCAGAAATTTTGTAACAGAAAATGATTTAAATGAAAACCACAAACAAGGTGTGCTATTGTTAAATAACTCTTCATATTCTTTTAACAAAATTCTTGGTTGAAATTGATTAAGAAGAATACGAATGCTGTCTGCTATTCTTTCGTGTATGCCCGAATGATTCATTCGAATATTAAAATAATTCATTATGCCGGTTAGTTTTTTGAACTTCATACATTTCGGAATAATTGTATCAGTTCTACTCTTGTACCATTTTATTGGTACAAATGAAATTGTCAAATTACATCCTGGATTGACGAGTGAAATAAATGAATTGCGTGAACCTCATATAAGAGATTTCAATGATAATTCTCCAAACAATTTAACGACTGATTTTTTTAAAAGTAAGAAATCTTTTTCAGATTGAAAATACTTCGTCATCGTCATTGACCACAGAAAAAAAGTTTGAATTGGAAATAACGTGAGAAATGATCCCTTTTATACAGATTTCCGTCTAAGCAAGAATTAATTTATATGGTATTCTTTTTGAGAAAACTATGCAGTCGTTTCATTTAACACAGGATTCCATTATTTGACATGTTCAGTTTTCTCAGGGTATACTATATAATCATGGAGCTTTACATAGTTTAGCATTCGAGGATCGATTTATTATTTTGAAGGCCATAAACAAACATGCTTTTATATGCCCCTAGAATACTTTATATACATATTAATTTTTTATTAGGCTTATTTTAGAATTAGGGGGTCCTTTGAGAGTAGAAGCCCAAGGAATTGTGCAATAAATATCTTATTTTAAATCAATTTATTTTAGCATTACCTGTGTTACCTGATGGTACGGCCATGTTAAAAATTTCGAATTAGTAGAACTCCAGGCTATAAATTTGGGGATACCGTAGATAATAATTAATATCAGTCTGTTTTTGTATGGTATGTTGTAATACATTATATTATCATATAAACGGAACATATTCTTCATATAAATCAGAAAGTTTATTTACGTACTTTACTTTCTTACTATATCATGTTTATATTCCACCTCATCTGAAGTTTCTAAAAATCTATTTTACATTTAATAAGAAAAATGCGCTTACAGCATAATGATCGGAAAATGTCAGTAAATTTCGTAAATTTAAATATTTTTTGAAGATAAAGAAAAGAGTAATGAACAATTTCCTCTTACAAAAAAAAAAAAAAAAAAAAAAAAAAAAAAGGAAGAAGAATTTCCCAATTTGGACTCTAATAGTTTAAATTTTTATATCATGCATTTGGGGAGACAATGAACATAAAGTTAGAGTAATGTATTAAATTAAAATTTCTATAGTTAACAAAATTTTAAAGAAAATATAAAACTGATTTCAGGTATTTGTTCTAACATTTGTAGCAACCCTTTATTATTATCCACACTGGAGTCCTACATGGGTCGAGTTATAAATACCCGATCCGAACCCAAAATTTTTAAATGAAGTCAAATTGAAATCTGACCCAAACACACCAAGAAAAAGGAAAATATTAGTGCCAATACAACCGATTGCAGGACATTTATTTTTAATCCCACTGATACCAATATCTTTCATTTTTGGAGCGCAGTAGAGGATAATATATAAAATGTTTGACGTTGCTCTTGTGAAAAAAAATATACACAATTAGACGACTATTTTAAAAACGTAAAGCAGAACGGCGTAGCTAACATCATACACAAAAAGTTTTACGAATATTAAAACAAACAATAAGGCCAAAATAGGCACAAAAAAAGACAGACAGATTAGACTTTTGGAGTGAAACGCTTTAAAATGACACAAACATACGGGTACCAGAAAAAGAATTTAGACTATAAAGAAAACGTTTATTATCGCCTTCCCTTATTAAATCTCTAACTATTAGCCTCAGAGGCGTAAGTACAGTGTAGATTTTTAACCCACACACTGCTAAAACTACGTGGGCGGGGTCTTCGATATTTTTACTGAAATTCGTTTCTCACCAAATATTCCGAAAAATATTATTTGGTAACTTTAACAGTTAAGTTTTTGTCATTAAGTAAAGTATTTTTTAACATATTAAAATAGTGGTGGCTCGGCAGTTTTCTTTTTATCATACACTTTTATTTTGGATGTTGACAACCACGAGTATCTCGTGGTTGGCAGCAGTGTTGCCAGTGGGCTACTTTTTTTAAATTCAGTTTTCTTGATTGCCACCAGTTTTTTGAGAAATTAAAATTCACCTTATTTAATGACAAATTAAATAAAGCGACAAGAAGGCGAATTATACCGTTTCAAAAAAGTGGTGGCAATCAAGCAATCTGAATTTTAAAAAAGTAGCCCACTGGCATCACTGGTTGGCAGCGAATGGGTTAATATATATGGTCAGCTCGCTAGCATGAGCTTCAGTTTTCATTGCAAGCGAGAGGCGGAGAGAATGCGCTGTGTTCAGTGACCAAAATCAGCTATATTGCTCCTTTACAGTTAGTATAATTCATGACTCAGTTCAGACTGTTTCGGGAGCGTCGCAAAGTTGACGCGGTGCGCACGGTTGTCAAAGGCGTGAGGACCACTACCATTGCTGTACTCGAACCGATGTACATAGCCAGTGAAAAGGACACCCATACGTGAAGACGTCTCAGAGCTGATGGATATCAACATCAGTTGAATTGATGCGATGTAGGACCATTGACGTACAGCAGACAAGCGATTCAAAAAGGTTAAGGCATCATATACGTGCTTACAGAATTACGTTAACCAGACACATCGATGTTGATATTATGCCTTATATCTCTTACTTCTTATAGCGCAGGCCGCAAAAGTGCCGTCAAATAGTAGTCGAAATAAATTTCATGTACTGTTCAGTGTTTGATTTATGTTAAAATAATACTTGGTATTAAATCAATGGCTCGTTGCCATAGATTATTGCGTTAGACCAACGGTCATGTGCACCGTCCAATTTTTTTTATTCTTATGACATTGAAACGACATCACCAGCAGAACTGTACCTTTCAACAACAACAACAATTAAGAAAATTGGAGCATCCGTGCAAGAATTACGCTTGAGAATACATTATATATATATATATATATATATATAGCGTGATTCAAAATTTATCGTTGAAATTCCTTGGGGAGGTAGGGAATACGTCAGGAAACCGATTTCACATAGGAAAGTATGTCGGCAAACGTCATCTACATGAACAAAATTCTGGTGGGAAACCAAAATTTAAAAATTCATGAACGAAGAAAGATAAAAACAAAGAATAAAATAAACTAACAAAAAATAAATAAAATGAAAATGAAAATAAAAAGTAAAAAGCAAACCAATTAAAAAAAATAAATAAAGGTTAAAAGAACCGGAAAGAACAAAATTAAACGAGAAGTTTCCAGGCGTCAGATAATGGAGGCGTTGAATAAAGGTCATTAATGAGATTTGTGGAGTTTTTAAAGATTGTAAAAAGCTTCGTGGACGTCCAAATGGTAAGTGGAAATAGAGAAGAAATAGTACTATCTTTAGGAAACTCAAAACAATGATTGGGACACAATGAAAGGTTGGGTACACACAGCGCCCGCTACATACGCATGAGTACATTTGCGGACATACTGTAAAATCGGTTTCCTGACGTATTCCCTACCTCAACACGAAATTTGAACGATAATTTTTTAATCACCCTACATTTACACAATTGAATTGCATATCCTCCTTCATGGGTTGTCGGTTAGATATTAGAATTGCACTAAAATTTTTAATTTTTAAAGTTTCAACCAAACTCCTAAAGTAGGATGCGTAGAGTAGGATTCCTAAAGCAGGATGCGTGAGTTGGATGTTAAAAATCTCAAAATTTTATTATTTATTATTTTATTAATTATTTGTTATTTTATTAACTATTAGCAGTTGAATACTGCCAATACCAAATACTATTCTTTGCATCATTACATCAAATAATTATCCGACTAAAAAAGGCAAGGATTAATATTCGGAAATGCTAGTAATCAAATATAAGCACTTTAAAGCACCCTGTAAATGAAATGAAAGAAAAATCGCGTTTCTTTTAACCGTAATAATTAAGCCACAATAACAACAAGTGCAAAATGCTTAATGGGTTGTTCCTTTTTAGACTCAAACACATTTTAAATACGTCTTAATTTCAAACGCTATCTTATAAGGATTAAATTTCAAAAGATAGCAGTAACTATGGTTTGAAGACAAATTTGAATAAAATGGACAAAATAATATACTGGTTGAATGTGAATGTGATATGAAAGACACATTTATTTAAATGGAAACCGATAGATCTACAGAGTTTTTCCAATGCAAATATGAAAGAAGCATTAAATAACATTATACTTTCAAATTCAGGAGATTTCCTAGTGATATATGTAAACTCATTAAAGAAAGACATTATTTGAGTATTCGTTATTCTCCTACTTTTCTTTAAAAAAATTCCAAGTATTTTGAAATCGATTTGTACTGTTTTCTTTATATTTATTTTTTAGGTAAAATGTGTCTATTTGCTGATATTGAAGTGCACGCAGTTTTGTTAATTATTTTTAATAAAATGTTTCAACTTTTTTAACCGCGTAAAACATTATAAATTCTACGATTAAATGAAGTGTTTGTCAATTCTGCTAATTTAATATTAAATAGAAATTTTCTAATATGCAATAGTGGTGCTCTAGTCCTTGGAACTTAGAAGAATTGTTTGCACCTTACTGATATTAGTAAATTAAGAAATCAGTTTAAATTACCTTATTCCTTTTATTAAGGTTTTTAAAAAATTACAAAATTTAGCCGGATTTGAACGCGCCGGAAAACGCCAGAATATGCTAAGGCATTTTCGTGGTGAAGAAGAATGCCTCGTGTTCCTGTCTTTGGTCGCTTTTCTTTCAACCTTTTAATGATGTCTGGTAGATAAATCTCTGTATACCAGTTATAGTAACTGCTTGTAGATCTTTAGGTACTGAGGCAGTATGGACAGTTTTTGAAAATAAAATGTGGCCACCATTTCTTTTCCGATGCTGCTTGACCGCTTCATATTTGTTGGCTGTTCGTCATTTTCAAAACACGAAAATTAAAGATTCTCTACTATTTTGTTGGTCAAATTAGTAAATTCCTGTTTCATCTTCTTTAACCCCTTCAGGTGCAAAGTGCTCTTGTAGCTAAAATATTGAAATGATTGATTGACACCAGGATTCACGAACGAATTTAATTTAAAATAAGTCAAAGCTTTTCCTCATGTACCTTATAAATTCAAAATTTGATCATAAAATTCTGGATTGATTGTGGCATTTTGGGATTTAAATTAAGTGGTATATATAATATACCGGTGCCCTTCAAGGGGTTAACAACTTCATAAAGATGTTTGGAGGTGCTAGAAGCAAATTTTACTAACATTTCTTTTCATCATGACACTGTTGTCTGTTTTTACTCCTAGGTCAATTCATGAGTCACCCATCTGCTTCAAAGCTTCCTTACTTTTAAATCTTCATGTAGCAACTTAAATATTGCTGCCGATCCAATATTCTGCGTCTACTGAATAGAGTGATATGTAATATGTGCGTTATCTTTTTTAAATTACCCTTAGCTTATAAAACACAATGTAAACACATTGATAATTTGTGGTACTGAATAGGTGCAATAATTTAAATCACAGTTTTAAAAACATTAAGACTATTAGATATCAAAATATATGAGCTTTCGGCTAAACATTAACCTTCCTCAGATGATAACAAGCAGACGAGAAGTGCAGCTCCGAAGGAGTGCACTGGACAGGTCGAACATGGACGAAACCAACCTACGAAATTGAGGTAGTGAAGGAAGTTTAGATGATACCACTAAAAAGGGGGGGGGGGGGTCAGCAAAAACCAAAAACTCCAGTGACGCCAAGTACATTATACCAAATACGAGGGATCTAATAAGACAATACATCATTACATGTATTATCCCCTCTTTTCAAAATTTGTAGGGACTCTCTGATTATGCAACTAATTTTAGCTTTGCTGAAAAATACATCAATATCTTTCCAATCAATGTGTTTACATTGTGTTTTATACGTTTGATAAGGTGAATTTGACGTTCATATTATATGGAACTTTCTATATATTTTTATTTGTATTTTATCGAATTATTGCACCTATTCAGTAACACAAATTATAAATGTGTTTACATTGTGTTTTATATGTTTGATAAGATGAATTTGACTTTCATATTATATGGAATTTTCTATATATTTTTATACCCTTAGCTTTTCAGCATTTTCATGTGAAGATGCTGTTGAAAGCCTTCCACCAGAGCTACACTAGATACCGGGCTGGCTGATTCATTATCATGACGTCACAAATGGTGGCTGGCCGCGACCAGCGATTGGTACAAAGCGAAACGACAAAACGAAAGACATACAGAGATTGGCACAAAACGATGGGCGCGTCGCTTTGTACCAATTGCTGTTCGCGGCCATCCACCATTTGTGACGTCATGATAATGAATGAGCCAGCCTGGTATCTAGTGTAGTCCTGCTTCCACTTCTCGCGACAGTTTTGAAATCAGATTTCCCATGCTTAAATTCGCGAAACAATCTAAATATGATTGCATATGAAGGATGAGAAGTTGTAAAAGCCTTTGATATTCTTTTAAATGTCTTTTAACACATTGACGGACAGTAGGAACAAGTGAAGTTCGAAAATTGACACTATATGTTTTTGTAATTTTTAGAATATTAGAAGTATAGTTTTACTCTTTCTGCTTAAATAAACTTAATTTTGATTAATTCAGCACCTTTAATTAGGTTGCACTACTCCCTTCACAACCATGTCAGAGTGGCTAGTGGTCAGGGAAAAATAGTCAAAAAAAGGATAAACACCAGTATATTCTTACAGAAAAATTTATGTTGATTATTCGATCAAATAATGAATTTGAATTTTTCTATAAGAATATACTGGTAATTATCTTTTTTTTTACTGTATTTTTCCCTGACCACTAACCACCCTGCACATGCATACTGAAGCTGCAACTCGTATAACAGGTGGAAAACGAACTTCAACCTAAAAAATTGTTTCCAAAACAAGACACTGGGCTTCCACTTGTACGCCGGTAAATGCGCATTTGTGCTGCTATAGCCGTAGTGTCTAAAAACGACCGTTTCGTTTTGGACGGCTATTGCCGTCATGCCACATAGTGAACTTCGCTTTGACGGCTATAGACACAAGTGTCCGTCAACGTGTTAAATGTCTAACAGTCTTTGTCATTTAAACCTACTTTAAAATCCTAAAATATCATCACGCGGAAATGTACTCACGAAATTGGCATTCTTAGTGAGACTGACTCACCATAAGAAATGATTTCAACTGTCCATGTGGCAAGGATTTGATTCGATAAATTCGATACGTTACCTAGTGAGGGCTCATATTTAATAAGGTGGCTGCTGCTAATGCCACGCTGCCCGCCGATTTTTTATAGTGAAAAACTTTCATAGAGACGCTTGTATTTAAATTAAAATTTATTACAGACAGGGGGAATAAAACAAGCAAACACGATTTGTGAAAGGAAACATGCTGAAACTAATAAGAATAATGCATATCAATTTCGTTTTACTTAAAATAACATCACAAAAACAACAATAACAAAAAAATGATTACAGAACGCAAGTAGTGCATCGTCGGTAGTTTATATAGGGGAGAGTGGGGGCTAATGGGACAGTGGCAAAATTTTATTGAAAATATTATTTTTAAGAAAACATTATGCTACACCTAAATGGTAACACCAAAGCTGCTAACTTGAATAACAACAAGTCAGTCGTTCTCGATTGTTTAAAAGAGTGCAAGAAGGAAATTTGTTTTCAACTATAAAAAGTAAGTTTGATTTGTTTTACTTAAATGACATTTACAATTCATCCTTGCCTGAAATTGTTCATGACGCTACTCATTAATATAACACAAATATTCTATTTTATATTAAACTTACTTAAATTATCTTCAGATAAACATGTGCTATGTAGATTAGAAAAATATAAAATATCAGCATATGGGGACTAATGGGATAATTGAATTGGTGATGCATACGTACATTGATAGGTATACATGATTTATTTGAAAAATTAATGTCTTATTAAAAAGTTTTATAAAAACAAGTTTTTACTCTTTCTATGACGCCAAAGAATATTGTATCTGGATTTTCAAAAAGCAGAATTTTTCCTTTCGATGCAAATAATTTTACAGAAACAGACTTCCTCTCCTTTCATGTGTCGGATCACCCAGAACCAGCAACAACACGTGACGTTGGTGATATAAAATGGTGATATTTTAAAGCTTTCAAGAAATGACATAGAGTTTGACAACCATACAGGCGCATAGCTCTGCTGGATCATCCTCTGTAACAATTACACCGGATTCAATTAGATCATTTTCAAAAGCTCTCCCTCGAAAATTTGATACCAAACAAGGAAGAAAAAAGAGAACAACAAGAATTTTGACAAAACATCTGAAAAAGTAGTGGATAGTACTAAAATAACTCAGAAAGAGATCTCAAAAATGCCTAAATTAATATAAAAAAAATAAAGGTTATTTCTTTTCCAGAAAGTTCTTAAAGTAGTTTTGTACTAGATGATTCTTCAAGTAATGAAAACCTTCCAGAAAGAATTGATGTCGAAGAAAATGTTCTCTTAGAGCAAATATCTGAAAATAATTTTGTCTTAGTAAAATTTAAAGGGAAACGTTCTACATCTCATTATGTGGCAGTTGTTATTTAAATAAACCAATGAATTCGCGAACTTTTTCCGAGTTATTTCACAAAAACGTGCGATTCTAAGTTTGTCTATCCTGAAAAAGAAGAAAAATAATGGACTGAAATTAAAGACATTGTAATGAAATTACCTGAGCCTACAATCGATCAGAAAACTATTCGTTCATCAACTTTAATGTCTTTTGATTTTAATTTTTCAAATTTTAATATGCAATAATTAATACTGTACTGTTTATGTACAGGGTGTTTAAAAAATGACCGGTATATTTGAAAAATCAATAAAAACTAAACGGGCAGCGATAGAAATATACCGTTTGTTGCAATATGCTTGGGACAACAGTAAATTTTCAGGCGGACAAACTTTCGAAATTAGTTACAATTTTCAACAACAGATGGCACTGCTGTCAGGAAAAATCTAAACCACTATATATTTTCCACACATTCACTATGCGCAGCAGTAATATGGCGTAGTCTCTGAACGAAATTACCAGAAACCTACCAGAAAAATTTCCAAAAATATTTAAAGTCCTTTAACTCTATCAGGTAAAAACAAAGCCATTAAATAATAAGCCCAGTCAGATAGTGTTAAATTTGTTAGCGACACACTAGCGCCAAACCTCTGCTGCGGAAGGAGGACAAAACAGAAGTGGGTCGCAGAGAAACGATACGATTTATTTATATCGATATTTTATACGATTTTTATCGATGTTTTGTTTTTGCACTTCCTTTAAAAGCTTGCTAATTATTGGGATCTTTTACATTAAAGCTAAAACTATAATGAAAAAAAAAATGTGGAAATTTACTGGATTAATATTTATATATAAATATAGTGATGGCGAAGAAGTTGATTTATTTATTAAAAGTTAAATAAAAAGTGATGGAAATTTACATCACTATGCAATTAACCCTTTCCGGCACAGACAAATTATGTTCGTAAAATGTGAAATTACTGACTGACACCGGAATTTACAAACGACTTTCTTAGAAAATATGAACTCCTTATTTTAAGCTTTAATTTTAGAAGCAAAATTTTATTAAAATATTCTTGGTGCCGAATGCAGCACTCCCAACCGCTAGATGGCGCTATTTTCAACTTGCGAAAAGTTTCCCATTTATCTGACTGGGCTTATTATTTAATGGCTTTGGGTAAAAATGACTTATGTTGCTAAAATGTTGAAATGATTGAAAGACACCAGAATTTACGAATAAAATTATTTGAAAATAAGTGAAAGCTTTTCTTTAGATACATTATGAAAGAAAAATTTTATTCAAAAATTTATTTTTGCAATTGTAGCATTTGGGCGTTAAGACTGAACTACATTTTAAAACAACTTTAAAATTCAAAACCTTTTACAAAAATTAGAAGATATAAAAATATTTTGGCATACTAATTTAAAACTCTTTCTTATAAAAATAAATTTGGAGGATGCAAAAATAACTAGTCTATGAAAATAAATTAGAGTAAAAGAGAAAAAAATATACTGGTTAGATGTGAACGTGATCTGAAAGACACAGTTATTTAAATGGAAACCAATAGATCTACAGAGTTTTTCCAATGCAAATATGAACGAAGCATTAAATCACATTATACTTTCAAATTCGGGAGATTTCCTAGTGATATATGTAAGCTCATTAAAAGAAGACATAGCTTGAGCATTCATTATTCGCTTACTTTCCAAACGAAATTCTGAATTTGTTTCTTTTTCAAAAATATATTTAATTCAATTTGAACAATTTTCTTTATTTTCCCTGTTTACAGTAAAGTCATTTAAATGCTAAAGTATATAATTTCTGCAATTCGTGACTTTTTAAAATATTTTTAAATCGATTTGTGCTTTTTTTTCTATATTTTATTTTTAAGTAAAATGTACTTGTTGCTATGGATAATTTCGATTTTTTGTTTAAATTACATTTTAAGTCTGCACAAAACGAAAGATAATTCCATCCCTTCTTGGTGTCACGTGATCAAAATAGGATGCTTACCACAGATTGAAAAACTGCAATGTGCAGTACACAAAGTAGCTGAAAAGCAGCCACGATTAGTGATTTACCGCAACTTGTTACTCTCGTTTACTGCTTCAAACTGTTCTTATTGCTCGTACACCGGCGCTGATTTCTAGGCCTACGAGCTAACAAAAAAATTTGCGGCTGTTGCAGGCGGATTTTTTACAGCATTTGTACGGTTCCTTGAATTTGAATTCTAATAATTTCTAAAAGTTTTCTTCGCTTTATTTTTCTTAGATTAAATAGGTCAAAGAAAATTTTTGAAAAATACTGGTGTCTTAATTCAGGTCACCGTAGAGAAGCTTAAAAAATCCGCCTACAACATCCGCCATTTTAGTGTCATCGCTCAGGCTTAGTATTCGGAGACGGTAGTTCTTAAACGCCGTTTTTCACACTTTTCCTTATTATTCATTAATTGTGTACTAGGCTAAAAATATACCAGTTATGTATGTAAAATATGTAACTCTCTCGCTTTTTCTACTAAATAAATTTATATTTATCAAGATTAACACCAATTTGCAAAGTTTTTCTTTTAACATATTTTTAACCACTTAAACAGTCTCATTTTTAGGTGCGTTCGTAATTATATAAATACTTAACACCTATAGTCGTCGTCTGGTCCGTCCGTCTGTCCGCATATAAAAGCGCAAAACCTATCCAACCGAATGGATTGAAATTTAATATATATAATCGTTGAAAAATTTTGTTGAGTCATTCAAATTTTATGAAAATCGAATCAAAAGTTAAAAAGATACTAATAAAAGTTTTCTTTATTCTATTAAATCCTATCATACGTAATCTATATAGTAAAAGCGCAAGTCATGTGACTGAGGAAAACAAATCACATCTTTTTCCACATGCCAAGCGCCAATTTTTATTCAAAATTATTTTTTCGAATAAAATTGCATAAAAGTTACATTTTTAGAAAGGTCGTTAAGAAATTTTTTGCTTGATCGAGTTACATTAAAAGTGTATAGTAAAAGTAACTTCAGTGAAAATTAGGTTAACAGCCGAATATCTCAATATTTACTTTAATGTAAATAAACAAAAAAAATCATTCAACGTGAGTCATAAGAATATTACACCATGGCGGTAAGCATTCGTAAAGCAAGATCTCCATGGTGAATTTACAGCGCTGTCTGGTGTAAAAAAAAAAGCGCATCTGTAAAAATAGCATCCGTAATAAGAAAAACAAGATCGAAAAATCATGCGTCAAGCATAGATTATGTAACACTTTCCAACGCTTCCAAAATAATTATACAAATCATTACCATTTAATAAGCTGAAAGATAACGTCTAAGTAAACAATTTGGAAAACGCATGACATATTTAAAAACGTAATTTCAGGAATTTCCAACATATACAATATTCGCGAAAATATCCGAATACTTTTATTCAGCCCTGTATATGATCTATCGATTTGTATATATACTACATAGGATGCTAAATTTTAGTTTAGTTAGGAAAAGCGTAGCACAGGTTAAAATTCTCCTTCTGGAGTTTCTGTCAATAAACGGAAATGTTTTCGCGAACTTTTGTGCTGCCCTGTATATGATCTACAGAATTTATACACACCAAGTAATAGACAAAAAGTGAGTTAAATTTAAAATCGCGTTCAGCAACTTAAAACGCACTTCCAGGAATTATTGTTAACAGACAGGAGAGAATTCTTTTGTGTGTCCCTGAAAATGAACGATGATTGCTATACACACAATATTCTGTAGTAAGCCTCTTGTAATGCACCTTAGTGATATATATAATTTCAATGCGTTTGAAATAGTGAAACATTATTTAATTAAACCGTAAACGAATTTTCTCTATAGACGTAATGTAACGGAATTCTTTTGACTGTCCCTGTAAAGTAACTATAAGTGCTATGCACACCCTACTCCATATTAAGCTTCTTGTAATGCGCTTTCGTCATATATATCAATTACAATGTGTTTGAAATTATGTAACATCATTAAAATAAACCGCAAATGATTTTTCCCCATAGACCGTAATGTAACGGAATTCTTATGAGTGGCCCTGTAAAAGAACTATAAGTGCTACACACTTCCGTTTAAATAGGGAACATGCTATAGATAACGACAATAACATATAAAAATTGCAAGGCAATCCGAGCATATTTACAGGAGTTGGAGCACGGCCAGACTGCAGACGACCAGACGGGCAGACGGCAAACGGCAGACCGCCAGACAAACCGAAGTCATAAACACTTTTCAACTAGGTTGGAAAGTGTTAAAAAGGCATCTTCATTTCGCTCATAGCAGACGATATAATTTGTTTCACTGAAATAATAAGGATGATTTTTTTTACATTGTAAAACTAGTTATAGCACGAAACGAACGTCTGACGAACACCTTATTTGTCACGTTTAACGTAAAATTTCCAACTTGTTAACCTTTTGATTACGGACTTAGACAGGCGACTATTTTTATATTGACTCGTACCACAATTGGATGGGATAGACTCTAATTGTTTCGAGCTTGGGTGAGTTTCGGGATGGGTTTCGACTTATTGGTAACCTGTTGTTCAAAAGAAAGGCCATAAAACATCATTAAAATGAAAAGTAAAGAATTTCTGATTATAGACAGTAATATTGTGAATTTAAATAATATAAATACATCTTAAGCTTTTTTTTATGAATGTTTACGAATGTTAGAGAGGAAACAGACAAAAGACGTATAGACAGACCAACTATAAATTTGAAGTCATAAATTATTTTCAAACAGTGTTGCAAATTATTAAAAAAGAAAAGAAAGTACAGTTAATTGTTTTATTATTTATCTTTGTGAATAGAAAGTAAAAAAAAATAATATTAAATATAACAGACAATTAAAATTTACACAGTTAACAGTTTAGAATTTACATTCATTTTTAAGACTTTCCAACAAAGTTAAAAGGTGTTTCTACGTTCGGTCTGTCTCTCTGTCCGTTCGGCCCTCTGTCTGCCTGTCCCCGCTCTAACTCACGTAAATATACTCGGATTGTCATATAACTTATATATGTTACTGAAGTTTATCATTGCATGTTCGGCATTTAAAATGAGTTGTGTAGCATTACTATTTCGTTTACAGGGGCACTGAAAAGAATTCCGTTACATTATGGTCAATGGGGAAAAATCGTTTGCAATGTATTTTAATGATGTTGCACCATTCGAAATATATTGAAATTAATATACAACATACAGGTTAACTATAAGGTGTTTACTATAGAATATGGTTTTCATAGCATTTATTGTTCGTTTACAGGGACACGCAAAATTAGTCGTTTACAGTACTGTGTTTAAGCAATAATTGCTGCAAGTGAGTTTACAGTTTTGGTATGCGTTTTTAAATTTAATTAATATTTTGCATGTAAATCGATGTGTATAAATTCTATAGATCATATACAGCGCTGCACAAAATATTTCCAGTACATTTCTGCTTATTACCGATAACTGCTGAAGGGGAATTTTAAACTGGGTTATGTGTTTCCTAACTGAACTGATTTTTGCTATGTAGTATATGTATACAAAACTATAGATCATACACAGGATTCTACATAAGATTTCGTACAATTTTCCGACTATAGATGAGAATTGTTTAAAATGATTTTTCAGCTGTGTTATGCGTTTTCTAATCTGTTTAATTAGAGATCATCTTTCACAATATTAAACGGTGAAGTTTTGTTAAATTATTTGGAATGGGTTGGAAAGTGTTTCATAATCTATGCTGGATGTATGATTTTTCTTTCTTATTGACTATAACATTTTTCAATGTTTATTCCGAAAACAAAATGGTACAATTCATATTCATTCAAAATCTTAGAAAAAAGTTAAAAAACAACAACAAAAAAAGTGGGTAAGTGTGATCGAAGATCGCTCAAAGGGTTTCGTTTAATATTCCTTTCAAAACACTTTATCCTTTCTTTAATAAATTCCAACAAATTTCATTTAGCAAAAAAAAAAAAGTTTTTTATAAAGTAAAAATTTACCGGTCTATTTTTTCGTTTTTTCGAATATCTAAACCAGCCGGATAGCGGGCCAAGCCCGCTATTATATTCTGTCATACTAATATCCGTCATACGGACTAAATGCAATATTTAAAAAAATAATTTCAAAATTAAACAAATTGTACACTTTCAAAATCTCTATAATAAAACCGTAAGTCATGTGACTGTCATCAACAGTTCCGGGATGCCCGCTTCACTTTTTCATATGCCAGGCGGCCATTTTTATTCAAAATTATTTTTTCGAATAAAACTGCATAAAAGTTACATTTTTAGAAAGATCGTTCAAAAAAAATTAATGTTTGAGAGATGATTTACGTTCAATTATATATACATTCTGCAATAACTTCAGTTTAAATTAGGTTCGCAGTTCAAATTCTCTATCCATGAAAGTAAACAAAAAAAAAGATTCATTCGTTGTGAACGTTTAAAATATTAAACCATGAATTTTTGTTCCGCTGCCTGGTGTAAAAAAAAATAATCCGCACCAGTGAGACAGTCAATGTTTACCGTAATTCTGTTCTATACAACTCAACTTCCTGCCGGATATTTTCTTGACGTAAGTTGAACTCATGTAATAATATTTAATGGATCAAATTTTGAAACGAATTGTCAGCATTTTTTTTTCGCGTGTGCAAATTAGAAACGATACTTTAATTTTGAAATCAAATGTTTTGATTTATGATATTTTTTCTTATTTATATATTTTCTATTTTAAAGAAAAATATGAACGTCATGTATTTTAAATTGGAACAGCTCTCACGGACGCACCGGGGTTGGCGTGATTTTTGTTTTGTGCCATTTTGGCGAGAAAATCCCATTTTCAGGTACCTATTAGAGATTACTAAAACAGCATGTACTTTTATTTTATTATGATATAGTTTATTTTATATTAAAAAACACACAATTTTATTATAAAACACACACAATGATTAATTTATTATAAAGTGGGTTAAGCGGTTTTTGTCAAGAAAGATGAAATACATAACAACAAAAAATATGCGAAATGCTACCACGATCGCAAAAGTTCTTGATTTGTGTATTAAATTTTTCCGGTTTGGCGAAGGATTAAGGAAAAAAATAAATTATGAATAAAAATAATTTGTTACAATGCTTAACATACATTTAAGGGCGACCAAACTGGTCGCCAGTGGCGGCTAGTGATAAAATATGCGAATATTTCCGTAATCGGATTTTTGTCACGATTCAATATGTTTCTCAAACTCATATATTTACTATTTTCTATTATTTATATTGATACTCGCTTTGTATTATTCTCAAACATTTGAAAAATTAGTTAAACTTCCCATATGACGTCAAATTTTCTTTTTAATTCTCTAATGACGTGATTTTAATCTGTTTTGTGTACTTACACATACTCATACTCCTTGTATTATTGAGAAATCTTAGACATTTTTCGTTTTATTACGACTATGACGTCAATCCATTTTATTTCATATTAATTTTTTTTTCCATTTGGTGAAACTTTTTATTTTATTTTTCACGTGGAAATCGTCTGATAGAAAATTAATTATTGTAGAAAGAATATCATCGTGGATTTTTAATTTTTGGCATCGACTATAATGAAAAATGTTTAAATTTAATAAGAAAAGGCTGTTAGAATTTTGTTTTTTTTATCTCTATTTATTAAAATAATACGAATTTTCCAAATTTTAATATTTTCAGCTCTTCACAGCTGATATTCAGATTTATACACTAAAGTTTCAACTCTGTAAGTTACATAGTTTTCGAGAATGGCTCTGTGACAGACAGACAACGCAGCGAGAGCAATAGGGTTTCGTGAGATGAACGAAACCCTAAAAACAACAACAATAACATTTGTTTGAGAATTGATTGTTATGTCTTAAATCTTTCGATCGAAAAAATAAACAAAAATTAGGCTAAGTATAAAAGCAATTGAAAGATTTACAGTGAAAAAATTATAATTTAAGTATATATTTTTTTAATTAAAGAGCTTTAACCCAATGTTAAAAAAGCAAAAACAAATGCACATTCATTTTACGTTACGTAATTAAATAAAGATAATCACGAAAAACAAATGTTAAAGGATTATTTTTTTAAGGCTCAAGTGCATTTTAAAGCATTCTAATTTAAAACATTTTATCATCGTAATACATTTGGAAGATACAAAAATAACTAGACTGTAAAGAAAAATTTGAAAAAAAAAAAGTTAAAAAATATACTAGTAGATGTGAACGTGATCTGAAAGACAAAGTTATTTAAATAGAAATATATAAATCTAGAGAGTTTTTCCAATTCAGATATGAAAGAAGCATTAAATCAAATTATACTTTCAAATTCAAGAGAATTCCTAGTAATATATGTAAACTCATTAAAATATTTTTTTTAGCATTCGTTATTCGCCTATTTTTAGAAGATAATTCTGAATTGCTTTCTTTTTAAAATCGATTTGTATTGTTTTCTGAACGAGGTTGAATCAGATATAAATTAAACTTTTTAAATAGATTATTTTAAAAACACTATTTACCAAAATTAAATCAATGTTATTTTTCTAAATTGCTTTCTTGAATATCTACATGCTTTTCCCAACATAGAGGAGATTTTTTTTTAAATTCTATACTATAAAAAAATATAGTATATGTGTATATGTATGTGGCCGCATGAGTTTGTTATCTGAACTTTGGATTACAAGACCCAGCAAATTTTTAATTGAGGCTCTTGAAATGGAACCTCAACTTCTAGAAGATAGATTTGATGAGCTGTACGTTTTCTACTGTGAGATTAATAGCAGACGAGCTCTAGACTTCAAAGTGATCGGATGGACTGCGAAGGTGTGATATTTTAGATTTTAAGCCGATCAGTCGGATCACGCTCATATTTTATGTCTAGAAAATCGACAGGCGGTCGAAAGAGGTGTATATGATAAATCATTACTTTACCTAATTGTCAATGTCGTTGTAAATATTATTTCTGTGACATTTATTAAGATATATTAAAATTCCATATAATCGAACTTTGAAAAAAGTGTGGACTATTAATAATTAAGCCTAGACACCGTGGAAATTGTTTCATCATATTATACTGTATATTTTTGCATTCAGACAAACCCTACAAACTCTACATGTGTCAGGCCAATTTCCAAAAAAATCTTTAACTATTAGATGAAATTAGATGTAAAATCTAAAGAAAAGCTTTCTCCTCCTAACTCTTTTTTAAGGTGATCAAAACAAATTCTTCTCTGAAGATGATAAGTTCCGATTATAAGGAACACGGTCGAGAGTTTTCTGGTGAAAATTTTGTATAGTTACACCCAGAGCTTAACAAATGCGGTCGCCAGGTCGCCACTGGCTACGAAGTTTTTTGATCTGGCGACCAAAATGATTTGATCTTTCGGGGTGATTTCTGTAAAAGAATTGACAGAACAAATGAGCACAAATGGCATTTTTTCTCTCCCCCCACCCCTACTCGTGCGCGGCAAGCAGTGATCTTCCTCTTCTCTCGTACTTTTAATAGAAGAACTAAATTTAAAAGGCATTTTCCAACTCATGCATAGAAAACACCATTCTTTTCAGCTATAGCCAGCTAGTATTTGTCATGTGGTTAGAATGTGGGGGGAGAGGATATTTCAATAAAACAGTAAGAAATAGTGTTAATCCAGTCTCTGTGGTATCTAAAATTGGATACAATGCCAAAAAATGCTCGAGTTTTTTTTTTTTTTTTTTTTTTTTTTAAGTTTCAAATCTGATTTTTGGGTTTATATAAATTGTCAACAGAATACAAGTGATTATAAGTTTTATAAGTTTCATTAGATAATATAGTTTATATTTTCTTTCTAAATTATGTACTATTTTAAACTATGTAAATAATAATTCTAAACTATGCTTGTTATTATTTTTTCTCAATTAATTCATAAAAAACTCTTGTTTTTTATTTTTTAAAAACAATGACGGGGAAGAGGTAAATGTTTTTTTACTGGCGACTAGAATTTTTTTCTGGCTACCAGATTTTATGAAATTTGTAAAGCCCTGGTTACACCTATTGTGTAAGTTGTCACATTAAGTCGGCAAAGAATAACATTCAGATCAAACCCCAAACGAAACGGTCCCGCCCAAAACGGAACGGTCGTTTTTAGACACTTCGGCTATAGCAGCACAAATGTGCTTTTACCGGCGTACAAGTAGAAGCCCAGTGTCCTGTTTTGGACACAATTTTTTAGGTTTGAAGTTCGTTTTCCACCTGTCATACAAGTTTCAGCTTCAGTATGCACGTGCAGGGTGGCTAGTGGTCAGGGAAAAATACAGTAAAAAAAGTGGTAATAACCAGTATATTCTTATAGAATAATTCAAATTGATTATTTGATCAAATAATTAACATACATTTTTCTATAAGAGTATACTGGTGTTTATCACTTTTTTTTACTGTATTTTTCCCTGACCACTAGCCACCCTGACGTGGTTATGAAGGGAGTAGTGCAACCTAATTAAAGGTGCTGAATTAATCAAAATTAAGTTTATTTAAGCAGAAAGAGTAAAACTATACTTCTAATATTCTAAAAATTACAAAAACATATAGTGTCAATTTTCGAACTTCACTTGTTCCTACTGTCCGTCAACGCGTTAAATTACATTACGAAATCACATTCATTATTATTTTAAGCATATGAGAATAATAGGGCATTAAGCTCAAAATACATTTCATATGCATGTAGAACATATAAGACAGTATTTTCCTCATAGAGTAAAATTGCTTTCAACAACATTTAACCCGCCAACGACCATTGTCACTCGGGTGACACGGCTTTGCAGTGACCTCTAGGCTTAGATTTAACCCTTTGATTATTAGAATGGAACATATATCGTCCCAGCAAATATGTCTTATTTCCACTCGCACCATTTAAAAAAAAATAATTTCTACCATACACTTATACTCGGATTTTCTCAAGCCATATCTAACACAGAGAAAGTTTTTTGTAAATTGCAGTAGAGTTGGGTTGAGTTGGGTTGATTATTGACGGCCAATTATCTACACTTGGGATATAGACCCGGGAAGAGTGCCCTTCGTGGGGGTCTTTCTAAGGGAACCTAACCTATATTTACGCATGGCTAGATCCACGGCTCGAAGAAAACCACGAAAACTCCGAACGATTAAGCCGACGGGCGCGATTGGGATCGAACCCAGCACCTCCCGTCTACCAGCTTCGAGAGCATAACCTCTCAGCCACTGGAAATTGCAGTAGGAGTTGTAAAAACTAGGGCATATAACCCGAGCTTCCCGGGCTAGAAAATAATAGGTTAAAACCATTTATTTTTTATTAAAAACTCTAATATTTTTTTTACATTTAATAATTTTTTAGATTGCTCCCTAATAACACCAAAGAGCATTTTTATATGAAATATGTCAATTATATATTCAAATAAAATTTTGAAATTCATTAAGAACGGCAATTTCGTATTGGCCGCGTGCCAGAGATTAATAGTTGAAGAAATTGTTAAAAAATTCGTTATTACTGCAGTTTTTCTTATTCTGATAATTTTAGCGTTATAAGCGATTTCGAATTCGTACGTTCGAATTTATAATATTTCGAATTCATGTCTGTTAAATTTGTGATTTATTTATACTATTTTATTTATTACGTAATGACGTTTTAATTTCGATATGGGATATTAGCTGGAAACAAATACTGCACTTTTTATGTTGTTTAAAGTGTAAACGAATTAATATTTTGTGATCGTCTGCAAGTGATAGATATAGATTTAAAAAAGAATCATGCTTGAAATTTAATTTAAATGGTATAATAAATGAGTAAATTGCGATGCTGTTTTCAAACAAATTGAATTTGAAAGTAAATTTTTTACCCTATATAATGGTGTAAAAATTAAAAATGTGCGATGTTTAAAAATTAAAAAAAAATGCAGTAGCAAAAGTGGTAAAACCGAAATTTCATCTTCAAGTGTTGGCATTCGCAAAATGACGTCTGCGTTACGCACGGACACGTTTGTCATTCATAATATAGATAGCAACAGATCCTAACCCATAAGCAAAAGGTTAAATCAATATACACCGTAGCTCATTTATTGGGATCTAGAAGAGTTTACCTAATCATAGAAAAAAGTCCCGTACCTTTCGAATAGTCTTATATGATACTACTAGCAAGCTAAGCTGGCCAATTTCTCTTAACCTGAACACAACTTTAATCAAACGAAATATTGACCTTGAATTTGACCTTGTGATTAAAAACCATATGAACCTTTACTTGGAATGTCCTTCTGTATTTCTGAATACAATAAGAACGCCATTACGTTATTACATTTTTGATGTGTCGGACTAAATTTGGGCTGTTAAGGACAAACTCTTTTAAATGATCATTTACAGTAGGATTTGGTAAAGATCTATAAAATGATATACTAGTATACATTATAGCCATCCTTGAAAACTCAGCTAACTAACAGTGAATGTTTCGTCAAAATCCATTCGGTAGAATATTTTTAAAAGGCTAAGCTTTCATAATCGGGTAGCAAAGTAGAACAATATGCGAGATACTAAAACCATCTCTGATAAACTATATAACTAACAGTGCAAGTCCTGACAAAATCCATTCCGAAAGGTTAATAAACATTTCCGTTTCGAATCAGTAAAAATGTAAATTATAACTTAATAAAAAGTATTTACGATTCAAAAAATAGTAAATTAAAATGTTTTGCATGCTTACGACTAAATAATAATTTTCAAAAAAAGAGATTCGCGTTGAATAAATAGCAAGTCACGGTGCTTAGCACGGTTTGAAATAAAAATTTTTTGCACATTCAGCGTTGAAATAAATGGCACGTTAGCGTACATTTTGGCATGATATTGGTATAACAGTAAAGTACCAAAAGGTATAAAAAAATCTTCGTTCTAAATTAGGCAAATTCTCTGTAGACTCTATTATTGAACTGGTCCGCTTAAAAAAAAAATAAATTGTGTTACATTATGGTGTCTATGGGGTTTACATTATAGTGTCTGTGGAGAAAAATCATTTCCGTTGGATTTTAATGAAGTTACAATACTTCAAATATATTAAAATTGATATGCCTCATTGAGGTGGACTAAAATATGCTATTTGTCGAGAATTAAATAAAAATCATGCACTCGTGACATCATAATTCACTTTTATATTTTAACAGAATAATAAGACTACTATAATTTGTGATTCGTGCTATAGCCAGTATACACGTCAGAACACATTGCCGCTATAATTATCTTTTTACGCGTGAAGGTTTTGCTATGGTACTCCATTGTGAAATTTGCTAATTTTTGAAATTCAATACTTGAAAAATGGTATAATCATTAGATTTAAAATTTATATCAAGAAAAATACAATTTTTTACCTGTCTAACGCAGTCTGTCTAACAATTTTCTGACGAATACTTTTCCAGCTATTAATTTTTTTAGTAACTTCAAATGTTTCATTTTCCGAGATTAATCTGTGGCAATGATTATTGAAAAAAAAACCAGTTGTCAGCAACGCGTAGCTTTTTATTAAAGAGGATAACGGTTATACTTCGGTATATAGTAACAACTAGAAAATGTTAAAAACTGTGTACGCTTTTGGTATTTTTTAGGTATCTACCTTTAACACTGTAAAACTTAATATAATTATACTGCTTAAGTAATTTTAATATAAAAGTTAAAATGAACATAAATAATGGGTAAAAAAAACATCACTATAATAATAAACATAAGAAAAGATTGTTTTCCATTTCATTGTGAAGCATGAATGCAATTTCTTCTACACACGGTATTTTCTAAATATATTTTTTTCCTAAATTCCTGTAAAAGATATTAAATTTCCTAAATACTTAATGAATGGGATTCATCTTCTTTTTCCGATGACATTATACATAATAAAAAATGAACGAGATAATAGCTGTTTCATTATTTTTCTAAAGATAAAATATTTGTGTAGAAAATCGGTCGAACAAAAGATTCTGGATTGTGATCACCACTAAAATCGCTTTTAATATTCTAGACAAAAGATTATAATGTATTATGTTCTATAAAGGATAGAACATTTAAACATTGTTTTGAGGCTGCTTACGTTCAAAGCATTCGATCATTTTGTAATGATATTGTATATTGTATATTAAAATGAACGTTGTCTTATTGGCGACAGAGAAGTTATTAATCTTGTTTATTGAAAAATTATTGTTAGAAAAAATTACAGGACACTTATTAAGTTTTAGTTGAATCGGGGTTTCCTTTCTAAATGCAAACTAAAAAAACGAGCTATGTACATAATATTTGAATAAAATGTGTTTTTCATTTAAGATATATTCAGTTTTTCTTGTAATTACATTATATCAATTTTCTTATTTTTTTCTTAACATATATATTTGTGACAAGCCAATTGGGGCTGTCTATTTTAAAGGAAGCTCATGGCACAGATTTAATCAAACACACAAATTTATTCATAGCAGTAAATAGACAATTATCTGTGGAGCGTGTACATTTTCTCCAGACAATAAAAAGAAAGAGCAAAGTGCCCAGTTAAACTGATGGCATTGAGCTCACAGGCTTTTCACACTAATTGTATATTATACTCTTATTTCAAAGAATAATGCCCTCGAAAAATAAAGAAATCGACAATAAATTAAGGGGGTATTAGTCTCCACCGTTCCCCCCTTTATAGTTAACCAATAAATCCCCAAAACTAATCAGGGAAGTGCCTTACCGGAATGAACCCATATACAAAATTTGAAACAAATCGGATATTTATGTAGGAAAAAACCATTTATTTAAATTAAGGGGGATTAGACCCCCTTTCCCTTCCTTTATACTTAACCAATGAACCCCAAAACTAATCAGAGAAGCGCCTTATAACAAGGAACCTATATACATTTTTTTGAGGTAAATCGGTTATTTCTATCAAGAGTTATCGTGTTACGTACATACATACGTACGTACATACAGAACCTGTGGGCACATCAACTCTCAGGCATTGATAGCCTGTGAGCTACAAAACAAGTCTGAGAGAGGGGTGAATTAATTTTCCAGAACTTATTAAATTTAACTCACTTAATTCGGATCCAAATGACCTCTCACCGTTTGTTTTCCACAAAGTCAACAAATTCACTTTAGCTGATAATATTACTGTAAATGAAATCCCCTGGATTCCACTGTTGCTCTTTATTCGAAACAGAAAGCTCAACTTCTTACCAAATTGGCCAAAACTCACAGCCTATCCAAACTGCTAATCTTAAATTCCACATGATCAAGCACATGGCTTGAATTTCACGAGAGAACTAACTAACTCGATGTCATGCATTCAAAATCCACCGAATCCATCTACTACAGCAATATACAGGGTGTCTAGGATTCCACTGTTGCTCTTTATTGGAAACAGAAAGCTCAACTTCTTACCAAATTGGCCAAAATTCACAGCCTATGATTATATCCAAACTGCTAATCGTAAATTCCTCATGATCAGCACATGGCTGGAATTTCACGAGAGAACTAACTAACTCGATGTCATCAGTTCAAAATCCACCGAATCCATCTACTACAGCAATATACAGGGTATCCAGGATTCCACTGTTGCTCTTTATTCAAAAGAGAAAGCTCAACTTCTTACCAAATTGCCCAAAACTCACAGCCTATGAATCTATCCAAACTGCTAATCGTAAATTCCACATGATCAACACATGGCTCGAATTTCACGAGAGAACTAACTAATTCGATGTCATGCGATCAAAATCCACCGAATCCATCTACTACAGCAATATACAGGGTATCCAGCATTCCACTGTTGCTCTTTATTCGAAACAGAAAGCTCAACTTCTTACCAAATTGGCCAAAACTCACAGCCTATGATCCAAAATTCTAATCGTAAATTCCACATGATCAACACATGGCTCGAATTTCACGAGAGAACTAACTAACTCGATGTCATGCGATCAAAATCCACCGAATCCATCTACTACAGCAATATACAGGGTGTCCCAAAAGTTCTTGACACACTTTAAAATTCAATAAAAGATCAAGCAATTGGCGTACAAGAGTGCGGTTTGGACGAAAATAGTTCTTAAGGTCTGTAATATTGTTTAAACAAATAAAAAAATAGTTCTAAAAATTTATCATAGATGACGCTGCTTCCAGAAAGTTATCGAATAGGTAGAATGCATTTATACATGATAATTTCGAAAGACGCACAATGCGTATGCACAGTTTTTGATCAAACGATGGCTACCCACGTTCCAAAACTTAACAATTCACCCACTTGAGTTCGATTAGACGAGTGAGGATGGATAGACGAGTATTATTAACTTCGGGAATGTGGATTGCCATAGTTTGGACAAAAACAATTCTTACGCATTATGCGTCTTTCTCCCTTTTTAAGCATAAAGGCATTCTACTTATTGGATAACTTTCCAGAAGCAGCATCATCTATAATAATTTTTTGGAACTATTTTTTTTATTTGCTTAAACAAAATTTCATATCTCAAGAAGCATTTTCGCCCAAACCGCAATCTCGTACGCCAATTGTTTGAACATTTATTGAATTTTAAAACATATGAAAGGCTTTTGGGACACCCTGTATATAGCTGCTACACAACCACAGTTACCTAATTAACAAAAATAAACGTAACAACCAGATTCCTGAAAATACATATGTAATTTTCGAAAATGATAGAAATGACAGAATAGATCTGATTTGCGCACAAATATTAGGATTTGGGACAATATGATAGCACGCAAAATCTCAAAACTGACTCCTCCACTACAGCACATGCCCCACCAGTGGCTGACAATTTCTGCTCTCAAAGCTGGTAGACAGGAGGTGCTGGATTCCCTGTCGCGTTCGTCGACCTAACCGTTCGGAGTTTTTCGTGGTTTTCTTTGAACCTTGCCGTAAATACGGGTTAGGATCCCTTCGAAAGACTCCAACGGAGGGCACTCCCCCCCCTAGGGCCTATATCCCTCGTGTTGATAATCGGCCGACATAAAGAACCCAACCCACTGCAGGACACTTATAAAAGAGTAGCTAGGTACTCTGTCACATATTTTGCATGCTACTTCATTGAACGAAAAAGAACATCGTGGGAAAAAGGGTCAGGCTTTGCCATCATGGAAAAGGGCCGAAAAAATAGTTATATATCTATTCAAAATATTAAAAAATTCCTCAACAGTAGATTTTATTAACCTGTTGATTACAGGAAAGGAATGGCGATTATTTTTATATTCAACCGTACCATTATTACCAAATAAAATCGTGGCAGATTTCTCTTGAAAGTATCCTTGTATAAGTGTATGGCAGATATTATTTTATAAAAAGTGGTACGAATAGAATACAAAATAATTGCTGGGATGACATACGTCCCGATCCCGTAATCAATGAGTTAATGCATTATCGGTAGGACGGTGAATGAGTCAAAATATATCTTATAACTGAAAAATGAAAGAGTATTCATTAATCAGACGCGTAAATAAAATCTGCTAATAATGAAAGTTTCATATTATGCAATATATATTTTTAAATCATTCGTAGTAATCACCGTGTTACGTTTTTGAGATAGAGTGTTCCTCTTAGGGAAGTTTCTCATATTATTATGCGCAAAATAATGAAGCTTTATGTGTATTTAAATTTTCGTTTTCTATGGATGTATTGAGTATTGGAAACGTAAAAATTTAAAGCAATAAAGCATCACTTCGAAAAATCATAATTTGAAACGTTGGTTTTAAAACGCTTAGCCAAAATTTTCACGTATGCATTTTACTGCTCCTGCAGTTAAAAAAGATACCCGTCATCAGAAATATTTCAGGAAAAGAAATACGACTTTCAATAACGGTATAAATGAAAGCTGTTCGGAAAAAACCGGCTTAAAGCAGAAAACTTTTATGTCGATCCATCGGCATAAAGTACGTTTACGCCATTTGCATCTGTAATTTTATCGGAAATACCTGAAGAATTTTTAGATGGATGTTAAATAAGAAGTTTAAATATTTATGGCTTTTACAGTTACATTAAAAGATACTTTTGTTTAATTACGCTACAATTATAGTGCTTTTTCACATTTTTAAAAACCGGTATTTAACCTTTGGAATACGAGAGAGTATTGGCGACTATTCTTGCATTCAATCCTACCACGTTTTACAAAAATGTTTCTTCCTGGTAGATTTGACTTTAAAATATCACAGTATAAGTGTATGTTAATTATTATTTTTATTTTATTTTATTTTATTTATTTATTTATTTATTTATTTATTTATTTATTTATTGCAAATTTTGAATATCTTCTTGGCTTATAACCATTTTGATTATCTATATGTATCAGTTTTGAAAGCATAATCATACTTTGAGTGTGTACTTCACTTTTATATAACTTAGTTGATTCCTTCTTTAATGGATTTTAATATTTAGGGTTAGCTGCTTTGGATTTAAAAATTCAGAATATTATCAAGAAATTTTATTTTTTTCATACAATGGAATCGATCATGCTCCGTCCTGTAACCAAATCTTTTGTACGTCTCTGTAAATGAACGATAAATGTTAAGCATTAATTTATGTACAGAATACATGTTGTAATGCACCTCGGTGATCCTTTTTAGGTGCGTTCGAAAATATATAAATACGTGGCACCAATAGTCGTCGTCTGGTCCGTCCGTCTGTCCGCATAAAACAGCTCAAAAACTACCCAACCGAATGTTTTGAAATTTAATGTATATAATCGTTGCAGAATTTTATAGAGTCATTTCAAATTTTATGAAAATTGAATCAAAACTTAAAAATATATTAATAAAAGCATTTATTATGTAACTTGACATTTTTAAAAATCAGTACTACCTTGGTATAGCAGCTTCCGAGGATTAATCACCATGCGACCGATATGTATCGCCAAGTTATCTGACATGTAGAACGTTATAGTCATATATGACGAATATGACATTTCATAACCTCTATGATCAAGTTTAGTCACATTCAGAGCCGTCCTTAGGGGTGTGAAACAGGTACGGCCGTACAGGGCCTCGCACCTAGGAAGGCCTCGCGCCCAAAAGACAAATTGATGCAAAATAGCTAAATAATTATTATTTACTTTGTTGTGAGTTAACTATTGTACATATAAGTACTATGTATGTATAAGTACGTATAAGTACATGACACTTTGGTTCCGTCGATGCCATTTCACCAGAGTTGCCAAGTCTCCGGCTTTTTGCACACCAGTAAAATTTTAGAGAAAAATATTGTTCTTTCAAATCACAGAATGCTAAAATTAAATTAAACAACATTTTCTGTACTAAAATACTGGTATACAAAAAGCCGGAGACTTGGCAGGTCTGCATTTCACCCTTCCCCTCGATAGCTCGGACTCTAATTGTCACAGGCCTATAGACGTTGTGTGATTCAACATCATGAGGGCCATTATCATTTTCTTATCAAACCCCAAATTTTGATAAAATGCCGAACATAAGAGGACGACAAATTTAAACTCTTATAACTGTGACCAAATTATGAACAAAGTGACATAAGTTTACAAGAGACATTGTCGTTTTTTTTTTAACGGAAGCCCCTAAATTTTAGTATAGTGCAAATATAAGGACTCGATAACCGCACACACTTATAATTCAGATCCAAACTGCCGCAGCCAATGAAAGTTTTGTATTGTAAACATAATAATTTTAAAGAGGGATGGACTTTGTCGCTTTAATATAATAAATTTTGAAATGTCACACAAAATATGAGTGTACTACGACAACTACAGCTTGAGTTATAAATGTTTAATTTGTTACCAACTTATATTTATAATACGGATCCAAATTGCCGCAGCCAATGCAAGTTTTGTATGGTAAACATAATAATTTTAAAGAGGTATGTACTTTGTCGCTTTAATATAATAAATTTTGAAATGTCACACAAAATATGAGTGTACTACGACAACTACAGCTCGAGTTATAAATGTTTAATTTACTACCAACTTATATTTAAAATGCACTAAAATATGTCTAGCTTCGTTAAAACATCGACAGAGAAGATAACTTCCCCCTGAAAGGTTTTCCATACAAAATTTGTTGGAACCGCGACAATTTAGATCCGATTTATAAGTATTTTTGGTTAACGAGCCCTTATATTCGTGCTATACTAAAATTTACTTGCTTTGGTTAAAAAAACCGACAAAGTCCCTCCTTTATAATAATGATATTTATCATGCAAAATATGAGAGCATTCTACGATAATTACGGATCACGTTATAAGTGTTTTAAATTGGGAACCCCTTATATTTATGATATACTAAAATATAGGTGGAGGGGCTTCGATAAAAGAATTGAAAGAGCTAGGGATCTGACGGTTGGTTGGTTTGACGGTTGGCTGATGAAAATATTTTTATTTCTAAGTCTATACAATCTTTTATATGTAGATGACTCCTTTTTCAAAATTTGTATTCAAATAAAAAAAAAAATAGACACATTTTGCAGTCGAACAGTACCTTTCTCATCACTATGCGGCAATTTCACGATTAAAAAGTATGAGAATGTTCATTCTCTCTTTCTCTCTCTTTTAACCACTGTACAATATTACTAATATACCTCCCTCCCCTCCAAAAAAAAAGACAGAAAAAGTGGCTCCGATATGACACGGTCAGAATGAATTTTCTGACCGTTCCAAATTTCAAAAGCCGATTAAGTTGTGAGAGTAATGTTGCCAATTTTGAGGATGTTTTTTATTCAAAATATCGACCAGAATTTCGAAATAGTACCTCCAATTTATTTAATCACATGCTATAATGTCATTAATTAAAGCAAAAATTACTATTAAAAATTTCTAGTAGATGAATAAAATAACAGCTAAATTGGTAACATTAGTCGGAAAGGAAAAGCCTCGCAAAAGTTCTTGCACTCGGCCTCGCTTTCGCTAAGGATGGCTCTGGTCACATTCTTCATTTTATTAAATCATATCACACGTAACTAATTCAATGATATCCCACTATAGGAACTGATACTAGGTTGCCATGGTGATTTCGTCCTATTTCAAATGAAGTCATATTATTTCCGTATTACTGAATTTAAAAACCGAATTTGTATACTAAACTTGTTTAATTATAGCACTCCTATAATTTACCGACAGTTTTTTGGATAGATGTTTCCGGAGAAATAGATATTAAATGGAAAAAGAGTCTAAATATGGATTTCAAGCTCTGAAATTTTCAAAGCTAGGCTTAAGTTTACCATTGTAATTTTCAGTGACTATCAGCAAAGATAAAATGTTGCTAACTTAAATTGTACTTATTTTATATCGAAAATAATCTTATCATAATAACAGACGATATAGCTCATTTCACTGAAATAATAATAGTACGAAAGCACATCATTTGTCACGTTTGAGGTACAATTTCAAACTTGTTAGTTTCATTATGTTTCGAATATCGTAATATCATTAAAATGCATCGCAAACGATTTTTAAACATAGATTATAATGTAATGTAATTTTATGTACGTTCTTGTAAACGAACTATATACTGTACTTAGTCTACATTCCCCGGAAAGAATATTGTAGTAGAAGGAGTGTAGTCCACCTTATTGACGCATATCAATTTCGTGATGTTTGAAATAGTAAAACTTCAATAAATTACCCTGCAAACGATTTTTTCCATGATGTAACGGAATTCTTTTGTGCGGCCCTGTGAAAGAACTATAAATTCATCTCACTTTCAATAGCAAACGTTCTACAGTAAACCTCAATTACATATAAAAATTACATAGGAATCCGAGTGTATTTACGAGAGTTAAAGTGCGGCCAGACGGCAGACAGATAGATATGGATATAGCTATATTAAAATGCGTAAAAATAGATATATTTATGTATGCACGTATTTTACTAAAAAAGGGAGAACTCTAGTTATTTTAATGATAGAAACATTAACCGACAGGATCTGTGTAGTTTTACTACAATTCTTTTATAGAAAATTTTCCCTTATTAAATCGAATTTTTTTTTTTTTTTTTACAATTTCTGTGATCGTAAAAGGATTTTTAATCTGAAGAATAAATATTAGGCGATTATTTCTGATCTGAAATAGTGGTTCCATACTCCTTGCAAATTTTAAGGAGTGTACGCAATTTGTACCAGGGATGAAAATTCTCCGTCTATTTGCATACCAGTATAATCTTAGAGAGAATGTTTTTTTATTTAATCGGAACATTCTGCGATTTAACAGAACAACGTTTCCTCTAAGATTATACTGGTATTCAAAAAGACGGAGCTTTCTCATCTCTGTTGTACTTATCATGATATATAAGTTTTCAAAATGCATATTATTGGGTTGTTCAAAAAGTTTCTTCCATTTGTGAAAACCGATTCGTACCGGAAAATTCTGCCCGTTGATTTTTAGACCTTAGATATCCAAATTAATCTCTAATAATTAAATGATAGAATTTTCCGGTACAAACTAACTTTCCCAAACAGAAAGAACTTTACGAACAACCCAATAAAACCCACGGATTTAAATAAACCTATTTAGAATAAAAAATTATATTTAATTGAAAACAACACACACACACACACACACATATATATATATACATATACATATATATATAATTTCTTTTGGTGGTATATAAATGAATACACGTATTAAGTAAAGTTTCTAGTTAGATACAGTTATATTTTATCCGTGAATTATACTAAATGCATTCCGGAAATTTAAAATCGTTTCATCTCTTACTTCACTGACGAAAAATAAAACCAAACAGTTTAAAGATGAATAACACATTTGTTCCGAGATTTATTCTTGTTTTTTTTTTATTAAAAATACTTGATTGCTGCCATGGTTTTGAAATAGTAATCCATGTGTAAAAATCAATTTATGACACCGTACTTCAAAATTTTATCTATAAGTATATCCATTCATAATTTTTAAAGGCCTCATAAAGATACTAAAAAAGTGCATTCGGATGTATTTTTAAAATATAATTCAACAATAAAATAAAATAGAAAACAAAAAACTTTAATATCGGTATTTCATTTTCACAAAACGAAAACGTGTTATAAAAAGAGGAAGAATTCTCAGCGAATTTAACAAATCATAGCGAATATCTGCACTTGTATTTCCTTTATCTATTACTGGCACAAATAAATAAAATGGGTTAGCACGAAATGAAATAAGTCCAATTTTTATTTCGTAGAAGTGTTATAGTTTCAACTTTTTTTATTTTCTTAAGATCATTTTAATTTTTTTTTTTTGTCAAAATAGAATTAGATTCATAAGAGCTTAAAAAAATACCAATTATGAAATTATTTTATACATTTTGCATTTATATCGGATTATATCAAACGTGTTAGCTTTTTCGTTTTCGATTTTGGTTGCAGTTTTTTTTTTTTTTCACTTTCGGAACCGTTTCCGAAAATGAAAGTAGCCACATTAAAAAAAAAAAAAAAACTGCAGCCAAAATTGAAAAAGTGCCACAGCACAACGTAAGACATCGACCTAAGCTATCCTATGAGAAAAAAATCATTTAATAATATTAGAATACAAGCGAGAAATTTGAAAAGAACTCTCCTATAAGTTTAACATTAGCTTGCGAGTTTCTTCGCGTGACTAGAGAATGCTCTTAGTAGGGTTTGCATTTGCGAAACTGGTAACAATAGGCAGAAGGTGCAAAAATAAGTAAAAGTAGATATAAAATAATAATGTGAATAGTGATAATATCTTAGCATAAGTGTATGGCAGAAATTATTTTTTCCAAAAATGGTACGAGGAGAATAAAAAAATAGTACTTGGGTCAGTATCTGATACCCGTCAGGAAAAGGGTTAAAATAATTTTTTACTTTTGCCATTCTGTATTAATGAAAACAATGCAAGACGTTATCTTAACTATTTAGAAAAATAAGATAACTTCTTACACAGTTTTAGTGTTCATTTGTAGAGTATTTATTTTATTAAAATTACTTGATTGCTGCCATTGTTTTGAAATAGTAATTCACATGTAAAAATAAATTTTTGACACCATATTTCAACATTTTATCTATATCTATTTCAAATTTTGAAAAACCTCGTGAAGACACCAAAAAAGTGCATTCGGATGTATTCATAAAATATAAATCAAGAATAAAATAAAATAAAAAACAAAGCACTTCGATATCGGTATTTCATTTTCATAAAATGAAAACAAACGTGTTATAAAAATAAAGAATTATCAGCGAATTTAACAAATCATATCGAATATCTAAACTATTTCCTTTCTCTATTACTGACACAAATAAATAAAATGGGTTAGAGCGAAACGAAATAAGCCCAATTTTTATTTCGCAGAAATATTATAGTTTCAGCTTTTTTTTTTGCTTTCTTAAGATCATTTTAAATTTTTTTGTCAGAATGAAATTAGATTAATAAGAGCTTAAAAAAAAACAATTATGAAATTCTTTAACACACTTTGCATTTATATCGGGTTATATCATACGGGTTAGCTTTTACTTTTTCGATTTTGGTTGCTGTTTTTTTTAAATTATTTTTTTATAGTATTTCACTTTCGGAACCGTTTCCGAAAATAAAAGTAGCCTCATTAAAAAAACTGCAGCCAAAATTGAAAAAGAACGAATGCACAACGTTAGACATCGACCACAGCTATCTCATGCAAAAATAATCATTTAAAAATATTAAAATGCAAGCGAAAAATTTGAAAAGAACGCTCCCATAAGATTATCATTAGCTTGGGAGTTTCTTCGCGTGACTAGAGTATGCTCTTAATAGGGTGAGCATTTGCGAAACTGGTAACAATAGGGAGCGGGTGCAAAAATAAGTAAAAGTACATAGAGCACTGCGAATAATGAAAATATCCTAGCATAAGTGTATGGCAGAAATTATGTTTTCCAGAAATGGTACAAGGAGAATAAAAAAATAGTACTTTGACCGGCGTCCCATACCCGTAAGGCAAAGGGTTAAAACAATTGTTTATTTTCGCCATCCTTTATTACTGAAAACAGTGTAAGACGTCATCTTAATTGTTTAGAAAACTAAGACAACGTCTTACACTGTTTTTAGTGTTTATTTGTAGATTATTTATATTATATGTTAATTGTTTAGGATTTTTAAGCTGTTAGGGAAATCCGCCATATCTAAAATAAATAATCTATAGCGCCCGCTGATCCGCTGCATGGTTATAGCTACGGCATATAGCCGTAGGCTATAGCCGTTGTACCGGCTATAGCTGCTATAGCCGTTGGCATATAGCTACACTGAAAATGTGTCACTGTGGCTATTGCTACAGTGACACATTTTCAGAAAATGGTAAGCGAGTATAAAAGAATAATCGCAGCGAATTTAAAACACTATATCGAATATCTGAAGTTTTGTTTTGCTTATCATATATCTCCTAAAGAAATAAAATGGGTTTGAATGAAACCAATTCAATTTTTATTTCGTAGAAATATTATAACTTCCCTTTTTTTTACAACCTTAATTAAAATTATATTGACTTTTTTTTTCTTCAGAAAAACAATTAAATTAATTGCAACTTAACAAAATTATGAAATGTTTTGATAAATTTAGTTGTTTGTCGGATTTTACCCAATAATATTATTTTTTAAACTTCCTAAAAATATATTTTAGATGCACGTTTCAACAACTTCAAAATCTCTGTTACTGGTTTTACGTGTTCATTGTACATTTTGTCTCAAAAATTGTTGTTTGTCCCGTTCTAATCTGTCTATGCAAATAACAAAAACTGTAATACGACACCATTGAATGAAAACATAGTAATGATCAATGACATACACACAGAACTGAAATCACATTCATTTTTCATTAAATTTACATCAAACATTGGCGGAAGAATGTGACAACTGTCTTGCAGACCTGATGAGGGACTAAATCAACTTTTGACACGAGACTAGGTAGATTTTTTTTTCTAGTTAATGTTTGTTTTTAAATTATTTCTTATTTTCAATATTAAGGATATGCTTTTTCGGATTAAAGTAGTTTTTACTTTTAAATAATCGTAAAAGTCGATTCGTTTCTACTTTGTAGTTTGTTCTTATTGAAACGTTAGCATTTTTAACGCTTACCAACATAGTTAAGAAGTGTTTCTGTTTGTCTGTCCTTCTATTTGTCTGCCGTCTGTCCGGGAGTGCTCTATCTCACGTAAATATACTTGTATTGTAATGGAATTGATATATGTTAATGAGGTTCACCATGGCATTTTCAGTATTGAAAATGGTTGATTGATTTTATGACGGTCAATTATCTTATCATGGGATATAGGCCCTAGAGGGAATTGCCATCCGTGGGGGACATTCTATGGGATCCTAACCCGTATTTACGGCAAAAAACCATGGAAAGGTTAGATCGACGAGCTTTGAGAGAAAACCTCTCAGCCACTGGTGCGGCTGGTATTGAAAATGTGTGTAGCTTTTTTAGTTCGTTTATAAGGACCCTCAAAAGAATTCCATTACATTATGGTTTATAGGTAAACATCCTTTACAATGTATTTTAATGATGTTACACCATTTCAAACATATTGAAATTGATATACATCACTGAGATGCCCTGCAAGATGCTTACTGTAAAATATCCTGTGCAATACATTTATCGTTAATTTACAGGGGCACACAAAAGTTTCCGGTAATAGTACTGTGAAAGAGCAATAAATGCAGGAAGTGCGTTTTCTGCTGTGGTACGTGTTTTTAAATGTAACTAATTTTTTGCATATTACTTGGTGTGTATAAATTCTATAGATAACATACATGGCTGCATAAAATATCTCGATTACATTACATTTCTGTTTATTGACGAATATTGCCGAGGGGAATTTTCAACTGAGCTATGCGTTTCCTAGGTGAACTAAATTTTAGTATACACTGCAAATCTTTATACACTTTTCAGAACACTTTTTCGAACACTTACTTTGTCACCTTTTTTAGAACACTTTGAAGCGCACTTTTTGGAACAATTTTTCGAATACTTCTGAGAACACTTTTTTTGTCAAGCACACTTTCTAGTGCACTTTTTGAAAGCGATGATTTCACAAGTGTGTCCAAATGCGCTCCCAATCCATTCTCAAATGTGTTTCCAAGCTTAGACTTAACAGATATCCTGAGCAGAGCACTTTCGGTACACTTTCAGAACACTTTCTTTATAGCGGAACATATTCGGAACACATTCAGGGAACACAACCAGTACACATTAAAGTAACTGAAACACTTTTTGTGAATCAAAGCGTCCCAAAAATGTCCCCAATGTGTGCTAGAAATTTCAGTGTACTGTGTAGTATATACATACAACTCTATAGATCAGTTACAGGGCTATAAAAATAATACTGATATTTATACAACAATTGATGGTAATTTCTAAAAATGGTTTTTGAAATGTGCTGAGCGTTTTCCAAATTGTTTACTTAGACATCATTTTTCACCTTATTAAGGCGGTATTAAAAAAATATTTTTCCATGCTCAACAACTCAAAATTTTGAGACACATTTTCAGACTCATTTTTAAAAGTAAATACATGAAACTAGGTGAGGTGATTTATGAAGAGATTTATAAGGGACTTATGTTTTTATTTTTCGTTAAATTAATTAGAAATTGATTTACAAACACTTATCTTCACAGTACGATAATTGTTTTTTTGTTTCCAGTGAAATTCGGTTCAAAATGTCCACTTTGACAGCATTTTAAAAAATATATTCTGACTTTATCAAAAAATCGAGACAATACGTACATTATAAAGTTCCTGAATAAGAGAACCTGCCAATTGGATGCATTTTAGAGCAAAATTGAATTTAAAAATGTGTCTCACAATAAGCAGTTTAGATTTAAGTACACCCTTAATATGTGAACTTTTGTTACAGTATTCTGAATATTGGAAAGTGTTTCACAGCCTATGCGTGACGCATGATTTATCGTTCTTGTTAACATTTAAAATAACCAAGCTGTTTAGCATGAACATACAAAAATCTGTTTTGGAAATAATAAATTTATGACACCGTATTTCAATATTTTACTTAAATATCTCCATATCGAATTTTGAAATGCCTCAGAAAAGCACATATAAACTGCATTCCATCATTTTTGTAAATTGCAATTGAAAAGAAACACATTATCATCGATATTTCTTTAAACAGTGACACCTTTTCATAAAACGAAAATGGAATATAAAAATGAATTCTCAACGAACTTAACAAATCATATCGAATTTCTGCACTTTTATTTCCCTTATCTTTTCTGGCATAAAGAAATAAAATCGGTTTGAAGGGAATGATATCAGGCCAATTTTTATTTTACAGAAATGTTATCACTTCAATTTTTTTTTCTTAAGTTCGTATAGATTTTTTTTCAGAGAAAGATACGATTCATAGGAACTATAAAAAATTACTGTGAAACTGTGTTTCGTTTTGATAAATTATGTACTTTGTATTTTTCTTTTTATTATTACCAAAGGATCCAACCCGGACTTCCCGTTATACAGAACACACTAGCCGTTGTACAGAGCATAGGTAAAAACATTTTTTTCAAGTAAAAATGCTAATATATTTTTTACATTAATTTTTTCTTAATTGCTCAGTAACAACACCATTTTTATATGAAAAATATTCATTATGTATTCAAAAATTTTAATCATATTAAATACGATACTTTCGTATTAGCCATATGCTAGAGGTTAATAGCCTAAAAATTACTGATTAGATCTGATTATATCAGTGTTTAAGCCCGTAGATCGAATACAGAGCTGTTAAAATTGCATTTTATTTATATTATTTTATTTATGTATTTATTTATTGACGAAGCGTTAATTTCGTTATGGGAATACAGTGAAACAGTTTATTGTTTCAATGGGATACGCAGTTAGTTGCAAGCAACTCCACTCCCTGTCTATGAGTAATTGTGTATCACATCTTAAAGGAGCCATGTGAAAAAATTATAAAAATAGCAAAAAATGCACTTAAAACAGGAAAAGAAGCTATGGATCGCAGTGTCAACATCAACAGCCAATCCGAAATTAGAAACTAACCAATCACGAATTGGCTTACGTAGAGCAGCCAATCAGGAATTACATGAGATTTAAGATCGAAAGCGAGTAAGAGAGTATTGAGTAAATAAATGATAATTTTGAATATAAACAAGGGAAACAAAAATACCACAATGATTTCTTTCAAAATATAGTGGTAAGAAAAGAATAAATCTGGCAGACATGCATGCATTCGCTAAATACAGTCATTTGTTAAAAGTCGGTTGATAAAATAATACATTATTAAAATATATGGAGAAACAATAATAATAAAATATAATACATTATTAAAATAAATGGACAAAAAAAAATTAATTTATTTTTCTGTTACAGAAATAACGAAACATCAGATAACAAAGGAGCTAACCAATCAAGAATTGGCTTACGTAGAGTAGCCAATCAGGAATTACATGAGATTTAAAATCGAAAGCGAGTAAGAGAGTATTGAGTAAATAAACGATAATTTTGAATATAAACAAGGGAAACAAAAATACCACAATGATTTCTTTCAAAATATAGTGGTAAGAAAAGAATAAATCTGGCAGACATGCATGCATTCGCTAAATACAGTCATTTGTTAAAAGTCGGTTGATAAAATAATACATTATTAAAATATATGGAGAAACAATAATAATAAAATATAATACATTATTAAAATATATGGAGAAACAATAATAATAAAATATTATACATTATTAAAATATATGGAGAAACAAAATAATTTATTTATTTTTCTGTTACAGAAATAACGAAAACATCCAGAGTTATTCATTGCGAATTTGCGAATGAAAATGGCACCATAATTTGATATATATTTTCATATTTGGTCTTATTTCTGAAATGAAAAACCCTTTTAAAGTACCTGTTACTTGAAATTGTATATCTATTCTATGTATACTTTTAAAAATATAAAAATATGGATATTTTTTAACCGCTTGTTCGTTCCATTTACGCGAAAGAGATATAAACTAAACATCTTGGTGAATTTATGAAATCATATCGAATATATTCACATTTATTTCCCTTATATTTTTACGCATCAAGATATAAAATGAGTTAGAGCGAAACGAAAAATCTACAATTTGTCTTTCGTAAAATGTTATCATTTGGATTTTTAACTTCAACCATGATCATTTTGACATTTGTTTCGTGAAAAAAGTGAGAAAAAGGAAGAAAGGCTTCCGTGAAGAGAGAATTTAATAAAATAGTTGAAATGTGTTTATGAATTCGTTTGTGTGTCTGTGCTCGAACTCGCATAAATATACTCCTATTCCCATGCAATTGATATATGTTATTGTGGTTTACTGTGACACGTTCGGTATTGAAAATGAAGTTTGTAGCAGTTATATTTCAGTTACAGGTACACTGAAAAGAATTCTGTTACATTGCAGTCAATGGGGAACATCGTTGGCTGTGTATTTTAATGATTCGACAATATTTAAAACATAATGAAACTTCTATCCGTCAATGAGGTGCATTACAAGATGTTTACGATAGAATATGGTAAGAATTGCATTCGTCGTTAATTTACCAGGATACACAAAAGAATTCGGTTGCAGTACTATATAATAACGGCAATTGCTGGAAGTGCGTTTTCAGTTCTGGTACGCGTTTTTAAATTTAACTAAAGTTTTCCCTATTATTTGATATGTATCAATTCTATAGATCCTATACAGGGCAGCACAAAAGATTTAAGGTACATTTTCGTTTATTGACAAAAATTGCTGAAGGGGTATTTTCAACTGTGCGTTTCTTAACTGAACTAAATTTTAGCATACAATCTAGTATATATACAAATGTATTGATCACATACAGAGCTGAATAAAAGACTATTGATGGCAGTTGCTGAAATTGGGTTTTCAAATGTGTTATGAGTTTTCTAAATTGTTTACTTTGACATAATCTTTTATCTTATTAAATGGTGAAGTTTTGTTAAAGTATTCTGTAAGTAATAATCGAATTATGTTTGCTTAATAGGCGTATAGCCAACATAATGAAAAATTACCCAAGCCGGGACTCGAACCCGGGTCATCAGTATAGCGCATTGAAGTTCTACCAACTGAACCACTTGAGAACGATACTCAGCCTGGAACTTTCTCACTATAACATGTTGGCAAGGCTTCAAACGCAGCACAAGATGGAACATTTTCCGTGAGCCACCAACCCTGGGGCAAACACGAAATCAAAGACAATCCAGCATCAATAATTGAATAAATTCATATTTAATACTTTAGATATTTTTCCATAGAAAATTTCACACGCCTTGCATTCATAATAATCTGTCAAACTTCAAATAAAACTGTCCTTAAACCTTAAATAAAAAATCAGATAAATTTTTCTTATCCCGGGTTCGAGTCCCGGCTTGGGTACTTTTTCACTATGTTGGCTATACGCCTATTAAGCAAATAAAATTCGATTATTATGAATGCAAGGCGTGTGAAATTTTCTATGGAAAATTTTCCGAAGCATTAAATATTCTGTAAGTGTTCGAAAGTTTTTCATAATCTATACTCGATGCATGATTTTTCTTTCTTGCATTTTTTTTTGTTTTAGTGATAAAATTTGAGTTTACTAAACAGTTGAAAATTCATTTTTATGAAAATGCAACAAATGTTATTTGTGGAAATTCTATAATAAAGATACATAATTAAAAAAATATATATATTTTATGTAATTTCGATCGTATGTATTTGACTATCTTTACCTTGTAATTAGTTAAGTATTTTTTTTAATATGTGGTCAATTGGGGCTAATATCAGGCACCCCAAAAATGTGGCTAATGCAAGATGCACAAAAAAGGTGCGAATTTTTCTAGTAGTAAAATTGGCATTGTGATTATTTTGCATAGAATACATCATTTTACTTGTATGCATTACGAATACAATGAAAATTAAAAAAGAAATTTCCATTGCATAACCTTACTTCTTCTTAACACTTTTCCAACCTAGTTGAAAAGTGTTTTAGACTTCGGTATGTTTGGCCGTCTGGCCGTGCTTTAACTCCCGTAAATATGCTCGACTTGCCTTGCAATTTTTATATGTTATTGTCGTTATCTATAGCATGTTCCCTATTTCAACTGAAGTATGTAGCACTTATAGTTTTTTTACAGGGACACTCAAAAGAATTCCGTTACATTACGGACTATGGGGAAAAATCATTTGCGGTTTATTTTAATGATGTTACACAATTTCAAACACATTGTAATTGATATATATCACGAAGGTGCATTACAAGAAGCTTAATACGGAATAGGGTGTGCATAGAACTTATAGTTAATTTACAGGGACAGTCAAAAGAATTCCGTTACATTACGTCTAATGAGAAAAATCATTTGCGGTTTAATTAAACAATGTTTCACTTTTTTAAACGCATTGAAATTTATATATATCACTAAGGTGCATTACAAGAGGCTTACTACAGAATAGTGTGTGTATAGCAGTTATCCTTCATTTACAGGGACACACAAATGAATTCTCTACTGTCTGTTAACAATAATTCCTGGAAGTGCGTTTTAAGTTGCTGAACGCGATTTTAAATTTAACTCACTTTTTGTCTCTTACTTGGTGTGTATAAATTCTGTAGATCATATACAGAGCAACACAAATGTTCGCGAACATATTTCTGTTAATTGACAGAAACTCCAGAAGGAGAATTTTAAACTGTGCTACGCGTTTCCTAACTAAACTAAAATTTAGCATCCTATGTAGTATATATACAAATTTATAGATCATACACAGGGCTGAATAAAAGTATTCGGATATTTTTCCGAATATTGTACATGTTGGAAATATATGTTGGAAAATCCTGAATTTACGTTTTTAAATATGTTATGCGTTTTACAAATTGTTTACTTATATGTTATCTTTCAGCATATTAAATGGTAATGATTTGTAAAATTATTTTGGAAGCGTTGGAAAGTGTTACATAATCTATTCTTGACGCATGATTTTTCTTTCTTGTTAAATTTAACTAAAGTTTTGCCTATTATTTGATATGTATCAATTCTACAGATCCTATACAGGGCTGCACAAAAGATTTCTAGTACATTTTCGTTTATTGACAGAAATTGCTGAAGGGGTATTTTCAACTATCGTTTCCTAACTGAATTCAATTTTAGCATATAATCTAGTATACATACAAATCTATTGATCACATACAGGGCTGAATAAAAGACTATTGATGGCAGCTGCTGAAATTGGGTTTTCAAATGTGTTATGAATTTTCAAAATTGTTTACTTTGACATAATCTTTCACCTTATTAAATGGTGAAGTTTTATTAAAGTATTCTGTAAGTGTTCGAAAGTGTTTCATAATCTATACTCGATGCATGATTTTTCTTTCTTCGATTTTTTTCTCTTTTAGTGATAAAATTTGAGTTCACTAAACAGTTGAAAATAATTGCAACAAATATTATTTGTGGAAATTCTATAATAAAGATATTTAATTTAAAAAAAAATATTTTATGTAATTTCGGTCGAATGCATTTTACTATCTTTACCTTGTAATTAATTATTTTTTAATATGGGGTCAATTGGGGCTAATATCAAGCACTCCAAAAATGTGGCTAATGCGAGATGCACAAAAATGGTGCGAATTTTTCTAGTAATAAAATTGGCATTGTGATTATTTTGCATAGAATACATCATTTTACTTGTATGCATTACGAATACAATGAAAATTTAAAAAGAAAAATCTAATGAAATTTACATTGCAAAAACCTTACTTTTTTTTAACCCATTTATGCCTAGCGTCCCAATTTTGGAACGCTTTAGTAAAATGGGAGAAAGTGCATTTCACACAACTTTTTTTTAATAGAAATTTGGTGTCTTATTTTATCGAGGACTCCTCGATAAAATAAGACAAATTTCTATTTTAAAAAAAAAGCGTTGTGAAATGCACTTTCTCACATTTTACTAAAGCAGCGACGCTAGGCATAAATGTTAATAAGAAAAACGTTTCTGTCATACTTCAAAATTTTGACGTAAACCTTAAATAAAAACTCAGATAAATTATTCTTATAGGCCTTTATTCAGTAAAAAGATTTTAATATATTTATCGTTTGAATATGTTCAACGTAGTCTCAGTTATAAATCATCAAACTCAGGAGGCTAATGTGGGGGGGTTTGGTTAATGTTTGGGGCTAATATGAGACAGTGCTTGCGACTGTAATAATACAGGGTTATTCAAAATTAATCATTTAATTTCAAAATGCTATATTTTCATAAATAAACGACACAGAATGATAAGTAATACATCAATACTGAGGAAATTTTTTGAAGTTTTTTTTACAAGTGTTCGATATAACTTCCTTTAGTTACACATATAATGACAAGACGGTATGTAAATTCCTACCAAACACGTTGTACAGTGTGACTGGTAATTGATTGTACAGCAGCAAAACCTCGTTATTTAACCCTTTGAGGGGCGGTGGGATATATTATATCCCACCTAATTTTAATCCGATTCAAACCAGAAACTTTTAATAAAATTTTACTTTTTTAACTTTGAGAGGAAAAGTTGAAAAATTGCTTTTCCTTATGTTGAACTAAATTCTTTTGAAAATACCGGTGTGAATTTGACGTTACAGGAACACAATTGCTTGCCCCTGAAAGGGTTAAGTTCACATAAATTTGTGGGTAATATAGCACATAAACGTTTTCTTTTTCGCCTATTTATTCCTGGTCGCCCTACACTTTTCCTTTTACAAAGACATCCACTACTCTGAAACTGATGATACCACCTTCGAATATTCTTAGCCGTAGGTAAATTAATTTGGAACTTTTTGCGAAATTTACGTTGAACGGTGATTACACATTCATATTGCACAAACGACAGCACACAAAAAAAAACTTTCTTCTGGGCAGAATGAATGATTTTTTGATATTCGAATGAATCATTTGGGCATGCGCAAAAGTATAATACAGTATAACTCCAAATATCCGAACTCCGACTATCCGAATCGCTGATTATCGGAATCGCTTTCAGAATTTCAGAAAAAATTTTAAGACGGAAACGTACTGCGATTCGCAATATAGTGATTCTGTCTACGCGCGCTATTTTCTTTCCCTCCACGAAGCTAGTGTAGGCGCAGCGCGAACATTATTGGGATGATGAGTCACCGTCTCATAGTGCAGTTTGATTATTAACTGTCGTCCGTCGCCAGGTGGCTGGCCCGGCACACCTGTCACCCTTCGTTTTGATTAGTCAGTCAGTGAGACGTGACCTGCTAGTTGATTACTCGATCTCCTACTGTGACGGGACTCTTTCGTGTCGGTGAGTTGTTTTGTTTGTGAGTGCGTTTTTTCGTTCACCATGGTTTCTAAAAAAAAACGTGTTGTGTTATCGTTAGCGGATATACTAAACATTATAGATAGCATTAAAAATTAGATAAAGGCGTTACGGGTAAACAGTTGGCTGAGATGTACGGTGTTGGACAATCAACTATTTCAGACGTTATAAGGAGCAAACGTACACTTTTAAACTTCGTATCACTGCCTGAAAACGAAGAAGGAAGTTCTTCAAGAAAATCAATGAAGACAGCAACAAACAAAGTTTAGAAGATGCCGTTTTCAAGTGGTTTTTGCAGCAACGTTCCATGGGAAACCCAATTTCGGGTCCTATTCTTTGTGAAAAAGTTTAGATATTAGCTCAGAAGCTTGGTTGTTCATCTTAGCATGTAACGGCTGGCTAAGATATTTTAAGTCCAGGCACGGTATGTCCGTGAATTATATTTAAGTGGAGAGAAGTTATCGGCAAACTCCAAAGCTGCAGAAGATTTGCGAAGACGAAGAAGGTGTGTTGGCTAACCACAAAAAAATAAATTTGAAAGATTGCGTTCGCTTACATGGTGGCGGAAGCTTGGAGCTTGGTTAAGGCAGTCACATTAAGATGTGAGTGGAACAAGTTGAAAGGCGTATCAACTGAAGAACACGCTTAACATGTAAAAGTGTTTTCTTTTCATTTAATTAATTAAAAGCTCTTTTTCTTTAAAAATAGTTTTTTTTCTCCCATTTTCAACATACATACAGTAATTAATTAAAATAGACCCTTTTTTCGGAAAAAATCCAACTATCCGAATTTTTTGTTATCCGAATGGGGTCCGGTCCCAATTGATTCGGATAATTGAAGTTCTACTGTATACCAAACTTGAAAAAAAAATTTATTCAATTACTACCAAAAATTTCGAAAAAGAAAAAGAAGTTACTTATTTTAATTAGAACTAAATAAAGAGTCAGATTAAAATATCAAATGTCTTTCGTTTTGCAAATTTTCTGGGGAAAATTGATTGAAAGGGATACGAATTTTGGCAACTATGCTTCTCTTTCGTTTTGTTTATAAAAATCTCTGGTAGTAATTGATTAAAAACAATACGAATGCTTGCAACTGTGCTTTTGAGCATGCCTGAATGATTTATTCGAATGAAAAAATGATTAATTCTGCCCATCACTACTTTTTTCCCCGCAGACGCCATTATCATAGCTGCCGCTGAAAACCTTCTAAAACAGCTTTCGTAAAATAGCTTCACGAAAAACACACAAGCGTTATCTATTGTTCGCAATACAAAATTTCATATTTGCCTTTGTATTCATGTATCGCTTATCATTCTGTGTCGTTTATTTTTTTAAATATGGGATTTTTAAATAGGATGATTCATTTTTATCATATAGCTTGAAACATTTACTATAAATAAAACAGAAAGTGTTAATTTTCAATTGCCTTTTTGTTTTCACATACCATACCAGCTACGTTTTTTCCCCCTCTAAGCATATTAGTATATTATTCCACGTATGTTACAAATTTTTAATCGTACAGATTGTACAGATTTTTATTCTTCTTTCGAAATAAAAAAGAAAGCCAAATTGGCAACCCTGTATGACATCATATTCACCATCATTTTTATCTAGAAATATCCTTGTTTAAAATTTTGAAATTCCTAACAAAAATACCTGCTTCGGCATATCTTTCTAACAAACAATTGAAAACATACATAAATATCGATATTTATTTAATGGATACACGTCTTCAGATATGCAATGCTAGCTAGTTGATTTTACGACTTCGTTCTACATCTAAAGAAAATTTTACACAATAAAAGTGACATCTGTGACCCTGTATATTGTTTGGTTTTCCTTTTTATTCCGAAACTCCGAAAATTCATACTAAAAATTTCGAATAATAATTTTTACTGTATTTAACCCTTTCAGAGGCAGTGGTATGTTTATGAAGCCACTTACTTTTAATTCCCAAACGCTACAATTGCACCAGAATTTTGCTAAAATCTTTTCCCTTTAATATGTATGTGAAATATAGCCTTTTTCTTATTTACAAATAATTTTTTTCGTAAGTTCCGGTGCCAGTCATTTATTTCAACATTTTAGTACTGAAAGTACCTTGCTCCTGAAAGGGTTAATAACAGACATTTCGTGATTACCTAATGTAAAATTCTTCTTTCGAAATAAAAAAGAAAGCCGAATTGGCAACCCTTTATGACACCATCATTCAATACTTTATCTAGAAATATTCCTATTTATAATTTTTAAATGCCTAACAAAAATACCTATTAACTGCTGCGGCATATCTTTCTAACAAACAATTGAAAACAACATAAATATCGATATTTATTTAATGGATACACGTCTTCTGAAAACAAAACATAAAAAAAGTATAAAAAAGAAGTATTGGTGAATTTATCAAAACAGATTGAACATCAACTTTTTTTATTAGTAGTATTTCCTTATCTTTCGCCACATAAAGAAAATAAAATGCGTTTAAAATAATCGAAATATGCCCAGTTTATGTTTCGCAAAATAATATTAATTTATTTTTTTTATTTTGTACTTCGTGATCATTTTGATGCTATTACTTTCTCTTTTCTTTTCTTTTTTTAGGATGAAAATAAGTTGAATGGGAACTTCTTTCGTTTTAAATAATTTTGCCTATTTTTTCATTGAAAGCTTGGATATGCATTTTTATTGAATTTTATACAATTGTATCATTATTAGAGGGATGGTTGTTTTTAAAAAAAAAAAACTCAGATGCATGTGGCTTGTTGTTTGGCACAGTTTCAACATATGAAATGAATCTTGTGAATGAATTATGTTTGATGAATTTAAGATTAACCCATTCGCTGCTAACCACGAATATGCTCATGGTTCTATCTACGTTTCTTTAACCCCTTGGGGACGAGCGACACGTATACGTGACGCAGAAGATGCTCAGAATCCTCGATTATTCCCACCAGTAACTTTTTATTGTAAACTTTGCCTTATTTAATGACAGCATTTTTGCGATTCAATTAGGCGAAAATTTCTGTTTTGAAAAACCGATGGTAAAAGATTAAAAATTCTGTAAAGGACGCTCGTCGCGAAGGGGTTAATCTAAAATTACGAATTCGTACCGGAAATTTCGAAGAGAGAATATTTATTTTATGTAATAACGAAATGTCTGTAATTAAATAAAGTAAATATTGCTATTAGTACGCTCTGGTATGAATTCGAACTTTTTAAATAAAATAAAATCCCGGCAATAAGCAGTGAACGTGTTAAAGACATTACAACTGATTAAACTAAATTTAGAGCTGATTGACTCGAATTTGGGTTTTTTTCTCTAGCAAATGATCATTTTTACGGGTGTTTTTACAGTAAATATGACAATTTATATATGAGGACGTGAGTTCTGGTATGAATTCGAACTTTCTAAATAAAATAAAGTTCCGGTAATTTTAACCGGTAATAGGCAGTGAACGTGTTAAAGACATTGCAATTGATTAAACTAAATTTAGAGTTGATTGACTCGAATTTGGGTTTTTTTCTCTAGCAAATGATCATTTTACGGGTGTTTTTACAGTAAATATGATAATTTATATATGAGGACGTAAGTTCTGGAATGAATTCGAACTTTCTATATAAAATAAAGTTCCGGTAATTTTAACCGGTAATAGGCAGTGAACGTGTTAAAGACATTACAATTGATTAAACTAAATTTAGAGTTGATTGACTGGAATTTGGGTATTTTCTCTAGCAAATGATCATTTTTACGGGTGTTTTTACAGTAAATATGACAATTTATATATGAGGACGTGAGTTCTGGTATGAATTCGAACTTTCTAAATAAAATAAAGTTCCGGTAATAGGCAGTGAACGTGTTAAAGACATTACAATTGATTAAACTAAATTTAGAGTTGATTTACTCGAATTTGGGTTTTTTTCTCTAGAAAATGATCATTTTTACGGGTGCTTTTACAGTAAATATGACAATTTATAATTGAGGACGTGAGTTTCAAAACTCGCGCTATCCAAAAAATTAAATTCGAGGAAATGGAGAAAATCATCATGTCCAAAAAACAACATGTGGCTTGTTGTTTGGTACAGTTTCAACATATGAAATGAATATTGTGAATGAATTATGTTTGATGAATTTAAGATTAACCCATTCGCTGCCAACCACAAGTATGCTCGTGTTTCTATCTACGTTTCTTCAATCTAAAATTACGAATTCGCACCGTAAATTTCGAAAAAAAGAATTTTTATTTTATGTAATCACGAAATGTCTGCAATTAAATAAAGTAAATATTGCTATTAGTATGTTCTGGTATGAATTCGAACTTTCTAAATAAAATAAAATTCCGATAATAGGCAGTGAACGTGTTAAACACATTACAATTGATGAAACTAAATTTAGAGTTGATTGACTCGAATTTGGGTTTTTTCCTTTAGCAAATGATTATTTTTGGAGTGCTTTTACAGTAAATATAACAATTTATAATTGAGGACGTGAGTTCTGGTATGAATTCGAACTTTTTTAATAAAATAAAATTCCGGTAATTTTAACTGGTAATAGGCAGTGAACGTGTTAAAGACATTACAATTAATTAAACTAAATTTAGAGTTGATTGACTCGAATTTGGGTTTTTTCTCTAGCAAATGATCATTTTTTCGGGTGCTTTTACAGTAAATATGACAAATTATAATTGAGGACGTGAGTTCTGGTATGAATTCGAACTTTCTAAATTAAATAAAATTCCGGTAATTTTAACCGCTAATAGGCAGTGAACGTGTTAGACATTAAAATAGATTAAACTAAATTTACAGTTGATTGACTCGAATTTGGGTTTTTCTTTAGCAAATGATCATTTTTACGGGTTCTTTTACAGTAAATATGATAATTTATAGTTCTGGACGTGAGTTTCAAAAATTGCGCTATCCAAAAAATTAAATTCGAGGAAATGGTGAAAATCCTCTGACTGCTTCCATTGGTTTTCATTGTAAACCAAGATTTTAGAACGCCTCAAATACATGCTGAAAGTAGTTTTTCTGTGAATTATAGTGTTTTTTCAGTGAGGATTACCAATAGAATAAATTGATAGAGAAAACACAATTACTTACAACAATTACTACAATCTTCAGCTACTATTTGTCAACTGAATGTCGCAAATTTTATTTGTCTCGATTGACATGTGTTTTTACGTCGTGATGTACCTGTTAAAACACTTTATAATCGTAACAAATAAAATTTCAGTTGTGTAACACTAAATGTACCAGTATCCGTTTACCTGACCGATATCAAATGAAAATGATCGCCACATTTGAAACAGAAATTTCTCCATTAAAATTTTTTTTGAAGATTTAGAAGTAAATTAAATAAAAAAATTAAAAATCTTTAAATAAAAATTCTGTTGTGAAATATTTTTATAAAACTGGAGTAAAATTATCGGTATGTTTAGTATTAATTGATGAAAGAGTAAATGGAGATTTTAGATATGGTCATTACATGTCTGCGGGAAAAGTATTAGCTGTCTGCAAACAATTTTTCATTTTATTTATTTATTTATTTATTTATGTTACAGTGTTTGCAAGTCTTGAAAACAAAATTATGAGATAAAGACACATGCAAAGTTAAAAATCAATTGGAGTCAGTGTTAAATTCAGTGTTTGAATTATTATCCCTTTGGTTACGGGTTGGGATATGTATGTCCTAGTGGACGTTTTTCTTAAATTTTATCCGTACCACATTTTGAAAAAACAATCTCTGTACTAATAATCTCATACACTTATACTACGATATTTTCAAGATAAATCTACCGCAAAGAACTACTTTTGTAAAATACGATTGCATATAAAAATAGTCGCTAGTCCTGACCCGTAATCACTGGCATTATTGACCCGGTTATAATTTAAATATTTTCAGGTGATTTTGTTTTGTTCAATTGAGAATTGCATAATTTAAAAAATATATATGAAATACAAAAATTCGATATTTTGAAAGTTTAAAACTGATGACCCATCTTAAGAAAATCAAAGCGAACGCTAAAGTACAATAATAAAGAAAAATAATAATAAAATCAATTCTTAAACGCAATACTTTATTTTTTATTTCTGTCAGTGAAATAACAAAAATCTGCAAACATATATATTAAAAGTCAATAGTAATAGTAATAATAATAAAATAAAATCAGTTTATGAAGCAATAAATCAATATTTCACATGCATTTTTTTCATTTTTAATTCTGAAATGCCCGATAAAATACATATTAGCTACAATAGGATAATTTTACAAAACGTAAACTTAAAAAAATGCATAGATGTCGATATTTATGAAATAGCAACACTTTTCCAAGAAACGAAAAAAGAACATTAGAAAAATCCTGGCGTATTTATCAATCATATCGAGTATCTTCACCTTTATTTTCTTTATTTTTTTCACACATAAAGAAATAACATGAGTTTGAATCAGACGAAATATATCGAATTTTTATTTCAAAAAGTGCTATAATTTTTATACTTTCATCTCCTTTTTGATGTTTTTCTTTTTCGTTTTTTTAATGATTTATAGGAATTTGAAGAAATGGTTATCACTATGAAATTCTTTTTCCTTCATGAAATATTTTTAATTTTTAAAGATTGAAAATACATTCTACAATGAGTAGCGTTAAAGAGTGTTATTATTTCAGCGAATCTATATTATAAAGGAAATGCATGTCCGTGAATTGAGATATATTTTTCAGATAAATTGTGTTTGAAAACACATTATTTTTATTATTTTTTTATTTTTTTATTTTCTAATATTCGGCGGTGTAAAAATCGAAATTGTGCTACGGTTAGAAATTAAAAACAACTGCAGTAAAAACGAAATTTATGTTGCCTGACTGCTCCCGAAATTCTAGGCCTACGCGCTGACACAAAAAACTGCCGTAGGGGGATTTGCTTCAGCGTTTAAGTACGATCCCTTGAATTTGAATGCCAATAATTTTTAAAAGTTTTTTTCACCTTATTTTTCTGAGAATAAATAAGTTAAAGAAAACTTTTGAAAAATACTGGTGTCTAAATTCAACGTACCGTACAAACGCTTAAAAAATCCGCCTACGACAGCCACCATTTTTGTGTCAGAGCGCAGGGCTAGTATTCAGGAGACGGTGCCGTCAGTAACGCTGACGTCATACTGAAGTTGGCAACAACTGACAAATAAAATTCGTTTTTACTGCGATTGTTTTTAACTTCTAAACACCGCAAAACTTCGCTTTATACACCGTCGAATGCGAAAGAATTTTTTTTTTCAAAAACATTTTGCCTGAAAACTGTATCTCAATTTTCCGATTTTTATGGTTTATGAAATAACTTGGAAGCATGAATGTTTTTAAAATGTATCCCAATTGCGTGCATCCCGATTACCAAAGATTAACCCGTTTGCATTCAAAACAATATAAAGAGTTCAGCATTTTTTTTCCGGCAAATGTTCCAGAACGAAATTAAAACTTCCCTAATAAATAAATAAAATTACAAAATAATATAAATAAAACACAAATATAACAGACATGTAAACGAAAAGTGATTGGGAATTGTGCGAATGAAATATTAAATCGAAGTTTTTAATCCAAAATAGTGGTCTGCAGACTTCTTGGAAATTCCAAGGAGTATATATATATATATGGGTGGATCAAATAAAAACGGAACAATGGTTATACTTCAGTTTATTTTTTATCAGTGTAGTGAAACTTTATCGAGAGGCAAACCGGAAACTAAGGAAGATAATCCCTACTGTGGAAATGGACTTGAATTAGATAGTCGGGCAGAAGCACGTGATATGCGCTGACGGTCGGCGAACAGTCCCGTCCGGACCGCACTCGGTTGTTGTTGTTATTCAACTGCATTTCTAGAATGTTAGCTAGTAAAAAATGGTAACGCAATATCATTCTTATTTGGTGGCAGTACGAGTTGGGTTTTGCGAAGTGCATCGGCGGTGTATGGAGAACATGCACTGTCATTGACACGTGTGCAGGACGGACACAAGCACTTCTGCGAGTGAATCTGGGAAAGTGTTGGTTGATAGTGTTGGAATACCAACCGTATAGCCTGGATCTTTCGCCACATGACTTTCGGATCTTTGGTCCGCTGAAAAAGACATTGAAGGGTTGCTATTTTTACTCGGACAGAAAAGTCGCTGAAATGTTTGAAACTGGTTCCTATTTCAGCCACATGACTTCTACGAGCATTACTTAGTGAAACAGTGAAGTCCGTGTGTAGCTTTTGAGATTTTGTTTCAAATAAACTATGTAATTTCATTATGTGGCTCCTGTTCCGTTTTAATTTGATTCACCATAATATATATATTTATTTATATTCGATGAGGTCGTCCTTTTCAGATTGACGGAGAGTTTTGATATAACCAAATATTTTTTACTTTCCACCATCTATTGTGTTATCGGGAAAACGCATAGACGCATGGATGTAAAATTGTATACTGTTGCTACCACTAAATCCGTACACCATTCTTCGTCTTATTTAACCCTTTCCGGCACAGTGGTCCCACTCCGGGCACACCTAATTTTAATTCCAAACTTGCATTCGACACCAAGAATATTTAATAAAATTTTGTTTCTACAATGAAAGCTTAAAATAAGGAGTTCTTATTTGGTAAAAAAAGTCGTTTGTAAATTCCGGTGTCTCAGTAATTTCTCATTTTACGAACAGAGTTTGTCAGTGCCGGAAAGGGTTAATTGGCAGAAATTTTATAGTTCAATAAGACGAAGAGTACTGTGAGGATTTAGTCTTAGCAAACAGCGTATTAACCCTCTGACTGCACAATTTTTTTTCAAAATCCTTTCGACCTTTATCTAATCGACCTTTATCTCCTATACTATTACATAGTTCAAATCATCTTGTATATGAAATATGTAGTAAATTTTTCATTTTCATTTTCAACCTTTGATTGTGAAATTTTTAATATTGCTTCAAAAATCGCAAATTATATAAATTTTTCTACAAATGTCTTGCCCGTGGAAATCGCGGGATAAGCAGTCAGAGGGTTAACACTAGAATGACGGGAAATTTTACACAAGTTTCATAAAAATATTTCACACCAGAATTTTTATTTAGGACTTTTAACCTACTTATTTAACTTACTTTTGTGCAGTATACATTTAACTTATTGTATGAAGAAATATCCGGTTCTAATCGACAATTTTTCTTTTGGTAGGGGCCAAAATGGCCCCTCACCGTCGTTCTACTGTTAATTGGCACCTACGCATTACCACTTTCCCGACAATCCAAATATTACGTAGTGCCATGCATTTTCTCGCCTTGTACTTTATTTCCTGGTTCTCCTCCTAACTTGTGCTTCTGTTGATTGTTACAAATCTGCCTGAAATCTATTTCCATACCATGTATCTGAGGAATAATTCCACAACTACATTTGAACTGAAGAAGACTTAACCCCTTCCTGTGATGCCTGAACTCATTTCGGGCAACGCAAATGTGCCAATTTAGGAATGCCCGACCTGAATTCGGGCAAGAGAAAAATCGGTGTTTTAATTCCTTGAAGTCCGAACTCAGTTCGTCAAATGCTTAAAAACAATGCAAAAAAACTTTTAACTTGCAAAAAATTTATATACCTGCCTGTCGTCAAGCATAATGTGGTTTGAATGAAAGAACTGCAAAATTACAAAAATCCGACAAATGGTGCGAAACTGCCTAACATCGGGAAAGTATCGCCATCTATTGGGAAAATGGTAAATTACATATTATGCATGTTACGAACTGAGTTCGGGCTTCATGGAATTGAAACACCGATTTTTTTCTTGACCGAACTCAGGTCGGGCATTCCAAAATTGGCGCATTTGCGTTGCCCGAAATGAGATCGGGCGTCACAGGCAGGTAAAGAGAAACGAAAATTCATTTTTGGCACGTTTTCTCAAATATATTAAACAGGCAAAGGGTTAATGCAACCAAAACTGGTCTACAATTTTACTACATCTTTTTGTTGCTTTAGCCGTCTTTGAAAGGTGGTGAGATGTCATCACACGTCTTAATTTTAATCAAGATTAATACCAGAATTTTGTAACAAATTTTACTTTTTATAAATTTGGTTTGCGTATACCAAGGCGTAAATTTGTCTGCAACTCGGAAGCCCTTTAACCGACATCAACTAACGGGTATTAAAATTGTATTTTCTTACTTTCAAACCAAAATTAAAAAAAATTCTGGTGTGGATTCAATAAATATTTTAATCCTCATTCCAGATACACAAATTACTTGCACCTTAAGTGTGTATTCAAATCCAAACTGCTTATTTTGAGACACATTTTTAAATTCATTTTTGCTCTAAAATGCATCCAATTGGAAGGTTCTCTTATTCAGAAACTTTATAATGTCCGTATTGTCTCGATTTTTTGATAAAGGCAAAATATATTTCAAAAAATGCTGTCAAAGTGGACATTTTGAACCGAATTTCCCGAAGCGATAGCGCTGGAAACAAAAAAAAAATGATCGTACTGTGAATATAATTGTTTGTAAATCAATTTCTAATTAACTGAACGAAAAATAAAAACATGGGGCCCTTATAAATCTCTTTATAAATCACGCCGCCAAGTTTCATGTTTTTATTTTTTTAAATGAGTCTGTAAATGTGTCTCAAAATTTTGAGTTGTTGAGCATGGAAAAATATATTTTTTTTAATACCGCCTTAATTGGGTAAAAGTTGTTTTTAGTTATAAAAAATTTATTAAAAAGGCGAATGTAAAAGTAATCAGTAAATTGCTCTATAGGTAGAAATGTTTGTTAAAAATTCATGATTTTCCTCGCATCTCTATAATAAAACCGTAAGTCATGTGACTGTCATCAACAGTTCCGGAATGTCCGTTTCACTTTTTCATATGCCAGGCGGCCATTTTTATTAAAAATTATTTTTTCGAATAAAACTTCATAAATGTGACATTTTTAGAAAGATCGTTCAAAATAAATTAATATTTGAGAGATGACTTACGTTCAATTATGTATATATTCTCCAATAACTTCAGTTGAAATTAGCTTCGCAGTTCAAATTCTCTATCCATGAAAGTAAACAAAAAAAAAAAAAAAAAAAAGATTCATTCGTCGTGAAGGTTTAAAATATTAAACCATTAAACCATGGAGATAATCGTTCGTAAAGTTAGTTTTCCATGAAAGATTTTTTGGAGCGCTGCCTGATGTCAAAAAAATAATTCGTACCAGCGACACAATCAAAGTTTACCATAATTATGTGCTTTACAACTCAACTTCATTCTTTATCTTTTCTTGATGTAAGCTGAATGTAAACAAATACAACTCATGTAATGATATTTAATGAATCAAATTTCGAAACAAATTGTCAGTTAATTTGGTATTTATGTATTATACGTGAAAGGAAGAGAGACCACCGAAAATGATTGTTAATCACCAATCATATTTACCATTATTAATGACCAATCGCTTTCAAAACAGTAATTTAATATAGATTTACAAAATACATAACATCATTAAGTACTTTTGTGTTATTTGGGCGCAAATCTCGCCAATAGAATTTTTAAAATCACCAATACCAGCTTTTATTTTTTGCGTGTGCAAATTAGAAACGATACTTTTATTTTGAAATCAAATGTTCTGATGGAACAGCTGTCGTAGACGCACCGGGGCACTATATTAACTATAGAGTTGCATTATAGAGAGAAAAAATGGGTTGCTGTAATTAGAATTATAGGCGGTAATGTTGGTGTGACATATTTACGTGATTATCAAAACTGGCTTCCAAAAGTTCAATGTTTCACCAAACCATACTCGAAAATTACGTGTTATAATATGCACTCCGATTATGTCACATTATTCAAGACGTTTTAAATGAGAATAATGATAGATTTTCTTCTTGATTATCCCGTAATCAAGTCTACAGCCAAAGTTAGCGAGAAACAAACAAACAAACAAACAAAAAAATATTGGCAACAATATGGTTCAGTGTAAATGGTGGATATCATTAAAGACTTTCACAAAATAGACTTCATTGCACCAAATCGTATTAACTAAAATACGCCATTTGGCAATGGATCCAATTACGGAAAACTACTTAATATGTTTAAGAATCTCCTCATTAACAAGCATATTGCAACTGATAAGCAAACGGATATGAAGCATAAATGCTTAAGTTGGTTAAGCGGTTTTTGTCAAGAAAGATGAAATACATAACAACAAAAAATATGCGAAATGCTACCATGATCGAAAAAATTTTTGATTTGTCTATTAGAATCTTCCGGTTTGGCGAAGGATTACGGAAAAAAAATAAATTATGAATAAAAGTAACGTGTTACAGTGCTTAACATACATTTAAGGGAGAACAAACTGGTCGCCAGTGGCGGCTAGTCTGAAATATGCAAATAGCCAAGATTTTCATATAAAAGACATCGTAGGAAAAATCCATTTCTGACATCAAAATTCAATACACATGCTTCCGTTTATAACATTAAAATGCCAAAAAAAACAAAAAAAAAAACAAGCATTAACTTTATTGGCACATCTTTCCAGAATGTAATCTGAAAAAATAAATACATTGAGATTTATATTTTATAAAAAGCAACATATTTCCATAAATCGAAAACAATACATTAAAAAATACTGGTAAATGTATCAAATCATATCGAATGTCTGCTATTTTGTCACTCTTATTTTTTTCCCCACATAATGAAATAAAATGATGTTGAAAGAGATAAGAAAAAAAATTCCAAATTTCATTTCACACAAATGTTATCGCTTCGAATTTTTATTTCCATAAAGATCATTCTATTGGTATTTTATTTTTGCGCGAATAAAATAAGATAAATCGAATCTTATAAAAAAAGACGAATTTTTTTTTCACTTATGATAAATTTTGCATTTATTTTTATTTAATATTGCCAAAGGATATTATTATTTGAGTATAATTTATTAAAAAAAATATTTTGTATGTATGTTTCAATTCAATGATCGTAAAAGCTTACTTGTAAATTGTAAACTTTACTAGATTATTAAATGTTTTTGTATATTATTAAAACATAATATCAAAGCTGAGCATATTGTAGGCTTCATTTCAGCGGAACATGTTATCGAAAAGTAGCACTGAAAGGTCAAAGCACGTGACTTCTGCTTTCTTAAGGGCTGGCATAAAACAGTATATTGGATAGCTATATTTTAAAGTTTACAGTACCAGTAATTGTAAATATCACATGTATTAATTATTGACATAGATGCCAGCGAAGTTTTATTCCGCGAGCGCAATCACTGCCACCGAGAAACACTCAAGGCCGACGGACAAGAAATGTGACTTCATCGCTAATGGACCGACTTCTCACATGTCAGTTATCAAAATCAATTTGAATTTTTTTATAAGAATATACTGGTAATTATCATTTTTTTTTTTGGTCAGGGGAAAATACAGTAAAAAAAATGATAATTACCAGTATATTCTTATAGAAAAATTCAAATTGATTTTGATAATTGACATGTGAGAAGTCGGTCCATTAGCGATGACGTCACATTTCTTGTCCGTCGGCCTTGAGTGTTTCCCGGTGGCAGTGGCGCAATGCATGTTAAATTTGTCAGCGCCGCTTTTTGCTTCTGCGTCCGGTCGTCAAATACAAAGCACTGCGTCCGCAACATACGCAAATTTTATTCATATACATTGGCGCCACTTCCCCCTCCTGCGGCTAGTTCCCTATACAGAAGATCGTCGGAAAAAAACTTTCTGGCATTCATCATTTAACTCTATCCATCCAACTGATTTTGGGGAACTGCGCATTTAACCTCTTGAGTCCTGGGTACCCAAATGGGCACTTAGATTCTTTTGCTCATAAAAACTAAAATGATTGATATTTTTACATTTTAACTTCACTTCTATAAAGTTGAATGCTTTTGCTTTAAAATGAAACCAATAAATGGCAGCACCGATGTCGATTTCCTTATAAAATAAATGTTATTTTAACCTGAGTTTGCAAAATGCTTTCGAAACAGTGCATCCAAGAAAGTAAGTAATTTTCACAATTCTTTAACTTAAAAACTTTATAATAAAAAAAAATTAAGAATTTGCTAATTATTCACTTATTTAAAGCTGTTATTTTTTATTGTGTAATTTTAGGTTATTGATAATTAAATTGATATTTTTTTTTTGGGGGGGGGGGCTAGTAATTTTATGTTCATATTTGTGAACCTAAATTACAAGTCCCCTAAGACAATAGATTTAAAAAAATATATTTTTTGTCATCTATGATGTAATTTTGTTTGTTTAAAAGGAAAGAATGCGTATTTGTACTATTATTTTAACCCTTTCAGGGGCAAGCACTTGTGCTCCTGTAACGTTGAATTCCCACCGGAATTTTGGAAAGAATTTAGTTCAAAATAAGAATAAGCAATTTTTCAACTTTTTCTCGTCAAAGTTAAAAAAGTAAAATTTAATTAAAAGTTTCTGGTTTGAATCGGATTAAAATTAGGTGGTATATAATATATACCATCGCCCCTCAAAGGGTTAACTTCGGGTCTAAAGAGGTTAAAATTCTGTGTATATACATATCCTACGCAGCGAACTTCGGCTGTATTAATATTATTGAATTTCCCTTTGTGATTTTTCTGGTTTCAACTTTTCCTTTTCCAGCATGCAAAAATACAATCAGTTGTAAGATGGCGCTATTTTTAACTTGCAAAATCTCTTCCATTCATCTGCTGAGGCTTAACATATTCGCATCGGTAAACCAGAATTCTTGTTTTTGTTCTAAAAACATCATTGTCTAAAGGATGACATCTGCTTCACAGAAAATGCATTTATATTGTGTTATTCGTATTTTTTTTTGTTGCAAGACATTTTACATTAAAACGGTACATCGAAAGATATTTACTGATGAATAAACTTGAGAAACGTATCTAGGAAACCAATTTACGAAAGACTTTCAAAAGATAGAGGAGCTTCTACTGTTTTAAACTCAGATTTAACAAAATTTTCCCGATTCAAATGTGTGAATATATGATGGCTTTGGCCGTTATATATATTAAGGCTGAGCAGATGAGTGGAAGAAATTTCTCAAGTTAAAAATAACGTCTTTCTGTATGCTGGAAAATGGAATGATTACACCAGAAAAATCACAAAGAGAATTTTTTAAATACTTATCCAGATACGCATTGATAATCACATAAAGTGTGAGGTCTGGATTGAAAGCCTACGCTGCTGTAACACATAGCTTGAGGGATGGACAAACGATTGATTACGGAACCTATGAATTGCTAGTAGGTATTCCTTTTTCCCAAAAACTGTTGCTTTGACAACTCGCCTGCCTCAAGAGAGGAAAGTGGAGCTTATGTCAGAATATATATATATATATGTATATAGCGCCTGCTGAGCACTTCTGTTTTGACTGTTTTAATAAGAAATGTAACCACCGTTATTTTGGAAACACTGAGCCATATGCATCGATATGCATGGATCCAGTGGCGGCTCATGACTAGCATTATTTGGGACAGTAAATGAATGGTTGCTAAATTTATTCTTTTCTTACCACTATTATTAAAAAGGAATACTTTATTTTATTTACTGGTTGAAAGTTCTGCCATTAAAATAAAGAAAATATTTCTTGTAAAAAATAAGGGTTTGAAAATAATATGTGTTTCACGCATGCATTTAGTGCCCCTCAAAAAGACAGTCACGAGCAGCCACTGCATGGAACAAATTTAGGTAATTATGATATAGATATAGTTACTCAGGGACTGTAACGAACTTGCTGTAGGTATGTAATGCATGAATAGTGTTTGCTCCTTGCATAAAAAGTTTACCGTTGCACTCCGTTTCTTTTTTTATAATGTTCATATCGTGCGACCGAGTTGACCAATCATATCGTCGCTACCATGTCAAACTATCGAATGTGAATAATCGCCTATTTCATTACTTTTAAAAATGGGCCGATTGTCACCACTAAATTTAAATAATACTATTCAGACGGGTTGCCAGTTTGGCCTTCTTTTTCATTCAGAAATTTCAAATCCATACCAGAAATTTGAAATAGAATTTTTTCTTTATTTAATGACAGACATTGCGTGACTACGTAAGGTAATTTTTTTTCCCCACAAAATTTCCGATATGAATTCGGCATCTCCGAATAAAAAAAAAAAGACGAAACTGGCAACCCTGTTCTTCGCAGAAACTCTATTAGTATTTTTACTAGGCGAAGAATTCTAATAAAATTTAGTGGTGACAATCGTACCTTTTTTTTTTAAAGTAATGAAAAATGAATTTTTTCATATTCGATAGTTCGACATGGTAGCGACGATATAATGTCACAGTATTATCATTGAACACCGCCCCTGAATACTAGGCCTGCGCGCTGAAAAAAATGGCGGCTGCCGCAGGCGTAATCGTTTGTACAGTCCCTCGAACTTCAACACCAATAATATCTAAAAGTTATCTTTGACTTATTCGATCTCCATAAAACAAGGCGAAGAAAACTTTTAGAAATTATTGGTGTGGAATTTCGAGGGACCGTTCAAACGCTGAAAAAAAATCGGCCTGCGACAGCCGCCATTGTTGTCAGCGCTCGGGCCTAGTATTCAGGGGGCGGTGCATTGAACCACATTTTCGTAGCTTTTACATCATGGCACGATGCATTCATTATCTTGTAAAAAAATTAAACTTTTCTTTTCTAAAAGCAACTTTGTGCCTCTAAAATACGAGTGTGCTTCTAAAATACGAGTGTACTCATAGTTCATTTTCTTAAAACAATAACATGATTAGTCTTATCTTGAACTGACGCCGCTCCTCCCCTCCAAAGTGTACCAGGTCCACGTTTGTTTTACCGGCTTCCTCCAACGTTTTTAGTCTTCCACAAATCGTGAAAGTATTAACATATGTTTAAGTCCAGCAAGCTTGAACCACTGTTCAACCGCCTGAAGTTTTACGTTAATACAGGCACGATTTATGGCAGAATAGAAACGTCAGTCGCATGGAGCCGTCAAAATAAAGGAGGATGTTTCATATTTTGGGGTACTGTGTCAGCTCATGATAAGGCTAATAAAGCTATTGCTTCTTAGAAAATTAATTTTTAAATGTACTGTCATAATTTAGCAGCACAAATTTTAGTAAGATTATTATAAAAAAATGATTAAATTGCAATGGTGTACTTTTTCATGTAAATATAACATTTGTACATTACAGACGCTGAGGAAGCTAATTATAATACCTGAACAGCTGTATCCTAATCTGAATTATTAAAACTTTTACGAAGCATGCCGAATTATATGGCTCAGTGTCTCAAATATGAAGCTGGTTACATTTCTTATTAAATTTGTTTCTTTTCCAACTGATAAAGCTGCTTCCTTAAAATTATAACCATTATAAACTTTTAATATTTCCTTTTTTTTAATCATTACAATTTAATCAAATGAGCAAGAGAGTTTTCATTGAATTACAAATAAATATGCTATAATGTTTATTAATATTTAAAAGTGTTATAAAAATTTCTGATTCCTTACATTTAATATGTGTCCTTATAATTTTGGCCCCACCAGTGGCTTAGAGGTTCTGCTCTCAAAGCTGGTAGACGGGAGGTGCTGGGTTCAAACCCCTGTCGCGCTCGTCGACCTAACCGTACAAAGTTTTCCGTGGTTTTCTTCGAACCTTGCCGTAAATACGGGTTAGGATCCCTTAAGAAGACCCCCACGGAGGGCATTCCCCCTAGGGCCTATATCCCTCGTGTTGATAATTGGCCGTCATAAATCAACCCAACCCAACCGAACCCTTATAATTTTGACCAAGCATGTAATAAGTCACTTTTAACCCCTTCGCGAAGAGCGTCCTTTTTTAATCTTTTATTACCGATAAATTCGATCAAAAATATTTGAGTGACTAAACACTTCGCGGAAAGCGGCTTTTAAACATCGTTTGATTCTTCGGCAGCAGTTTTTTTATATTAATTTTTGCCTTGTAAAATCACTGATTTTGAAGACGTCTTAGTCCAGGTTGCCTGTGACAAACGTCACACAGACACCCAGCACCGCCCCCTGAGTGCTAGGACTACGCGCTAACACAAAAATGGCGGCTGTCATAGGCAGATTTTTTTCAGCGTTTGTTCGGTACCTTGAATTTTAATACCAGTATATTTTTACAGTATTCTTCAATTTATTTAATCTTAGAAAAAGAAACTGGCGAAAACTTAAAAAAAAAATACTGGTATCTAAATTCAATGAAACGTACAAACGTTGAAAAAAATCCCCCTACGACAGCCGTCATTTTTGTGTCAGTGCGTAAGCCTACACTGTAAAAAATCATCAGATTTTGCTGCATAGTCACTCCACCGCTTTTACAGAATACCTCTATTTTGACCAATGAAAATTCTCCTTAATATAGTAAAGTAACCGCTTTCTTTAAAAGCGGTGGAGTGTGTCTGCAGCAAAAGCTGAAGATTTTTAACAGTGTAATATTCAGAGGGTGGTCTCCTGAGTATAACAGTTGGCATCAACATAGGATTAGATAATTACTGAACTGGCAGCGCAATAAAGGGAGACAACAGAATAAATAAAAATAAAATGAACACTAAAATATGAGATTAGATAAAGCGAAAATTTCTGTACTAAACTCCTGGTGTTAAAATTCAAAGATTTTGTGCACCTTAACTTATTTGCATCCAAACCGTACATTTTAGAAATGTTTTTATTAAGAAATTCTGAATATTAAATTTTGCTTATTTTAATGACAGATGTTTCGTGATTACATAAAGTGAAAACTCTTCTTTCGGAATAACCGTTGCAAATTTGGAATTGCTCAATAAAAATTGCTGTAATGGGCGCATATATGCGTTTTGGATGTAAATGTGTCGAATGCAAATGCCCCTTACAAATGTATTTGGATGCAAATCCCCTTGTAAATGTGTTCGGATGCAAATCCCCTTGCAAAAGTGTTCGGATGCAAATGCCCCTTGCAAATGTATTTGGATGCAAATTCCCTTGCAAATGTGTTCGGATGCAAATCCCTTTTCAAATGTGTTCGGATACAAATGTTCCTTGCAAATGTATTCGGATGCAAATGCCCCTTGCAAATGTGTTCGGATGCAAATTCCCTTGCAGATGTGTTCGAATGGAAATGCCCCTTTGTGAAGAGCGGCGCAAGTACCGCTCTTCACAAAGGCGTTGCTATATCGAAGAAATTCTGTACTTAAATATTTCGATATTTTCCATTAAAAATTACTGATAGGAATAAACAAGGATTTTCATTACGCTGTACGCTACGTATGCATGACTTTTGTCGCGAAGGGATTAAGTAGGAAATAAGCACTGCACTTAATCCACAAGGGCGTTTCTGACAATTTTCAACCTAAATTACCTTCGTACTTAAACGGTTGAAAGCCAAAACTTTTAAATGAATATTTTTATATTCGACGAAGATTTATTTACCTTACTAAAGCAGAATCGATTTTATAGACTATCAGTTTCATACTTAAAAAAACAGTTGATTCAGTCGTGCCGGTGGGACATAAAACCCACCTGTAACCAATAAAATATATTATTTTCTTTAAATATAAAAATAATGTCTTGTAAAATTTGCGCTGCTATATTAATTAAAGGTTGGATCATTTTAAAAAGAAATTCTATATAAATATTTAAGATTCAAACTCTATAAGTACATAGCTATTTTAGATTTAAAAGTGTCAGACAAACACACATCCTTCCACATAGATTCGGCGAACGATCTACGTTTCATGTAAAAAATTATATCGTTACACTTCTATATTTTTTTTTCTCTTATTTCCGTTTTTTAATTTCGAAATGCTGAAGAAGAACACGTATTAACATTATTGGCATATCTTTCCAGATTTTATTTTTTTTAAATACATGAAAATCTATATATTATTTTAAATAGCGATATGGAATCAAAATGAATTCAGTAGAAAAAAAAAATCTTGCCAAATTGTATCGGATATTTTTTAACTTTATTTGCTTATCTTTTCTCATATTATGAAATGAAATGAGCTCGAAAAAGAGAAATGTATATCCAATATTTATTCCTCAGAAATGTTATCGCTTCGAATTTTTATTTCCATTATGTACACTTTGTTGGAGTTTTATTGTTTCATAACGAAAATACGACAAATCAACGCTTATCGACAAACGTGAAAATGAAAAATGATGGAAATATTTTGCGTTTATGATAAATTTACATTTTTTTATTTTGTTGTGTGAAACAGATAGCTGGTGAACATCCTTTAAAAAAAATCAACTGAAAACAAAAATTTTATTAAATAAAAAAATAATTAACAACCGGGTCGACCTAAAGCAATTATATATTAAGTTCAGTGATGGACATACCGATTTATTTTGAAATTCGAATAAATTATTCCAAAGGATTTTAAATTATTTTTTGCCAAAATTTCTGGTTGAAATTAATTAAAAATATTTATAAAAGTTGGCTTTTGCGCACAGTTTGGCTACAGTTTTTTTTTTTTTAGCATAGTTTCATGTTCAGAACCGGTTCCAAAAGTTAAAGCACTTTTATATAAAAAAACTGCAATCAAAATCGAAAAAGTAAAAAAGCACAAGGTTAGATATCAACCTCAAATATACTATGAATAATAATAACAAAAAAAACTTTAAAAATATTAAAATACAAGCGAGAAATCTGTAAAGAACGTTTCCATAGGTTTAACATTAGCGTTCGAGTTTCTTCGCGTGACTAGCGTAGGGCTTTAATGCAGTATTTTTTGACATTCTTATTATTAATGTCATTTATTTAATAAAATTTATGGTTTTGCTTGATTTAACATAACTGGAAAGTTGGAGCCATGTATCCCTTTTCAACTTGCTATTATTTGTTAATTGGCATAATTTTTTTCTTTGATTTTCAGGAAAATACACTTTATGTGTAACAACTAAACCACACATATATATTTTTTTAATTTTAACATAATTATACATAATTATATGGTATGAATTAAAGTATCTTATATAACAGAGTACCGACATAGAAACAAGGATTGACTCAGATTCAAAGATTTTGCCCATATTGTGGGAACCCACATTATAGAATTTGTCCGTATTCGTATACATGAGGTGCATATGAGAAAAAGTATTATTTTTCGTTTACTTTGCATTTCAAACACAAAGTTAACTTTAATAAAATGTTAAACATATGTAGATTTATTCGAAATATTTGATAAAAGAGCAATGAAATATTAAAAACACATTGCATTTATAAATAGTTTGGTGTGGCCAAAATTTCTTTGTACCAATCAAACTTTACTTTCCGTATGTTGCTATACTCGCATAAGAATACTCTAGCATGGATGGGCGTTATTTAAAATGTAACTGACAGCATACAGCTCTTATTAAATTGGTCCTCTTATCGTGTATAGTTTATTTACAGTTACATTTAAATGATTTCTATATATATATATATATATCATCGTCTACTGTGCATCAAAATAAGTGATACTGGCAACAATGGTATTTGAAATGACTGTAGATAACAATAGAGCATTTCAAGCACAAAGTTAACTTTAATAAAATGTTAAACATATGTAGATTGATTCGAAATATTTGATAAAAGAGCAATGAAATATTAAAAACACATTGCATTTATAAATAGTTTGGTGTGGCCAAAATTTCTTTGTACCAATCAAATTTTACTTTCCGTATGTTGCTATACTCGCATAAGAATACTCTAGCATGGATGGGCGTTATTTAAAATGTAACTGACAGCATACAGCTCTTATTAAATTGGTCATCTTATCGTGTATAGTTTATTTACAGTTACATTTAAATGATTTCTATATATATATATATATCATCGTCTACTGTGCATCAAAATAAGTGATACTGGCAACAATGGTATTTGAAATGACTGTAGATAACAATAGAGCATTTCAAACACAAAGTTAACTTTAATAAAATGTTAAACATATGTAGATTTATTCGAAATATTTGATAAAAGAGCAATGAAATATTAAAAACACATTGCATTTATAAATAGTTTGGTGTGGCCAAAATTTATTTGTACCAATCAAATTTTACTTTCCGTATGTTGCTATACTCGCATAAGAATACTCTAGCATGGATGAGCGTTATTTAAAATGTAACTGACAGCATACAGCTCTTATTAAATTGGTCATCTTATCGTGTATAGTTTATTTACAGTTACATTTAAATGATTTCTATGTATATATATATATCATCGTCTACTGTGCATCAAAATAAGTGATACTGGCAACAATTGTATTTGAAATGACTGTAGATAACAATAGAGGATTCCGCAAAAGTACTTTGTTGTACCAAATTACTCTCATTAAAATATGCAAACTAGCATTCTATAAGTAAATATCAGTATAATAAGCTTATTAACAGTTCCTTAAAAATTTACTGTTAACTCTTTGAAAAGTGGTGGTATATTTAATCCTTTATCTACTGTTGGAACTTCTAAGTACCATCAAAGAAAACTTTGTATACAATTTCTTTAACCCGTCTAATTATAAAAGTAGGTTTTGTTTTTATACAAAATACTTTGCTAGATCACATTTAGAAAGGACAGCAAAGCAGTGAAAGCTAAATATTTTATAAAGTTATATTTTTCTCAACCTTTTACATAAGCATAGATCTTCTTTTGTTAAAAAATGTTATATGAAAATTTTGCAAATATAAATACCTTTCTATTTATTGATAGGATCACAATATATTTATTTACATTGTTCCTATAAAGAATTATGATATTTCCTTAATAGCATTTTCTGTTAATTAATCTAATTATTCTTGTAAATATTTTACAAAAAGATCTATTACTACCGATTTATTAAATCAGTTTTAATGAAAAACCTTATCTAAATTTCATATTATTATAATAGAAATGTTCTAATATATCTCCAGATATCAAGGAAAATAATTATTGAGGGGTAAAAATTTGTTGATTCATAATACAGTACACAAAGGGTTAATTTTAAACTCCTAAATGCTACGAATACACCAGAATTTTGGAACAAAATTTAGCTTTCATAATGTACATCAATAAAAAAGCGTTTACTAATTTTGAAATAAATCTGCCCGTAAATTCTGGTGTCAATAAATAATTTCAAAATTTTTACAGTAGATGCCTTTTGCCCTTGAAAGGGTAAAGGCGCTTATTACTCTTAAAGTTAAACAAATAAGATTTTTCGAGGAACATGTACACAAAAAGCAACCTTTTCTGTTCATTTTAAAACAAGCCGCATCAAAAAAGTCTACAATTATGCTAATTGTGACTGGAAACATATTAGAGGATCCCTATGTAAGCAATGCTTAAAATAATACTTTAAAGTCGTATTTTTCAAAATGTTCAAAATGCGCGTAAGATTTCTGTTGAACCATTTAAAAATTTAGCATTCAATCTTCATGTATTTATAGATCATATCTATACCTTAAGAATGAACTTAAACATCTGTATATTTTTGCAAAATTTCTATTTTTAAATTAAAGTTAAATATATTGCATATTTATTTTAGTTTATCTATGGAATTTGTTTTGTAAGAGAAACAATAAGCATATTCAGGTTCAGTCTTAAGATATAGATATAATCTACAACGTCTTAAAATATCAAATAAAAATATCAAGGAGTCCCATAGTATCTTGCTCGCAATTTCAAAAAAACTCATTTTGAGATAAATAACTTTAAAAAAACATTTTATTCGAACGACTAATAGCCCAATATTTCAGTATAATTGTATTGTACGAGTTGTAATTTTCCAACTGGACGAAAAATGTCCGGGCCAGGATTCGAACCTGGGATCTCTTGGCTGAAGCCGCCACGCTCTACCAACTGAGCTATCCCGGTCAAATCTGGAGGGCATAATTCATCCAGTTAAAAATTGTGTTAAAATTAATTTAGTATAATTGTATTGGATTATTTTTGAGCCAATAATAAATATATACTTTATGAAACATATTTTTTTAAAAACATAGAGAAATACCACAGATATCTTACATAAATATTGTTGACCGGTGGATTTTTCTTGTTCACATGTCAATACAGATATCGCAATATATGGATTTAATATAAAATTTGCAACAAGGCCCATAAAAAAGAGTGAAATATATGGTATGAATACACATATTTTCTCTCTAAACTTTATAAGCGTATTATGAGAGAAAAATTACATATGTGGAACTAAGGATTCAAAGCATGCATTTGTCGATGTCGTTTGCTTATATAGGGTTCGTACGCTTTTACCACAAATTTTTAATAGATTTTTTTTTTAAATTTGATATTTAAATAGCAGAAATTGTAGACGCCCGCTTAATTGCACGATTTATAATACTTTACTGCATTTAAATAAGGCGAACTATTCAATTAAAAAAAATGCGGTAAGAGTGTACGAACCCTGCTATAAAAAATAATAAAGAATTGTCGGTGCAGAAACCGATGTTTCTCTTTGATATCGAAATAAAACGATAAAATTCAGAATCCAGCTTAAACACACACACACACACACAGATGAGTATTTAAGTTTTTTTAACCATAAGTGGGCGTTGCAATGACTTATTAACAATTTGTTAACCGGCAATTTAATATGAAATCTGGGCTTTGAAACTAGCCAAGCCACGCCTTTTTCTCAAAGGTCTTTGGTACAAGGCTCGCAGTGTTCCTAAAATTTTCTAACTTTGCTACCACTATTATGAAACAGCAAAATTTCTAATGTACTGATATTGAAGATGTTAAAAGAATCTACTCCGGAGATTTCCTTTTTAAATAGTGGTAACAAAGGAAGAAAAATTTAAGTAGATTGCTGTTGGTAAGTTCGATTTAGAGTCCTGCACGGGTCGAACCCGATCCGAAACCGCAAATTCCATTTGAAGTCAACTCGAAACCCGACCCGAACACGCAAAAATATTTTTTGATGACCCGCAACGCGACCCAAACCCACAAAACTAATTTACAGTGACCAGCAACGCGACCCGAATCCGACGTATTTCAATCCGCAGCCAACCCGAACCGAAATACTTCAACGCGCAACCGACCCGAACCCGCAATAAAAGGACAAGAAATCATTTTTTAGTGCTATTATGAAAAGTAATGAACAATTATATCTCTAATACAGTGTTTCCCAACCTTTTTTTGTCCGTTCCCCCCCCCCCCAAATCATCACTATAACCTTGACGCCCGCCCCCCCTCCCTCTGCCTGTGACAAATAAGTCTTATTACATAAAAATTGAGCTCTTATTCCCACTAAAGAAGTCCTAAATTGGATCTAAATAAAGTACAGCACATTGTCGAAAGAAAAAAACATAAACGAAAAGAAATTATTTATGACGAAATCGTTAATAATAATAATAGTAATAATATACAGCGATGTAAAAAAACAAATTATTTTTTAATGTTTAATAGAAAATTGAGATACATAAATAAAAACTTCAATTTTAATTGAAGCTTTTCCTATGATGCTTGTATAGTTTTAATTATTGGCAGTAAAAAAAAGTATACCTAATAAATTCAAAATAGACTCGAGAGATAGAAAATAAAATTAATGGGTACTTCTCTACTATCCCGTCGACCACTTTTCATAATAAAAAACTATCGCCAAACTGTAATGCCCAATAAATGGGAGAACGTTGCCATTGGAATATCAAAATAAATAAATAAATAAAATATAAGAATTTAAGGACAGAATTGTTATTTTAATTAATGAAATAAATAATAAATCAGTAAAACAGAATGAAAAATATACACAAATGTCGAATTAAAAACCACTTGATGACATAACAAACACGTATAATGCTTCTGACATCCAGTAAATGGGACTGCATTTTTGGCGTTTCATCTTACAGTTTGGCGATAGTTTTTTGTTATGAAAAGTGGTCAACGGGATAATAGAGAAGTACCAATTAATGAGATCCTTGTGCTTCACGGTGGTTGCAGAGAGTTTTATATCAGGCCTTAATTTAGTCAACTTTAATCGCAAGTCTCCTCGTTTAGTTACGTCCCGTGAATTTCTTTTCTTCAGAAGTAAATCATTTACTGCACTAAAACTACATTTAACTAGGTATGATTTTGGGAAATGGTAACAATATTTTTCTTGCAAATTTTCTTGCATTTGGATATTTAGATTCTGTCTCGGCACGAAGCCATGCCATCACTCCTTTTATACTGAATGAGGTTTTAACTGACTCATCGTTTTAAATTTCAGATAGTTCTTCTGGGCATCGTATGAATCATTAAATGATAAGTCCATTAACATTGGCTACATTACCCAGGATGGGAAATCCCTTTCCTTTAAATCAGAAAATCTATCGTTCAAATCAGAGGCTAATATTTTCAAATAATCCACAATCACAGTTATAGCTGCATCGGTCATCTCTCATTTTTTTTTAAATCAGCAAAACAGATCAAACTTCCTCTCAGAAATATGTTTAAGCCATACCTCACTGAATGTAATGAAACCAAATATTTTTGCTTTTGTATCAACAAGTGTTTTACCTTTTCCTTGAAATTCAAGGTATTCACTTTTCAAAGACACCTGCTAAATAACTGACAAATGCTTTTCCATCAATAGTTTGTAGGTACTTCATGTCAGACTTCACACTTAGAAATTCATCAAGAACATCAAACAACTCCATGAATTTTTTTAAGCATTTCCCCTTTGAGAGACATCTTACATCAGTGTTGAGTAAAAGACGAACGTTGTCTGTGTTTTTGCATTCACAAAACTGCTTCAATTAACGCCCACATTTGGTGCTGGATATTATGGAGGTGACACATCTTATAACAGATTTCAATATATCACTAAGAATAGGTGAAATGTTTTTTGATACTAAATTCTCTCTATGGATGATGCAATGCACATGAAATATTTCTGGATTCTCATCTTTCATTAGTTATAAACATCCATGAATCCTCTTACCCATCATAGTAAATGGAGCACCATCTGCAACATAAGATGTTATATTTGTCGTTGGTGTATTATTTATATCTAAGTAACTTTTCAATATGTTACAAATATTAGAAGCAGTAGTGGTGCTCTCTAATGATTTACAGAAAAGCAATTCTTCAGTAAATTTACCTATATCAATATACCTTACATAAGTCAGCAATACGGCTTCGCCGTCTCTCAGAGTTGATTCGTTCATTTGTATGGATAAATTTCTTGATCTCAGCTTTTCAACAAGTTGTGCTTCAATGTCCTCACTCAGTTCATCTACTTTTCTATTAACAGTATTGTACTAAGTTGCATGGATTTCACATCTTTGCCCAGATTGTAGCGTTTCCAGATTTCGCAATGAGTAAAGATATTTCATAACTGGCCTCAAGTGTACACTTTTCTGTAGCAGTTTGTGCAGTGAATAGAGACTTGCCCCTTGATTTATTTTCAAACTTGTCCTTTAAAGTTTTAAAATAACTTAAATTCGAATTTATATACTCACTATGTTTTGCCTTAATATGCGCTTCAATACGACCTCGTTTCATAGATTCGTTTCTTAAGCATTGTTTGAAAAAAAGGCTTAAAGGGGATCGTTCATCGTGGTTAGCCGGCATGAAACCAAATTTTAAATATTCATCTCATTTTTCACAGAAATGCAAATTATATATTTTTAATTATTTTTTTATACTATACACAATCATAGATCAATAATAATTTGATATGTATATATAGTGAAGTAATCTAAAGTTAACTAGAGCATGTGAAAACATCAACAACGATTAAATAAATATATAACAATAGGATTAATTCACTTGTTGCTTGACAAAAAATACAAAGATTACAAAACAGAGGCATTTATCAAATAATTTGGCCCAAAGGAATATCAAAAGAAAGCTATAGGAACAATTTTGAAAAACAATAGCCGAATATACAGTGCAAAATATTTTGCACACATATTCAGAACAAATTTTTCATGCACTTATTTATGCATACAAAAAAGGAAAATAATGGAATAATTTATTTAATTCCTGGGCCAGTTTACTGCCTACATAAACTTATACCACTTTAAAAAAAAAAATCCTTATTTAATCATAGAATTTGCAATTCAATAACAAAAACATTTCTTTTCATAAATAGTGGTGGGAGGTTGAAATTAACCTATTTGTTAATCGAACCGTATATATTTCACATAGTACTTCTATTAATAAAAAAGAATAGTTGCATTAACCGAATCTGATTATTTCAAAACATCACAATTTCCATTCATCATTTAAAAGAAAATTTATTTTAATAAGCAGTGTAAAGAATAAATTATGAATTATAAGACGAGAAGTGGTACTCTAAGTATTAAAACTTATTTTAAAATTTTAAACTCGAAAATGCATATGGAATAAGAAGGATTGACTATCACGCAGTTCAATAAATTTAAATTTCAAAATTTTTGAAATCAGAAAATGAGAAATTATTAATTGAAATATCATAGAAAATATTTTTAAAAATTCAAATTCTTACTGAAATATTATAATTCCCAATATAGTCATTGCTAAGTTAAACCTCTATCTCCATAATGTAACGGAGGTAGCGGTTAAACACATTAAAATAATACTATTTATGACATCATGCAAAATAAAAAAAAATCATGAAATAATTAACGCATATAAAATGCTGTTATACAGTTTTCAAAACTTATTTTAAATAACTGTTGTATTTGTATTACTATTAGATGACCCCAAGAATGTCGGGTCGTTTCCTCTGAATTGAGATATTTGTAATTCTTTCCCAGAACTAATAAAATTTTTTGTCCCTGACTATAATCCAGAATCAAACATTCGCTCTAGGATCCTAAAATAAAGATCTGCAAAAAAATTAGTTTTAATTGGTTGATCGAACTTCTTGTCATGTATCTGACGGTAGCGCTTTGACTTTTGTGCTTTCCCAAATATCAATTTGAAACAATTAAAATAAAAAAAAAATGTTTTAAAACAGAAAATTTATTTTGCAAAATGTTTTTTTAATTTTAATTTTAGTTGGATTGTTTCCAAAAAAAAAAAATCTTTCAAATTGTTTTAGGATTTAAAGAGCGAACGTTCAAATTTCACTAAATTCCCATAATGCCCCCCAAAATAGTCAAATTGCCCCCCTGTGGGGCGTGCGCCCCCCGTTGGGAACCACTGCTCTAATACTAATTTTATATTTTATATAGAAAAATGGACAAATCTATATTCTTTAATATTCAAATGTAGTGAAACCTCTGAATAGCGGACACCTTGAGAACGTTAAATAGATTCCTGTATCGGGTCAGGTTGTTTCTAATTTTTTTCGGTTGTTTTTCCGAACTCTAATTTTGTTTCTGCGTGCCGGGTTCCCCCTAGAATAATTATTCCGTGTCATATTTAAGTTTTTTGCAAGTCGGATTGTTGAAATTTTCACAAAAAGTTTTAACAGAGCTATGTTTTAGATAAAAATAAATACGTATTTGAATACGAATGTGTATATATTCAATTTACTGCATGAGAAAAATAAAATTTGTATAAGAAATGCAATCATAGATTATTCTTTCTTTACGGTTCCGTTAAAAGTCTTTTTTTCTTTTCTGAGAATATGACAAACATCAACAACTTTTTGCTTATGATACACACAAAAACACATATATCGTATTTGTGATAGTTTATGCACATATACACATGCTACGTGGGCGTAGATTTGGAGGTTCCCATTATTCCAAGGTATAAGTGTACAAATAAATCAGTGTTAGGAATTGAAAAACTGTTCGTTAAATAGATGTGCACGCTTTTCGGGAGTGTCCATTATGAAGGTCTTTATGCATATATTTTTTTTAACCTAAAAAAAAATATTGAGAACATTTCTTTGAAAAAGCGGGTCAATCCGAACCCGACCCGCAATAGTCAAAACCCAACCGGAAACCGACCCGAACCAGAAACAATGAAAGTCAACCCGACCCGCAACAAAGAAGCGTAAGTTAACCCGACCGGCAACGAAAAAATATAACGCCAACCCGACCCGATGCAGGACTCTAGTTCGATTCGAAGAAAAATTTATCGAATTTATACGTTAGCAAGTAGTTTATTTTATACAAAATCTCTTTAATAGAGTCTAACAAAATATCCCAAATACATGATATAAATACATATTCGTTCTGATAAAAATTTACCAAATTATTACACAAGAAAAAATACGTACGCGGAAGTATGTATTCTGGACACGCCTTTAGTCAACTGTGTATGTTTTAAAGTACGAGTGTACTCGTAGGCTGTCATCAAAGTGTTAATTATTTATTACTGGGAATACCTCATGTTCATGTGTTTTTAGTCATAATTGGGGAAATTTTAGGATGTTTCTCTCTTTCATATACATGTTCCTCGAAACCTTAAATTTTGTGTTTCGTTTAATTAAATCTGAATTGTTATTAATCTAGATTCTTAAATAGAAGCCAGCAGTATAATTCAATTTAATTTATAAACAATGCTGAAAAGGTGTTAAAATCTATTTAAAGTTGATGAATTTTCTGTTTTTCGACAAATTTAGAAAAGCTGAAAATACACAAATTTGTTAGAAAATCAGCAAAATAAGTTCGAGAAGAAGAATATTAAAAGTAAATGAGCTTAGTAAAAAGTATGTTTAATACATTGATCAATTTTGTATGAGATATTTTTATTGATTACCTGGCACATGCATATTTTTTTTTATTAAAATATTATAAGAATATTTAAGATAATACTTTTTCAAGAAAAAAAAATAAATTTTCAAATTTTATTTTCACAACTTGTAATTAATTCAAAAGATTATCATGAAAGAAATAACATGTTTAAGTTTAATAGCTGCAAAAATTTAAATAATACATACTTCTACGTCTTACTCTTGTAATTTAAGTTAGAATTTCCAAACTCTGACAAAATGAAAATAAAAATTTTAACAAACATGTAGTTATTTTATATTTTTAAAAGAATTTCTAAAATTCACTTTTAAACCTAAAACATTTTTATGCAGTTACCGACTTCATTAGAACTGGAAACTAGATCTTCTTTTGTTCGCTCTGTTCATAAGTCAAAGAAAGTTTAAAAATTCTCCGCGGAAACTTCGTTAAAATGAAGTTGGTGTATTGTACTCGAGTAATTAGTTGGAAGTTCGAAACTGATATTCTGTTGCATAAAAGATAAACTTAAAAAGTCAGTTTTTTTTACAGCAATTGCAAAGACAAATTAAGCAAGAAGTTAAAAGGAGTAAAAATATTTACTCTAGCATCTCAAGTTTCAGAAAGCGCCTAACCAGATTTTGAAATTTTAAGGAAGGACATCAATGTTAATGAGTACCGTTATTTTAACGTAAAAATTCGGAGTAAATTATTCGGTTTGTATTCCATATATACAGGGTACAATGTAAAGCACGGATAAACTCAACTTCAGAACGGATAAAGCCAAATTTGTGAAACAAATGTGTACCTAAAATAAAACGATTCTGCGCTATGATGTTATATATAAAAAAAAACTTTAATAGAATGCCAGAAATATAATTGCCGAAACGTCAGTGGAGGCTCACTGTGGAGACGCGAAAAGTTTTTGGTTTCTCTCTGTCTGTCTGTCCCGCGATAAATGCCGTGAAAATCGTCCTATTAGATTGATTTTGGTGGGTATGTTGGCGGGGTACCCGGAATTAGCTGTATAGTTTTTAGTTACGTTTGGTTCACTCGTTCGAAAAATATAGAACATTTCTTTTTAGGTCATAATGCTTTCCTACGGGAATGCAGACGATTTTGAAATTTCATTTTTAACTGAAATGAAAATTGCATATTTGAATAATGGATTTCAACGTAAAATTATGGATGCTAAATTTTCGATATGGAAGTTTTAAATATATCCAATAGCTTTGAAAATTTGCTGATACATTCATTAGAATTTAGAAATTAATTGTTTAAATTATTGGAAATTTTTTGTATATGTTCGAGAAATATAAAACATTTTATTTTCATATTTTTTTACAAATTTTAAAATGCAGTTCTTTATACTTTGCTCTTTAATTTATTAATTGCTTAGCAACCCTATTTCAAAGAATATCAAAATAATAAAATTCAAGTAATTAGCACTATTTTGCTACAATATTTTATTATCAAAACAAATTATTTTTGTATTCTATTGACATAAATAAAATATTTATTTTAATACAAGTTTTTTTTTTTTTTTTGTAATTTAAAAAGTTACATGAATACGAAGTTCATAAGAATTTCAGAATATCATTGCATAAACCGTGTGTAATTTAACGGTTGTAACTTCTGAAATATCCGAAGTATTTTATACGCCTATAAATATGTATGTAATATCAAAAAAATTAAATTGTGGATTGTAAGATGCTAAATAATATGAAAAGTGAGATTAAAAAGCAATGACTTTTAGAGCTGACGTTGAGGCTCCTGATCTGCAGATTCACTAGTAATTTCATTATACAATCGCAAGATTAAATATGTCACTAATCACATGTAGATGTGTGGTATCATATAGCAGATGCACATTTACTAATAAAAGTAATGCGTGTAACCAAGGTTTATTTTGAAAAAAATAAAAATAAAGTTAAGTATGCTCAATTTTTAGCGTCAAATACAAATGGACATTAAATCCTTTAGACATTAAAGAATCCCGTGGCATTTCCTTCATAAACTGCATATTTAAAAAAACTGTCGGTACTATTGACAAAAAGTATGTGTTGAGATATTGCATAGTTTAAAAGAATTAATGCAAGACGAATGCGTCTTTTGATTCCTGTAATGGTGGTCCAATGGAATAAAATATTATTGGGTTATCCGGAAAATTCTTGCCGTTTGGGAAAATTAATCTGTACCGGAAAATTTTGCCCGATAATTATTAGATATTAGCTAACAGAATTGATGTTTAATTGCAGAATTACCAGACTATGAGGTCTCCGACCCCATTAACCCTAAGCGCCCTAAATATGCTACTTTGCTTGATAATGAAGATTGAGTTTTCCTCTTTCTCGTATTATACTTAATTTTTCTTGTCTTTTGTCTATTTAATTAATAATAATAATAAACTTCTTTTACCTCTCCTCTTTTAATGTTAATACATTTCGAAACTTAAACTTAATGTATGGTCTCTGTAAAGAGTCTTTTTTTTCTTTTTATGAGATGGGTTCGACCCTCGGTAGGTTTCGTCTGTCATTTTTTGGATCTAATGGAATATTTCTTTCTTTTTAACACTTCCCAACCTAGTTGAAAAGTGTTTATGACTTCGGTTTGTCTGGCCGTCTGCCGTCTGTCCGTGCTCTAACTCCCGTAAATATGCTCGGATTGCTCTGCAATTTTTATATGTTATTGTCGTTATCTATAGCATGTTCCCTATTTCAACTGAAATGTGTAGCACTTATAGTTTTTTTACAGGGACACTCAAACGAGTTCCGTTACATTACGGTCCATAGGGAAAAATCATTTGCGGTTCATTTTAATGATGTTACACAATTTCAAACACGTCGTAATTGATATATATCACTAAGGTGCATTACAAGAAGCTTAATATGGAATAGGGTGTGCTTAGCACGTATAGTTACTTTAAAGGGACAGTCAAAGTAATTTCGTTACATTACGTCTATGAAGAAAAATCGTCTGCGGTTTAATTAAATAATGCTTCACTATTTTAAACGCATTGAAATTTATATATATCACTAAGGCGCATTACAAGAGGCTTATTACAGAATATTATGTGTATAGCAGTCATCGTTCATTTATAGGGACACACAAAATAATTCGATACTGTCTGTTGACAATAATTCCTGGAAGTGCATTTTAAGTTACTGAAAGCGATTTTAAATTTAACTCACTTTTTGTTTATTACGTGGTGTGTATAAATTCTGTAGATCATATACAGGGAAGCACAAAAGTTCGCAAACACATTTCCGTTTACTGACAGAAACTCCAGAAGGAGAATTTTAAACTGTGCTACCCGTTTCTTAACTGAACTAAAATTTAGCATCCTATGTAGTATATATACAAATCTATAGATCCTATACAGGGCTGAATAAAAGTATTCGGATATTTTTCCGAATATTGTATATGTTGGAAATTCCTGAAATTATGTTTTTTAATATGTTATGCGTTTTCCAAATTGTTTACTTTGATGTTAACTTTCAGCTTATTAAACGGTAATGATCTGTAAAATTATTTTGGAAGCATTGGAAAGTGTTACATAATCTATGCTTGACGCATGATTTGTCGTTCTTGTTTTATTTTTTCTTAACTAATTGTGTTATACTCTATTAATTCTTTATTACATTTAAATATTTATTTATTTTTATTTTTATTTATTTAATTTTTAACTCTTAAACTTCTCACGGCTCATTTATGCCTTGCAAGTCAAATTACCTCTAACCTGTAAGTTCAGTTGACTGCAACTAGGTATTCCATGATGCTCACTACATTGTTCCATTGTTTAATAATTCTCTGTAGGCCTTTTTCAAGGCCATTATTTACCGAAATCGGACTACCCTGGTCTCTTATCAATGTGGCAAGCAACAATTTATGCTGACGCAGTAATTTAAATCAGAATTTCACACTTTTCTTTTCTCTTTTGTGAAATCTTCTTAAAAAACTTAAAAAATATACAAAAAAACATGGGTTTTTTTATAAATTATAAAATATACATCTTGTTATTGTAATGCTGTCCTTAACCTTTCTCTTTTATTGTGTTTATTTTTTCCTATTTCTATGAGCTCCTAGTTATTTTTTTAATTGCGCTGGTTTTTATGCTTATGCCCCCTTCCCCCCTCAGTGCTACGAGTCATGTTTCACCCTAAAAATTATTTTACCATTTGCTCTTTGCAGGGGATGTGAGGTAAATGATCATTGGCTCTACTGGAAAAGTTGTTGTAAACCATGTTTAATAATTAAATGATAGATTTTTCCGGGACGAATTAATTTTCCTAAACGGCACGAATTTTCAGGACAACCCAATACAATGCGCGACAATTTTTTTTTTTTTTTTTTTTTTTTTTTTTTTCGTCAGTCAGTGTAATTACTAAATGAAATTGGATTCGCTTAATGTAATATACCGCTGTATGTGTGTGGTTCTAGAAAAGTATAGTTAAAATGAATTGTTGATATAAATATTCTTATTAATGAGTTTAATGGCTGAATTATTGAGTTTTTTTTTATCATGATTCGTATATTAATACTATTTTTCATATAATATTTTGTTACAGATATTTTAATTTTTCAGTCGGAAATGTATTCTTGAAGTGTGTTTTTTTTCTTGATTGCAATTAAAATATTTTCTTATTAATAGCAATGTGCACACTTATTAATAAAACTAACTAGTGATGGGCAAAATGAGTTATTTTGTTATTCGAAAGAATCATTCAGGCATGCGCAAAAGTATAGTTGCCAACTTTCGTATTCTTTTTTATAAGTTACAACCAGAAATTTTGTATTAATTAAACGTACTTATTTTTTTATTTGGCTTTCTTTTGAGTCTCTTTTTTGTTGATGCTTTGTTTTGTTTATGCTGTTTTGTTTATGCTTTCAACACCTGTTCCGAGCCCTATATTTTACTTTTTCAACTTCCTTATTAGTAATTAGTTATAACTACAGCTATACCATTTCTCTTTCTTCCAATTATTTAGACATCTTTAATCTCCTTCGCTTTACATTTTTATTCCAAATTTGCTATCATCTCTTTTCTTAACTTTACATCATTATTTTCATTGGAATTGTTATTTTACCTTGTAGTTAATACTACATCCTAACTTTTCCCAACGGCAATTTAATACAAGACGCTCTACTCACAAATAGACTGGGCGTAAAGTTATCCGCAACTCGGAAGCCCCTTAACCGACATCAACTGTTCGGCAATTTAATTGTTTTTTCTCCTTTACAAAATTTCTTGCTTTAATTTATTAAAAAAACACGAAGGTTGGCAGATATGATTTTGCGCTCCCGAATGATTCATTCGAATATTAAAATAACCCATTCTGTCAGGATTCGCGCAGTTGTATCATGATTTTTAACAGTTTTTATTGCCTTGTTGTTAGATGTTTGTTTTCTTGTTTTATAATGCATTTTTGAAGGTTTTTTTACTTTTAAAATTTAATTTTATTTATTAATAGCTGCCACTTCTGTTTTTCTTTATAGCAAATGTAAACAGTAATTATGGAACTACCGTTAGTTTTTATTTTCTAATTAGCGATTTGTTTAAAGTTGTTCAAAGAGTAGAGCATTACTTTTTTAAAACTTTCACAGCCAGTGAAACATTGGCATTAGTGATACCATTGATTTAGTATACAAGCTTTGAACGGTCTCCCTTTTGGCTACCTTTGTTTCTTCCAAATATTGTAGAAATCTAAAATGAAATGTATTGTTTGGAAATAGTGCTAGCCAAAAAATAAAACACGTCAACTCAAAAATACAGGAAGGGCATCAACGAGCAGAAAATATATTCATATGTATATTCAGAGTAAATAACAAATTTCTCCCATCGGCTTAAATAATTTTTGTAAGCTTCGCTGAATGTCATGTATGTAAACTAATTCACATACCTGTTTCGGATAATAACACATAACATATGAAATTCCTTGAAGTTAACAGCCTGTCATTTGCAAAATACATTAACAAGAGACTTTAGTTTTCTTACCTGAAAAAGAAGAAATAATATTAGAGCTAAAAATTCATAATTTAAAAATTACATTTAATAAACATATACTCCCTCTGTGCCAAATTAGTTGCTACATTTGAATACTTTCGTACTGATAATTGATACTGATGATTTTATGATTTTGTTTGAACATTTTTCAGAGATTTCAGGGTGCTATGCTATCAGTCACCAACATTTAATTACTCTCCGTCCCTCCTTAAATAAGTACCAAATTATTTTAAAAAATCCAGGGTGCGCACGCTCTTAAGCCGCGCCCCATTTTGTAAGGATTCTTCCACCAGTAATCGCATAAAACTGTCTTCTAGCTAATGAATCGTGAATTCATTAAGAATAAAAATAATCTTTCTGGTATTAGGTGGTACAGTTTTTACAAAATGGGGCGTAGCTGAAAAGCGGGCGAACCCTGTAAATTTGCTTCAAAAAATTGGCCACAAAATAAGTGCTATGTATGTGGAAAGTAAAAAATGAGAATCAAAATGCCAAGTTGTGATAATTTTAATCGCACATAAAACAATTTTAATTGATATTTAAGAAATTTCTTTAAATATTGTAGTAAAAATTGCAATACAGCGTCACGCTCTTTATTATTCATTTCCTTCTTTAGGGTAATTTATAAATTGTTATTCATAATTGCAATTATCGTCACCTTTTTAATAGGTCGAGTCACATTACTTTTTATTTTCATACTTTACATTCAGGTTCATAGATTCAAATAACTATACTCCGTTCGCTGAAACGAGATAACGAAAGTAAACAAATGCACATGGGGATTGGCGATGCTTAAACCTGGCGCTGTGCCAGAAGCGCCAAACTGTCTGAATTGTTTGAGCTCCAAACGGCTGTTTGTTTCTTGTCTTTCACTTTTAAAATTGACGATTTTTTTCGATTGATTTGGTATTTTATATACACAAATGGAGTGTGAAAATTCTTCTTTGAGCCCGCCTAAGAAGAGAGTAAAAAGAAAAGCTTTGAGTAAGGTGGAGGGAGAAAGATATGATTTTAAATGTATATAAAACGGAACTTGAATCGAATACTGAACTTCCGATTTCTCATATAGGAGATAATGCTGCTTGTATAACAGGCGTAGGTAAAGCTTCTGTTTTTCGAGTATTAAGAGATTATAAAAAATGTGTGCTACTCGCCGAAGAAAATAAAATTACGTAAACGTGTTTTAGAAAATATAGATGATTTTGATAGGAATGCTATTAGGAGAAAAATCCACGAGTTCTTTTTGAGGAATGAATTGCCCACTATAAATAAAGTTTTGGAAGTTGTAAATGATGACCCTGATTTGCCAACCTTTAAAAGGACAACTTTTTATCATCTCCTGAAAGAATTAAACTTTAGATATTCACGGAGAGGACGAAACAATACTCTCATTGATAAAAACGAAATAATTGTGTGGCGAAGAAAATATTTAAGGCAAATCAAATCTTTCAGAGAAGAAGGGCGCAAAATATATTATATGGATGACACTTGGCTGAATACAGGCCATAACAGTTAGTAAAGTTTGGAAAGATACCTCAGTAAAATCATCAAAACAAGTATTTTTGTCTGGTCTTTCTTCCGGATTAAAATCTCCTTCCGGAAAAGGAAAACGAATGATAATTACCCATATTGGTAGCGATTCTGGTTTCGTGGATGGAGGGCTTGACTTATTCGAATCAAATAAAAATAAAGATTATCACAAAGACATGAATTCAGAACGTTTTGAAAAGTGGTTTGGTGATATCTTATTTCGACTGGAAGATAACTGTGTGATAGTAATGGACAATGCTCCTTATAATTCCCGAAAATCAGAAAAAATACCGAATACTTCGTGGAGAAAACAAAAAATTGCTGATTGGCTTTTAACAAAAAATATCCCTTTTGAGGACGGAATGTTAAAAGCGGAACTGTTGCAGTTAGTGAAGCAAAATAAAAATAAATATGACAAGTACACTGTCGATGAAATGGCAAAAGCACAAAATAAAACTGTCTTACGATTACCCCCCCTATCATTGCGAGCTTAATCCTATTGAACTGATTTGGGCACAAATAAAGAACTTTGTTGCGAAAGAAAACAAAACATTCAAAATGCCTCATGTAAAAGATATATTCTCTCAAAGTATCAGCAAAATTGGCACTGAAGAATGGAAAAGGTGCATTCAACATGTAACAAATACAGTGGAAAAACAAATGTGGGATTTAGATAATGCTATAGATAATATAGTAGATTCCATGGTAATCAATCTAGATTCTAATAGTTCCGATACTTCAACTTCATCTTCTGAATGATTTATGAGGTAAGTGGGCTTCAATAATGTAAGATATAAATAGTTTTGTACTATTTTGTATTTAACAAAATTAACTCCTGATGATGGTTTATAACAATGTTGAATTCAGAAGGTTTGCCCCGGGAGGAAATTCCGTTCGGGGCATTAAAATGTCCCCTCCTGGAATATTTCAGATTTTATACTTTTAATGGTCAAAAAGTATAATCCCCCCGAAACTATATAATGTCTCGCCTGGAGGTACAGAAATCCCACCAGGAAAAAATATGTCTGAATTCAACGCTGTTTAAAATAAATAGAGAATAATTTATATTTTGATGTCTTAAACTTTTACATTTTTGTTTAAAATCTCGATGTAAGTCAGTTAGCAACTTGTGTTGTTTTCATATAGTTATCAAAATAAATGTTTAAAAAATGAACAAATCGAAATAAAAAATAAAATTCACCAACCTAGGGATTTGTGCCAAATGTGTGGCTCCTTGGCGATTTTTCTGCAACCCGTTTGTTTACTTTCGTTATCTTCTTTCGCATTATATCCTTTGTAGTTTAATTATTTTACTGGTGCCGATCTACTAAACTGCATCGGAAGTTATTTATGACTCCACCTACTTGAAATGTAGCAACTAATTTGGGACAGAGGGAGAATATAAATTGACAATATAAACTTCTTGTTCTTCCAAGAATTCCCTAATTTAAAATTTCATAATTTTTTATCTAGTATAATAAACATAAAAATGTTATTAGTGTTCCATAATGTTTGTATAGAGTAATTTTAAAAATAGCTTATTTTTTTGTCATGCCTAAAATGATCAAATTAATTTCAAAACACGAACATTTCTTTCTCTGTTCAATATTTAAATATATATAGGTGACAAAGTTTGCGGAATTTCAGTACATGTACTTCTGAATAGTAATATTTGCATTAATTATCAGCAAAATTCTTCATTTAAATAGAGAAAAAATTATTTTTTGGAAACGATTTGGTATACATAAAACATAATGGCAGTATGAATCATATGCAACTATAGTAAAAAAGAACACAAAGTAAACACTGAGAATCCTTTGATGCCGTTTTACATGTTAGTTATAGGATTTTCAGATTTTGAGACATCGTGTCGCTTCGTCCTCTATTGACGAAAATTTTAACTATTTTTAAAATTAGTGTATACAAAGCTTATGTGTTACCTTATTAAAATTTCACTTATTTCACCTTTATATTTATTTTAGTTAATGAATTAATGAATTTTTAAATTATGAAGTCCCTGACGAAAAACCTTGTCAATGAAATTACAGAATTCAGGCTTGAACATTTAGTTATGAATGTCTCTTTCAAAGAATTCTTGTTATCCAAGGCTTCCCATCCCAATAAAAAAAATCATGAAAACTTTCTAGGACAAAATTACGCCGTTCGCAAACATTCCAAATGTAAGAGAAACTTTTAATGGGGCATGTTTTACATTTTATATTGTAGAAAATGTAATTTTTTTAATTGGCCGATTTTTTTTTTTTTTTTTTATTAAACAGTTTTTTATTAACACTTTAAAGTGCGGTGGTTATTATTTATACCATTTAATTTTTATTAAAAACCACCAAATAACACCCAGAAATTTTGAATAAAATTTTCTTTTTATAATATACGTAAAAAAAAAAAAAAAAAAAAAAAATATTTATGTATTTGCCTATCAATTTATTCGTATAAATTCTGGTGACATTCAATCATTCCAAAATTTTAGCAACGGAATTACATTGCACTTGAAAGGGTTAACAGTTAAAAACTTTTAGTCATAGCTTAATTATTAAAAGTGGAATAGCTTTATTAATGGAATGATATTTTCTTACACTAGGTCCCGACTTTACGGTCAAATGGGACTTTACATGGGTCTAATCTCTAATGTAACACATTGATTAAACATAAATGCTTCCTGAATAGGCGAATTCAAGATTTAAATCAGCACTATTAGAAATCAATGAACAAAACCTTTCTTTTAAAATTAAACTTCCTTTCTCATTTTGTAAAATTTACTAAAGGAAAATTTATTAAGTTTTTTATTACTATGTTATGTTTTAATTGAAAGTTAATTTGTTAAAATTATATTAATTTTAACAGGTAAAAAAGAACAGGGCACATTGAGTTTTTTATAAATAAAATGTATCATTTAACATAAATTTAAGATGCAATTACATGACAACATTTATATATAATTTAATTACTTTGAGTCCCACAATCTGACATGTTCCATTAGTCCCCATACCATTTTAAACTGCATTTAGAATTATTCTGAATTATTTATCATTTACACAAAACGGAGATTGCAAATCAATAGCATTGATTAAAAGCTGCATAACTACATGCATTATTATTAAAAACAGAGTTAATAATTTATTAAATCAAGCAGTGGCGTAGCCATTAAGGGGGGGTCCAAAATCTCTAAATACCACTGTTTTAGTATAGTAAACTTCATCTTATTTAACTTTTTGGATTAAAAAAAGTGATGAAAATTCTTCAAAAAAGTGATATCCACTGCCTTTGAACCTCCACCCTGGCTACGCTACTGAAAATATGTATTGATTAAACTGAAAAAAAAAAATCCCTCACCAATAGGTTTAGAAATGTTTTGCTTTTTACTTTGTAAGCAGCTAAAGGAAAAACCAATGCGCATTACATGTGTTTGTGTAATGCTGATACTGTTATCTATTGACAAAAGACCGAACATTTAACTGATTTATTTTATAGGAAAATCCAATCGCTCTAATAGCCTCTGTGTCCTATTGGTCCTCAGTCTCCTCTAATATATTTTCAGCTACAGTTTGTATTAGTTTGAAAAACGCATATTACTTTCGGATCCTACAAAATAAATACACTTAATATTTCATTTGTCAATGTTGTATGTTATAATACAACTTTCTACATTTTCGCATAAACATATCCGTATGAAATTAGATACAAGAGTAGGTAGGGTATTTTTATACATTTATTGTCGTTGTTTTAAGAAACTCGCCAACTCAAAAGTTTAAGAAAACATCAAACAATATTTTTTTTTAATTTTCATTCTAAAATAGATAATGTACGTAACAGTGCAGTAGAGACACATTTAAGGGTAATAGAACTCGTTAACGCCCTGCGTTCTATATATAGGGCAGCTACATTCTGTCTCTTCATAATCAGTTAACGAGTCTTATTGGTATTTATTTGGATGCTTCCTATTCCCTTTAGCTGTTATAGGTTAGTTTTAGTACAATTTTGTATATTTTCGAATAAATATATGCATACGGAAATAGCTATAACGGTAGGTAGGGTATCTTTATACATCCATTGTCGTTGTTTTAAGAAACTTGGTAACTCAAAAGTTAAAAAAATATATCAGAAACAGTAATTTTTTTCATTTTCATTCTAAAATAGGCCATGTACATAACAGGCAAGTAGAGATACATCGCAGGGTAATAAAACCAGTTAACGCCCATTGTCCTATACATAGGGAAACTTCATTCTGTCTCTTTATAATCAGTTAATGAGTCTTATTAGTATTTATTCACGTTCTTCCTATTGTATTCCCTCTGTCATTACGCTTTTAGCTGTTATAGCTTAGTTTTAGTACAATTTTGTACATTTTCGCATAAATATATGCATACGGAAATAGCTATAACGGTAGGTAGAGTATCATTATACATCCATTGTCGTAGTTTTAAGAAACTTGGCAACTCAAAAGTTAAAAAATATATCAGAAACAGTAATTCTTTCATTTTTATTCTAAAGAAGCCCATGTACATAACGGTGAAATAAAGATTCATTTAAGAGTAATAAAACCCGTGAAAGCCCATCGTCCTATACATAGGGAAACTTCATTCTATCTCTTTATAACCAGTTAATGAGTATTATTAGTATTTATTCACATTCTTCTTCCTATTCCCTCTTTCTTTACGCTATTATCTGTTATAGCCTAATTTTCCCTTTGCCATTTGAACTTGATCAACACCATTTTTTAACACTTTCCTATATATTAAAAATAAATAAATAAATAAATAAATGAACAACGTTAAATAGCACAAATAACAATATATAAAATGGCAAACAGCTGTCTCGGAACCCCTAAAGCTCCATCAAAAGTGCCATATTTAAAAGACTAAAACTGATTAAAAAGCTCAAGCCATGTAAATATGCTTGCGTCTCCTGCACGCGCCCAAGATTGAATGGCGGCGATTTCAAAAACAACAGCGGAGTCAAGAAACAAATCTGACGCAGGAGACCAATAGTATTGTCAGGGAAGACTGGACGAGTTTAAGTACGAAGGAGAAAAAAGGGGGAGGGGAAAACGAAGAGAATTAATTAAATGAAAGGTAGCCAGACATTTGAAAAATTTGGTGTACTGGACATATCATTAACTAAGTTGCCTGAATTCTTCCATATATGATAAGCTTCCCAAAAATCTAGGTCGTAAATAGATGAGCATTTCTGAATTATTGAACCCTCTGAGAAATTAAAACTGTGATTGTCAGACAAACAATGACAAAAAGAAATTTTCTCAAAACGTCAATTAGGTGGCCGATCCATTATGACATGAGACTGTTTTTCGTTTAACATTTACATTCTACGTCTCATTTACATTTCTTTCAGTAAAAGTTAATCCAAATCCTATCTAAAAACTCTTTCTGACCATCTTTCACCATTTGCAACACTATTACACGGGAAAAAATTGATTTATCAGCAAGATAATGCATGTATCCACACAAGCCGTAGGACAAAACGCTGTTTAAAAAAATATATATATGGAAGTTTTACAATGACCACTCAGAAGTCCTAACCTAAACCCTATCGAGAACTTGTGGGAAGATCTAGAAAGACTAGTTTACCAAAATGGAAGACATATTTCCTCAGATTCAGAACTTAGATCCACGATTGAATATGAATGGTGCAAAACTAGTCCCAAATAGTGCCAAAAATCACTGATGTCCAAAAATATAGAATATTTGCGGTTATTAAAAGCAATAGTAGGTGCACAATATATATAAAGTATTTATTTCTTCATTACTTTATTGTTTTTATTTTGCTATCCTTAAAGATTTTACACAAGCAGAAATAGTGTTTTTTGTTTAATTACTTTATTTTCGTAATAAAATAGTGTGCAGATAAATTTTGATGACATATTTATTAGCTTTTCAACTTTATGATACACATTATAGTAAACTTTTTTCATCTGATATGAAATTTATCAAAAACATTAATTTTTTTTGCTGTCCTTAAAGCTTTTTCACGCACTGTAGTATCTATAGTACGTCCTGCCACTATGGGAACAGTAGAGAGTTCTGCTCTGGTAGTTATATAACTTATATGATTATAGAAATTTTTGCACCTGATGAAAAATATGTTATTTGTTTTGAAATGCATTGTTATAGTTTCCCTAATTTGTTAGCTTTACCCTTCTCTCACGCTTCGTTATCCGGGTGTCGCTTCACTGATATATTGAAAAATCTCGCTGCAAAAACGTTTCGAGAATTGGATTTCGAATATCCTACTTTTAGGTAAAATTCCCTTGAGTATCTAAAGTATTTCGCATAATTATGAAATGGATTTTAGAATTTTAAATTTTAAAATTACTTGTAACTTCAGACCATAATAGAAAAAAAATATTGCGAAAAACAAAATGAAAAAAAAAAAAAAAAAAAAAAAAAAAAAAAAAAAAAAAAAAGGAAAACATCTTAAACCATGACCACACCTTTTGCATCTAAAATATTCCTATTTGCGGGGGAGGAGCGAATAGCATTTCAATTTCCTAAAAGTGCACATTTAAAGTAAATAGCCTTCAGCGTGATTTAGATCCAGCAATCTGCTTTGATGACAGATTTTTATCTCTTACTTTTAACTCAAATATTTAAAAAATATTATTCTGTTGGCTTTGCGATTTGGGATTTAAGTATCTAATTTGTTTTGCTCTTTTGTATTTCGTATAATTCAGAATTTGGTTAAAGAAAATTGATGTGTTTCAATCATTGCTAAAAAAACAGTTTTTTACTTGTTTTGTTCTAGTAGAAAGCGTGAATTTGTTTAAACTTGTTGTGTTGATTTTAGAATATTTACTACAATTTAGTTGATTAAACGTGTTATAAATAATCAATTTATTAATTTAAGAAATGAGAGTAATTAAAAGCTCGATTGTTGAATTCTTAGGTAAAGACATTCTTCATAGGAAAGCAGTTTCGTTGTAAAAATGTAACGTTCATTTGGTTTAAATGCAATGAGATAATAATAATTAAAAAAAACTTTACTAGTGGAATATTTTTTAATCAGAACTGCCTTTACTTTTTCAATGCAGCTATGAATAAAGAGAAAACAGTGTAATTAGTGTCTACCGGTCGCGAGTGAAGTAGTCATAAGAAGGCGGCTGTTATTTATTTACATCGAATAAGGGTTTAATTAACGCCAGGGGAGTCTGCTATTAGTAAAAACGAATTTTTTTTTTTTTAAATGCCTTATTTATGACCGAAACATGAATAACGGTTTAAACAAGATTAAAAATTCTATTCAAATTTACTGGTGGAAGCTTGGCCGGGCGGTAAACAAATTCTCTAACATTGACACGAGGATTCTTTAACGTTGTCACAAAATGGCGGAACCACAGGGCTGCCGCCGGGACTTCCACCAGTAAAAAGAAATAAATATTTTGTGTTATTATGACAGAAAATTTGCATAAATAAACCGTTTAAATAAGGAGGTAATTTCTATTCAAATTTACTGGTGGACGATTGCCACTCTTCGGCATCCAATAATGAGAACAGCTAATTAAGAGGGTCAATCACAAATAAAGAGGAATTTATTTTCAAAACTTTATTGAAATAAAGTATAAAATTGGCAATTATAATATTATCTTTTTATGTAATCACCAAATTTCAAATTAAATTTTCCTCAGCGGATAGACCATTTCTGTATACGAATATCGTAGAATGAAGGAGGTTGATTCTCAAGCCAAAAATGCGGGCAAATGGTTCGTCGGCTGTATCGTTCCAAATTGATTACCTCCATATGTGTGTTTTTTGGTGGCACAAATATGTGATAGTTGTAGAAAGATATTCCTGCACGATAAACAGAATGTTTCAAAGTTGTACGCAGTATTTTTGCCGATTTTTCGTGAGTGATTACTTCTGTTTAGAGTAGGAATTTGCATGGAGAAGAATAAGATTCTTTATCTGAAAATCACTTCACAGAACGAAATTCCAGTTTTACTTGAGTTATTTTTTTTTCTTTAGAATAGGGAACTTGCATGGAGGAGGATAATGTTTTTTTATTTAAAATTCACTTTGCAGAACGAAATTCCAGTTTTTCTTGAGATAATTTTTCTGTTTAGAGTAGGGAATTTGCATTGAGGAGGATGAAGTTCTTTATCTCTTTATTTCGCAGAACGAAATTCCAGTTTTTCTTGAGTTAATTTTTCTGTTTACAATAGGGAACTTGTATAAGGTTCTTTATCTGAAATTCTTCTCAAAACGAAATTCCATTTTATACTTGATTAACCCCTGTAATTGCTACAGAAATTACATTTGTTGTTTTACTAATTATTTCCGGGGGAAGAAAAGAATTCTTAACCCATTGTTGACCGGCAACTTAATATGAAATTTTTATTTTGAGTCAATATTAGTCCCGCCTTCTTTCAAAAGTTTTACAGTGTAACAATGTATTCCTAAATGTATTATACAGGGTGTAACTGAAATGCTTCAACAAACTTTGAGGGATGATAGTACTCATGAAGATGAACAAAAAATGCAATAGAACACGGGGTCGCAAATGACATTTAACCCTTTCAGGGACAGTGGTATGTCTAAAAAACCACTTAATTTTAATTCCAAAACGCCACAATGGCATCAGAATTTTGCTAAAATCTTTTCCATTTAATATTTATGTGAAATATAGCCTTTTTCTTATTTACAAACATTTTCTTTTTGTAAATTCCGGTGCCAGTCCATTTTCAGACGCATTTTCTCTATTTTTATCCTTTAAGCCTTTTAGGGGCAAACAAATTTTAGTACTAAAATGTTGAAATAAATGACTGGCACCGGAATTTATAAAAAAAAATTTATTGTAAATAAGAAAAAGGCTATATTTCACATACATATTAAATGGAAAAGATTTTAGCAAAATTCTGGTGCCATTATGGCGTTTTGGAATTAAAATTAAGCACTTTCATAAACATACCACTGCCCCTGAAGGGGTTAAACGTCATTTGCGACCCCATGTTCCATTGCATTTTTTGTTCGTCTTCATGAGTACTATCATCCCTCAAAGTTTGTTGAAGCATTTCAGTTACACCCTGTATACACATTCTTTTTTATAAAAATTGTATTCCGTACTAATTATGTAGGCGGGACTAAGCACTTAGGACACGCCTTTAGTAACGCCTGTAGTTTAGCCTTTAAAAAACACGTATACTTGTGGCCGGTCAATAAAGTGTTAACTATATCTGTTCTATTAGTTATGAAATTTCCTGCATGCATATTTATACCATATTTCTTGGATATGACATGGATATTCAAATTTTCAATTTTAAGTTTTTCCTGCAATATTAAACAAATATTGGAAAAAAAATAGACTGAAACAAGATAATGCGGAGAAATAAATAAAACAAAACTACATCTCTTACTTGATAAATACTAAAGTAAACAACAACAACAAACAACATGATCACATTTTTTGCATCTAAAATATTCCTATTTGCAGAGGGAGGGGCGAATAGCATTTCAATTTCCTAAAAGTGGGCTTTTAAAATAAATAGCCTTCTAGCATGATTTAGATTCCGCGATCTTCTTTGATGACAGATTTTTATCTCTTGCTTTTAACGGAAATCAATATAAAAGATTATTCTGTTGGCTTTCCCAATTCAGGTTTAAGTATCTAATTTTCTTTGGTTTCTTGTAATGCAGAATTTGGTTAGGGGAAATAGATGTTTTCAATGATTGCTGAGAAAGTAATTTTCTTTATTACTAGTTTTATTTCACTAGAAAACATGATTAATTTTAGAAGTATCGTATCTTTATTTATTTAGCTTTTAGCATATTTAATTTAATTAGTTAAAATTGATATATATAAACAACTTTTAAATTTGGAAAGAGGATTAGTCCCATAAATGTGAAACTTGAGGGGTGAATGTATAAATAATTATTTTTTCACTGTAGAAGCAATAACTTGATAAAAATATAAATTTGTTTGATTTAAGTATATTGTAATTTAGGAATTAGAATAAAAATATGCATCTTAGATTATCAAGTTGAACAAGTTAACCCTTTGAAGGGCTGTGGTATATTGCATATACCATTTAATTTTAATTGCGAACTGCTAAATTAAACCAGAAGGTTTTTTTTTTTTTTTTTTTTTTTTTTTATAAATCTTTCTTTTATAAGATACGTGAGGAAAATTATTTATTTGTATTCAAATAAAGTTGTTAATAAATTATGGTGATAATGAATTGTTTCAATATTTTAGCAACATAATTAATTTGGCCCTGAAAGGATTAAGATGCCAGAAAAGCCTATGTTGCCGGTGCGAATTAAACTATAGAATTTGGAGGTGAGGTCATATATCGAATACGGAATTTTTTTAATTATCAATACATATTTCATACACAATAATTTGAAAAAAAAAATAACAGAACAAAATGCGTTGTTTTGTGGAAAATGCTTCTCATCAATCGGTTTAGGCGTTGGCTGCTAAGTAAGAATTACTGGGTTTGAATACCGATTCAGGCTTTGATGTTTAGAGTGGGTTGGATTTTAATTAGAACGAAAATACCGATCTCTTAATTTGTGTACAGTTTCAATAACATGTGCTATCATACGATCTGAAACATAAGTTATTGTCTATCGCTTCCATGAAGCAGTTTATTTGCATTGCAAGTAGGGTTATTTTGAAGACTGAATGGAACAAGTTGTCGTAAGTAACACACGGAACATTTGGCGAGTTATCGCTTTAAGTGTTTTAATAAGTTGTGTAAAGTTCAAGAACTGAGAAAAACAATTTTTAGAGCATTCGGATTGGTGGACCGTAAGAAATACAAATTTTGATAGGGTCGTTATTGACGAATTTACCAGAGGTAGACTATCACACGGTGTTTTTTCACAGTTCTCCTCCTGAAAAACGAATGAGGAAATATTTGATATTGTAAGATTGGAAAACACGTGTGATCGCAGCTTAAGATGGCCATAATAACCCCAAAACCAAGCATTTAACTATGGAAGCTGCTCAGTTCAGACATATGTCACTGAAATCATTTTCATAGGAATCCTTTTGTTTGCCCTTGATTCTTCTATTGTAGTTCTTTGTTATTCAAACCTTTGTTATAATCATAGGGATGAAATGTTTCCCTCTTTTGTATACCACTACTTCTGAATAGTAATATTCCCTTTCTTCAATCGTAGAATGTCTAAGATTTAAAAATGTGAAGATTGATATGAAAAAAAAAAAAAAAAAAAAAAAAAAAAAAAAAAAAAAAATCTGAAATGACTCTATTTTCCGAAACTTGGAACTTTTACGGAAAGCTAAAAAATGAGAATTTTTATTAATTTCTGGCAAAATAAAACCGGCTGGATTCGAACACTGGACCTCCAGGTTTGAAACTGGACACATTACCACAAAGCTAAAAATGCTTGATTACATCGCCGCAATATTTATCACATGAGCTCCGTCAGAACCTATCGTAAATTTCTTTAAAAATTGCTTAAAAATACATTAAATACCTAATCCGTTGAACATTTTTTAGGAAAATTTATACTGTACTTGCGACAGTGATCAATACCACATTCGCAAAATGAGAGCTCAATTGGCAGGACCGTCTAGCTGTCTAGCAGTTGTCATCTTCACTCACACATACATAGAGATTATGATTACAATTTCTTTTTCTTATACAATATGTTCGAAAAGTTTTTATATTCAGTCTTCACGAGTTTATAGATTATACCAATATCTTTAGGCTGAATCTAAACATATGTATATTTTAGCAAAAATTATATATTTAAAATAAAGAAAGTATTATTATTATTATTATTATTATTATTATTATTATTATTATTATTATTATTATTATTGGAGTTTATCTATCCTCTTGTGTGTGTGTGTAGATGAAACAAGATTAGGTTTAGTCTTAAGATAAAGATATAATCTATAACGTCTAAAAATGTAAAAAAGATTAAGTAGTTCCAGAGATATCTTCCACGGAATTCTGAAAAACCTCCTTTTGAGATAAAACACTTTAATTATTATTTATTAAAACCTGAAATATCCAATATTCTAGCATACTTTATTGGATTATTTTTGAGTCAATAATAAATATAAACTTTATGAAACATATTCTTTAAAAAATATTAAGAAATCCTACAGATATCTCACATAAAATATTGTTGTCCGGCGATTTTACATGAACACAATAAAAGCACCTTCCCCTTTTTGAACATTAGGTAGGTTTTCCAGATTCACGCCTATATAAAAATCTTTCAATATATGGATTTGTTACAAGTCTAATAAAATATGGTCAAATATATTATACAAAATTACATATATTTTCTGTCAAAACCCTGCAAACGTTTTATGTAAGAGAGATTTGCCGATGGCGTTTTCTTATAAGAAGGTAAAGAATAGGCAATAAGGTTAAGAATTGTTGTCGTAAAGACCAACGTCTCTCTTCAATATCGAAATGTAATGGTAGAGTTCAGAATCATGACCTTAGAAAAATTCAGCTGAGTGTTTGCGGTCTGCGAGCCATATATGGGCGTCACAATGATCTTTTAAACCCTTGGGGACGAGCGACACGTATACGTGACGCATAAGATGCTCAGAATCCTCGATTATTCCCACCAGTTAATTTTTATTGTAAGCTTTGCGTTATTTAATGACAGCATTTTTGCGATTCAATTAGGCAAAATTTTCTGTTTTGAAAAACCGGTGTTAAAAGATTAAAAATTCTGTAAAGGACGCTCGTCGTGAAGGGGTTTAAACATTGTTTAGTAAAAATACCTCATATATTTTTAATCATTGTTTAGTAAAAATACCTGATATATTTTTAATCAAAATCTTTTAATCATTGTTTAGTAAAAATACCTCATATATTTTTAATCAAAATCTTTTAATCATTGTTTAGTAAAAATACCTCATATATTTTTAATCATTGTTTAGTAAAAATACCTCATATATTTTTAATCAAAATCTTTTAATCATTGTTTAGTAAAAATACCTCATATATTTTTAATCATTGTTTAGTAAAAATACCTCATATATTTTAAATCAAAACTAGTGTCATTGTAGGAGTATTTTTATACGGTTAATTTTAAAATGCAGAGTAAATATTGCTCTTTCATATACATATTCCTCCAAAGTTAAAATTTTTGAAGATTTAAGAGCCCCGTTAATTTTAATAAAGAATAGTAACTAAAAAGTTATTAATATTAATTTATGGTAGTAAATGAAATATCTTTTTGTTCAACATTTAAAAAAAAGTTTTTTCATATTCGGAATTTTAACTCACTTAAAAATTAAAAAAAGAAAAGAATAAAGAATAGTTCTTAAATAAAAGAATCTGTAAGGGAACTTGGCATCACAAAATGAAACTATGATTTTTTAATTTAATTTTTGGTTATTATTAAATACATGCTGAAAAGAAATCTCATAAAATCATTTTATTATGTATTAATTATTTCAGAAAATGTTAAAAAGACTTTTTTTTCACAAATTTTAAAATGTTACTCGTTTTCTTTCTTCTTTCTTTTTTTAAAATGTTGCTTAAAATGTTGCCTTGAAGTTCAAGATTTTTTCTATCCGACGTAGTCTCTGAGAAAACAAATTCAGCTACAACCATATGCAATTTAGCCCTATACAATTTTTTAAAGAAAAAACTTTTAATATAACGCAAATCTGATCCTTATATATATTTACATGCGGGTTATCAGTTTAATTGTATTATGACTCACTATATTGCTCATTTGTACATTTTTTCCTTTTCCGTATCATGGCAATGTCTACGAAAAATAATGTTAACAGTTATAAGAATTCTTTTAACACGTTTAAAAGTTTAAATACGTTAAAATACGTTTTTGTAAACGATATTTAGCAAAATAAGAATAACAATAAAAAGGGGAGACAAATCGGTAATGATAATTTTCTACATATTCATAAATAACTTAAATATATTAATTTAACGACATGATTACGTAAAACATTGTGAAGACATTTTAAGGTAAGATTAAAACATTTTTTTTAAACAATGTTTTGTAAATTTAGATTGCTGTTCGCATATATTGTTTCTGTTGTAAATATCCCTTTTTCGAAGGGTTTTTGAGCCGGCTTCTGACACTCGTATTTCGTTACAATTTTTGTTTTTATTTAAAAATTGCAGCTAATTAAAAATTAAATCAGCATTGTTTTCATAAATGAAATGAAAGGTTTTTCTCAGATCAATATTGTCACAAAAATAAAATGCCGCATTATATGATGCTCAGCAATGCTTATAAAAATATATATATACAGTACAAAAAAGATGAAGTGTGATGTCTCTTCCTGGGCTTATTTTATATTTATAGTTAAAAACAAAATTGAAACTGAAATATTTAGAAAGAAAAAGACACCATCGATCGATCGAAGGGGTGTTATTTCACGTGTAACCTAAAAGGTATGCTTTGTTAAATTAGATTAAATTGTATTTTATATATATTCAATTTATTTTTCTTTGTTGCAAGTTTTTCCCGAAGCAGATGTCATTCTCTAAAGCGGTTAAAATACAATTGTTAATTTTCCCTCGCGTGTGCCTTTTGCTATCTTCACTCAGTTTTTACTGTAACTTTGATGGAATGAATGAGATGATATTCTGGTTTGACTAATGTTGTTTGCAGATATTTCTAGCATTGTTTTTTCTTTAGAAGTTTAAACCTGCATCTAAAAAGTATTAGATATTGTTGAGAAATATTAGACTGCAATGTGAAATCCTCTCAGGGGTCCTTTGGTCTTATTTATTATAAATATAGGAGAGCCCATAAAGCGATTCTGAATTGTTTCGCGCTGCACGCAGTAGGATAGAGATATATATCTATAAAAAAAACGAAGTTAGACACTTTTGGTTTTATTTATTCAAATTAGTTATGTACTCAGAATTAGTGTTTTACCTCATCCCTTGTGCATAAATCACGAGTTACATTCGTGATTGATTCACAAGGTACATTTTACTTAACACGAGTCACACTCGTGAATGATTCACAAGATACATTTTACCTACCACGAGTCACTATCGTAAGTGATTCACAAGGTACATTTTACTTAGTACGAACCATTATCGTGATTGATTCACAAGGTACATTTTATTCACTCCGAGTCACGCTCGTGATTGATTCACAGGGTACATTTTATGTACCGCGAGTCACACTCGTGATTGATTCACAAGGTACATTTTACTTACCACGAGTCACACTAGTGATTGATTCACAAGTCAAAGTTTATTTACTTTATACGAATCACACTCGTGATTAATACACAACGGATAATTATCTAAATTTATTATAAATTCAGATTCACATTAGGAAAATTTTGTAAAAAAAATTCAAAATAAAGCAAAATCAGGGTGCGTACCATTCTACCACAATTTTTGAACAGAAATATTTTACTTGATATAACTCCAAAACGATGGTGCAAATTCTATGAATAAATAAGGTGGCTGCGAATTTTGCGATTTAAAAATTAAATAGAAATTTTCTTATCATTAGCAGTGGTGCACACGGAAAATTAAATAGTAGGTCAGATTATTTATAAATAAGTTGAATGTGGTTATTGAAACATGTGACTACGTGAGACGAAGATGTTCTAGCTGTTAATTGTTAATAATTGCTTAGATGTATAGGCTAAAGTGTAATTGTGAGCATGACCACTAGAAATCTTAAAAGAAGATACATACTGGTTCAATAATGCACGTGTTCATGTTACGCAGTTTTGATTCTACTGTCTCAATTATTAACCCAAATTCCTCATCCAGTTCTAGCTTATTTAAAAGTTTTACTGTAGTTCTTAACTACCTTGTTAAACCTTATTTAACGTATGTTTTTTCATAAAAAAAAAAAACACTTAGAGATTGGCAAGTATGTGAAAGTATCATTCAGATAAATATTTGTACGTATAATATTACGAGGGTCATTCGGAAAATAAGTTTCCCCTGGTGACTGTGGATAGAAGTGTGTATGAAAGACAAAAAATGTAATGAGACATCAAAGATAAAATATAACTTTATTTTTCCACATAAGTACCAAGTACATTGAGACATTTGTCATACCGCCTTATAAGCTTCAAAAAGCCCTCCAGGAAAAAATCAGGGATTTGCATATGGACGAAGTGTTGAACGGCTATGGGCAAAAGGCGACACAGCAGGTGAACGCGAACGTGCAAGACACCGATACACCATTGGGTAGAGGTCGACCGAAATCAAGCAGATGGCGCTGTTTCAGTCAATGTGCATTTGCAGTCACTTTGCAATGTTGCAGTGCCATCTGTGCAGGCACTGCAACAGCGCCATCTGCTTGATAGCGGTCGACCTCTACCCAATGGTGTGCAAGACACCGTTGGGTGTCTTGCACGTTCGCGTTCACCTGCTGTGTCGTCTTTCGCCCACAGCCGTTCAACGCTTCGTCCGTATGCAAAGCCCTGATTTTTTCCTCGGGGGCTTTTTGAAGCTTATAAAGCGGTATGGCAAATGTCTCAATGTACTTGGTACTTATGTGGAAAAATAAAGTTAGGTTTTATCTTTAATGTCTCGTTACATTTTTTGTCTTCCATACACACCTCTGTCCAGAGTCGCCAGGGGAAACTTATTTTCCGACTGCCCCTCGTATATAAAAACGAGTTAAAAAAATGTAAACAAAGTCTTTTCTATGAAAAGTTAAATTCAATACATTACTCGTCAAAAATTCCAAATTTAAAGACAAATACTTTAAAAACAAATACCGTACTTGTAGATAAATAAGTTAAACAGAGTAATTTAAAAGTATGGATAGTACAGTTTCAGCTTACTTTAAAAAGTTTTAAGCCTCTTACGGTATTGCAAAACCATTTTATTTAAATATCCCAAATTCACTTGAAACAAATACAAAATTTCTTCATCCATGCAATATACTTCATGTTATTAACAAAACAAATGGAGAATTATTTTAATAGTAAAAAAGTAAAGAGTCATTCTTCAAAAATAAGCTCTTAAAATAAGTGGCCTTTCATATAAGATTTAAAAGGTGTACTACTTTCCGTTGATGACACTTTAGCTTCGGTGAACAAGAATCAATATCCAGTTTTACTTGATTTATTGATTTGGTTTTACTTAAAGTTTTCTTCTGTTACCCTTTTCCTTTTGCTAAAAGCGTTGACGATTCTCTTACAATATAATGCAATTTTCTTTTCTAAAACAAATATTAAGAGGACGGTTTAGACTTTAGTGTAAAGTAAAACTGAAATGCATGAGGAAAATGAACTTACGAAAGAAATTGGAGGAAAATATTAAATAAAAACATAAATACTTCTTTACTTTAAAAAACAATACTTTTTTTTAAATCTTTCAGTAATTTAAAATGTGATTAAATAAATGTAAATTTTAGTTTTCTAATATTTTGTGAAAACAATATATGTTATTTTTTTTTTCATTGTATTGGGTTGTTCGGACAGTTCTTTCCGTATGAGAAAGTTGATTAGTACCGTAAAATTCTGTCATTTAATTATTGATATTAATTCCGATATCTAATGTCTAATAATTAACGGGCAGAATTTCCTGGTACGAATTAGTTTTCCCAAAAGAAAGGAACTTTCCGAACAATCGAATAACTTAAAATTTAGAACTATAGTTTTTAGTTTTAACCCTTTATATCCTGAATTAATTTTCCAGCTACTTTTTAGATGCTCAGAATCCTCGATTATTCCCACCAGTTATTATTTTTTTTTTTTGTAAAGTTTTCGTTATCTAATCATAGCATTTTTGCGATTCAATTAGGTGAAAATTTCTCATTTGAAAAACCGGTGGTGACAGATTAAAAATTCTGTAAAAGACGCTCGTCGCGAAGGAGTTAAAGTGGTACTTATAAGTACCTTCAGGATAAAAAGGGTTAAGAAAAAAAACTTAGTATATTATATTATTATGTAAAAAATAATTCTGAGCACAATCCGACTTCCATGATAACTCTAATTAAATTTGTTAAAATTATAAGGTTGGATGATATAAATAATGTCCAACGTCCCTATACACTTTTAAAAATCTGTCTTTACTATTTTAAAAATGCAAAAGATGAATTCAATACCAGAACAATTTAAACGCTAAATTCCATACGTTTAATGCATCGAAAAGTGTGAATGGTCGTGTTGGGGCTCTAAATACTTCGGGCGACTGCTGCGGTTTCGAGCTTATTATTCATCACAAGATGCGAAGTATTATGTGCAGTAATTTACTTTTCCAATTGTAAAATAGGAAAAAGAATGGCACTTTTTATCCATATTCTAATTTCCGATGGATATGAGTCTACAAAAAAAATCATTTAAGCGAAATTATCAAAATAAACAATGTGACGTGCTTTGGTGTCTATGCTCCGTTAAAAACTTGAGCACTGTAAAATGTGGGCAGTGTTGTGAGTTAACCTGAATATATATATATATATATATATTTATATTGAGATTTCTTGATTGCAACCACTTTTTTGAAACAGTAATATTCGCTTTATTTAATCTGTCATTAAATAAAGCGAGTATTACTATTTAACAAGGTGACAGAGATGAAGCAATCTGAATTTTTAAGAAACAAGCCCAACTGGCAACACTATTTGAGATATTTCACTAAACAAATCTATACTTAGTGAAACTTTTTTTAATTAAAGTGTAATAAGAGTGTTGCAAGCCCTTAAAGATAGCCAAAGTTTGAATAAACTGAGTCATAAGTAAAGGATCAGGGTTCATACACCGTGTTTTTGGCCCATGAAATAAGACTAAAATTCGATTTAGTTATACTGACTTTATTATTTCACTTTTTAATATTAGAAAACCTTCTAATATCCTGTACGATTTCAATATTAGTTTTTGCATTTTGTTCTGATTTATATGACTTACACAAGCTCAAAGTTCATATTATTCGCAGTTTTTTATGAAAAATACGCAATTTTTCATAATTTTACCTCAATTATTTATATGAGCGCAATCGTGCAACACTTTATTCTTTACATATATTATAAAATTCATCAAAATGTACAATATATGTAAAAATAAAAGTGTTGCAAAGCTGCGCTCATAGTAAAATATTAAAAATAGAGAGTTAAGTTCCCTCACGTCACTAAGAGATTTTTGATGCAAAAACATGTTCAACCGCGCTAAAATGAACGTAACTATCGCTAATGTGAAGAAATGCAGTTATTAGCAATAGTTACGTTCATTTTAGCACGTTTGAACACGTTGCTGCATCCTAAAGTATCTTAGCGACGTGAGGGAATGCAGTTACTTAACTCTCTATTTTTAATATTTTACTATGAGCGCAGCTTTGCAACACTTTTATTTATATATATATTGTTCATTTTGATGTATTTTATAATATATGTAAAGAAGAAAGTGTTGCACGATTGCGCTCATATGAATAATTGAGATAAAAATAGGAGAAATTGCGTATGTTTTATCAAAAACCACGAATAATACGAGTTTAGAGCTTATGTAAGTCATATAAATCCAAACAGAATGCAAAAATTATTGTTGAAATCGTACAGGATAAACCTTCTAATATTAAAAAGTGAAATAATTAAGTCAGTATAACGAAACTGAATTTTATTCTTATTTCATGGACCAAAAACACGGCTTATGGACACTGATTCTTTATAAGGGCTTTTTGCACTGAAAACACTGTCCGTAGCAATCACTTGTTTCAATAAAAGCGTTATAACTAAATATCTGCGAGTCGAATCTAATCTTCGTTCACAGATGGGTGGGGGTGATACAAGCGTATCGAACATTCATAACTTACGTTAAGAAATTTTATAAACAATATTTCGAAGGAAAAGCGTAGATACATTTGCCAGTCCAATTTTAATTGGACTTACTTAACCCGTCAGAACACGGGCCCTTTTCCATTGCGTTACTACACGCGCGGGATAAATTTTACTTGAATGGGTTTTCTTGTGTCAATTTCCTCCCGGTTTGATTATAAACAAAAAAATTATATTTTGAAATAAACTGTAAATCAATAAAAAACATAATTTAATTTAACCCTTTCAAGGGCGGTGTTTGCAAGGCGCGAACGCTTAATTTTAATTTCAAACTACCAAGTGGCACCCAGAAATTTTTAATAAAATTTTGCTTTTATAATATTCGCAATGAAAAGATTTTAATCATTTTCAAATAGATTTGTTCGTAAAATCTGGTGTCAATCAAATATTTCAACATTTTAGTAAAAGAAGTACTTTGCCCTTGAAAGGGTTAAAATAAGAAGTTCTTTTGTATTTAAAACAAACAAAAAAACATAAAATCTAGTATTAAGATTTTTTTCTGCATATCATTACATACAAAGTTTTTACAATCCAAAATCAGCCATGAAAATACAAAAAATTATAAAACTGACATATAGAAACTGTCTGTGCAAGAGTTGTTAACGTTTAAAAGAAGAATTATATTATTATTTGCATTGCATAAACATTTGCATGAACAATTTCCTATCATTAAAGTTACGTTATAACACGCGTGGGGTAAATTTCCTCCCACGTGACATTTTTATAACAAAAGAATGGAAAATCCACAACCGGGGGTAAATTCTTTTTGGCCACATCTTGATATCTTTCAGCTTGAAAGATACTATAAATCTCAGAATGATTTTCGCACATTTTTTAATAATAGTTGTGAGCTGGGGTAGATTTTATCCCAGCGCGTGTGCTGACGGGTTAAAAGGATCTAAAGTTGTTAGGTCAAAATAGTTAATATCTAGACTTTTTTTTAACCGAATCCAGTAGCGGCTCGTCAGGGGGGTTCATAATCACTTTCATGTCAGTATTTTCTTAAACTAAATTTCTCCTTGTTTAATCATAAAGTATTCCGCGATTAAATAAGGTCAAATTTAATATATAAATATTCTGGTTGTAAATTGACTGTGAAACCCCTGACAAGCCGCTACTGCCCGAAACAAATACCAAATTATTCTCATTTTACAGCACATGTAAAGTTATTAACAGTAAATAAAAAATCATTTTAACGTAAAAATATAATGCACAGAAAAATTTATAAAAATAAAATAAACTACGTGACTTTTACGTAAGATTTAATTTTTTTTTATTGATGACGATTTGCTAACAAAGAATCAATATCCAGTTTTGCTAGATGTATTGAAATGCTTTTACTTAAAATTTCCTTTCGTTTTGTTAAAAGAGTTAAGAAATTCGGTTGCAATATAGTTTTTTCGAAAACGACTGCTGGAAAGACAGTTGATGTATTCTTGAAAAACGAAAGAAAAAACCGCAACGAAATTACGAAAGAAATTATTGGAAGATAGTTAAAAAAAAAATCAATTTATTTTACATAAAATATTATTATTTGTTTAGCTTTAGCTATAATAATTTAAACATACAATTAACTGAGTTATGTTTTAGGTTCATTAAATATGTAATCGACGGGCGTTGTCGTGAAGCACCGTTACATCGGCTATCAGTCATCCTCGCCGGCGGTTCTGGATAGCTCGCCTGAGTTTTCTCAGTGTTGCACAATAATTGGACGAATCTCGCACTTGGCGGGATCAACAATGGGAACCTCCATCTCGGACAGCTGCTGAGCCACGAATGAGCGGCGTAGCTGAGCGCGGCCGGGTAATCGCCAGTGCGGGAACAGCCGCGCTCAGCGCTGTTGCCGTATTTCGCCTCGCACCTTCCCGTGCGGCTGGAGATCTTTGGGAACCTTATTTCTGGATCGACCCTCGTATATCCACGGATGTTGTGAGCAACGGTAAGTACGAGCATTTTTATATTTATCTTCCTCTCGTACGTTCGACGATATAGTTTTATTTTCTATTTGTTTTTCACAGGTTTAACGTACTTTTTTGATAAACCCTCGTACAAGTATTAAATTTCCGCAAACGCTGAACACTTAATATTAGGGAATAAATCACAGTGAGTCCAATGAAATTTTAATAGCTAATCAAAATACATGAATTTGTCAAACATCTCAGATTATTTAATATGTTGTATAGTTAATATATCAAAGGAAAAACATAAATGAATCTATCAGCGAAATTCAATGCGCATTCATAAATATAACTTAGCAATAGTAATTAAAATATGATTATGTCAGTAAAGATTCCGATTATTTAAAATGTCTCAAGTTCCGTAACACATTTACATAGAGAATTTTCATTTTGAAATATGTGTACGCTTTTCTGATAAGTACCACTATTTCGGATATTTATTTCACTTATTTAATGAGAGAAATTTTGCGATTAATAAAACGAAAAGTACTATTCCAAAGAAGTGGAGCTCAAAATAAGAAGCGGCGGGAATCCCAAAAATACCCTGATGCAAATGTGTTAGATTATTCTAAACATATGATGCTGCGTGAAGAACTCAAATTTATTAATATACACTGCTCAAAACAATTAAAGGATATTTGAAGTTTTATATAAAATAAAGATATAAACGAAATTTTTTTTGCCGACAATAGAAGAAGAGAATCACAAATGCAAATTTTTCTGGTTTTCAAACTGTGGAGTATGCAAATTTTGAGTTCGACGTCAAAAACGTCGCTTCAGCGGCAGCGAATGAAATTTGACTTTCAACTGGATAAAAGAGAATGAAGACAAGGATGATCGGCATTCAGTGATTGCTTTATTTCGATGAGTACGATGTCTCAGCGAAGTCATTTGACAGATTCAGAAGCTTGGAGAATTGTTGGTAGATTAGAAGGGGGCCAAACTCAAGCCGAAGTAGCGCAAGCCATTGGAGTGTCACAAAGTGTCATTTCCAGGATCTGGAACCGTTTTTTGGAGAGTGGATGTGCAGGCCGAAGACCAGGGCAAGGTCGTAGATGGGCAACAACGCCCAATGAAGATCGGTATTTAGCGTTAACAGCTCGGAGACACCGAAACATGAACGCTACTCTTCTCCAACAACACCTTCGCTCGGCTACAGGCACCACGATTTCAACTCAGACTGTCCGAAACCGGTTCCATGCTGTAGGTCTGTATGCTCGCCGACCGATGGTATGTGTTAGATTAACATCAAGGCATCGTCGCGACCGCAGGGAGTGGGCAACCGAGCATGTCAACTGGAGGAGAAATGAATGGAGCAATATTCTGTTTTCTGACGAGTCCCGTTTTTCTGTGCATTCGGATAATAGGCGTATTTTCATCTGGAGGGACCGTGGCAGTAGGAATAATCCTGCGTTCGTGCACGAAAGTGTCAGATTTGGCGGTGGAGGAGTGTTGGTGTATGGTGGCATCTCCATTGACGGGCGCACTGACCTCTACATCATTCGAGATGGAGCTCTGACTGGTCGCCGATATAGGGATGAGATCCTCAGACCTATTGTAGTCCCTTACGCTGCAGCAATCGGAGATAACTTCATTTTAATGGACGATAACTGCAGGCCACATCGTGCAAACCTGGTGGAGGATTTCCTTTTCGAGGAAGGAATCGTTCGAATGGAATGGCCAGCGTGTTCTCCAGACATGAATCCAATCGAGCACGTTTGGGACTCTCTCGGAAGACGAGTTTCTGGCCGCCAACAACCCCCACAAACTCTCCAAGAACTGGAAAGAGCTCTTCTGGAAGAGTGGGGCAGAATACCCCAACTCGTCATTAATAGCCTCATTGAGTCCATGCCTCAAAGGTGTTCAACGTTGCTGGCCGCCCGTGGAAACCATATCCCCTACTGAAAATGATTTTCTTTGAAGAAAACACCTTTTCTTATTCTTTTTTTCTCATATGCACAAATTGTGTTTTTTTCCTTTTGTACACAACTGCGCAATAAAATGCATTTTTTTCTGCCAAACATGTGTAATTTATTCTCATATAACCTACTATGTCTGTCGACCATGTATCAATCAGCTAAAAAGTGTCCCAGATACAAAATGCACCTAAAACTGCAATATCCTTTAATTGTTTTGAGCAGTGTATTTCAAATTATCAGCAAAATAAATAGAGAGACGTTTTAACCTAAACAATATCACTTTTCACCCCAAAATCCTCCTGTAAGAATTGAAAAAGAGTGTTATTTTCAGTTGATGGCACTTTAGCTTCGGTGAACAAGAATATGTGTTCAGTTTTACTGGATTTATTGATTTGCATTTACTTAAATTTTTTGTTATTAGTTTACCTTCCGTTTCGTAAAAGCAGAGAAAGTCTATTACAACATAAGGCAAATTTTCAGAAAAAATGTTAAGAAAAGAAAGTGGGCATTTTTGTAAACAAAAGTAAAATACGCGCTTCGTAAAGAAAATATAAAAGCTTTTATTGGGAAAAAAGTTTCGGAGAAAGAAAGTAAGTTATTTTATATTGAAAAACAGGATTATTATGTTAATAGTATGTTTTATTCGGGACATAAACAAAACATAAAATAAATCTTTTGTCATTAAAAAAAAAGAATATTTAAATACAGTAATTTCGTATAAATTTCTATTCGTTTTTACTCGTGGTAGTTTTCTCCGGGGGTATTATAAGCTATTTCACTGACATTGGCAGGAGGGTTGTTTATGTTGTCACAACATGGTGTAACCGCAGTGCCAGATTACTCCCGAAGTAAACTTCCACCGGTAAAAACTAATAGATATTTTTTCTTTAATTATGACAGAAATTCTGCATGAATAAGGCGTTTGATAAGGAGGAAATGTCTATTCAAATTTACTGATAGAAGTTTTCCCCGGCGATAATTAGTACCTGCGAAACCGGTTACAGTCGATGTTTGACCATTTTGAGGATATGTCAATTCCTCTGTATTCATAGCTCCATGATATGAACAAATATGTTATTTAAAGAAGTATCAGCCTTAAGTGGGGTTTTGAGTGTGACGTGAAACAACGTAACACGTAACAATCACATCGCTGCCAATTTTTACGATGTGATTGTTACGATATGATTGTTGAAAATTATAATTTTTTCTAATACCACTAAAATTTAATAAAATTGTTTATTTTATTTTATTGAAGATTTTGACGTTAATATGAATTAAATTTTTCTATTAAGTTTTACAAGTGTGGCAAAAGAGTAAAAATTGGCCTCTATGCATTTAGCTCTTCCAAAAACATAAACTGATATGAAAGGCATAAGTTACACATCAAGAGCATTAAGGTAAAATTCATATAATGAAAAGGGAAATCGAGGATAATTTGAGGTACATTATAGTTTTCCGGTACCTGTTTTACAAGGTCTCATATGTTTGCAAAAGAGTCTATGCGCAAGATAATTGTTGATGTTTCTATTGTTTGTGTATTGCACATGGTTGTAAAGATTACGCAAGTTCAAAAAGAATGTAATATCAAAGTTATAAGAATGTAAGATTAAAGTTATAAATTATAAGAATGTAAGATTAAAGTTATAAATTATAAGAATGTAAGATTAAAGTTATAAATTATAAGAATGTAAGATTTTTTTCATTGTTTATAAAACTATAAAATAAACTGAATTAAAGATTACTCTCTTAAAACGACAGAGTGGATTTTGCTTCTCAGAAAAGAGCTCTAATTTATTGGATCGTGAATGAGTTGATTTTTAAATGTTTCACTCATCATGATTTGAATTTTTATTTTCCTAATGCACTCCAGAAGGGCGAATACTAAACAACTCATCTCGATAAAAAAGTACTCATTGGCGAGCGGAAATCCAGTAAGCTGACGCAGTTGACGTGACCTCACTGTCCCCATATCCGCTGAGCAGACGACAGACGTGTGGTGTGTAGTACGCGGCTAACACCACGTTGTTAAAATTTTAAAGAAAGAATACTTGAAAAGGTAAGAATTTCTGCTGATTTAAATACTTTAATTATGTTTTTTATAATGATTCTGTTTTATATTAATTGTTATTTTATATATGGCGTGATATTTTTCAGTTTATATGAATATTTTTATTAAATATGTCTTAACCCTAACATTTAGGACTATTTATACGAGCGAACATTTAGAGATTTTTTAAGTTGGAAGGATAAATATTAAAAAATACTCTAAAATATAATGAAATAAATCCTTTGCCTCTCCTTTATGTTTTTTTTTAAATGTTGTTTCAATAAATATGATTTATATAAATAGCATTTAGTAGCAATTTAAACTTTTAAATAAAATATCTTGCCGGTACGTTTGTTTATATAGTCAGGGGTCGATGCAAGTTTTTTATCTTGGGGCCCATTTTGTGAAAAGTAAAGGTTATTTTTGTGAAATTTATTATATTTTTGTGAAAAATAACATTTTGTAACGAAAGTTGAAATCCAGCTAATCATATTCGAACCAAGCATTTATAAACAAAAAGTTTTTAAAATCCTTTTGCTGAAGTTTTTCTCTTTTTTGAACTTGTTTGTTTACAAATTACACATTTTAAAACATCATAAAATAATAAATAATAAGTTTTTATGGAATAGAATTTTGTGAAAGGATCAATTTTAGTAAAAGGAATTTTGTGAAGGGGCCCATTTTATCAAATTGATTTTTGTGAAGGAGCACCTTTTATTAAATTCATTTTTGTGAAGGGCCCCTAAATAGGCCCAAAATTTTGTCTGGATCGAGCCTTGATAGTATATATTTTTAGCGATGTTTCAGAACTCTAACTTTTATAATACTATAAATTGAAAATTGACTTGTCTGACTTTAAAAATATTGTTTTAAAGTAAACAAATTATATTTCTTATTTTATTCTCAGTCTGAATTCTAATATTTTAAAATATACTTGATTTATGAAACTGTATAAATCCCATATTTTTTATCGTATGTTGTTAAAAATAAGGTAAATATCTACATTCCCGGATATTCACGGTGTGAATATTCCTAAATAGTATTAGGATTAAAACATATTTAATGATAATATTGATATAAACTGAAAAATATCATGCAATGTATCGAATAATATTGCATAGAAAACATAATCATTATAACAAAATAAAAAAAAAAGATTAAAATATTTAAATCAGCAGAAATTCTTATCTTTTCAAATATTCCTTTTAAAATTCTCTTTTTGGGTCGGGAGGGGGGGGGGGGTATATATTTCAAGCAGCTCAGAAACAACAACAACAAGAAAAAAAGATACTTTTCACTTAATTGTTGAATATATACATATATGTAAACATAAATATGTATACATTGAATATGCAAATTACTTTTTTTTTCTAAAATAATAATCTACCTGTTCATGAAATTTATTATTTTACAATGAATTATTACATTTTACCATGAATTTTAATTCTCCTTCCCCTCCTCAAGTATGAGTTAGTTATAAATCACTCAAGTGCTACTGGATTTAACCTTCATTGATTTGATTTCACTCAAGTATGAGTAAAATAGAGATAACTCAATCATGAGTTGCTTAAAAACAACTCGTTCACTCGAGTTGTTTCAACTCTTCATGAGAAGCTGACTTTCAAATCATGAGATGAGTGGATTTCGGCTCAATTTGAATTATTTTGGCTCTTTCGTTTTAAGAGAGTATGATACAAGATTATGATAAAGATTATGATATGAACAAATCTGTTCTTTAAAGAAGTATCAGCCCTAAGTGGGTTTTGAGTGTGACGTGAAACAATGTAACAATCAAATCGCTGCCAATTTTTACGTTTTCTAATACCACTAAAGTTTAATAGAATTGTTTGTTTTATATAATTGAAGATTTTGACATTAAAATATAAGAAAATTTTCTATTAAGTTTTACAGGTGTAGCAAAAGAGTAACAATTGGCCTCTATGCATTTAACTCTTCCAAAAACATGAAACTCACTGATATCAAAGGCATAAGTTACACATCAAGAGCATTAAGGTGAAATTCATATAATGACAAGGGATATCGAGGATAATTTGAGGTATATTATAGTTTTCCAGTACTTGTTTTGCAAGGTCTCATATGTTTGCAAAGGAGTCTATGCGCAAGATAATTGTTGATGTTTCGATTGTTTGTGTATTGCACATGGTTGTAAAGATTACGCAAGTTGAAAAAGAATGTAATATCACAGTTATAAGAATTTAAGATTAAAGTTATAAATTATAAGAATGTAAGATTTTATTCATTGTTTATAAAACTATAAAATAAACTGAATTAAAGATTAAGATAAAAGTTTAGGGAAATCAATATAAGGCATTCGTCTTTCACGTGATTAAAATAGCATGGTTTCCGTCAATTGGCAAACCCATGTGATGAAGATAGGTTGGAAAATAGCATTGGAGTTATCTGGCCTCCAATGCCTGATGCTTTCAAATGCCTGAGGCATTTTCTCACTTTCATCACTATTTATTCATAAGGTAAAATAATTCAAAACGAAGATATTTACTAATAACATCCAAAAATACTAAAAAGTGTATTTTGTACAATTAATTAATAAGAAGAATGTTATTTTGATACAAAAGTGAATGGAACATAGATATATGTGTATATAGAAGAAAAATAAATAAATAGATTAATAGATAGATAAAGATTATTTCATAATTTCAGGAAACTATCTCGAAAACACGTTAAAAAACTATTTCTCTAAAGAAAGCATTTGAAGGCATACGAATGTAACTTATAATTTGATTTTTACTTCTTCATCTACTTTTCTCGCGTATTGTTTACTTTTTTTCTTAAAATAGTTTCTGAAAATTATAAAAGACAAGGAAAACTTTATTTCATGTTTAGAGTTAATCATACACACACAAAAAGTATCATAACAGCACCAGATGTTTGCTGTAGAAATCATTTTAGGTGGTTAAAAGAAATAGCATGTTTTCTTTAGAACATATCTTATTTTTGAAAGAGGTTTCTTTGATGGAGTATGTTTTGACATTTCAGGAAATAAATTCGAACTCTAATCTTGTTTCTTTCGTTTCTATTCACTTGTAATCATCCTAAAACTTTTACTTAAAAAATATTCGTTTTATGTCACTTTGTTCTCGTGAACTTTGAAGGACGTTACCTAAAGAAAAAGAATGAAGATTTCTTTTTAAAGATTTTAATAAAACTGTTGAGTATAGTCTTGGCTATCTGTGTTATTTTCAATTTGATGCCTTCAAGAAATATATTGTGCTTATCATTTTAACAACTTACCCGGAATTTTTAAAAAGTGATATGAAGTTTAAAATTTTATGTTGATTCGCTACTCTGAAAATTGTATTTTGTGCGATTAATTTATAATAATAATGTAATTTTGTTACATAAGTGAATAGAAGATACATATTATGTATTTAGAAGATAGATAAATAAATAAATAAATTAATAGATAGATAAAGATTATACATTAGGTTATTCGGAAAGTTCTGCGGGTTTTTTTTAAAATCCTAAATGCCACATTCCCACCAGAATTTTGGAATAAAACTTTTTTTTTAATATAATGGACGTGAAGAGACTGTTTTTACTTATTTTGAAATAAATTTGTTTGTAAATTCAGGTGACATTTAATCACTTCAATATTATCTCAACAGAAGTAAACTGTAGATCTTTCCGAATGACCTAATAATTTTAGGAAACTAACCCGAAACTCTTTAAAAACTATTTCTATAAAAAAAGCATTTGAAGGAATACGATCGTGTCCTATAGTCGGATTTTTACGTCATCTACTTTTCTCGCGTATTTTTTACTTTTTTTTACTTATTTTGAAATAAATTTGTTTGTAAATTCAGGTGACATTTAATCACTTCAATATTATCTCAACAGAAGTAAACTGTAGATCTTTCCGAATGACCTAATAATTTTAGGAAACTAACCAGAAACTCTTTAAAAACTATTTCTATAAAAAAAGCATTTGAAGGAATACGATCGTGTCCTATAGTCGGATTTTTACGTCATCTACTTTTCTCGCGTATTTTTTACTTTTTTTCTTAAAATAGTTTCTGAAAATTATAAAAGACAAGGAAAACTTTATTTCATGTATAGAATTAATCATACACACAAAAAAATATATCACAACGGCACCAGATGTTTGCTGTAGAAACTATTTTAGGTGGTTAAAAGAAACAGCGTATTTTCTTTAAGACATATCTTATTTTTGAAAGAGGTTACTTTGATGGAGTATGTTTTGACATTTCAGGAAATAAATTCGAACTCTAATCTTGTTTCTTTTCTATTCACTTGTAATCATCCTAAAACTTATACTTAAAAAATATTCGTTTTATGTCACTTTGTTGTCCTGAAATTTGAAGGAAGTTACCTAAAGAAAAAGAAAGAAGATTTCTTTTTAACGGGTTTTAACAAAATTGTTGAGTATCGTCTTATTTATGTGTGTTATTTTGAATTTGATGTTTTTAAGAAATTTACTGTGATTGTTGTTAATTTAAGTATTAGTTAATTATTAGTTAATTAGTTAGTATTAGTATTAGTTATATTTGATGTTTTTAAGAAATTTACTGTGATTGTTGTTAATTTAATTATTAGTTAATTATTAGTTAATTTATTAGTATTAGTATTAGTTAATTAGTTTGAGTATCGTCTTATTTATGTGTGTTATTTTGAATTTGATGTTTTTAAGAAATTTACTGTGATTGTTGTTAATTTAAAAAACTTTAACAACTTATCCAGAATTTTTTTTAAGTAATATGAACGTTAGAATTACATGTTGAAACATCAGAGATTTTTTATTTGTAAAATCTTGGGAATTCTGATATTATGTGTAAGTTTTCAATTTAATGTAGTAATTTCCTGTTATTATTTACTCTGTTCTCCCGTTAGAGATATCCCACCCCCGTAGATGTTTAGACAGTAACAATTTCATGACATTTCCTAGCAGTCGATGTTCGTTAAAATGGCATCCACTGACAAAAAGTCCAAGGACATACTTAAAATCAATTGGCAAAAAATATCTTCAATACCACAGAGCATAGAGGATCACACATATAACGTGAAATAACAATACATTAATAAAAAGTATCCAAGTCAGGAAAGAATCGACGAGCATTGTTCGAATTAAGTTAACAGAAACTTTTTTTCGTCCAAAATATCAAATAACAGAACTATTACGTAGATAATAGTTTGAAACATTCGTAGATTGAAAAAAAAATCACCATTAACAAGTGTTATTTTTTTATTTATAAAAAAGTTAGATTTTTAAATTCGATTACTATATTAGTTATCAAGGCTCCGTAGGAAGCATTTTTTAGAAATTTATAAATGAAATGATTTTGAAAACCATATGTGATTAAAATTAGTAAGTGCTTTATATATAAATAAAAAATGCAAGTATCATTTAAAATATATGGAAATTTTGTTATTTGAAGCATTTTTAACCCGGGAGAAGTCGCATGGGGTATGACATACCCCGAGTGCGTACGGATTTTACAATTATCACCACTACTTTTCGAAAAGTAATCTTTAGCGTATTTTATCCTACAATTTGTAACAGTTGTCACTGACTAAATAAGTTGAGAATTATTGTTTGTATTTATTGGTGACAAAGTAAAAACTATTCATACCCTAGATATGCGCGATTTCTCCCGGGTTAATATTATAAAATACTTTCATTATATACATCATGAAAAAACATCCCTAAGTATTCAAACATTTATTAAAATGATCATGTTTATTGAATATTTTTCATTTGTATTTGCTTTTTCAAATTCTGAAAACAAAGTTTTTAAAGATAATCTTATATATGATTATTACATATACCTATTTATCCTTTATAAAAATAAATTTGCAATATTATGATACTTGTAAAAACAAAATATATAAAAGTCATAGCTTGTTCATAAGATTGACATTTTTCATCTGATTGAAAAAGTGTTTAGGCCCGGAGTCGAACTCAAGACATTTGGCTCCAATTGCCAATGCTCTGCCTATTGAGCAACCTGGACAGACAACCGGCCGACACAATTCATTCAGATAACATTATTGATTATAGAATTGTTTCACTCAGAAACCAAGGCTACGGTGATAAAAGTTCGCTATTTCAGTGAAAAAGGCACATTATATAGTATCTAAACAACGAAGTTCGAATATTTATTAGCATATTATATAATCTAAAAATACCCCCCCCCCCCCCGTCTTCTGCTGAGATAAATCTTAACTGAAGAAAATTAGAGATCGAGTGTATTTTATCGTTCATTTACGCACGCAGTGTTACTTACGGAAACAAAACGTTCATATTCAAGAAGACCGTTTGCAGAGTGCCTTTGTAACTCAGAGGTGAACGTCTTTCTTACACGGGTTCTGCTCTTGTTCCTTTTTGTTATATATCTCAGGGGTACTGCTGAGTGCATAACCAAATGTTCTATCTTTCATTTCATTGAGTATCTGATCAGCGCAAGTACCGCCTAATTCCATAGAAAAGTATTATGTACAAATTCATTTTACATATTATTAATATTATTATTACCATTACAGGTCAGCCACTGGCGACAATTTTTAATTCTATCTCGCATTACAGAAATCTTTCACATACAAGATAACAACATCCTCAAGAGAAATACACCACAATATTTACTTTTTAAAAATAGTGGTGCAAATAGAATATAAAAGTAGTCGCCAGTGGCAGCCTCTGCATTATCTTTTGACTACTTCAGAGTCCATATAAAGTCTCAGAATTCAATTGGATGTCTTATATAATATAAATCTGTACAAGTACTTAAAATTCGACACATCATTAAAACGCCAAATAACAACTAAACAATATTTTTATATTATTCGGGATTATTAATGACCAATTAAGTTAGATAAACAGTCTTTAAGAAAATATTTGAAAATGGATTTTTTTATCTTGATTTTGTTTTTTAGTTCAGCTTTGCTTATTTTTCAGCTAATACTTAAAATTTCGCAGAGGATTATCCTCATTATTTTCGTTCATAACAATATAAAAATCTGGCTGTATACCATGAATTTAAAAATACATGTGAACTATAACAGATGTTAGAATTTAAAGTTAATCTGAAAATCTTTAACAGCAATACAGTTTCAAAGAATTTCTCATAAGGAAAAAAATATCTTTCTTCTAACTGGGTGATTAAGGAATCAAAATCTGTATTTTAAAATTTTAATCTCAAATAGCTTAGTTTTTATAAAATAACTTAAAAAAAGAATTTGCTATAGAAAAAAAATTAAATCGTCCTTCTTCAAATCAGTTTTTTCTTAAAGAATGTTTTTTTTCTAACGTGCATTTAAGAAGATTTTTTTTTTCGTAATTTTAAAAATTCCAACAAATATATGTTTGTTTTAATTTACTTTTTCAGTTTTTTTTCTTTTGTCCAAGTAGCATGGAATAAAATATTTAAGTATTCTTTCTCCATGATCAATATTTTTATTTTCTCTTAATGTTTAATGAGATGATATTGAAAATTAATTAAAAATATTTTAAATGTTAAGCTTGGCATATTTAAAGTTATTTTAATGTATTAAAGAATTCTTTTTAACCACTTTTTGCGTCTTTTTGTTAAACAGTCGATACAAACTATTGCTTGCGAAATTTATATCAGAGAACAGAACCAAAAAGAGAAAAAACTCGTTATTTCTGATGGAACAAAAAGCAAATGTGAACCTAATTTGCTTTTTAGTTTCTCAACTGAACCGCAATTATTGTTCTATTTCGCAACAGAGTCTTAAAAATATTTTTCATTTTTAACAGTTCAGTTTATAAAATGTCAATGATTTTAAATATAAAATACAATCCATTGGAATAATTTATATCTAATATTTAAGCCTTTATTATAAGTTATCTCAAAAACTATTAGATTGATGCAAAAATTCTGTTAATACCTTTGAAACCGGTAAAATTTTAATACTTTATAATTTTATCATACCTGCTTGCTTTGATCTGATATGTAAAATTATCAGGAGTTGAAAGTGTACCGGTATTAAAAGACGACAGATATATAGGACAACCTAATAAATAAAAAATTATCTATGCTCAAAATTATTTATGCTAAAATATACCAACAATCGGTAGTTTGACCGGTACCAAATGAAAATATTTCGATTCCAACCTGAAATTTCTTCATAAAATAAATAGATTATAGACCATTTAAATAAAAATGGTAAACACTTTGAATAGAAATTCTGGTGTGAAATATTTTTACAAAACTTGAGCAAAATTCTTGGTATGTTTAGCGCTAAATTGCGAACAATGGTAACATTTTTAAGTAAGGCGTACATTAGAGCAGCGCCATCTTAAGGCTGTTTTAAAATCTAAACTGGCTACTTTCTGACATCTTTTATAAAATTAATTTTTGTCCTCAAAAATATCAAATTGGCATGTGTTCTTACTCAGAAACTACGTATTCGGACAGTTTTGTCGGTAAAAGCAGATGTTTTTTTCAAAAAATGCTCTTAACCCATTAAAGCCTAGCGGTACCATATGGTACCAGATAAGTTTCAACCCTTTTTTTGTTTATACACCAGTATTTTTTTACGAAAATATTCTTTATTTTATGACTCCAAGTATTCGATAAAGGAAACAAAAATTGCTAATTTAAAAATACTGGTGTGAAATGTAGGTTTTGCTTTTAAAGACGAAAATAATTCCGGCTTTAATGGGTTAAGGTGAACGTTTTGAATCAAGGGTTTTTGTATGTTTCAGGGGTTAAGGGGAGTTCAGTGCAAAAGGAGTTTGAATAAAGTAACGGTCGCTGTACCTAACCACATAATTTGTTTTTATTAAATAAGTTAAATATTACTTTATGAACATTCTTTTCCTGAGGCGTACTATGCATGTGAACCAAATTTCCAGCCGCGATTGAGCAGGAAAGGACCAAAATGCTGTCATAAGGCAACAATCTATATAAAACGCTAAAGTGTTTGGCGGCAAAAAAGCGGTTATTTATCTTTTGCGATGGCAACGAGTAGTGGTTTCTTTTCACTATTTTCCGAATATTAGGAAAGGTATGTGAGATATCGATTTAAATCTCACCACACATATGTAGAAAAATTTTCTGCATCAGAAAATCTATTTTTTGTAAAAATCAGCCGGTAATTTTTCTCATTTTTTGCAAAAAACTAGTTATTTTATGAAAAAAAAAAATGAAGTGTGAAGACAATCCAAAAAACACGTCATTTTGATTCTGTTTCAAAAGTTACAGATATTCGTAAATGTTAAATGTCATTGGTTAAATTTTGAGGAGAGGGGAGTTCGGTCGTAATTTAAATTCTGCATTGATGTTAAAGATATATAGATTTGACGCCCCTGGCGGTGGAAGATGGAACTGATTTATTTCTGCAGTGCGTGCGCAGCATACCTGCTTTACAGTGCCGTAGGCAGTGGGGACACGTTCCGGAAGTTCGTTCGGAAAGAAGTTTAGGACAGAATAAGCGCTCTGGCGATGGAAAATGGAACTAAAAGAGGTTTTAAGCATTTATGGTTTGATTTACAAAATTAATCATCGAAGCGGGCGTAACCTGCTAGTCATTTATGATTCAAGATATATTTCATTTATCCAGAAATGTAAAAAACTGTGAAATTACAAATAACATCAATAATTATGCTTGAAATACCATGCTTTTATTTTTAAAATGATTTAGAAAATGTGTCAGAAAGTTTCGCGTTGTTGAGCGGGGAAAAATTGAGCCACCAATTTTTGAGAACCAACTTAACACATGTTTCTGAAACAATTACTCGAAAATGGATCTAATACAGACAAAAAAATATTTTTCCACTGTTAAGATAATAGGTTTTTTAAGACAAGACGCAGTATTGTTATTAACTCACGTGCGCGCGCGTTGAGTCTTTCATTTCCGTATCCTACAGAAATATGCACCATTTCTCTGTAATGCACCATTTCTATAGAAATGCTCCATTTGTTCATTAGCGTCACTAAGGGTTATTTTCGTGCCAGTCATAGGAATTTCTGGATTTTATTCTGTTGTTAAGAGAGAAAACTTTACAATCATATTAGGCCCATTGTGCGTGTATGTAAAATCAAATGTATTTTATGTAAAATCGATTATATAATTTGAAAATGCACCGTTTTTTTTTTATTTAAAGATGAAGTGAAGTGATCGAGGAATCTAATGGAGTCGTTTCTGAAAACGTTTATGAATAACTATGGAACGGTGCTATGCGCAATTATATTTAAGTGACAAATCAGAGATTCGTGAATATTATTATTTTAGCAGTAATGAAATTACTAAATAGAGTAAAATGCTCCGAGAAAAAAATTGAGAACTCTCGCAAAAGACATTTTTATAAAAATGTATAACTTCTTGTGTATTTTTCAAGAAAATAAATTCCAGTGCGAAATACCAGCGCGCGCCTCCGTGTAAGAAACAGAGGTGCGCGTACACCCGAATTAAGAAAAAATTATAAAACCTCAGGGTAAAAAAAAAAAATGAGAATTTTATAATTTGGTATGAAAATACTTTGCATTAAATTCTGAAATTATCAAAGTGAGTAAAATGCTCCGAGAAAAAATTTGAGAACTCTCGCAAAAGACATTTTTATAAAAATGTATAACTTCTTGTGTATTTTTCAAGAAAATAAATTCCAGCGCGAAATACCAGCGTGCAACAAACCGTGTAACAAACAGAGATGCGCGTACACCCGACTTAAGAAAAAAATATAAAACCTTCGGACAAAAAAAAAAGAGAATTTTATAATTTGGCCGGAAAATACTTTGCATTAACTTAAGTGTACGTCTTTTGATGAGTTATTGCAATTAGAGCTTATAACCTGATTTACAAGGTGCGCACACTCCTTGGAATTCCCAAGGCGTCTGGGTAATGGTACCACTATACTATGGCACCACTATAAATATCTATTTAATCTTCAAATCACAAAATTCGCAATAGCCGCGTGAATTGAACTGAATACCTTAAATCGGAAAAGCAGTTATTTCGAATGGAACTGAGACTGCAGCTGAACCGAATACAGTTATTTTTAAGGAAACGAACACTGGAACCGGAACCGAAGGGAAATATTTTATTTTAACTAACCGGTACAATAAACGGACCAAAAGTATTACAATTCAAAGCTTTATTTAGAAAGCAAATACAACTAGTTCTAAAAAAATAATGCAGTTTCCAAAATTCTAGATTAGAAAAAAAAAAGTTTTCGCCCATTTACGGCACAATATGAATTTGAAAGATCTTTTGCAGTAGTTCAGTGTCAACATAAGATCTACATTACGAATGTTGTTGTATAGAAGAGTATAGAGCACAGTTCAGAACATTTAGGAGGCAGATAAATTCTGGCCTATCGCGCATGAAAATATAATTCACATTCATAACTCTACTTAAAAAGTGGTTTTTTTTCTTTTGATCAAATTTGTACAGTTATGCTAAAGGGCTTTAAAAAAGATTCTTTAAACCCTTTTATATATTTTTATTTTACAGAAATACAGCTTTTCATGTCTTATTTTGTGTTTTAAATTCGTAACGATAACGGAAAAGACTCTTTAAAAAAATTTCTAAACTAGTTTAGTCTTTATGCTTTTGAATAACTATTATAGTGAGATAATAGTTGGAGTGTTCATTTTTCTGTTTTAAAATTTACACCATTCATATAAAATTTCTAAGCTTATTAAATTTATAAATTATCTAATTTTTTACAAAAATCTCCAGCACGTTTTCGCAGTTGCAAAAGTATTCATACATTGTCAAAACTTTATGATCCATTGCCTTGACGTAACTTTAAATCAATATCCTCACAATATAAAACCAATTTAATGCAATATTTTTGAGTACTGGAAAATATATCATTCCAAAGTAGATGAAATGAGGAATAATAAAATAATGTTAATTACAGAGATACAGTGATCTTTCACTTATACGCGATACACGGAAATCATTTTTCAGCACCAGTTTTTGTTTAGGGTAATTTTCTTCTTCTGAAATCGTAAAATTTACAAATCGAATTTTACAGTTTTAAAATAGTGGTATGAAAAAGTAATTACTGAACATCGCGTATAAGTGAGAGATCACTGTAATTGTTTCATGTAGCTTTTTTTAAATGGATTTATAGAAGTAATACACACAGTGCCATAGGTATATGAAATCTAATCCTAAATCTATATCGGAGCAATAACGATGAAATCTGTGTACAACAATAGACAAATTTAGTGAAATGTTTTGTGAGTATTACATTTTAGAAATATATAGAGGAAAGTATAATGATAATACCAAGGGTAATGTTTATCGTGAGGCTTTTTTTTTACTTCAAAAAACCTATTCAAGCAATGCTTATATTTCGGAAATATGGGAATATAAGTATAATAACGTTTAGTGATAATGCGCGTTATTATTTTACTATTAAGCACACATGGGCATGCGGAAGCACAAAATATATAAACAAACACGTGATAATGAAGGATTGCATTAACTCTTTGATTACGGAATAGAGACATATACGTCCATATAGAGACATATAGACTATTTTTTTATTCTATTCGTACCACTTTTTGATAAAAAATCTCTCTCATATACTTATATTAGGCTATTTTAACGAGAAACCTACCACAAAGAATTTTTTTTGAAAATTGTGGTGCGATTGAAAATAAAATTGTCGCCAGCCCTGTGCTATACATAGCTGCCAACCTCTCATTAATATTCCGTAATATGCGGGTTAATTTGACCCAGGTTTAACACGTTTCGGAGCAGAAATTTTTTAAAGAAATGAAATTAAACAAATTCTACGTAGAAACTTGAAATTGAATAAATAAAGATTCATCCAATAATTTTTCTGTTTGAAGCGTTGTTAAACTGGGTCAAATTAACCCGCATATTACGGAATATTAATGAGAGGTTGCCACCTATGCCGATAGTTAAAAGGTTAACTAACCGATTCCGACCAAAAGTAAAAGCCAGTTCAGATTACAGTTGCAGAGCTGTGATGACGCTGTGATTTATACATGTGAAACTCCCGAAATGCATCTTTCACTACACAATTCCTTAATTAGTATTAAAAATATTTGAGCGGATAAGCTCACCAAGGGGCATTTCATTTTTTAATTTGATAACCTGCGAATCTATAAAGCTGTAAAACTTAATTTCATGTGGTGTTTATCCATTCATCCATGATAATTGTGCATAGTTGCTTGGAACGGGATATATGCTCCACTCCGTCATTAGTGAAACTAACACCTAACGTGCATTTACAATTTTATAAGTGATCTTTTAAAAAAATACTTTCGTGATATATTTTACAAGCGTGCATATAAGTCGTTGTTTATTACTGTTGAAAATGCATAAATTATTACAGAATGACGGAAAAGTCTTTCCCTGATTACCAAAATTCATATCCTCTATATATCAGATAGACATGCGAAATTGTTGTCAAAATATTGGAAAACGATCCAAGTGTTTTATTTGCACGTTTACGTAATGTGGCTGTAGTGTACCAGTGTCAATTTCCAAGGAACCGGAAGTGTTCACAAATAAGGAAAAAGCTCAGCGTGTCCTCTGATACGTCAAGGACAACGTCTATAGAAATCCTGTATCAGATCTTGGAATTCTGGGACAACGTATAACCAACAGTCATTAGATCGATCTCTACTGTGAAGTTGCTTTATGTATGGACAGAAATTGACTATCTACTACCGAGGGCACAAACGTTGAGACTTATTGATGTCTGATTCCTGTTGCGTATTAAACTTGTTTAGTTTTCCAACATTTTGGCAACAGTGTCACGTGTTTATCTTATATCTAATGGATATAAATGTATTTTGTAAACGGGAAATGATTTTCGGAGACTCTGTATATTGATTGATTACTTACAAAAGTGGTATGGTCAAAATGTGGTATGGTCCTTAGTATCAAGTATGGCTTCTCTAAAATATTTTTCTGTAAACCTGGTGTTTTTCTGATTCACTCACCCTCTTCTTTCTACTGAAGAGCAGATAGTGGTTAAAAATTAAAGTATATTATAAATACTCAAATATCTTTCTAAGACGGACTCTGTGTAAGACGAAAATCTGTCTCACTCGGAAAGATTTTCAAGTTCCACCGAATTCATAGACATAGAGTAAAGTTTTTCTAAGGCGGAATACTGTATGCGATGGAAAATTTTCTCTGTCTCCATGGATTCCGCCTTATACAGAGTTTATTGTAAATTAGTGATGAACATAATGAATGATTTTGATATTCTAATGATTCATTAGGGCTTACGCAATAACATAGCTGCTAACCATCGTATGGCTTTTAATCTATTAATTAAAACAAGAAATGTTGTCAAAAAAGGGGGGAGATTTTATATTAGCTAGAATCAAGTGATAAATCTCCAAATATTGTTCCCATTGGCATGCCATTAGTCGTATTACATTTATTTCATTTAGAATATAAACCTTTCCCTCATCTAATTCAAAATACATAACTTTCTCAGACAATACATACATTTAAAATGCATATGTTACATACATTTAAAATACATATCTTTCACTCATTTAAATAAAATAAAGATATAAGAAATCATATCATAAACCAAAGTACAGGGTTTCTCACAAGGTACGCAGCGTCTAATATCTGCAGATTCGGATAGACCACGTCAATATGAGTATTTTGAATGGTAACATGTGGGGTCCCCAAATATAATCAAAATTTCTCAATAAACATTGATTTTCACGTGGTTTTTTCCTCATTTCTTATGTTTTTCATATGACAAGCTTCACATCTTACTTACACTATCACGCTATATTCGGCGACCCCACATGTTACCATTCAAAATACTCATATTGACGTGCTCTATCTTAAAATGTACATATTAGACGCTGCGTACCTTGTGGGACACCCTGTACTTTATTTCATTTTCAGAGTATTGTTTTCAATTTACACACACGAAGAATGAAAAATGCCATTAGCAAGATTTGCGCCCGGCTAACATAAAAAAACCCAAAAGAGAATTAAATAAAAAAATTTAGCTCTAAATTTATTTATATATATATTTTTTTACAGAATTTCTGGGGAAAAAAAAAGAAAAGAAAACGAAGGTTGACAACTAAGCTTTTGCGCATGACCGAAAGATTCATTTTCATTCGAATATCAAAATCATCCAGTACGCCCATTATTGCTGTAATTGAATATAGAGCCAATAATTTCGCTACGTAAGATTTACATTCTACATATTTGCAATGAAATTTGATGACGTAGTATTAAAATATTATTGGTTTGTAATCAGAAATTTATATAAAAACGCAAAAGAATATTAACCAGTAATGACAGATGCAATGTTATGTGAAAGCTCTCTGTGTAAAAAGAAAATCCAAGAAGCCGAAAAAAAGAATTGAAAATAAAGCCTTGAATTTAAAAAGAAAACAAATATGCATACATTTTTCACATTTTAGACGCTGGTTAGTGTCATAAATACTTCTATAATCTAGTGATTTATTTATTTAAAATAGTTTTTCTTTTGAAAATACTTTTTAATAGGCTTCGAAAATAAAATCATTTTTTCGAAAATATGAAATAAAAAATATAGAAAATTGAATTTCCAAATTTATTTTCCAAGGTCTTATCAGTTTTGTAGTTCAGGACGAGAAAAAAATGTACTGTGTCAAATGAAAATAATGAAAGACGAAAATAGCTACTCTTGAAAAGAACTTTTACACGTATTGTTATTGTAGGTAGAACAAAAAAAAACGTCTGTTGTAAATTTTTAAATTAAAAATTTTTGTTTAGTATGAGAGATTGTTTAGTATTGTTTAGTATGGGTATTTTTATTTATAGGCATAATTCGTATTACATTTATTTCATTTAAAATATAACCATTTCACTCATTGAATTCAAAATACATAACTTTCTTTGACAATATATATATTTAAAATGCTAATGTTACATACAATTTAAAATACCTCACCTTTCACTCATCTAATTAAAATACAAAAAATAAGAAAATAAGAGACAATATCATAAACCAAAGCATTTTATTTCATTTTCAAAGTATTCTTTTCAATTTACACACACGAAGAATGAAAAATGCCATTGACAAGATTGATGCCCGGCTAACATAAAAGTACCAAAAAGTAATTAAACAGTAAAATTTAGCTCTAAATTTATTTATTTGTTTATTTAATTTATTTTTACAAAATTTCTGGTTTTTATTAAAAATAATACGAAGGTTGACAACTAAGCTTTTGCGCATGGCCGAAAGATTCCTTTTCATTCGAATATCAAAATCATCCGTTATGCCCATTATTACTGCAATTGATACAGCCAATAATTTCGCAGCGTAAGAATTGCATTTTACATATTTACAAAGGAAATTGATGACGCAGAATTAAAATATTATTGGTTTGTAATCAGAAATTTATATAAAAACGCAAAAGCATATTAACCATTAATGACAGATGCAATGTTATGTGAAAGCTTTCTGTGTAAGAAAAAAAGAAAAATCCAAGAAGCTGAAAAAAAAATGACAATAAAGCCTTGATTTTAAAAAGAAAAAATATATATGCATACATTTTTCACATTTTAGACGCTGGTTAGTGTCATAAACACTTTTACAATCTAGTGATTTATTTATTTAAAATGGTTTTTCTTTTGAAAATACTTTTTAATAGGCTTCGAAAATAAAATCATTTTTTCAAAAATATGAAATAAAAAAATATAGAAAATTGAATTTCGAAATTTATTTTCTAAGGTCTTATCAGTTTTGTTGTTCAGGATGAGAAAAAATGTATCGTGTCAAATGAAAATAATGAAAGACGAAAATAGCTACTCTTGAAAAGAACTTTTACACGTATTGTTATTTTAGGTAGAACGAAAAGAAAAAGTCTGTTGTAAATTTTTAAATTAAAAAATTTTGTTTAGTATGAGAGAAAAATAGGAAGTTGCTTTGAAGTTCAAACTTTCGAACGTTAATGGGTTTTAAAAAGGGCTCTTTTTATGATCCTACATGAGTACGTAAAATGTAGAATCAAGAAAGGTTCTAAAGTTGAGCTAAGCCAGAGATAGTGACAAGTAAGTAATGTAAAGAAAAAGCTATTTTTGATTCATAAAATGATGTGCCTTTTTCATTAAATTATCTGCATGTATAAAGAATATCCTTTTTACTTTCTTCTATCTATAATAGAAGAAAGTATTGTAATCGAAATTTTTTTCGACTTCCGGTTTTCGACGGATTTACACGTTTTAGGGGTCAGAGATTCCGAAAAACACATTTTTACAAAATGTCTGTCTGTCCGTCCGTCCGTCTGTCCGTCTGTCCGTCTGTTCGTCTTCATTGCATCATCAAAAAGTGTATGAAGTTATGCTTCAAATTAAACCTAATTTTTTTCTATGTTTTTGGCTATGGCAAGCAGGTTCTATTAGAATTTGAGGATATTTCGACGAAAGGGGGCGTTGTGATCGATATTTTTGTTCCATTTTCATTATTGTACGATCTAAAAGTGTATGAAGTTATGCTTCAAATTGAACCAAATTTTTTTTCTATATTTTTGGCTATGGCAAGCAGATTCTATCAGAATTTGGGGATATTTCGACGAAAGGGGGCGCTGTGATCGATATTTTTGTTCCATTTTCACTATTGTACCATCTAAAAGTGTATGAAGTTATGCTTCAAATTAAACCCAATTTTTTTTTAATGTTTTTAGCTGTGTCAAGCAGAGTCTATCAGAATTTGGGGATATTTCGACGAAAGGGGGCGCTGTGATCGATATTTTTGTTTCATTTTCACTATTGTACCATCTAAAACTGTATGAAGTTATGCTTCAAATTGAACCTATTATTTTTTCTATGTTTTTGGCTATGACAAGCAGGTTCTATCAGAATTTGGGGATATTTCGACGAAAGGGGGCGCTGTGATCGATATTTTTGTTCCATTTTCACTATTGTACCATCTAAAAGTGTATGATGTTATGCTTCAAATTGAACCAAATTTTTTTCTATGTTTTTGGCTATGGCAAGCAGGTTCTATTAGAATATGGGGATATTTCGACGAAAGGGGGCGCTGTGATCGATATTTTTGTTCCATTTTCACTATTGTATCATCGAAAAGTGCATGAAGTTATGCAGATAATTGAACCAATTTTTTTTCTGTGTTTTTGACCATAGCCTGCAGGTCCAGGTTGAATTCGGGGATATTTCGACGAAAGGGGGCGTTGCCATCGCGATTTTTGTTCGATTTTCACTATTGTATCATCAAAAAGTGTATGATGTTATGCAGATAATTAAACCAAAATTTTTTAATATGCTTTTGGCTGTAGCCAGCAGGTCCTACTAGAATGTGGGGATATTCCGCCGGAAGGGGGCGCTGTGATAGCCATTTAAAGATTTCAAATTCAAAAAGATGTATAAAAAAATTAGAAATCCTAAAAGTTTTTTCCGTTAAATGTTTAGCCTTGATCCGGAGAATCCGGAGCAGTTTTTGTTTTGTCTCTATATTAAAAAATGGCGGAGATATAGCGGTTTGAAATTTTAGGGTGGTTGACATTTTCAAATAAGACAGCAGAATTCATCCATAAACGGGTTTAATTTATGAGTTTTAGTTAACAGGGTTTCAGCAAATTTTCTTTCATTGTTGTAACCATTGTTCCTATTTTTAAATGCTTAACACTATATATTTATATTCGCCAACATCTAATTCTCGCCAAGCTTGGCGGCAATTGACGAAATATCGCCAAATTTGGCGACAAAAATAGGTTGACACAAATGAAGCCAACTTGGCTGTAGAAGACTAATTTGGCGATATTCTCATTCAAATTCAATGTTGACGAGAACTGGGAATGAATCTTCTTTAATTGGGTTCCACGCATTTTAGCTTCGTGTTTTCCAGTAAAATTAGCTAAAATCGTAAAACGAAGGCATAGGGAGGCTATCTGTTCCGGTCGGTACAGGCCAAAAGAACTTTTCGTAGTTTAGTATACATCAGTTGATTGCATCCCGGTAACCCGATGATTCCCAAGCAGCTGACGTACAACAGAATGACGAAAAATATTGATTTTATTGGCGATGTGAGGACGAAATTAGAAGTATTAACATGATTGAGATAGAAGAAAGTTTTGGGATTGGCACATCCGACTAGTTAAGGATGTCCGGGGGTCAATATTATATTATCTTTATTTATGGGCATTTTATAATGAATTTTTTTTTTTTTTATCCTGATATTGATTTCTATAAAGATTATTTTTCAGATAAAAAGTTTTTGAAAATTCTGAATTATATTTTTAACAAAAATTTAATTTTAAACTTATTTAATTTTAAACTTATTTAATTTTGTATATAACTCAGAAAAGTTTCTTGTTAATTTGTCTTCAGCATTTATGAAATTATTAGTTACGAAATTTATAATAAATTTAAAAGTAAAAACAAAGATGATTTTCGAGAGTGGGTTTTAGATTGAGAAATATATTTTCAAAATTTCACATGAAATTAAAAATGCTGAATGCAATTTATTAAAAACATAACATGAAAACTCTGTGTAAAACATTTACATTCGTCGCTACCATTGCAAACTATCGAATGTGAAAAAATGCATTTTCCATTACTTTTATAATAGGGCCGATTATCGCCACTAAATTTTATTAGAATTCTTCGCCAAGTAAGAATGCCAATAACATTTCTGTGAAGAACAGGGTTGCCAGTTTGACCTTTTTATTGATTAAGGGATGCCGAATTTATACCGGAAATTTTGGGAGAATTTTTTTAGTTTAAGTAATCAAAAATGCCAGTCATTAAATAAAGCAAAATTTTCTGCTTGAAATTCAATGCGGAATTTATGAATAGAAAAAGGGGTACAAGACTGGCAAGGCTGCTGAAGAATATTATTAAAATTTTGTGGTGCCAATCGGGCCATTTTTAAAGGTAATGAAAAATGCATTATTTCACATTCGATATTTTGACATGATAGCGACGATTGTGTTGAGAGAAAGTTTTAGATATATCCTTTTGAATTTGACAAATTATGAAATAATCTATTCTGAGATAAATGGACTTAAAATTCAAGTTATGGGCAGGGCAGGACTGATAGAAAAGAGAAAAAATGTTATATCATCCTTCCTCTATCTTCTTCTAACCTCAGGCTTTACAAATTTGATGAAATGTGGTAGTCAGTAAAAAATTCTAGTTGCCAGTGAAAAGAAAAATACCCCTCCCCCACCGTCACCAAAATTGATTGAGAAAACACAAAACGTTTTTAATCAATTAATTGACAATAAATAATAACAAGAATCATTTAGAATTATTAATTGCATAGTTTAGAATACTAATCTACGCTAGTACTAAACTAGTATTATTCTATATTCCTAAAATTTTAATTAAGTTTTATAGATTTACTTCAAATTACATACTTGTAATCATTGGTAATTACATGTAATTTCTTAAAACGAATGTGATAGATTAATCAGCTTTAATTCTAAACACAAAAATTTCATTTTTACAAAAAAAGTGAACATTTTTTAGCATTGTATCATATTTTAGATGCCATAGAGCCTGGATCGACTTATTGTTCTTAATGTTTTATTGCTCCCTGACAACATTCTGATCATGTACTAGCTGTCCAGATAATTGCGTTTCTGTACATGAGATAGAAAATGCTTTTTTAACTTGGTTCTTCCATTCATTAAATGTACGAGAGTATATGAAGATAGCTGCTTTCCCGACACGAGTAGAGGTCAGAGAAAATATGCCGTTTATGCTCATTTCTTAAATCAGTTTTCGTACAAAACAAAATAAAAAACAAAAACAAAAACGCCAGATTAAATAACTTGGTCGCCAGATAAAAAGACTTGGTCGCCAGTAGCGACCTGGCGACCGCATTTGCCAAGCTCTGCTCATGCTTTTTATAACTATACACACTGTTTCGTGCCCTTTTCACTTGTGAAACTTCGATGTTGCCTGAGTTTTACGTTTACCATGACTTGTGAAAAAAAGAGTACAGGCATTTTTTCACGATTTATAGTCAGTATATTAGATCTAGTCTTGTGAATCAAAATTATCAGTGAATTATTGCCCCGATGACCAATGTGATAGTATAACAAACAAGTAAAAACAAAAAACTTCAAAATTTCGAAAACTTAAAAAAAATGTTTTTTTTTTTTTCGAAAATATACATATTTTGAAATTAATTTTGGAAAAATATATTTATTGTACTAATTTACGACTTTTTACGACAGAAATCAACAACTAAAAGCTTCAAATATGCGCCCGTTCCGTTAAGTAGTTTTTGAATTATGCCTTAAAAACTATCTGCATTGCAATAAGTTTTGTAACGATTAAAAAAAGCTTTTAACTTAGGAGTTCCCAACTTTAAATCTGTATAATTCAAATTGTCGAAAATTTCAGAGTTTGGCACAAATTCACTATCAAGACGACTCCTCTAACCTTATTTTTTTTAACATAAATTGAAAGAGAATATAATTTCCAGTTAAATGGCTGTCCGTCTTTTTTTTTTTTTTCGGAGGGGGGGGGGGGTGAAGAATTCAGTTAAAAATGTTTAATCACCGAAATAGTTGAAATAGCATAAATCTCTTTTTTTTTTTTTGAGGGGGGGGGCGGATGAGGAGGATTGATTATACATATAAAGCAATACTAAATTAAAACCAAACTGAAACTATATAGAACAACACCTAAAAATATTAAGTTCACAATTAAGAATGAAAATATCACCATTTTTCAATGTTAAGATAACGTATTTAATATATTCAAGAGTTAACTTATTTGTAAAAGAAATTATAACAAAATAATCAAATCAAGACAATCACAAAAACCGATATTTGTAATAAAATTTATAAGTATGAAAAACATTTTAAAGTATCTTTCTTTAATGAATTCTTTATTAATCAAAGTTAAATCTACTGAAAAAATTATAAAAAGTTGAAATAGTACTTTCTATTCATTTTCTACATTGGCGTTATCTTTTGAATATAAGTAAATAAATTATTAATTCAAGTGAAAAGATTTTTCGAAACTTTTAAATGTTTTATTGCGAAGTCATCAAAACATAATTTAAACGGATATCTCTGTTGGAATTTCGAAACTGCTTAAAATAAAAATGTCATATGCATAAAAAAATAAATAAATAAACATTTTCTGCGACCCCCCCCCCCCCACACACACACACCTAATTTTTAGATAAAGTTTTACAGGAAGTTTTTTTTCAGTAGTTTAAATGCAATATGAAAACTCAGGCATTTGTGATTAAAAGTTATTCGACGTGATTTTTTAAACAAACGGATAAAAGAAGTATTCCTTATAGAATTTTCACCATATCTATGAAGATAAAAAAAAAAATGAAGAAGAAAAAATTATAACAAGTTGAAATAGTACTTTCTATTCATTTACTACATTTGTTTTATCTTTTGAATATGAGTAAATAAATTATTAAATCAAGTGAAAAGATTTTTTGAAACTTTTAAATGTTTTATTGCGAAGTCATCAAAACATAATTTAAACGGATATCTCTGTTGAAATTTCGAAACTGCTTAAAATAAAAATGTCATATGCATAAAAAAATGAATAATTAAAAAAACATTTTCTCCTAAAAAACCCTCAACCTAATTTTAAGATAAAGTTTTACAGGAAGTTTTTTTCGGTAGCTTAAATACAATATGAAAACTCAGGCATTTGTGATTAAAAGTTATTGGACGTGATTTTTTAAACAAACGAATAGAATAAGTATTCCTTATAGAATTTTCACCATATCTATGAAGATAAAAAAAAATCTTCTTGCATTACCCTCTTCCAGATGAAAATAACATACTAGCGCCAGCTAGTGATTACTATTCTTTTTTTTTTATTAGTTTGTGGTTCAGAAGTATATTTAAATGTTTTAATTGCTATAAAAGACCAGAAAGAAAACTTATTGTCTCTTATTGTATGAATAAATCAGTTTGTACGTATAAATCGAAAAATAAACTAAATAAAAAAAGACAATTTATTGGACGTGATTTTTTAAACAACCGGATAGAGGAAGTAATCCTTGTAACAAGTGTCTAGCCCCTGCACTTTGGCTACGATTTCAAAAATTGGATCGTGCTGTGTGCATGCGCATTGCTCTAGACAGTTTCAACGAGAACCATATTAATTTTATTCCAATCCGCGGCAGTTTTTTTAAATTCGTAAAAGGATTTTGATTTAAAACATTTAGCGTAATATAACTAAATATTTTCTTTCACAATTTTCATTATTATTATTATTATTATTATTATTATTTTTTAACATTCTTAAAGAAATTCAATTTCAGACTTTTACTAAAATACATTTTTTTCCCTCCGGATTTTTCAATTTTTAAGGATTTTTAACGATTTTATAGTGTTTTAAAGCGAATTTTTAACATCCAAAAAACAATTTTTAACATTAAAAAAATACATCACTGGACACACGAAACTCGCTTTGTAGCAATCTCTAGAATGCATGAAATTCATTCAAGCCGCGGTCAATAACTTGTGCATGTACGCTTCTCGTACATTAAGCGAAAAAAAAAACATCACTGGACGCATGAAACTCGCTGTACAGCATTCTCTAGAATGTACGAAATTCATTTATAACCAAATTTCATATTTATTTCCATTTTGTTTCAAACTTTCCATCGCTTATATGTTGAAAAATGGAAACTTTACATTTTTTTATTCAAATTATTTTTTATAACTCAAATAAATACTGCAAAATAAAACTTTCCGCCGCTGGGATTCGAACTCAAGACCACAGAACGGAAGAGAAATGACATACCACAGAGCTATACGCACTCATTTTGAAATGGCTTAGAACAAAATTTTAAAGTATCAGACAAGCACGCATGCGAGCAGAGTGATCCGTTTTTTAAAATCGGAGCCAAAGTGCAGGGACTAGACGCTATATTCCTTATAGAATTTTCACCATATCTATGAAGATAAAAAAAAAAAAAAAACTTCTTGCATTACCCTCTTCCAGATTAAAATAACATACTAGCGCCAGCTAGTAATTATTATTTTTTTTTTTATTAGTTTGTGGTTCAGAAGTATATTTAGATTATTTAATTACTATGAAAGACCAGAAAGAAAACTTATTGTCTCTTATTGTATGAATAAATCAGTTTCTACGTATAAATCGAAAAATAAACTAAATAAAAAAAGACAATCTCAAGCATTTTAATAAAAAATAGTTATTCTTGATATTGCACGCTTGGTACTAATTAAATTTACTATAATAACATTTTAAAAACTATAAATAATAAAATTTTACTTAGTATGTGTCGAAAATAAATTTATAATCGTTTAGTTTTAAAGTGAAAACTTTACTTTTACTTGTAACTCTTAAGCATGTTTTATTGCATGCAAAATCGTATGCAAAAAGTAAGAAGAAATTGAAATACTTTCTAATGATTTTCAATACTTGTATTAGTTTTTAATATGAGTATATGTCAAATCTTTATAAATTATAAAGCAGAAACATGCCTGTGAGTAACGCTGACCTCATATTAACAGTGGTAACGATCTGACCATATATTTCGTTTTTCATGCAATTTTTTTAACTTCTAAACACACAATTTAAATTTTAAGAGTTGAATAGAAACAAAAATATACTTTCAAGTGCAATTTGTTTCAAAACGGTATCGTAATTTGCTGATGTTTTTACAATTTTTAAGATAAATATCAACCTGGATTATTAAGTCTATCTCAATTGCGTGCAGCAAGATTACAGGAGATTAACCCGTTTGCACTTAGGGGGTCTTGTACCTTTTAAAAACTCGCCGAAAATCAAAAAAACTTTCAATCTTTGAATTAGTGTATCTTCAAAACTTTTCTTTGTATAATCATAAAATTTTGACTATTTATTAAGCAGATTGTGCTTTTTAATAGAATACCATTAAAAGCTGACTAGTCTTTTACAGAATTTGAGCATTGTTGAAAATAAAGTTGCTCTTTTTATTATTCCGTAAGTCATTTCGCGCATGATATCTTGAGAAGGTATGACTGCATTGTTATGAAATTTGATATAGATAATAAACACATATGTATTTTAAAAATGATCTAAATTTATGTCAAAATTATTTCATTAACCATGTAAAAAAATATTTTTGTAAAAAAGTTTAAAATTTTGCATTTTTTAATGAATGAAAATAGTCATAATTAAAAATCTTATCATTGTAAATATTTAAAAGTAGATCATTTTAAACACGCATATGCGCTTATTATCTAAATCAAATTTCACAACAATTCATGCATACGTTCTCAAGATATCATGCGCGCAATCACCTACGGAGTAAAAAAAGAGCTATTTTAATTTCAACAGTGAAAAAGTCAGTAAAATATTAGTCAGTTTTTAATAGCATTATATTAAAAAGCACAATCTATTTCATTAATAATCAAAACTTTATGTGTATATATACAAAGGTTTTGAAAATACACTAATTCAAACTTTGATTGTTTTTCTCGATTTTCGTCGCGCTTAAAAGGTACAAGATCCCTTAAAACTACATAAAATGTTCAGCATTTATTTCCGCCTAATATTTCATGACGAAATTAAAACTTTGGCAAAAAATAATAATAAACAGCAAATAATAATTATTAACCGCTGGCTCGTGGCTAATAAGAACAGGGTTCGCCCGATTTTACCAAAATTTTTTAATATAGTGTTTCTATTTAATATTTATGTAGCAGAAATTGTAGACGGCTCGTTTAATTGCAGGATTTTTAATAATTTTCTGCATTTAAATAAGGCGAAAAATTCTATTAAAAAATTGTGGTAAAAGCGTACGAACTCTGAATAAAGAAACGTTTTCAATAAATTTCGAAACTTTATTTGATTACATAATTGATATTTTTCATATAAAAATTCTTTTTGTGCTGTTAGAGTGCAATCCAAACATATATACAGGATGTTCTAGAAAGGACTCCCCAACTTTGAAATGACATAACTTCGAAACAGTGAGAGATAGAAATGTGAAACAAGTTGAATGTTAAACAGATAGGTCTGGAATTTGTTATACACAAATTTGAAAAAAAAAAATTCCCATATTGGATAATGGGTGGCAGCACAAGCACATGGAACTTTAAATGGTACTCAGAAGTACAGAAATTTCATTCGTGCGTCTGATTCACTGCTGACACGTGTAAAAAAGTTGTATAGAATTAGAGAATAATTCGGAATTGAAGAATATCATGCCGTATTCCTTGGAACAACGAATTTTTATTGTACTTGAATACCATCGATTAAATCGAAGTCCGACTATGACAAAGCGAAGTTTTTAAATAAAATTTAATGTTAAAAAAGGTCCAGACTTGAAAACAATTCGCAATTTATTCAACAAGTTTGAACGGACGGGCAGTGTGGCCGATGATTAGGCGGAAATGTGGGATTCAGTCGATCAGTCATGACACCTGAAAATGTGCAAGCAGTCGAAGAAATTGTTAGACGTTGTCCTCAAAAATCCATAAGGCGAGTCGCTGCTGAAGCAGGATTGTCAAACACCACTACGCACAGTATAATGCGAAAAGGCCTGAAGCTGTTTCCCTATAAAATACAGTGCCATCAAGCAATCACAAATACAGCTCTACAACAAAGAGAAGTTTTTGCAAATGAGTTACTGCAGATGATTGATGAAAATAAAATTGATTTCGGTCATGTATGGTTCACCGATGAGGCCCATTTTCATTTAGAGGGATATGTGAACAAACAAAACTGGCGAATATGGGGCACTGAAAACCCGTTTGTGTGTCTTTCAAAACCACTGCACTCAGCAAAAATTACAGTGTGGGCAGGACTGTCCAGAAAAGGAATCATTGGGCCCTTTTTCAGGGGAAAAATGATTAACACATCTCGATATATTGAAATTTTACAGCAGTTTATTGGAACATTTCAAGATCTAGAGGATGCGCCAGAGATTTCCTGGTTTATGCAGGTTGGGGCCCGACCGCACCGTACTACTGCAGTGTTTGAGTTCCTCGAGGAATAATTCAGTGCAAGAGTCATTGCTTTAAATTATCTCAAAGTGACAGGTATTGGTATGGATTGGCCACCATATTCCCCGGATCTGAATCCATGCGACTTCTTTTTGTGGGGTTACTTGAAGGACGCTGTTTATTCTAAGAATCTCCAAATGTTGGAACAGCTTGAACAATTCATCTGTGAGGCATGTGCATCCATTTCAATAGAAGTATTGCAACAAGTTATTTCGAACTTTACCTTTAAGTTGCGTCATGTTGTTGCTGAAAAAGGTAACCATATCGAAACCATTGTAATGTGATTTTTATCTCAGTTCAAACAGCTCATTTTCAGGGAATATTTCAAAGACACAGCTTTGCGATTGCAGCGCTCTCTCGTGTCCAATATTGTAACTATTTTTTTAAATTGATGTATAAAAAATTCTAGACCTATCTGTCTAACATTCAACTTGTTTCACATTTCTATCTCTCACTGTTTCGAAGTTATGTCATTTCAAAGTTGGGGAGTCCTTTCTAGATGGATGTATTAAAAATTCATGAGAAAATGGCAGCTTGTCAGTGGTGGTGTTAAAATGCAGTCGATAGATATAGATAATCATAACGAGATGTTGTAAGGCAATAAATGTGCCTATTTGGTAATTTCTCCAAAATGAACAAGCCAGTTTTTCCAATAAGGCGTTTATTTAAGCACAGGAAAAACTAAAAAACAACTCCCACATGACGAGATGCTCCTAAACTCCTCAGGCTTGACAATAAATCAGTTAATTTAGAAAACTACGAATTATAAGGACCAGATAACTGGTTTTTCAGCACTTGAAAACAAGACAAAATTCTGCTTCCGAAGCCAGTACCTTCGCTTTTTGTTAGACGCGCAGAGTACGACATATCTCGACGTAATACGGACACGAACCAATCAGTGAGAGGCTAATATTGAGAGCTGGGCGGCTAAGCGAATGACGCAAGAAGGAGAGGTTTTAAGGCGAAAGCATCCCAGGTCCAGAAGCGCATTGTTTTCAAAGTAAAAAAAAAATCTATCATGCGAAACCAGCTCCGTGGAAGTAAAATAACAAAGTGGCTTTTAAAAACATTCGAAATGAAAAACCAGCTTCTCTAAAAATATTATCGATTGAATAGTTGATAAAAGTTTATGAATTGACTTAAAGCTTTAGAATGAAATTTTAAATGATATAATTATTAATATACGCGTTTTGAATTTAAAGGAAAATTAAATAGATATTATTAAGAAATAGGGAAAAAATGAATATGACGGATTTTAGAATAATTTAAAGGAATATCGCGAAATAAAATTTTTATATAATATATATATATATATATATATATATATATATATATATATATATATATATATATATATATATAATATATTATTATTATTATTATTATTATTATATATGAAAAAGGTATCACAGTCTTCAATTAGAAAGGGTTTTCACTTATGTTCTATATAAAGGCACTAGCTTCTGTTAATTGGTAACTATGTGATTGATTTCTTGGTATTAAATAAAACCGAAAGGGATTTTTTTGAAGTTTCTAAATATTTCATTCACTTAAACAAATAAAGATGTTGGAATTTCCTGCTTGACGGAAAAAAATTAACGGAAAGAAAAAAGGATGTTTTCTTTTTTTTTTCTTTTTTTTTTTGTATTTTAGTTGCGATATAAAAAATCAGGCATTTGAAATTAAAACTTATTCGAAGTGATTTTTTAAATATGTGGGTAGAAAACTATTCCACAGAGTATTTTTTTTCAAATCTAAAAAAAATCATCTTACTAGTACAGGCTTTGAGATAAAAATGAAATACCAGCCCCGTCTAGTGCATATTTTTTTCGATAGCGTAGATTTCAATGTTCTTTTATTAACTGTAATTGCGAAGTATCCAAGAAAAAAATATTTTCTCCATTAACGTATAAAAAAAATCTGCTTCGATACGTTCATAAAGACAGAAAAAAATGTCAAGGAAGAAATATATATTCAAATAAAGTCTTAAAAAATAGGTATCTGTAGTAGTACACAATTCGGGACACTTAGATTTAAAAATTAGATTATAAAAAGAAGAAAAATGAAATTTAATATATCACCGAAATTTGATTGAAATTCATTTACTCGATTGCTTATACTTTCCAAATAAAACGATAATATTGGTACACTATTTGAACTAAATTAAAATTTGTTGGATGAATAAAAACTTTAGTTGCAGTCGAAAATGAGCTTGCGTTCCAGTGTTGCCAGATTGGGGACTTTTTTAATTCAGATTGTTTGATTGTCACCGCTTTTTTTAAATAGAAATATTCGTCCTATTTAAAAATAGATTAAAATTTCTGAAAAATTAGGCGAATTATACTATTTTAAAAAAGTGGTGACAGTCAAATAATCTCAATTAAAAAAGTCCCCAATCTGGCAACACTGTTGTGTTCATAATACAGGAGCTTCTCGTCCAGAGCGATTACACTTAAAGTTTGCGCATTACGTAATAAATTTGTTAAATACACAGAGAGATAATTTCCTCTTCTGCAGTCGGTGTACAAAACCAAACTGCTGCGTACGCAGCACATGCAAAAATTTTTCACATAAATGAGCACCACTTTCCCTTCCTGTGGCGAGTTCTTAAAACAGAAGTTTGTCGTAAAATCAAAAATTCTAAATTTCATAAGTCCACCCCATCTAACTGACTTGACAGAAGCATGCGTTTTAAATTTAAGGTCCACACTTCACCTAGTTTTGCGACTGTCGTTTTAATTTCACATTGTGATCTTTTTGATTTAGACTGTTCCTTTTCCAGCATGCAAAAAGTATGCCAGTTGTAAGAAGGCGCCATTTTCAGCTTGCGATTTTTTTCCATCCATCTGCTCAAGATTAACAATTAACTACTGTGACAAAAATTGTTGCATAACTACTGTGAATCGGTCTCTGAGACCGATAGATCGAAAGATGAATAAAAGGCTCGATTAACGCATTAAATACTGTTTTTGTACTAAATTTTATGTACAGGCTGTTTCTAATAAAAATTAACCCCTTCAGAAGTTTCTAGCGATAGTACTGGGGATCTAAACGAAGCAAATTTTCGCTGGTATCTGTAGTTAAACTGAAAGTTAAAAGTTCAATTCTGAAACGTGAAACATGCAGTGGTCTGTGAGACCGATAACAGCAGTTAAGGGTTAACACTTTGCCCTCCGGCGACACCACAGTGGTGTCGTACGTAAAGTAATTTAATTTTAATACTTAAATGCTACATCGCCATCAGAAATTTGGAATGAAAAATTCCCCTTTATCAAGTACATGAAGAAAAGGTTTTAACTTATTTTCGAATAAATTTGTTTCTAAATTCTGGTGTCAATCAATCATTTCAACATTTTACGAATAGAAAATATTTTTACGAGACATGCGGACGACAAAATGTTAAGATATTATAATATGACTTTGTTCTCATCCTATTGTGCATTCTCGGAGATAGTAAACTACAATAAATCCGAAAAGCATAAAAATGTATAGATTTAGTTATTTTTTTATAAAAATGCAACATTATGCATAGGTGCCAACCTCTCATTAATATTCCGTAATATGCGGGTTAATTTGACCCAGTTTAACAATACTTCAAACCGGAAAAGTTATTGGATGAATCTTTATTTATTCAATTTCAGGTTTCTACGTGGAATTTATTCAGTTTCATTTCTTAAAAAAAAATTCTGGTGCGAAACGTGTTAAACCTGTTCAAATTAACCCGCATATTACGGAATATTAATGAGAGGTTGGCACCTATGCATTATGTAATGTAATGGGGCATTTTGGAGCGAAGTGGAGGAGGGGGGAGGTGTTAAACCGAAAACATATAATACTATCCAAATGAGCTATGTAATTGGGAGCCACTGTGGAACAAAATTATGAATATTTCATTGAATATTTTGAAAATCATCCGTAAAAATTCCTATTGTGACGTGTAAAAGATTTTTTTACTTCGGCAGTCTCTGATTATTAGCTAAGTAGTTATACTAATTAAATTACATCGTGAAAGGTACCTTTTTAATTGCGTTCACCATTCAGATATGAAATTTGTGCAACCGCTCAATTTCGTGTGAGCAAAGAAATGGAACTTTACTGAAATTTAATATCGGTTGGAAAATATAACAACAGCAGGTAAGTATCGATTTCTCAATAGGTGGTTGCGCATTATTTGATAATAATATTATGTTATTGAAGTTGATGAGAAGTTATGACTGGGAAATAACACTACCAACAACAAAACTCGTGGGCTCTATTAAATAATTGATTATTGCACACATACCAATCGCAATAAAGGAAATCATCAAGAAATAGACATGACAGAGAAAAAAATTGTAGTCGCTAAATGTACGAAAAACTTTGAACCATTCAACCATATTTTTTCACAAAATTTTAACGGTTGTGTTTAAAAGCAGCAATAGGATTTTGTATTCTATAGCTGTAAAATATTCGACATATATTAACCAGGGAATAAACTTTTGTTCAAAAGATATCCCCGATTACCAACGGGGCACACTTCCACCAGTAAAAAAGAATATAATTTTTTTCTTTATTCATGGCAGTCATTTCGCATGAATAGGGCGTTTTAACCCTCTGAGCGTTTTGAAAAAGGGTAAAATTGTAATGTTGTTTTCTCTGCATTTTGTTTTAAATGCTAAAAAAATATGATTCTTTCAGCATTATAAATAAAACTTAATTACAAATATGAATGTAACCCTTGAGAGTATTAATCATTCTTCAATGTTTTGAAAATTCATTTAATCTATAGAATTATATTATCTTAAACATTGCATATATTGCAGTGAAACCTGGAGCTTAGTGAACGGAATATTGCATTCCACACGCTTAGAGGGACGAAATTTTCTATTAAAATTTTACTGGTGGAAGTAATGCGTTCAAAATATTGTAGTAGTAGTTCGTGTATGACGACATATTTCGTCATTCCCAGTTAATAGGTTAACCCCTTAATCGTCGCGCCCGATAAGCGTAGGCGACTTTTTTAAAATTCAAATTGCTTGCCACCAATTTTTTTAAGTAAAGATAATTGTATTACTTAATGGCAGATAAAATAATGCGAGTATAAAGCACACTATTTTAAAAAACTGGTGGGAATCAAACAATCTGAATTTTAAAAAAAAGTAGCCTACATTGCCCGTGAATGTATCGGGCACGACGGTTAAGGGGTTAAGTAAACAGGCTCCAAGTAACTGGAGCCAGTTATAAAAAAAAAAAAATAATAATGTGTAAAATTTTTGTCTGTGTCTTTTTTTCTTAATCTGGCATCTATTTTCCTTCTTTAACTTCTGCCCTTCTAACTTCTACAATGGTTTCTCCTTCCACGCATGCATTATCTTCGTTCCTTGGCATGTTTGCCACTTTCTTCCTCCGTTATTTGTTTTACTATCTTGTTTTGCACGGAATACTTTACCTACTCTAATAAACACCAGGTAAATGCTTTTGTTTACTTTGTAATTCCTTGTATTTTATTATAGTAGCTGTTATACAGGTTGGAAAGAATATGAGTTACGCTGTTGCCTTTTTTTTACACGCGATTCTGCGATTCTTTATCTATTTGAAGAAAAACCAGGTAAATGTTTTTGTTTACTTTGTAAATAATTGTATTTTGTTATGATAGCTGTTAAACATGATGAAAAGAGTATTAGTTACGCTGTTATCTTGTTTTACACGAGATTCTTTATCTATTTGAAAAAAGACCAGAAAATGTTTTTTTTTTTGTTTAGTTTGTAATTAATTGCATATTTTGTTATGGTACCTGTTATACATGATGAAAAGAGTATGAGTTATGCTGTTATCTTGTTTTACACGAGATTCTTTTACCTACTTGAAGAAGGACTAGGTAAATGTTTTTTGCTTATTTTGTAATTAATTGTAAATTTTGTTATGGAATAAGTATGAATTACGCTGTCATTTAATATGTTAACTGTTGCAGTTACAGCTACAAAAGCGATTTCAAACGTAGGTAAGTCAATGTACGCTACTATAATCAGATCACTAGTGGCGCCTCTAGCAGTGAAATGCGGAACTCAGTGATACTATCTTGAAAACTAAGGAAGATATAGAATAAAACCAATAAGAATGTTGTTTAGAATCATCAATTTAACTACAAATGACACTTTATGCGTAGCAAAATATGTCTTATTTGCAAAATATGTGTTATTCATAGCTGATTTAACCTTTAATTGCATAGTGATGTAAATTTCCATCACTGTTTATTTAACTTTTAATAAATAAATCAACTTCTTCGCCACCACTATATTTATATAGAAATATAATCCAGTAAATTTCCCGTGAGCTATGTTGCTGAACAAAGTTAAAAATCTATCTTAAAATTTATGGTGTCTAATATTTAATATATGTATAAAAAAACACAATTGTAAAAGAAAAACTCATGCAAAGAAGGGTTAAAGAATGAATAGCTTTAAATCAAAAGCAGAAAGTGCAAATGTAAGTGCGATTTCCGCGATTGTTCTGGCAAGAGCGCACGATTTACGGTCAATGGTGACCAATGGGAGCATAGGCAATGAAATTCGGTTTCTTCTGTCTTAATCATGTTGTTTGATTTCAATTTCTAGACGTTTTATCACACTGTTCTTTTCTGTACCGAAATTAGCATTGTAGTATCGACGAGAAATCAAAGAAATTTAAATTCACACTTTTTGCGTGCGTTATAGGATATTCATGCATTTAGATTGACATTTCCTACTAAACCGTCGGAAATAAAAAAGGTTCTAACAGACATTATTCTCATATCTCCGATAATTTTCGGAATGAGGTCGCTATTCTTCACTTCACCGTTAGGGGAGCTGCGAGTTTTCCCAATGAGTAGCGATTACTCACTCACTTTCGTATGCGTAGACACCACTTTTATAACTATACCAAAATCCGTTCAAAGATTATATGAGTGCAGTTATTTATACGTGCTCCACTTCTTATTAAGTACTTTATATACCTATTTTGTCTACATGTTTATATTTTTATTTTTCGCAATGATGAATATAGTTAATGGGGAGGGCAGTTTCATCCCTCAATAATGTCCCCCCGGAGATGCAAAATTTCTTTCCTGAAAAAAAGTCGGAATTCAACACTGATTGTTCGTTCGTCTGCAAGAATTTATTTTGCCCAGTTTCATATTTCTAATCAGGGATGAGATTTCTCCGACTTTTTGCATACCAGTATAATCTTAGAGAAAATGCTATTCTGTTAAATCGCAGAATGTTCCGATTAAATAAAAAACATTTTCTCTAAGATTATACTGGTATGCAAAAAGTCGGAGAAATCTCATCCCTGTTCTAATGTAAAGCTGAAATGGGTAAAAAGTTCGATTATCTTATAAGTAAATGAAAAATGAAACCAATATTTTTTAAAGAACATTTAGAAATAATAACAGAAATGAAATACTGATACAGCATTGGTACAATATTGGATTGTTATCAGTAGGTGTGTGGTAACGGTTTACGTCATGTAAAAAGAAAAAAAATAGTAACATAACAATTATCAAATATTTTTCACCAATAATCCCAGATCGAAAGTTACGTAAAAATATTTTCATAAAAAATTCAAGTTGTCGAAAATAGAAATTTAAAGATAGAGTTAGATTCAAATGGGGGTAAGTTTCATTTGTGCATTTTACAAACTTTTAAGTACTGCTTTGTGTCAAAAATTGTTATATGTTCAAGTGACTTCCCTGAAGAGACTACTGATTTTTTGTAAATATTTTTAACAGTTTTCAAATATAAAATTACTTTTCAAAAAAGTGACAAAAAATAGAAATTTTAATTTTTAAATTTCTTTTTAAGGCCTTATCAGTTTTACGGTTTACGACAAACTATAAAATGAAAGATGTGTCAAATAAAAATAACGAAAGGTGAAATAGCTTTTCATTGAAAAAAAAACTGTTATTTTAGGTGGAAATGAAAAGATGTCTGTTGTAAACTTTAAATTAAAAAGTTTTGTTCAGTATATATGAGAAAATAGAATGCTGTTTCAGAAGCATAAACTGTCGAACGTTCGAAGATAAAAAAGAAAATTTCGTTTACGTCGATACATCAGTGCGTAAAATGTCGTTTCAAAACAGGTACCAAAGCAGCACTGAGTCAAAGTTAGTGACAAGGGAATAATATAAAAACAAAATCAATTTTTTATTCTTAAAGTGATATGTATTTTCCATTAAATTTTGTTTGTGTTACTTTTAAAAATACATTTTGAATAATTTGTTCGTTTCTTCCATTTTAGTAAAATAAAATATCAAAGAAAGTGCTTATGTTGGAAGTACTTTTTACATAAAAAAAAATAATGTATACAAAATTTATATTATTTTTCGCAAAATAGTTTTACCAAATTAAGAAAATAATGTAAATACTGCTGCTATTTTACACATACTTGGAAAAGAGTAATTTTGAAAAGAATTTAGGTGAAATTCCACACTTACGCCAAACATTACAGAGTCAGATAAAAATAAGGGGAAGCAAAATAATTCCTACACAAAACTAGTCGGATGTGCCAATCCCAGGGCTCCCAAATGGTCCGCCAACTGAATACCAATATTGTTTAACAGACAATTTCATGGTAGTTTTCAACAAAATTTCCGTAAAAATTCACCTCCGAAGGTGATTTCTGCAAAATTTGAAAGAAAAATCTAAAAATAAAAATTTTCTAAGAAATAACCGGTATTTAGTTGGCGGACCATTTGGAAGCCCTGCAATCCCAAAACTTTCTTCTGTCTCATACATGTTATTACTTCAAAATTCACTATTACATCGCCAATAAAATCAATATTTTTCGTTATTCTATTGTACAGGAAAAAAACTATCCCGATATATGAGACCCGTCCACAGAAACTGTATGAAATTCTGACCTAAAGTATTTTGAGGTATGCGCTCAAGAATCATGTGAAAAACAACAGTTAAATTCTAACAGTTACGGTTACAGTGACAAAATTTCGAAAATTTCAAATGGCAACACCTACTTTTTTTTTATTGAAATGTGATCTTCATAGTGAAAAACCATAAAAAGGCGTTGGAACGGTACCTGTAGCACGAAAATCGCCGGCGCTAGGCAGACTAAGAAGAAAAGTGAAAACAACCAATAAAAGACAGAGAAGCAACAGAAAGTAAAACATTTTATTGTTCAGTGCTATCCACCATCTGCCGCATGTAAAGTGTCGTCGTGTGTGAAATGGAAAATGTATGAAACACAATAAAATGTTTTGTTTTCTGTTGCTTCTCTGTCCTTATTTGTTGTTTTCACTATTCTTCTTAGTCCGTCTAGCGCCGGCGATTTTCGTGCTACAGGTACCGTTCCAACGCTTTTTATGGTTTTTCACTATGAAGATCACATTCCAATAAAAAAAAGTAGGTGTTGCCATTTGAAGTTTTCGAAATTTCGTCACTGTAACGGTAACTGTTAGAATTTAACTGTTGTTTTTCACATGATTCTTGAGCGCATACCTCAAAATACTTTAGGCCAGAATTTCATTCAGTTTCTGTGAACGGTATGACAGTTAGGGGCTCCTATATCGGGATAGTTTTTTTATAATCACCCTGTACGTCAGCTGCTTGGGAATCACCCTTCGTTGTACGTCGATGTACAACAAAACTAATTAAAATCGAGGAAATCGCATAGAAATCCCTATCACAGCGCCCACTTCTGGCTATATTACCAGATTGGGGATTTTGTCTTTGAGCCTCCGGGGGAAAAATTTTGAGGACAAGTTATTAGTGTAATTATTAGTGGGGAAACGTTTGGGAAATATGAGCATATTTAGGGAAATACTTGGGGATTTTTTTTTTCATTTTCATTATTTCATGTTTTTGGGTTAAAATTTACTTTTAGTCACCTGACAACACTGGATCCAGATTCGTCTATTACACGTATTTACATGTAATGTGTTATGCATTTAATTGTAATATCTATTTATCTTTTCTTAATTTATATTATTTTCTTCAAAAAAGTAATTAATCACAATAAAAATGTTGATTCTCAAGTTCGTTTTTTTCTCTTTTTGTAAATGGGGAATTAAAAAAAAAAATGGCTCGATTTGGAAAAAAAATTAAAGCTTAAATTGGTTATATAATTTTATAGTGGTAAATTTAAAATTTAAAAAATTTACTTTTTTGACTAAAAACTGATTTGGGGATTTTTTCGGAAAAAAACACTGATTTAGGGAAAATTTTAGAACTTTTGGAGAAATTTACTTTCGACTATCTAGCAACACTGAACTTCCAGTAAAATTGCCACAAATTCAAGTGGGACCTGCTGGTACATGGTGAAAAATCTATAAATGAAATTTTGTTCAATTCTATGTATATCTTCTTACATTTTTCGATGATACAATGAGGACGGACATACGGACAAATAGACATTTTATATAAATATGTTTTTCGGTATATCTGATCCCTAAAACGTGTAAATCCGTCGATAACCGGAAGTCGAAAAAAATTTCATTACAATAGTTTCTTCAATTATAGATAGAAGAATGTAAAAAGGCAGCAGATTTTTTTTTATTATTATTTTAGCTCGATGAGGTTTTGATACAATTTTTAGAAGTTTCTTTTATACGGGCTTAATGAGAGATTATAACTTAAATATCAAAACGTAAAAATGTTATTTAATTGTTATACCCAGATAAAAGGCTCTAGTTTTAAACACCTTTTTAGAAATATCTTGAGTAGGAATGTACTTATCAATTTTTAATTAAATTTCTGTAATATATTAAAATATTTTACGTTTTTTTGTAACTTTATTAATTAATCTTAATATTACAAAAAAGCACAATTCTAAAAATAATTATTTCTTTATGAATTTTTTAAAAGATTTTTTGGGGGATTTTGTTTTTTCCATGTTTTTATGAATACATCCAAAGGTACTTTTTCATTGGTTAATGAACAAATAATGCTTTTATAAGTTCCATTTTGCTATAGTGAATAAAAAAAATCGACATATACTAATGTGACGAAATGTTTGAGGAAAACTGGTACTAGCTAGTGCTGGCATTTTATTTTAATCTGGGAGCCGATAACAATAATTAAATATTTTTTTAACTTCTTAGATAAAAAATATATATATACTATACGGAATGTTTCATCTATCTGTCTGAATTAAAAATAACGTTAAATAAATTTTAATCTCACATACCTAAGATTAGTTAAATTTAAGAAAAAAAACGAGAAAAAAAATACAATGAGATAAGAAATTTTCCAAAGATTTTTTTCGTTCAATAAACATTTAGAAATTTTTTTTCGCCAGTCTCAAAATTCCAGCAGACATATTAGTTTAAGTTATCTGTTGATGAACATTCCATTTTACAATAAAATATTTAGACACTTAAAAAAAACTTTACAGTTTGATTTGATATTTATTCATGCAAAAAATCTAACGCAAATATTGGAAATCTATAGAGAGTATTTCATTTCCTGTTTTTCAAATAATAAAACGTTATAAAAAAATCTCCATATTTTTAATTTGTTTTGAAATTAAAAAAAAAAAAAAAAATCTGTTTTTGTATTTTTTTTTCCATAATAAACATTAATAAATCAAATATTTTCCTTAGCTTTTCCTTGTAAAAAAGTTTATTGTGTAAAATAATGCATAAATTGCATTTTTTGTCAATGTCTAGAAACTGTCTCGAAATTTGCAAATTGAAAAAAGTTCTGTTGAACGAAATGCATATTACAACATTGATTAGATATAAGGATAAAAGCTAAAATAGTTTTTTTAAAAACATTATTTTGAAAGCATTCAATGTTTATCTTAAAAATCACGTGTAATTTCATGACTGCAATTCATGTATTTCCAAAACATTTACATTACAATATGTTTATTTGGCATGGGTCCTGATTGTGAAAAATTCACCGCTTTGATTTACGCTTGATAGGAAGCGCAAACTTACGAACTTATTAAAAAATATATAAATTTTTGTATTTTATTTTTTAAGATATGAGAAATAATATATAACAATATATGTTATTTCCTAATAATATATAACAGTAAAGGGAAAAAAACATTATTTAAATGTATTCAAGATTTCTAAATTGTTTTCTCAACTTGTAGTGATATATATATTGCTTCATTCTTGGAGAGTTATTCAAGGATATTTATGGCATATTATGAGTGAATCACCCTGTGTCATGGAATCACGAAAGTTATTGGAAGTACTCAGTGAATTTAAATATGACAACCATGGCTTTTGAAAATTACTGGTATTGGCTAGCCCTGCTTTACGCGCAGGCGTACTAACCCTGTTAACACATTGACGGACAGTCCGAACAAGTGAAGTTCGAAAATTGACACTATATGTTTTTGTAATTTTTAGAATATTAGAAGTATAGTTTTACTCTTTCTGCTTAAAAAAACTTAATTTTGATTAATTCAGCACCTTTAATTAGGTTGCACTACTCCCTTCACAACCACGTCAGGGTGGCTAGTGGTCAAGGAAAAATACAGTCAAAAAAAGTGATAAACACCAGTATATTCTTATAGAAAAATTTATCTTGATTATTCGATCAAATAAACAGATTCTTTCTATAAGAATATACGGGTAATAGCATTTTCTTTTACTGTATTTTTCCCTGAGCACTAGCCACCCTGCACGTGCATATTGAAGCTGCAACTCGTATAACAGGTGGAAAACGAACTTCAACCTAAAAAATTGTTTCCAAAGCATGACACTGGGATTCTACTTGTACGCCGGTAAATGCACATTTGTGCTGCTATAGCCGTAGTGTCTAAAAACGACCGTTTCGTTTTGGGCGGCTATAGCCGTCATGCCACATTGTGAACTTCGGTTTGGCGGCTATAGCCACAAGTGTCCGTCAACTTGTTAAAAGCATTTTGTATAAATAATTGTTTTTTTGAAAAAAAAAAAAAAAAAAAAAAAAACCTTTTCTTTCCTCAAATATAAGATGATGAGTAAATTAGTTCCTCCCCTAAGAATTAATAAAATTCTTATGATAATACATTTCTTTTAGTTTAATATTTAAAAGAAATCTGATAATACCTAATTTGTGTTTTTTATAGAATTAAACTTCTTAATATTAAAAAAAAAAAAAAAAAAAAAAAAAAAAAAAAAAAAAAAAAAATGAAGAATTTTGCTCTTTAGATAGAATCTTAAAGTAGTAAAACGACAGTTGAAACTGGGTATTTTGTACTTAATCTGAAAGTCTACCTTAATAACTTTTTTTAAAAAAATGATAAAAACGTACAGTAAAAGCTGTACAAAAAATGTCTTTTATCTCCATGATTTAAAAATCAAAATAGATTTGGATTCTAAAGTTTTAATCTCTCAGCGTCCGAAAAAAAACAAAAAAAAAAAAAACACACATTGTGACTTAGCAGAAAAAACTTTATTTTAAAATGAGAATTACTTTTTTTCTTCATTCTAAAAATTCTAACTGGCATATTTCTGTATATTTATAAATAAGTACTTATTTTTTTTTTAAATAAATTAATAAAATACACAAAGAGATACTGAGGTCTTTTTCAAAATGTTTTTACTTTTCATTTTTTTTATGTTACCTGACACAGGGTGTTTCATAAAGAACTCCCTCCCCTTAATAAAATTCAATAATACATTAAATATAAAAAAATATAAGGTGAAATAAATCACATATTAATAAGGTAGATCATAAATTTTGTATACAGACATTTAAAAAATATTTCAAATATCAAAAGACAGCTCTACTTAGTTTCAACCAGTAAAATTCTAAAACTAACATATAAATATGGATCAAATGTCCCTTACTATTTACACTTCAGTCAGTTTAGTTTATGAAAGGCGGGAAAACGGTTTGCGTTTTGAAGAGTTAGCTTTATAATCCTCCTACCAAATGTATACTCTCACATCATAGGCTATATCTGATATCATCTAGTATACAGGTTTTTCAGGAAAAAAAATAGTCGAAATAGCACCGGGTGATACTTACATCACGTAAATTAGTCAACTACGAATTTATTGCTATTTGTATCTGTTACGGTAGATCAGCTTGAATTCCACCAATCGGGTTGGGTTGGGTTGATTATTGACGGCCAATTATCTGCACTTGGGATATAGGCCCGGGGGGGATGCCCTTCGTGGGGGTCTTTCTAAGGGAACCTAACCCATATTTACGCATGGATAAATCCACGGCTCAAAGAAAACCACGAAAACTCCGAACGATTAGGCCGACGGGCGCGAGTGGGATCGAACCCAGCACCTCCCGTCTACCAGCTTCGAGAGCACAACCTCTCAGCCACTGGTGGGGCTCCACCAATCGGAGAACTCTTCTTAGCACGTTCTTAGTTCTTGGACGTTTCACAAATTTTTAAAACATTTAGAAGCAGGTACTTGCTAAATGCTTTTTATATTTTTGAAAATTTTAGAAATATTGTGATAATTTATTTATTGGTCAGTCGTGGGTTCCGGCATTAAAAACTGCCAAACGACTTTTTAGTGCCGGAAAATTTAGAAATTTTATAAAATTCCAAGTGTCTTAACTCGGTGCATTTTAGTTCTAGAAGAACGGAGTTTTTACTTTGTACTTGTCAGAGTATTGTGCTGTCCTTAAAAAAAAAACCCCATTTTTTGAAATTTTCTCTATATAAAGTCTAATAAAGAATTTATAAAAATTTAACATGGCTAAATAAATACAGCTTGTTCTGACTAATATTTTAATGTTGAACATTTTTCATTTTATCCCTTTATTACAAAATGACAGCCAATTATGCGAGAATTTGAAAAAAACCTCACTTTTCCAAAAAATGACCCATGTTACCTGAAAACAACCTACACATGACATAATCAGCTGAAAATGAAGAATTTTATTACATATTAATGATTTAAAATAAAAAATTATGTACATCATTCTAAAATTATATTATAACAAGAAAATCTGTAAAAATAAAGCTCCTGTTTTGCCAGAATTCTGCAATTGTTAAATTAAAATTATTTTAAAACTAAATAAGCATTCCTTAGGTATTTTTAACTATTTTTATTATTCTAAATGGTGCATAAAAGCAGAACAAAACAAAAAAATTGACTTTAGTAAAATATTTGGTGTAGCACTAGGGTGGGTTTTTTTAGGAAACATTTCTGTGTGGGTTTTTTATTTTAGAGGACAGTACAATATAGAGCCAAGCCCCGACATAGATTGTCTGGGGTTCCGCGGCAAACATCATTGTAGGGGCCTCCTTCTATCTATCCATAGAAATTGGTAGTGGATTATGCTGAAGTAACTAATACTAAACTTTATATATCTATTGTACGTGTACATAAATTTCGAACCAGATACTACTCATATCTGTATACAGGGTATCACAAAAAAGATGGTCAAATCGTTAAAGTATAGTAAACACATGATAGAATACACATTTCTTTTAATAAAAATATAAGGGATCATGTGTGTCTTTGATAGGATCAGGTCTTTCAGTCACTCTTGGATATTTGTCATAACATAAGATTTTGTACCACATTATAAGATTTTATTTTTGTATTGCATCAACATGCATTTTGGTGATTTTATAATATGGAAAAGCAAGTGCACGCATACAATTATACTAATTGTTACAAACTTCAACACTTTATCAATTCCTTCCTACTGTTAGTTCACACTCTCCCTATATATATTTATATATCTTGTTCAAATTTTCAGTCATTAATAAAGTACTTTTTATTCATCCACTCAAGTTCAAATACATTTTTTTTAAACTTTTAGTGAATGACACTTGATGCACCTAAAAAAAAGTTTTGTTGAATCAAAAAAATTTGGTTGACACAACAAAACTTTTTGTTTAAATATAAGTCAATGGAAAATTTGTTTGAATCAACAAAAATATTTTTTTTTTTGCAATTCCAAAAAAAAAAAAAAAAAAAAAAATTTGTATCGTCAGCAAAAAATGTTTTGTTAATTCAAGTAAAATGGTTCAATTTTACTAGAATTTTGTAAAACAACCAAAATGTACTCAACAAAACATGTTTTGTAGTTTTAAGCAATTCCTTTTTCTGGGTGTGTTAATACAGTTTTTTCAAATGTTAATTCATTAATTAAATTTAATTGACCTAAGTAGGAATTAACTTTAAAAAAAAAATCATATTACTTGTATGTCGTTAACTGCATTTTTTTATGCACTAAAGTAATTTTGTATAAAATTTTATAAAATTAGTTTTCGATTTTGGTTCCAGTTTTTTTATATAAGGGTACTTTCACTTTCAGAACCGGTTCCAACCGGTTCTGAAATTGGAAATGTCCACTTATAAAAAAAACTTTAACTAAATTAAAAAAAATAAAATCTAACAACGTTAGGGATCGGTCTCAGCTATCCTATGCAAAAAAAAAGCATTTAAAAATATTAAAATGCGAGCGAAAAATCGCGCAAGAACCTTCCCATAGACTTAACATTAGCTTGAGCGTTTCTTTGCGTGACTAGCGTAGGCTCTTAAGCCCAGGGGGGGGGGTTCAAATGGGGGGCCCGGAGTAGCTGCCCCGCATACCCCTGCATTAGTCAGGCACTGTATAGAGCAATTTTTTAAAAATATATAACGTATTGGACCAAGGACGTATACAATTTAAAATGCGTAACTGTTTGAAAATTAATAGCAGGACTATTTTATCAATATATAATCTTAATTCCTACCCTATTTTGAACACATGCAATTTACCCTGCCTACACATCTTCAAAAGGTAAAACATTAAAGCACTTTTTAACGTTTTTGGGACATTCTGTAAAAGGTTTATTTATATTAACTGTATTGGTATTGAATGATGTAGGTGTGTATGTATAGAAACAATGTATTAAGTATAGAGTTTTCAACACATAGATATTAAAAGTTATATATTTATTTTTAATACTGATTAATTTTAATACTGGCAAGTAAAATAAAATCAGCTACTAAATGTTTGTTTGTTTTTTTTCCAAATTTTTTTTTAGTTTAAGAACTTTTAACCATTTTTTATTTACACAAAAAATTATAAGGATTTATTTTAACAAAAAGAAACTTAAAAAATAACACGAGAATTTACAATGGGTATTTTGAATTTAATCTGAAATTCTGAATTACTAAGATTTTTTTTTTGTTTTGTTTTGTTTCTAGAAAAAAATGTTTAAGCAACCAAAAATATTCCGCAAAAAATATCTTTTACCGCGTGATTTAAAAATCAAGACGGATAAATTTGCATTCGGAATTTTAATTTCAAATAACTGATTTTTTTTAAGACAGTTAAAAGTCTTAAAGAATTTACTAGGAAAAAAAGAAAATAATTTCTAGCCTTTAAAAAAAATTCCCTTATTTTAAAATGAGAACCTTCCTAGAGAAATACATCTTTTTTTGTGCTTCATTTTTTTTTTTCACTTTCTGAAAATTGTAACTGACATATTTGTTTAAATTAACGTTTTAGTCCTTTTATTTGTTAAGAATGAAATAAAATATTTAAGAAATACCAGTAATACTAATGTTTTTTATTTATTTATTTTTATTTTGTTTTATTTTATGTTGTTTTTTTTTATGTTTGATTTAGATCATTTGTTATATACCTTAAAGCAAATATTAAAATTTAATTAAAAATACTTCAGATATTTCATCTTTTTTTTAATCATATGCAAAACGATTTAATGAAACAATAACATTTCTAATTTGATATTTTAGCACTTTCATTAATATTTTTATTTATTAAAAGTGGATTTCTTGTTATTGTTTTTTAATGCTTTTAATTTTTTTTTTAAACTGCTGATTTGATGTTTTTCTTTCTTTTTCTTGTATGGTCTCATATTGTATGAATTTGTATGTAACATAAGCATGGATTCAAAATGCATGTTTTGTAATAATGTTACTTGTAAAAAGTCATTTGTGTACATGAAGCATTCTCTTAAATTTAACTTAAATTACATCAGGTGGTATGCCACTGTATATTCTATATATTATACTGTTTTTTCTTTAAATAAAATTCTCCACGATATTCAAAAGAAAACGGTTCAAAAACTAGTGCAAACGAAATGGGAAGATTCGGTGTACAAATAATGGAGTAAAAGGACTGTAGCGATTTTGGGGAGCCGAAATAAACTATATTTTCTAAAGAATGCCAAAATTAGAAAAACAAAAAATGAAGAATTAATGTTCAAAAAGAGAGTAAAAGTACTTTTGAGATTACGTGGAATTGAAGCAAACGCTATTTTTTCCAAAAAATACCAAAATTAGAGAAACGAGAAGAGAAGCATTAATATCCTAAAATAGAGTAAAAGGACTTTTGCGATTCCATGGAATCGAAGCATACGCTATCTTTTCCAAAAAATATCAAAATTAGAGAAATGAGAAGGGAAGCATCAATATCCTAAAATAGAGTAAAAGGACTTTTACGATTCCGTGAAATCGAAGCATGCGTTCTTTTTTCCAAAAAATACCAAAATTAGAAAAATGAGAAGGTAAGCCTCAATATCCTAAAATACAGTAAAGGGACTTTTGGGGTCCCGTGGAATTGAAGCAAACGCTATCTTTTACAAAAAATACCAAAATCAGAGAAACGAGAAGGGAAGCACCAATATCCTAAAACAGAGTAAAAGGACTTTTGCGATTCCGTGGAATCGAAACATACGCTATATTTTCCCAAAAATGACAAAATTAGTGAAACGAGAAGAGAAGCATCAAAATCCTAAAATGGAGTAAAAGGACTTTTGCTATTCCGTGAAATCGAAGCATACGCTATTTTTTCCAAAAAATACCAGAATAATAGAAACGAGAAGGAAAGCATCAATATCCTAAAATAAATAGAGTAAAAGGACTTTTGCGATTCCGTGGAATCGAAGCAAACGCTATGTTTTACAAAAAAAAATACCAAAATCAGAGAAACGAGAAGGAAAGCACCAATATCCTAAAACAGAGTAAAAGGACTTTTGCGATTCCGTGGAATCGAAACATACGCTATATTTTCCCAAAAATGCCAAAATTAGAGAAACGAGAAGAGAAGCATCAATATCCTAAAATAGAGTAAAAGGAGTTTTGCTTTTCCGTGGATACGAAGCATACGCTATTTTTTCCAAAAAATACCAAAATAATAGAAACGAGAAGGGAAGCCTCAATATCCTAAAATAGAGAAAAAGGACTTTTGCGATTCCGTGAAATCGAAGCATACGTTCTTTTTTCCAAAAAATACCAAAATTAGAGAAATGAGAAGGTAAGCCTCAATATCCTAAAATACAGTAAAGGGACTTTTGGGGTCCCGTGGAATTGAAGCAAACGCTATCTTTTACAAAAAATACCAAAATCAGAGAAACGAGAAGGGAAGCACCAATATCCTAAAACAGAGTAAAAGGACTTTTGCGATTCCGCGGAATCGAAACATACGCTATATTTTCCCAAAAATGCCAAAATTAGAGAAACGAGAAGAGAAGCATCAATATTCTAAAATGGAGTAAAAGGACTTTTGCTATTCCGTGGAATCGAAGCATACGCTATTTTTTCCAAAAAATACCAAAATAATAGAAATGAGCAGAGAAGCATCAATATCCTAAAATAAATAGAGTAAAAGGACTTTTGCGATTCCGTGGAATCGAAGCAAACGCTATCTTTTACAAAAAAAAAAAATACCAAAATCAGAGAAACGAGAAGGGAAGCACCAATATCCTAAAACAGAGTAAAAGGACTTTTGCGATTGCGTGGAATCGAAACATACGCTATATTTTCCCAAAAATGCCAAAATTAGAGAAACGAGAAGAGAAGCATCAATATCCTAAAATGGAGTAAAAGGACTTTTGCTATTCCGTGGAATCGAAGCATACGCTACTTTTTCCAAAAAATACCAAAATAATAGAAACGAGAAGGAAAGCATCAATATCCTAAAATAAATAGAGTAAAAGGACTTTTGCGATTCCGTGGAATCGAAGCAAACGCTATCTTTTACAAAAAAAAAATACCAAAATCAGAGAAACGAGAAGGGAAGCACCAATATCCTAAAACAGAGTAAAAGGACTTTTGCGATTCCGTGGAATCGAAGCAAACGCTATCTTTTACAAAAAAAATACCAAAATCAGAGAAACGAGAAGGGAAGCACCAATATCCTAAAACAGAGTAAAAGGACTTTTGCGATTCCGTGGAATCGAAACATACGCTATATTTTCCCAAAAATGCCAAAATTAGAGAAACGAGAAGAGAAGCATCAATATCCTAAAATGGAGTAAAAGGACTTTTGCTATTTCGTGGAATCGAAACATACGCTATTTTTTCCAAAAAATACCAAAATAATAGAAACGAGAAGGGAAGCATCAATATCCTAAAATAAATAGAGTAAAAGGACTTTTGCGATTCCGTGGAATCAAAGCAAACGCTATCTTTTACAAAAAAAAAAAAAAAAAAAAAAAATACCAAAATCAGAGAAACGAGAAGGGAAGCACCAATATCCTAAAACAGAGTAAAAGGACTTTTGCGATTCCGTGGAATTGAAACATACGCTACATTTTCCCAAAAATGCCAAAATTAGAGAAACGAGAAGAGAAGCATCAATATCCTAAAATAGAGTAAAAGGACTTTTGGTTTTTCGTGGATTCGAAGCATACGCTATTTTTTCCAAAAAAAAAAATACCAAAATAATAGAAACGAGAAGGGAAGCATCAATATCCTAAAATAAATAGAGTAAAAGGACTTTTGCGATTCCTTGGAATCGAAGCAAACGCTATATTTTACAAAAAATACCAAAATCAGAGAAACGAGAAGGGAAGCACCATTATCCTAAAACAGAGCAAAAGGACTTTTGCAATTCCGTGGAATCGAAGCAAATGGTATGGTTTTTCAAAATACAAAAATACGTAAACGACAACGAATGAATGTCCTGAGAGAAAGCAAAAGGACTGTGATGATTTTATAGAGTCGGGGCAACATCCCGACTTTTAGTCTTTATTCCGTGGAATTGAAGCGAACGCTTTTTTTCCAAAAAGTAACCAAAATTAGAGAAACAAAACGGGAAACATATATATCCTAAAGTAGAGTAAAATGATTTTTGCAATTCCGTCTAATCAAAGTAAATGCTATGTTTTTTCAAAATACAAAAAAATACGTAAAGGACAACGAATGAATGTCTGAAGAGAAAGCAAAAGGACTGTGGTGATTTTGTAGAGTCGGGGCAATAAACACTTTCTTTTCCAGAGTCAATATCCAAAATGTGAGTAACAGGACTGTAGCGGTTCCACGAATTCAAAGCTAAAGCCACGGTTTACCAAAGGACAAAAAATACAAAAATGAGAAGAAAAGAATCATTGTACAGAGAAAGAGTAAAAGCACTGTGGCGATTTTTTAGAGTCAAACTAATGCTTTTACTTACCCATCATACGTCGTATAGGGTAAGTATTGTAATCGTTTTGAAAATCGAAAAATATTTTTTGACGGATTTACACGTTTCATACACGGGAGATTCCGAAAAACATATTTTTAGAAAAACAATTTTGCCGTCCGTCTGTCTGTGTGAGTGTCTGTAAACGCTCTAACTCACTCCCGAACAAATTGAGATCGAGACTTGAAATTTGGTATGTACTTAGTATGTAATAATGGGAAGAAGCTTACTAAATTTCAGTAACCTCGAACTATTTTTTTCAGACTCTCGAAATAATCTTTTTGATAAAAGGTATATAAAAATTTTCGAAATTGTTTATTTTAAGGAGTGAATATAAAAGACAATAAAAAAAACCTAAATTTTGTATAAAGAATGAAGTCGATCGGATAATGAGTTGCCGAGATATTCGTAATCATAAGAGACGGTAGTTTCTTGAGTGACGCAGCGAAAAATCAAAAACCGTAAGCCCAAAACCGAAGATTCCGTCACTCTCATATATACAGCTAGCAGGACATCAAAGGAAAATCGAAACGCCGACATTTAATATCTCAGTAAATATGAGGCATACCGTTTCGATTTTTTCACATTAGTCTTATATCTATGGCCTAACTCTATCCTGAAATTTATAGATTTCTACATGCAGTAGATTTTGAGATCTGGAAACCAATTTTTAAGCGAAAATGGAAGATGTAATGGTGTAATGGGCACAGAGGTGTTATCTCCAAAACGGCTCGAAGTATTTTTTAAAAATTAAAATATTATATTAATCGGTTTTAGATGAAGCGTGTAAGATTTTGAGCTAACGTAGGAAAACTTTTGTTTTTTATATAATCCAGTTTCAAAATCGGACTCTTTTCTTATGCTTTTTCTGGTAGACTAACATTACAGATTTTCGGCCTTTTCACCCTTTTTTATTACTGCGCAGTAAGGATGTTCATGGCTATCACGGTTACAGTTAAAAGTTAAAGCATCTCCATATCGTTGAAAAACTATTTAGATTCTTTTTTTTTTAATACGAAAACAGTTTATTATACATTCCAAAATATGTATTAAATTAAATTATGGTTAATTTTTTTTCTTTCTTGTTCGGATGCAAACAATTCATATTTTTAATCTACATTTGGTTGAAAAATGATTTATCTTTAATTTTAAAAACGAGAAATTCGTAATTACATGTATAAAATTCGATTGATATTTATTATATTGGTATTTATGATTTCAAAATTTTTAATAAGAAATAGTTTTTTTGCTAGTATACAATGGACAAATTCTCTAGCCTCTAGCCATGCCAACCAACCAATCTGTTGCTGGACATGGATCTGCTTATATCTTATATCGCTTATTCGTATAACTTCGGCTTGGCTGCCACTAGTTTGTCTTTGGCTTGCCTCTTGTTAGTTAGTCTTGACTGCTAAATTTTTATATTTTACAATTTAATTACAATACTTCAGGTAAGAATGCTTTTTAACTTGATTATTTCTTGTATTTATAATCAGTGCAAAAACCCTTAACGGGTTAAAGCTTGTGACGCAGCACTTTACCTTTTGTCTGTAAGAATTTCAAATACGGGTCTTAAAATTAATGATATCAAATTTTGAGTGACGGTATGCTATAAATTAAAAATCTTCTCTTTTTTCCCCCCTATTGTTATATTGATATTCAGTGGTGCAAATATTATTTTCTACATGAAAAAATATATATAAGTTTTTTGCACATGCTTGTCATTCACATCTCTGATAAGTTCAAAATATGAATTTTAAAAGAAATGATATCAAAATTCAAGTGACGCCTTCATGTGACTTTAATGGGTTTGTTTTAAAACCCAATTTAATTTATTTTTGGTTTGTCTCCTTATGTATATTTACACATGCTAACAATAATTTTAGTTTTCCAATACATCATTAAATATATCACTTGCAATAAACCTGTATTATGCATTGAAATGTATTTATTTCAATAAATTGATTTATCTTTTGTGCCATGCTGTCGAAAATTCAAAGAAAAATTTATGTAAATGGTTTTTTTTTGCATCATACTATCCATTTGCATACATTTCACTTAGTTTGGATACTATGATGCAAAATAAACCTTTACATAAATTTTTCTTTCAATTTTCGACAGCATGGCACAAAAGATAAAACAATTTATTGAAATAAAGAACCTTTAGTAGCTTTTTCGCCAATCTTAAATTTTGCACCCATTAAAACATAAGAATGTTAGTAACAAAAAATTATTATAAATACAGGAAATAATCAAGTTAAAAAGCATTCTTACCTGAAGTATTGCAATAAAAATTATGAAATGTGAAATATAAAAATTTAGCAGTCAAGACAAACTAATAAGAGGCAAGCCAAAGACAATATAATAACAGCCAAGCCAAAGCTAAACTATATGAATAAGTGATATAAGCATAAGCAGATCCATAAGCAACCGATTGGTTGGTTGGCATGGCTAGAGACTTTGCCCACTGTATACTAGCAAAAAAACAATTTCTTATTAAAAATTTTGAAATCATAAATACCAATAATAAATACCAATCGAATTTTATACATGTAATTACGAATTTCTCGTTTTTAAAATTAAAGATAATTCATTTTTCGACCAAATGCAGATTAAAAATATGAATTGTTTGCATCCGAACAAGAAAGAAAATAAGGAGACTCATAAGGTTAGACCCCTTGACTCATATTACCTTTATTTTTATCCTCATCGACAAAATTAATACTTTTTATGTACCGGATTGACAATACATTTTTTTTATCGCCCGATAGACAAAATTCTTGATTTTTATGCACCTGTTTGATGAAATTTGGGATTTTTACGTGCAAACTTAACGAAATTAGAGTTTTTTCATGTCCGATCAACGAATTTTTTTTTTATGCAAGCGTTTGATGAAATTTGCATTTTTCATGCGCTAATAAATGAAATTCATGATTTTTACCCGCCTGTTTGACAAAATTTATAATATTTTCTCCCCCTATCGAGAAAATTCATGTTTTTTCTGTGCCTATCGATGAAATTCATGATTTTTGCACATTGATCTACGAAATTCCTGATTTTTATGCTGCAAAATGACGAAATTTGCAATTTTTTCAGAGACTAATTGGTATCTAATGCAGTTTAATTCATTCGACTCAACAATTTTTATGCACCTCATCGACAAAATTCATACTTTTTACGAGCCGGATTGACAAAAAAAATTTTATCACCCGATTGCCAAAATTCTTGATTTTTATGCACCCGTTTGATGAAATTTGTGTGCAAACTTTACGAAATTAATGATTTTTTCATACCCGATCACAGAATTTTTTGATTTTCATGCGACCGTTAGATGAAATTTGCGATTTTCATGCGCTAATAAATGAAATTAATGATTTTTACCCGCCTGTTCGACGAAATTTATAATCTTTTCTCCCCCTATCGAGAAAATTCATGTTTTTTCTGTGCCTATCGATGAAATTCATGATTTTTGCACATTGATCAACGAAGTTCCTGATTTTTATGCTGCAAAATGATGAAATTTACAATTTTTTCAGACTAATTGGTATCTAATGCAGTTTAATTCATTCGACTTGACAATTTTTACGCACCTCATCGACAAAATTCATACTTTTTACGGGCCGGATTGACAAAATTTTTTTTTATCACTCGATTGCCAAAATTCTTGATTTTTATGCACCCGTTTGATGAAATTTGTGATTTTTACGTGCAAACTTCACGAAATTAATGACTTTTTCATACCCGATCATAGAATTTTTTTATTTTCATGCGACCGTTTGATGAAATTTGCGATTTTCATGTGCTGATAAATTAAATTCATGATTTTTACCCGCCTGTTCGACGAAATTTATAATCTTTTCTCCCCTATTAAGAAAATTCATTTTTTTCTGTGCCGATTGATGAAATTCATGATTTTTGCACATTGATCAACGAAATTCCTGATTTTTATGCTGCAAAATAATGAAATTTGCAATTTTTTCAGAGACTAATTGGTATCTAATGCAGTTTAATTCATTCGACTCGACAATTTTTACGCACCTCATCGACAAAATTTATACTTTTTACGGGCCGGATTGACAAAAAAAAATTTTATCACCCGATTGCCAAAATTCTTGATTTTTATGCTACGGTTTGATGAAATTTGTGATTTTTACGTGCAAACTTGACGAAATTAATGTTTTTTCATGCCCGATCAACGAATTTTTTTATTTTTATGCGAGCGTTTGATGAAATTTGTGTTTTTCATGCGCTAACAAATGAAAGTCATGATTTTTATCCGCCTGTTCGACGAAATTTATGATCTTTTCTCCCCCTATCGACAAAATACATGTTTTCTCTGTGCCGATCGATGAAATTCATGATTTTTACGCTGCCAAATGACGAAATTTGCAATTTTTTCCGAGATTAATTGGTATCTAATGCAGTTTAATTTATTCGACTCGACATCGACAGGATATTATGATTTTAGTTTCAAAATTCACCACCAGGGGCCGCTTTCCTCTCTCGTGTTCTATGTGCCCAATCACCACGCAGTATGGCTTATTCGACTTGAAATCCACAGCCTCAAAGATTTCAGCTATGTCTGCATAGTACAGAGTGCGCCCCTGATGGTGGAAGATGGAACTAACGGATTTTGCAGCTAACTCGAATTCTATGGGTCCGATCATAATGCAGTTTGCTTCGACTCAACACCGACAGGATATATCGATTTTAGTTCCAAGTTTCACCACCAGGGGATGCTTTTCTATCTCGGGTTCTATGTGCCCGATCACAACGCTGTACGCCTCATTCGACTTGAAATCGACACCTCGAACATTTCAGCTATGTCTGTAAAACAGAGTGTGCCTCTTGGTGGTGGAAGATGGAACTAACGGATTTTGGAGCTAACTCGAGTTCTATGGGTCCCATCACAATGCAGCTTAATTTATTCGACTCGGCATCGACAGGATATATTGATTTTAATTCCAAGTTTCACTACCAGGGGGCGCTTTCCTATCTCGGGTTCTATAGACCCGATCACGACGAGGTATGGCTCATTCTACTCCAAATGGACAGCCTCAAAGATTTCAGCTATGTTTGTATAGAACAGAATGCGCCCTCTAGTGGTGGAAGATGGAACTAACAGATTTTGTAGCTAACTCTATTTCTATAGGTCCCATCACAATGTAGTTTGATTCATCGACTCGACATCGACAGGATATATCGATTTTAGTTCAAAGTTTCACCACCAGGGGGCGCTTTCCTATCGGGTTCTATGGGACCGATCACGACGAGGTATGGCTCATTCGACTCGAAATCGACAGCCTCAAACATTTCAGCTATGTTTGTATAGAACAGAGTGCGCCCTCTAGATGTGGAAGATGGAACTAACAGATTTTGTAGCTAACTCTATTTCTATAGGTCCCATCACAATGTAGTTTGATTCATCGACTCGACATCGACAGGATATATCGATTTTAGTTCCAAGTTTCACCACCAGGGGGCGCTTTCCTATCGGGTTCTATGGGACCGATCACGACGAGGTATGGCTCATTCGACTCCAAATCGACAGCCTCAAAGATTTCAGCTATGTTTGTAAAGAACAGAGTGCGCCCCCTGGCTGTGGAAGATGGAACTAACGGATTTTGTAGCTATGGGTCCCATCACAATGCAGTTTAATTTATTCGACTCGGCATCGACAGGATATATCGATTTTAATTTCAATTTTCACCACCAGGGGGCGCTTTCCTATCTCGGATTCTATGGGCCCGATCACGACGAGGTATGGCTCATTGACTCGAAATCGACAGCCTCAAACATTTCAGCCATGTTTGTATAGAACAGAGTGAGCCCTCTAATGGTGGAAAATGGAACTATCAGATTTTGTAGCTAACTCTATTTCTATAGGTCCCATCACAATGTAGTTTGATTCATCGACTCGACATCGACAGGATATATCGATTTTAGTTCCAAGTTTCACCACCAGGGGGCGCTTTCCTATCGGGTTCTATGGGACCGATCACGACGAGGTATGGCTCATTCGACTCCAAATCGACAGCCTTAAAGATTTCAGCTATGTTTGTATAGAACAGAGTGCGCCCCCTGGCGGTGAAAGATGGAACTAACGGATTTTGTAGCTATGGGTCCCATCACAATGCAGTTTAATTTATTCGACTCGGCATCGACAGGATATATCGATTTTAATTTCAATTTTCACCACCAGGGGGCGCTTTCCTATCTCGGATTCTATGGGCCCGATCACGACGAGGTATGGCTCATTCGACACGAAATCGACAGCCTCAAACATTTCAGCTATGTTTGTATAGAACAGAGTGCGCCCTCTAGTGGTGGAAGATGGAACAAACAGATTTTGTAGCTAACTCTTTTTCTATAGGTCCCATCACAATGTAGTTTGATTCATCGACAGGATATATCGATTTTAGTTCCAAGTTTCACCACCAGAGGGCACTTTCCTATCGGTTTCTATGGGACCGATCACGACGAGGTATGACTCATTTGACTCGGAATCGACAGCCTGAAAATTTTCAGCTATGTTTGTATTGGAATGATTGCGCCCTTTGGCGGAGGAAGATGGAACAATCGGGTTTTGCCATGCCTTTTCATACTTCTAATTGTGTTACTCTCTCGCTGTATAATTTAAAAGTTGAGTCTTGGATTCCTCTCCCTGGGCCACCACCCTCATATTTTGATTGGGGTCCAAGGGGTCTTTTTAGCATTTCTTTAAAATTTTATTCTAATGATTAATTTATATATGCTTAATTTTGACTAATTGACATTTTCATGAATAACCTTAAAAAAGTAATGATATCAGTACAAAAACCCTTAACGGGTTAAAAGTTGTGACGCAGCACTTTGTTTTGGCTCTATAAATTTTAAATATGGGTCTTAAAAGCAATGATATCAAATTTAAGTGACGCTATGTTAATAATTTTTTTTTAAATCATAATTTTCTTTTTAGTTTTATTTATATTCACAGGTGCAATTATTATCTTAATATGAAAAAAATCTATAGAATTTATTCGCTGATGCTTTTTCATTCACATCTCTCATGAATTCAAAATATGGGTTTTAAAAGAAATGATATCAAAATTTGAGTGACACCTTGACGTGAATTTAATAGGACACTTTTAAAATTCAATTTAAATTATTTTTGGTTTGTCTTCTAAAGTATATTTACACATACAAACAATACTTTTAATTTTTCAATACACTTTTAAATATATTACTTTCACTGAGCCTATATTATGTATTGAAATGTATTTATTTCAATAAATTGATTTATCTTCTGTGCCACGCTATCCAAAATCATAAGTAAAATTTATGTAAATGATTATTTTGCGTCATATTATCCACTTGAATACATTTCCCTTTGTTTGGATACTATGACGCAAAATAATCATTTACATAAATTTTACTTATGATTTTGGATAGCGTGGCACAGAAGATAAATCAATTTATTGAAATAAATACATTTCAATACATAATATAGGCTCAGTGAAAGTAATATATTTAAAAGTGTATTGAAAAATTAAAAGTATTGTTTGTATGTGTAAATATACTTTAGAAGACAAACCAAAAATAATTTAAATTGAATTTTAAAAGTGTCCTATTAAATTCACGTCAAGGTGTCACTCAAATTTTGATATCATTTCTTTTAAAACCCATATTTTGAATTCATGAGAGATGTGAATGAAAAAGCATCAGCGAATAAATTCTATAGATTTTTTTCATATTAAGATAATAATTGCCCCTGTGAATATAAATAAAACTAAAAAGAAAATTATGATTTAAAAAAAAATTATTAACATAGCGTCACTTAAATTTGATATCATTGCTTTTAAGACCCATATTTAAAATTTATAGAGCCAAAACTAAGTGCTGCGTCACAACTTTTAACCCGTTAAGGGTTTTTGTACTGATCCTATTTACCACACTCTTCGATTTTTCATGACCTTGTATTTCCTTCAAATTTTAATTCAAAGATATATTATATTTGGAAATGAGACGCCTAATACGACGCAATAAACCGTTAGTTAATATGATTATCAATTTTGGAGTTATAAGGATGTTTCTCTTACGCAATTCAGTAATAGAGCCTTTAAAGTTTATGACGTCATGAAGCCACGATTTTGTTCAAAAATTTTTCGATTTCCAAAACTATTACAAGACTTACCCTGTACTACGTATGATGGGTACGTAATATCAAAAATAGTAATACGAGAAAGGGAATATCAATTTTAAAAGAGAGAGTGACAGTACTGTAAAAAGTCCTGGAAATTATATAAAATTTTTGTACGTTATTAAATTTCACAATGAAAGGAATTAATAAGATATAGGCCGTTGTCGCATGAGTTGATCCAATAAAATTTTAAATTGTCTTATAAAAAATAACACTAAGTATATTGTTTTTAGCTTATTTTTAATATAATAACTGCAAAGCATTTTTTGTAGTACTATCCTCATCGAATAAAACAAAGATTTTTGAACTTAAAAATATAACATAAAAAGCAACCCAACAAATGAATTTGGGATTTTCAATTTCTTCTGAGAATCACTAGTGACAGCTGATTTCTTTTAGGAAAAATTATTGAAGCTACAAAAAACGCTCCGAAAAAATCTTAAAATTCGCAAAAAAAACTGCGTCATTTCCAAATCAAGACAGATAAAGTTGAGCTTTGGAATTTTAATCCAAAACAACTATTTTATTTTATTTTATTTTATTTTATTTATTTTTTCACGAAACAGCAAAGTTCTGAAAGAATTTTCCAGGAAAATAAAAAAAGAATAAGAACTTTTTTAAAATACTGCCTTATGTTAAAATGAGAACTTTTCGAAATTTTTTTTTTCTTTTTCAACCAAGCGCTTTTTTTCTCTTTGCAAAAATTATCACTGACATATTTGTTTAAATTTACGTTTTAGTATTTTTCTTTTATAACAGAGAGAAATGAAATAAAATATTTAAAAAATACTAGTAATACATTCAAATACTAGTAATACTTATAGTTAAAGAATTTTGTTCGTTTGCTTAAATATTTGAGTTTGATCTAACGTTACATAATCCAAATTAAATACTAAAAAAATAATATTTTTTTACATTTTATTTTTTAACGTTAAGCGAGAAAGTTTCCAATTGTGTTCAATCGATTGGAAATTGTCACGTCATTTATGCTAAAAGCATCCCGGATCGTTGGCAGAAACTACTCATCGTTAAGATGCAATAACCTCCTAACTCAAACAAATTTAGTTACTAACTTCAATAAAACCAAATCTAACAGACAAAATATGTTGCAGATAAGTGAACTGTACACAAGTTCCAGTTTTAACAAATCAGTTGTTTTAGAAAAAGCAATTACAAACTTTTGTTTGTAATTTTCTTTTGAAAACTTGAATCTTGTATAACCTTGAAACTTGAATTTTATTAGTTGCAATGTTTCACATCCGAGACCTTCATATGAGGGGTGTTCAAATGAAGGTGATTCGAGGTGTGTATCCATGAGATGCGTAGGGACAGAAATGAGACAGACACATAGATAGAAACAACAATATTTAATGAGTGAAATGCATACGAAGTTCTTTTTTTTTTTAAATCACCCATAGGGTTTAGGCGTCCCATTGCTTAGTTACGAATTCCGTCCGCGAAGAACGATGTAGGTTGATCATGGAAACGTTTAACTCAGTTGCGACGTCACGAATGTTTCGACGTCGATTTCCCTTGATTTGCAGTGTCAATGTCCGTAATCAGCTCAGAGCCGTAGCTAGGGGGTTGCCAGGGGGGGCTCAGCACCCCCTGAAAAATTTTGAGCCCCACTGGGAACGTTGGCAAGGCCGTCAAATGAAATTCTGTTTCAAAAATCCAAATGAAACTCTCTTCAAAAATTGAACTTAGTTTTGGGGGCTCTTTACAGTTTTGCATAAATACTAAATTGTAGTATTTGTTTAAAAACGGCAAGTAAGTGCTTCAACAGGCACGCATCCTGTCTGCACATAGTCAGAATTGGCAACCTTTTGCTGATGCAAACATTGACTTTTGCATTAGTTATATACTGAAATTTTTCATTTTACAGCATTTTCCATTATTAGCATCAAACAAAGTTATTCTAATGAGTTATAGCCAATTTAAATACAAGTGGTTTTAGCTTTTGACTAGACCGAAAATAATTTTAAAATGCAAAACACACCCATGATTATTCTAATGTTTTTTATCATATAATAACAGAACTTTAGAATATTAGATTCCTGAAGGACAGGGACTATTCAGAAAAAAATTAAAGGTTGCAACTCTTTTGAAACAGGCGAAACAGCTTTTTATTTACTTTTTGACATCATCACTTATTATTTCACTAGTATATAATTATACACTAAAAAATTTCATTCTGCAGCCAGTGATGTAGTAGTAAAAAAACCAGAGGGCATACGCTTTCGGCAGAGGGTATACCCTAAAAAGTATATGCTATAGTGTTTTTGAGAAGAAGGTATAAGGTATTCCTTAAAATAATCCAGAAGGTATTACATCCCTGTCTGCAGCTTTTACTTTTCTTAGCATCAAATAAAGTTATTATAAACAATTTAATAAGAAACATAGTGCCTACACTATGAATATGCACTAATTTACCTTTCTATATAATACTTTGATCATATATATCTGTGTTTGTGCGTGCATGTGTCAGAGAAAGAGAAATAGTATGAGCCCCCCTTACATTTTCTTGAGCACCCCCTGTTGTTTACTTCTAGCTAGAGCCCTGAATCAGCTTCTCTGTCCCAACTTTGCGCGCCTGACCGGGACGTGGCAAAGCCGTTGTCTCCTGTCTACCGTCGCTAAACATTCTCGCCCACTTCGTCACCGTGGGCTTCGACACACATTGTCACCATACACAGCCAGCATTCTGCGATGAATATCCACCGGCTTACACCCTTCCAGTGTTAAAAACTTAATTACAGCTCGCTGATCCGTTTTGGACGCAGTTGTATCCACACGAGCCATTTATAACTGAATGCCACGTCCTTACGAATGAAGTTATCACAAATCGACTTGCGCATGCGCACGCGTGGTACATAGACCTTCAATATCGCGTTTCTTTCACGAAAATACGTTGAAAACTGTTCACATGCGGCGCTTCGAATCAGTTTCATTTGATCACGTCTTATATAATATCAGCAAAATTCACACACTATTAAAAATTTGCAGCAAACTGTTCAGTCATTCAATCGTTTTTATAGAAAACGATTACATAACCGTAATTTCTTTATATTCTGACCATAAAATGGGCAATAATATGATCATAATAGTACGAAATTACTGTTATGTAACAGTTTTCTATAAAAACGGTTGAATAACTGGATAGTTTGCTGCATTTTTTTTTTTTTTTTTTTTTTTTTTAGAATGCTTACTATTTTTTGAACCAATGCATGACAGTAAACTTAATGCTATCAAAATCGGTAAATTTTGCAGATCCCCTGATTTTTCCAGTGTTATTTTTATATACTAGGGGGCTCTACCGCCTTCGGGCTATGTTCGCCAACCCCGTTTTAGACCACGCAGGATGTAAAAACACGCTAATTTATGTTTTAAAACACGCTAATTTAGATTATTAGATTACGGAAGATTGAATGATATTATCACGACCAGTGGCGATATTGTGTAATCGGGTTGTCGTTTATTTTCATTTTACTGGGAGAGTTTTCGGTGTTCAAGGCCGCACCCACCGTTGTTATGACAGCCGACAGCTGTTTTCGTGATTAAGTGAAAAAGAGATGGTTAGACATAATTTGATAAAAAGAAGATTGATGAAGAATTTATTTTGATAAAAAGAAAGATGAATTACACATTTGAAAATCAATTTGTATAAAGAAAGACGCTGTCTTCCGGACTTTTGTAACGTTTAGAAGAAAAGTTTCATTTTAGATAGTATAAGAAAATCATTTAACTGATGAAATTTAATATAATGCAATTTTCACCATTGAATACTTTTCTTACGTAATAATCTAATTGGTTTAAAGTTGCTTTCTTACTGTTTCAATACTCACGTGCAAATATATATTTCAATTAAAAATACAGTGCTTGGAAACGGTATGAGAAAATGATTTTAAATTTGTTGTTTTAAAAATGACGTAATTTTCAACATTTAATACTTACCGAACGTATTAGCTTAATTATTTTAAAGTTTTCTTTTTTTTTTAAATTTACGTATAAATATGTTTTTAAAATGAAAACTGTTTGTAAATATTATTTGAGCTTTTTGAAAAACAAGCACCAGTAGACAAAAAGTGTCTATTTCAAATTATGTGTTAAATCTCAATTCAAATAATGAAATTTTGAATAAAAAATGAAAAAAATAAAAATAAAACATTAGAGAATTTAAAAAAATGTCTGCACACTGCATACTATAATCTAATAACGTATGTGGCCGCAGAAATATCGTTAAATTGCTATGCATAGATTTTGGTCCTATAAAACTTATTTTCACGGATTTTAACATTAAATAGGGCTTAAAATATTATTTCGATTTAAAAACTGTGTGCTTCAGCGTTTTATCATACACTAGCGGAAAGTCCCGGCTTCGCGCGGGTGAACAATGTGTCGACTACAATGTAGGGTGGGGACGGGTAGGCACTTAAAAAAAAAAATATTTTAAATCGAATAGAAGCGGGAGTGAGACAAAATTGCAGTACTTACGAATTTTGAACTTTAAATATGTGATAAATATTGTTTTTCTCTTTGTGTATATATTGAAGCTAATAAATTTGATTTAATATAGCAGAACCATCAGATATCGCCCGAGTTAACCTTGGCCTTCCGGGTAACATAAGTGAAAATGTGATATCCTAAAAATACGCCTATCACAATAACGCATTCGCGTCCGAAATTCGTCAAAATGACAATGAGTAAAAACTTATGTTATTTTGACGAAATCATACTAAATACCTGAGCTTTAGAAATGATAAAAAAAAAAATATATCTTTTAAAAATGTCTTACGCAAAATATCTAATAAAAAATCAGCAATAGTTGTCTTATTCGTCTAATCTTCCATACTCGGGTTCATATGCAATATTTAACCCGATTGGTGAATTTCTAAAATCGCTGAAATATGTGTTTAACTATTTTTAGTTGGCTTGTTATCCCAAATTACATTTTTCTACCTAAATCTGCTGCTGAGATATGGCGAAATGACCTAAAACGTTCTATCCTCCCATTTAAACCCCCTAAGGAGGTGAATTTCTAAAATCGCTGAAATACGTCTTTAACCATTTTTTAGTAGATTTGTTTTCTAATTTCGCGCTTCTATCTAAAACAGCTGCTGAGATATGGCAAAATGACCTAAAACGTTCGACCCCTCCCATTTAACCACCCCTTAGGAGTGAATTTCTAAAACCGCTGAAATACGCGTTTAACCATTTTTTTAGTAGATTTGCTATTCTGAATTTCATGTTCCTACCTAAAACTGCTACTTATATATCGCGAAATGACCTAAAATGATCGGACCCCCCCCCCCCCCTCTAACCCTCTTAGTGGGTGAATTTCTAAAATCGCTGAAATACGTGTTTAACCATTTTTTTACTAGATTTGTTATCCTGAATTTCATGCTCCTACCTAAAACTGCTGTTCAGATATGGTGAAGTGACCTAAAACGTTCGACCCCCCTCCCCCATTTAACCCTCCTTAAGGATAAATTTCTAAAATCTCTGAAATACGTGTTTAACCATTTTTTTGTAGATTTGTTTTCCCGAGTTTCATGCTCCTACCTAAAACTGCTGCTGAGATATGGCAAATCACCTAAAACGTTCGACCACCCCTTTAACCCCCTTCGGGGGGAATTTAAAAAGTTCCCTTATTGATTTTGTGTAGGTCATAACAACAGTCTACTCTCATTTTAGAATGATTTTTTTCTTTCATAGTATATCTGAGATCGATGTCTTATGGGGTAATTTTTACTTTTTTTTTTTCTGTCTGAGGACACTTTTACTTTCGGAACCGGTTCAAAAGTAAAAGTGTCCTCAGAAAAAAAAAAATAAATAAATAAAATCTGCAACCAAAATCGGAAAAGTAAGAAAGTACTCTATTTGGCATTTACTGCAGCTATCCTATGCAGCAGAAGAAAATAATCATTTAAAAATACTGAAATGCTTGCGAGAAATTGGTTTAACCGTTGGTTTAACATAAGTTTGAAATTGTCTTAGCGTTACTAGCAAAGACTTTTAACAGATAAAACGCCAACCATTTTAAAATCAGCAAACACCACTGCAGTAAGAGGGATATGGTAAATTACATTTTTTTATTATTTTTTTTTTATTATTTTTTTTTTTTATAAAAAACTTTATACTTGACTAGCCTTTATTTTAATCCAAGTGTTTTCAATATTTTCCATGAAATAAGACTGTTTATAAAAATATTTAGAAATCCATTTTAAAATCATTTATCTTTTTTAAAAGTTTTACCCCGTTAGATACTAAGCTTTTTAAATAGTCTTCCGAGGGGAAGAAATAATTTACATATTTACAGCGAAACTTAAAAAAAAAAAAACAAAAAAACAAAAAAAAACAATACGGTTGTTGATTTTGAGTGTCTTGAATTTAATCCAAAAATCTCCAATGATAACTGTATTTTTTAAATTTATTTATTTTTGAAGAAGAGGGAAAAAGAAAAAAAGGCCGCATAGAAAAACTGCCGTGAAAAAAAAATGTGACTATTCACTTTCAAGAATTTTAATCTGAAATAATAATGTTTTTCTTTTACTTTTTTTGGATAAGCTAAAAATCTAAAGGAATTTGCCAAGAATAAGAAATAAGATTGTAGCTCTTAAAAAATATATTCCTCATTTTAAAATAAGAGCTTTCCTAAAGAAATAGCTTTTTCCCGTCTTTATTTTAGTTTTGTTTTCTGTTTCCGAAAAATTTAACTAGCATATGTATTTAAATTTACATTTCAGTCCTTATTTTATTTGGTATGAGTGGAATAAAATATTTAAGAAAATGCTGAAGTATATTTATCTTTGCTTTGATATTTTATTTGGATTTCGTGCTACATGGGTTAAATAAACTGTTATAAATTATTTGATATTTTCTAAATTTTGTTAGAAAATTATTTTAATGGTATACACACTCTTAAAATGATGATTAAATATTTTATTTTATCTAAATGAAAATAAATTTATTTTAAATATATTTTAATGCTTTTAAACACTTTCCCAAACAAGTAAGTTAATAATCTTATTTTAATTTTTTCGTTATAATAAACGCATTGGTATATAATAGAAACGCACATTTAAAAATATTTACAATTGTTTTGGTAAAATGTGATATTATTATTATTTCTGACATTTAATTGCCATATGATAACAATACGATGTACATTGCAAACCAAGGCTCCACTAGTGGCTGAGAGATTCTGCTCTCAAAGCTGACAGACGGGAGGTGCTGGGTTCAAACCCCTGTCGCGCCCGTCGACATAACCGTTCGGAGTTTTTCGTGGTTTTCTTCGAACCTTTCCGTACATAGAGGTTAGGATCCCTTAGAAAGACCCCCACGGAGGCGACTCGCCTTATGGCTATCTTTATACTAAAGATAGTATAGACAAAATATTTGGATAAAACTTAAATATATTTAAAAGATATCATTCGTAGCAATGAATAAAAATTTCGCCTTTCAAGGAGCCAGGGCTAGTACAACCGCATCTGGCACCAAACATGGAAATTTTAAATACCTCCATATTCCTTTATTAAAACAATTGCTATATATAACATATTTTAAACAGCATTATTTGCATAAAAATTTTATAAATAATATAAAATAAGTTTTACTAAATTATTCGCCAATTTGCGCTTTATGAAATTTTAGCTTCTTGTGAAATCTTTAACAAAGTAATGAGACTGATTATTACAACAATTCAAACAAAAATTTTCGGTTTGCTTGTTGTAATTATTGGTTTGCTTCACACCCTCCTCCACTCAATTTATAATATAATAAATTTAACAGCATATATTACATTAAAAGAATCAGCAATTTCCTGTACTGATATATTCAAAATCCCAAGTAACTGAAATAAACACTTCAGAAAAACATTATCTATCATGTAAAATATTTCAACAGAATGTATTTTACTTTAACATTACAGTCAGTAAGGAATTCAGGGGTGACACTGAGCCCCTAGAGTTTCCACATTTTCTGTCTAATTAATGTCCCGAAAGTGCAAATCTCCTCCCCCCCCCCACACACACTCTGAATACCATAATGCCATGCACGCCGACGAAACACAGGGAGGTGTAAGATATTGAAACAGTTGTGCTGCTAGTCCTCAACATGCAATACAGAAATTTAACAATTAAAAAATATCATTTTTTTACAACTATTTTTTGTCAGAGGAGATAATTTTTCAACACATAAACAACTCAAACAAAATTAAAAAAAAAAATAAAAAACTTTGTTCCGTGGGAGTTTTAGCGGGCAGATCCCCAGTGACCAAAATTTCATAGTTCTATCTTCTATCAGTGCGTAATTAATCATGCTACTTGGGTATAAGTAAATTATACATTTTTTCAACAAAAACAAATACAGATTTAAATTTCAAAATTCAGGGAGGGGCAATTGTCCTCCCTTGCCGGTGCCCCTGATAATCCCCCCTCCACCACACACACACACACACCTACCCGCCATCCCGAACCTTCGCAATAACTCCCAGAGAAAAATATCTGAATTCAAAACTGATTAGAGTATTAAATAGTCATCAAGTACATTTTTCATGATAATGGAAAAAAGCACGAAGAAAATTTAAAAAATGGATGGAAATATGAAAAATAATTAAAAAATGAATAATTTGCATGTTCGATTATTTTTTTTATCAGATAGTACATTAATATTTTACAACTAAAATTATGAAGAAATAAATATAGATTATATTTTTCTTGTTTGCCGCGCCATCGCGTAAACTGTTTTTTATTATCCCATTTGTGAAGATTGTGTGTGTGTGTGTGGGGGGGGGGGGGGGTGGCGGGTAAATCGGATAAAAATAGGGAAGAAACATTTCAATATATTTTATTCTACTTAAATTGCATGATATTCATTTCCACCGTTGCAAATAAAATATAATAATGGTTAATGGTTTTAAAAATTTAAATGCAAAATTACCACCAAACGATTTTAGGCAGTGACCAGTGGTCATATATACAGAGGCTGTCAAATACCAAATACTCATATCTGTCAACGAGAACGCGATTTTTAAAATAAATTCTGGGGAGAAAAAACTCGCGGTATAGAAGTAAAAATATGTCAATTTTTAAAAATTTTTCCTTACCCTAGAATATGCATTAATAAATACTACTAAGGAATTAATATTTTTTTCATAAAATAATAATTACAAAAAGAAATAAAAACATGTCTGAATTATCATTTGTTCATTTCTCCCATTAAATCAACTGTTACAAAAAAAAATACTTCCTTTCTTTATCGCCCTAATTCATACATTATTCAACAACAAGAGCGAACATTCATCCACACCGACAAAATCTAAATATTTATAATGAAATGAAAGCATATGCGAAATCCCACGCATGCGCTCAGAGTTTAAGAGCTGCACCGTCAATATCATAAAAACGATATATCATCCACTGTTAGTAGTCGCTGGCGAAAACCACCCTTCCTCTTTTCAAAAACCTTTTCAGCTGCGATAATTCACTCTGTTAGTATTCATGAATACGGTATATCATGGTTTACGCTGGAAGAATTCATACCGTTCGTATTCATGAATACTCGAAGACGAGGAAAAGCTTTAATATCGTGGTTTTCACGGTTTTCGTCAAATTTATGATATTTGCGATATACCGTTGGGTAGGATTTTTTGATATCGGTATCACGATATGTATTTTATATCGGTTTTATCGATATATCGCCCAGCCCTAATAAACCGCCGGAATGAAATTCCCATTTGTATTTTTTATATAAGTAGATATAGATAGCAAAAATATAGTGCAAAAATCTGTCTGCTAAGTGTGTGATTTGAAAAACTAAATTTTAAAAAACAATCACTCTGGAATTTTAATCTTGAATAGCTAATTTTGTATAAAAGTCAGAAATCTAAATGAATTTGCCATAGAAAAAAAAAAAAGAAAACCTTATATCCTTATAAAATCCTTATTTTAAAATGAAAACTTTCTTTGAGAAATATTTTTTCTTTTCAGTCTTCATTTAAAAATTATTTTTCCCATTCTAAAAATTATTTTTCTGTTAATATTTGTTTTAAAATTATATTGTAGTACTTATTCCATTTGATACAAGTGAAATAAAATATTTAAGAAAACAATAAAGACATTTTTTTTAACTGATTGATATGGAATTGTTATTATGCAGCTTAAAGCAAATACTGAAAATTAATTACAAATATTTAATATTTTTAGATTCACTTGAATGTAATTTCTATCAGTGAATAATGAATGCTTTTTAAAATGACAAGTTAAACATTTAATTTAATTTTTTTTTGTTATCACAAATAAACAAATATAAAATCTAAACATATTTGTCAAGTTTGTATATTTTTTAAACTGCAATACTGATAGCTGTTTGTTTTTCGTTTAGCTGTCATTTTGCGCATATATCTAAAATATAAAATATGAGTAAAGTTTAAAAAATAATACGATACTTGAAATTTTGAATTTGAACTGAATGTATACAATTATAGAAGAATTTTTGTATTTTGAGTAAAAAATAATCAAACATCCTAAAAATAGTGTTCCAAAACCAGAGTGTGTACAGTTTTATATTTTTTTTCAACGGAATGTTGTGCCTTATTTAATCGAATAAAAATATATGTTGAAACTTCTATGATTAAACGAAGTGATTGTGAATTGTGCGATTGAAATATTAAATAGAAATTTTCTATTCGGAAATAGTGGTGGAATAGTGGTAGGAATTTCAACGGAATAGTGGTATTCCTTTGAAATTTCAAAAAGTGTAAGCACTTTGAAAACGGAATGACTGAACCCGGATATTCTGTTAGCATTTACTATATGCAAGTAAAATTAAATTTCATTAAATATATAGAGAATATATAAATAAAAGAAAATTATTTTTAGAAAATAAACATATCATCCTTACTAACAAAGTCACAAAGTATTTATTACATTTTTCCATACTGTCATACATGCAGTATAAAAACATTTTTAAACAAATAGACCCGAACAGAAGAGCAGAATTAAAAAGCAAAATGAATCAATGTGCATTCTACAATTTTAATATGAAATTAAGATATTTATGAAATATCTAAAATTCTAACAGAATGTTATAGCAGGAAGACAAACAGTTATAGTCTTCAAAAAATCCTTTTTTTCAATATGAGACAGCTTTCATAAAAAATATTGATTCTCTTTCGAACATTATTTAAAAATTAATTTTTCATTCTGAAAATTATTATGCGCTTGATATTTTCTAAAATTTATATTTTAGTGCTTCTGCTATCTGTTGCGAATTGTTAAAAAAATACCAGAAATTTTTTTATTTACTTTGTTTAACCCATTTATGCCTAGCGTCCCCATTTTGGGACGCTTTAGTAAAATGGGGAAACGTGCATTACTTACTATTTTGTTTTTTACAGAAATTTGGTGTCGTAGCTCATCGAGGAGTCCTCGATAAAAATAAGGCACCAAATTTTTGTAAAAATAAAAGCGGTGTGAAATGCACGTTTTCACATTTTACTAAAGCATCGACGCTAGGCATAAATGGGTTAAATGATTCTATTAAACGTCGTGTTTCATAACTTCAAACCCTTTGACTACGAGTCGAGACATATACGTCCCAGTGGACTATATTTTTACTCTATTTGTGCCACTGTTTGAAAAATAATCTCTACCATACACTTGCATATTGTGTAGAAAAAGCTACCACAAAGAAAATGTTTGTAAATTGTGGTATGATTGAATATAAAATAATTTAGCAATCCTGGTCCTTAATCAAAATGTTAAATAATATCTAAAACATTTAAGATTTTTGTTTTTACATTCTCTTGTACATAATTTATTTTAATGATACGAAAAACATTTCTAAAAGCATAGTTTGGCATTTTTCTGTTAAATAAATAACTCTCGTAATTTTGTACCAAAGCGCCAAATGTGGTAAACTATTTATGTCATTTTGACAAGTGTAGTAATCCGATTATATTAGAAATAATTTTATCGTTCAAAGTGTATTTTGTTGATATGAGCTTATTCTTTTCTTTTCTTTTTTCTTTTGGTTTTTGTAAAACCTGGATTCTAAAAGAATGGTAGCTCCTCCCTCTTCTGAAAGTCTTTCGTAAATTGTTTCCTACATAGTTTTCTCAAGTTTATGCATCAGTAAATATCATTCAATATACGACTTTATTATAAAATATCTTACAATCTAAAAAAATATGGACAACATGATATAAATGCATTTTCTGTAAGGCAGAAGCCACGCCCTTAGTCAATGATGTGTTTTTGAATAAAAACGAGAATTCTCGTATCCCGATGTGAATGCGTTAATACTGCGATATTGTTGAATAAAAACACTTGATAAAAATACATATTCTTGATACTGATGCACCAAAATAGCATTGTAAATAACTAATAAAGGCGTATATATAGAAAATTTTGTTTCAAGACTTCTGCATGCATTCCGTTAATAACTGCTCTTTGATTTACGAGCTTTACGAAAACTCTATGAAACGTACTTAACTGAATTTATTGGGTTGTTCGAAAAGTTCCTTCCGTTGGGAAAACCAATTCGTACCGGAAAATTCTGCCCGTCAAATATTAAACGTTAGTTATCGGAATTAATGTATAATAAAAAAATGATAGAATTTTCCAGTACAAACCAACTTTCCCAATCGGAAAGAACTTCCGAACAACCCAATATATGGAGTACATGCCGCCAACTGCATGAAAAAAGCCGATATCTTTTGGAAATCCCAAGTAAAATAGTTAACTTTATGCGGTGTTGTACTTGTGTAATGAATTATTAATGAATCAGTATTTTTCTTGCTCGGGAATTGTCCATTGTATTTTATATATAAAATAGTTATTCTTCAATATAAATTATGGATATATGATTGACTTACCATTCCTATTTTTAGCTACCTTTTGAATTTTCTTATCCTAATATTTTTGCAAAGAGTTTTTGTTTACTTTGTCCCGAGCATTTGTGTTTGCCGCGAAGTGGTTCTCATCTAACGGAATAGTACACTGTTAAAAAAAAATCTGAAATTCATGGGTATTTTTTTCTGAATTTCACAGAAAAAGACCCTTTTCACAACAAAAGGGCATTCTCCGTTAAAAAACAGAAAATTTCTTTATATTTCCTGAAAAAGAAAAATGGAACGGACGGAGACGAAAGGGGCTAACGGAGATATTCCGTTATCTGCTGCATATTTATTTTCAATGTTTAAAAAACTGACATGTTGCTGCACAGAAAACTAAAAAATTTAAAATTTCGAGTTTTTTTTTAAACAACAGCAACAACAACAACCATAAAATACTGCTTTCGAAAAAAAAAAAGTAACAATTAATTTTCCCATCTTTTTAAAATTATAAAAAAAATATTCGCACTTAAAATATATTCTAAACAAACAGATTATATATATATGTGTGTGTGTGTAATAGCTAAGTGGAAAAAAATCGATTTTACTCAAAAAAGCAACAAACAAAAATAATGCTTTCGAATTAAAAAAAAATAATAATAATTTTCTCATTCCTTTAAAATTATTCATAATTTAGTTTTTAAAGTTATAAAAAGCACTCGTCTTCTGAAAATATATTCTAAACGAACACATGTAAAAAATATATAATAGTTGAAAAAAAACGATTTTCACAAAAAAGCAAACATTTTTTTTATCGAATTTAATTCAAAATATAATATTCATATTTTACATCTAACATTCAAATAAGGAATATATTTCATGTTTTTATTCTCTATTAATATTAAAGTTTTAAAACCTCAACCGTCATCTCATAAAGATATATCTCCGCAATTAACTTCAACATTACCAAGTTTCTAAACTCCAAATTGTTTAAATCCGAAACCGCCAGTTTCAGAATTCCCATATCATCGTTTCAAACTGTTATTCTAGCAAACGCCCACAGTTCTTACCGGCAAGACACTCGACTCAAGGCACTGACATCCCTAGTTCGAGCCCAAGGTCGGTAAGAAAATATTCTTGAAGTATATCAAACAAGAACGAAAAATCATGCTTCAAGCATAGATAATGTAGCACTTTCCAACGTTTCCAAAATAATTTTACAAAACATTCCGTTTAATAAGCTAAAAGATAACATCTAAGTAAACAATTTGGAAAACGCATAACATATTTAAAAACATAATTTCAGGAAATTCCAACAGATACAATATTCCGAAAAATATCCGAATACTTTTATTCAGCCCTGTATAGGATCTATAGATTTGTATATATACTATATAGGATGCTAAATTTTAGTTTAGTTAGGAAACGCATAGCAGAGTTTAAAATTATCCTTCTGGAGTTTCTGTCAGTAAACGGAAATGTGTTCGCGAACTTTTGTGCTGCCCTGTGTAAGATCTACAGAATTTATACACACCACGTAATAGATAAAAAACGAGTTAAAATTAAAATCGCGTTCAGTAACTTAAAACGCACTTCCAGGAATTATTGTTAAAAGACAGTAGAGAATTCTTTTGTGTGTCCCTGTAAATGAACGATGACTGCTATACACACACTATTCTGTAGTAAGCCTCTTGTAATGCACCTTAGTAATATATATAAATTTCAATGCGTTTAAAATAATGAAACATTATTTAAATAAACCGCAGACGATTTTTCTCCATAGACGTAATGTAACGGAATTCTTTTGACTGTCCCTGTAAAGTAACTATAAGTGCTATGCACACCCTATTACATATTAAGCTTCTTCTAATGCACCTTAGTGATATATGTAAATTTCAATGCGTTTAAAATAGTGAAACATTATTTAAATAAACCGTAAATGATTTTTCCCCATAGACCACAATGTAACGGAGTTCTTTTGAGTGTCCCTGTAAAAAAACTATCAGTGGTACACACTTCCGTTGAAATAGGGAACATGCTATAGATAACGACAATAACATATAAAAATTGCAGAGCAATCTGAGCATATTTACGGGAGTTAGAGCCCGGACAGACGGCATACGGCAGACAAACCGAAGTCATAAGCACTTTTCAACTAGGTTGGAAAGTGCTAATAAAAACTACTCCCGTAGTCGTCCACAGATGGCAGCACAAAGAGAGATGTATTCTTTTTTTAACCGGGGTGTTTCATAACGGAAAATTTCCATTCCTGGAAATGCTGCCAGGACTATTTCCGTGATTTGAGGGAAGCATTTCTGAGAGCATAACGGAAAATTGCAGCTTCTTCAAACGGAGTTCTTCCTTCTTTTATCTCTCAAAAAGGAAAATCTACTAACGGAACGGAAAAAGTCCGGCAACTTTGCTGCCAGTAATTTTACCGTGAATTTACGGATTTATTTTTAACAGTGTACCTTTTTAACACTTCCTAACATAGTTGAAAAGTGTTTATGATTTTGATTTACCTGGTCATCTATCTGTCAGGGCTGCCACTCATATAAATATACTCGGATTGCCATGTAAATTGGATATCATACTGAGGTTTATGTATATCATACTGCGGTTATGTTCCGTAAGGAAAATGAAGTGCGTAGCATTTATATTTCGTTTTACAGCGGATCTACCAGTCATTCGGATTTTTAGGGGGGGGGGGGGGATAATGTTATATAAAAATTTATTTCCTTCGTATCCTTCCATTTTATTTCGCATTAGTCCTTTAAATTAATCTAACTTCTGACATAGTCAGTATTTCCTTAATTCTTAATAATATTTATTCCTATTTAATGTCCTTTTAAAAGTAAATATCCGTATATTAATAATTAGATTATTCCAAATCTTAATCTAAAATTTCAAGTTCATTCGTAGCTTTTATCAGCTTCCCAATCTATAAAATATCGAGACGCGTTCTCATTTCGAATGTTTTTTTAAGAAACATTTTCTTTTTATTATTATTATTCCGTGCTGGGTAATTTTCACTTCAAAATTGATACGCGACCAGCGAAGGAACTCTTTCCTGTTTTAGCTCCTCCCTCTCGCCTCATTCGCTGGTCTGGAGGTCGCCTCTCACTCATTGGTTTGTGCGCACGTGACGTAGTTTTCTGTATGTCTCCGCTGATTGAACAAAACTGGCTCGCATCCTTCGGAGTAAACGATTTTTGACGTATTTGGAAGTGTAAACAAATATGTATCTGGTGTTTTAGTGTCGTAGAATATTCATACAGTTATTAACATCTATTAAATCATGTAGTGAACCATCGTGAAGCCCGAGGGCTATAAGTTCATACCTATGGGAATTGTCGCTGCATCGCTCTTGTTCTAAATAAACCATTTGTCGGGAGATTGGCTGGTATTTATTGGAGAAACTCTGGTGGATTCTCTTTTTATTGCTTCACCACTTCGCCATGATCGTGGATATCGACTGCAATGTGTTAGTTCTTTGACGCACTACCCTTATCTCATGGAAATGTACATCTGGTAGTATCTCATCCTCTTCAAAACGCCACAAAAAAGCCGGTCAGGATGCTATAAACTTGCGCTGAGCCATGCCAATGTTCTGATGAACGGAGGGGCTGCGAATGTATTGCCGGGTGCTGCTGTGCATCTTCATTGCGGCGTGTGTGATTGATTCTCACGGGGTTCTCATTTCGAATGTTTTTTAAAAAACCATTTTCTTTTTATTATTATTCCATGCTAGGTTTCCCGCGCTGGGTAATTTTCTGGGTAAAATTCTCATCGAGTATTTTCAAAAAGTGATGGAATCTTTTATACCTGGACAACACCGGATACAGGCTGTGTGAATTTTCTACAAAGCATCATCTCAATTATGACGGAATAATCTAAATAAATATTTTCTTTTACAAAAAAAAAAGATGAAAAATTATCATCATACAAATTAATAAATAAAATTATTGGTCGTCTTAAAAATTCAAAAAGTAAACAGGCAGACACTTGTGAACGGAGTTACGTAAGTTTGAAAAGATTTATTATTGTATGCATTATTTATTATTTTATTTATTTTTATGTTATTTAAGTTTCGCTTAGATTTTCTGGCTGGTATTTATTGGAGAAACTCTGGTATATTCTCTTTTTATTGCCTCACCACTTCGCCATGATCGTGAATATCGACTGCAATATGTTAGTTCTTTAACGGACTACCCTTGTCTCATGGAAATTTACATCTGGCGGTATCTCATCCTCGTCAAAACGCCACATATATATATATATATATTGCCTTCATTTAAAAGTTTTTTTTTTTCATTCTGAAAATTCTCTGTCGCTTCATATTTGTTTAAATGTATACGTATGTTAGTGCTTGATGCGAGTAAAATAAAGTATTAAAAATATTTTGTTACATTTATTCATTTCAATAATAGATCTAGACTTATGCAACTTAACTTAAAGCAAATATTGAAAGTTAATTAAAAATATTTCAGATTTTTTTTACATTTATTTTCTATAATTTATTTCAATATAATGAAACATATTTTTTAAAGAACAATTTTACTTTCAATTTTATCTCATGAAAAATTAAGTTTCTACTAGTCATGCGTAACTATTTATATATACAGGGTGTCCTCAAATCATGGGTCAAACTGTAAGATGTCATAGAACACCAGAGGTGCCAAGCGCTCATTAACCCTTACAGGACCATAAGATGTCCAAGACTAAATATGCCAATACAACTCAATATTTTAGCTATTGTGGGTGTAAAGTTAGAGAATATCACCAGAAAAACATAGCAGGGTGTATAGGTTTCCTATAATTTCATGGGAAATATTTTCCCCTATGGACCATAAAAGTAAATAAACGAAGAGTTAGGTTTATTATATCGGTATTTTATTTATTGCTTTGTAATACAAAAAACATAATAAAAATTATCAGAAAAGTAAAATAAATAGTTATGGTATTCTAATTTTCTCAAGTCCAAAACACTTTCAAGATATTGTTGTGAGCTCGGGGTTCGAAAGGATTGTTGCCAATATATAAGAACAATCAACAAGTTTTATTTACTCCAAACAGTTCGGTAAATACACAAGAATCTTCTCAAAGACACAAATATTGAGTAATCTTCAAATCTAATAACAGCACAGCAAAATTTCACACAGAACAATATAGCGTATTGTTCAATACGGCGAATCAAATACAAAACCGCTCAGAGAAACACAGTTCTCAATACAAAGCCTCTCGTGCGTATTCAATCGCATTTGACAGAGAACTAACTGAACTGAACTGGTGGAGGTCCCTTATATAGGCTTTAAAGATAACTGTAGAATTTTCCAGAGCTTTCGGATGCTAGAAATTACCAGAAAGTGCTTTAACTCTCGATAGAGTACCCCAAACGAGAAAGGATCCCAATGTAAAGGTATAAGGGGGGGTTGCACAAAAAGTCGCCAAATCCGTCGCCAACTTGGCGACATTTGGCGATATATCGCCAAATTTGGCGACAAAAATAAGTCGCCAAAACCATCGCCAACTTGGCGATAAACCCATTCCTTGGCGATTTTCCAATAGAACTCCATTATAAAACCGATGCTGTAAGGTTGTTTTTCTTGCAAAGCCCCTTAGGCCTTTAGCATTGAGTTACATGATGCTCAATAGGAAATACATTAATAATACTGCAATTTTCACAATAATAAAATAAATAAATTAAAAAGAATGAAATATTTACAAAATTCATAACAATATTATTAGTTCAGCCCGCGAATGTTTTGGTTTTGGCGCAATAAAGTTTGACAGTTCTTTTTTTTTTATTCGTTCAGAAACACATTTGCCGCCTTGGACATACGTTTTAATTTGACATTCAGTAAAAAAAAATATCGATTCAATAATAATTGAACAATCGATAACGATTTTTGTAGAAGGGAAAAATATTTCCCTTGAGCGTGAAAGGGTTAATATTCTGTAATATGTGAGTTAATTTGACCCAGGTTTAACACGTTTCGCCCCAGAAATTCTTTTAAGAAATGAAGTTGAATAAATTCCACTTAGAAACCTGAAATTAAATAAATAAATATTTATCCAATAATTTTTCTGGTTTGATGCGTTGTTAAACTGGTTCAGATTAAACCACACATTACGGAAGATTAGTGAGAGCTCGGCACCTCTGGAACACGCCTAGAACAGTGATGGAACAGTGGCGCAGCTGAAAATCAATTGACACCGGTAAAGTAAAATTGTACTCATTGTCTCATTTTAAGGACAGAGTTTCAGAGATTTCTTAAGCTGAAGAATGCTATTAAAATTTAGTGGTGAGAATCGCCAACTGCTGAGCTACTCTTCCATCACTGTTAGATGACTGTTAGACGAACACCATACAATGCATGGCCGTAACTCGAGCAGTGAAGCTCTACAGGCGCTTTCTGATTGCGAAGAGAATTTTCATATATGGCACAGCGATAACTGGATGACTTTTATTATTAAAACTATTAAAACATTAACCGCGAAATAAATAAATAAAATAAATAAATAAAAAGGAAAAAAAAAGAGTTTTTGAAAAAATGCGATATTTTAAAAATTTCTACTTTGAAAGGCAGAAACGTAAAAAAAATATATATATAATATCTAGTTGATATTATTATTATTACTGTTATTATTATTATTCCGAATAACTGGCATATTTGTTCAAACTTACATTTTTGCTCATAGTAAATAAAATATTTTAGAAAATACGGACGTATTTTGCACTTCCTTTAAATATTTGTGTTTAGATTTTATGTCCCATAACCTAAAGACAAAATATAAAATATATAAAAAATATATTTCTTTTAGATGCTAAAAGGTGTAAACTAAGAACATAATATACAGTAAAATAACTTTTATTAGATTTTTGACATGTTTCAGCTCACTCAGAGCCATTTTCAAAAACAAATGAGAATATTCTAAAATTACACGGTCTTTGAAGTTATAATCTGAAATGCTATCATTTAATTTTCATATACTTTTTATAAAATACGCACGTCATCTTTTATTTTTACTTCATTGTTTATTTCTGTATTTGTAACCATGGAGTAATCATATTTGTTTTTGAAAATGGCTTGGAGTGAGCCGAAACATGTCAACAATCTAATAAAAGTTATTTTTTACTGTATATTATGTTGTTAGTTTACATCTTTTAGCATTTAAAATAAATATTTATTACAATGTGTTATAATTTATTGTATTTTTATATAAAAAATATTTTAGATTTTTTTATCTTTCTGGGTAAAAAATTATTTTAATGAATTTCTTTAAAATGGATATTTCAAGAGTGTATAATTTATTTTATCTTATTAACGATAATTTTTTATCACATTTAACAGTTTTTATGTATTTTTTAAACTGGTAAGTTGATAATTGTTAATTTTTTTTTTTAATTATACACTTATGTTTTTTAAATAGTAACCAATGTACTGCCAATATTACACCCGTTTTTTATAATAATATCAAGTGAATTTGTGTTTATTCTGAAATAAATGCAACTTTACAGTAAATATATGACAATTCCAACTGGGTGAAAATCTCCAGGCCGGGAGTTGAACCCAAGATCTCTGGCTTAATTTGCCACCACCAGGTTATTAAGCCATATGACCGACAACCGGCCGACACAATTCCCTTATACAACCTTTCTGATAATAGCAACAGGTCTGTGATGTAGACAGTTCAACATAATATACCGCAGGCAGTAGCGAGTCGTCAGGGTATTCACAATCACCTTAGTACCAGAGTTTTTGTATACAAAATATGGCCTTATTTAATCGTGGAATGTTCTACGATGAAACAAAGAGAAATATTGTTTATAAAATTACTCCTAGTAAGGTGATTGTCCCTGACGAACAGCCTTTAACCACAGGTAATGGAACTCTATTAAATGATGGATACGTGGATACACTTTATTAATTTTAACTCATACAAAGAGATTTACCAATCAGCTTGATTGAGTTAAAAATAATAAAGAGTACATATCAGGTCTACCACTCACGTCTAAACAACACAGAGTATGCTGTAGGCTGATCATAATAAACAAAAAGGAACATGCTAGAGTTTTTATGCATATATATTATAAATTAGCACCTAAAAATTAGTTAAAAACATTCATTTTTGTTAATGTTAGGGAAATAGTTTATAATGATTAGTGATGGTTATATTGTTTTTCTTTTATGATTTAAAAATCAAGATGGATAAACTCATACTCGAGAATTTTAATCTCAATTAACTGATTTTTTTAAGATACAGCTTAAAGTCTAAAAGAATTCGTCAGAAAAAAAGTCCTTCCGGCCTGTACCGGTAGGAAAAGGTAGCTTTCCTATATCTTCGTTTTAAAATTTTAGCTAATGTTACACGAAAACAGCAAGTTAAAATGCAAAGAAACGTTTATAAAAGATTCGTTAATACTGAATTTGAATAAGAAATTCGCCAGATTATTGAGCAATAGCCAAATTGGCTTCATTTATGAAGACTTATTTTGGTCGCCAAATTTGGCGATATTTCGTCAAATGTCACAAATGTTGCTAATTTTGTCGCCAATTTTGCCGCCAATGTTGCCAATTTTGGCGCTAACGTATATGAACATATAGTTTTATGCGTATGATTGGGAAAATTATTACAACAATGACAGAAAATAATTTGCGAGTAAACGCGTTAATGTGCTGTTTTGTTTCAAAATATCAGCCACCCTAGAATTTCAAACTGCTCTATCTCAGCCATGTTTTAAGATAGAGGTAAACCAAAAAATGCTCTGGAATCCTTGTATCAATGCCTAAAACGTAATTAAAAAATAAATTTGAATTTGTAATTTTTTTGTATCTTTATTTTAGTTTTAAATTTTTAAATGGCCGCCATCTTGAAACAAAATGGCGGACCAAGCTGGCCAACGAACTCTGTCGAGACATTGGTGACCTTAATAAACACAATTAGTTTCATCAAAATCGATTTATAAATACGAGCGTTATCGTATAACATAGGTCAGATATATATATATATATATATATATATATATATATATATATATATATATATATATATATATATATATATATATGGATATATCTATAGATATAAATCAACATTTGAACGGAGGGTGGTTTTGGGGTCTGGGGGTCATGATCGGTGAAAATATATCGAAATTTTCCGGAACTGCTTTCCTCCGAACGGCTGCAATAGGTAGCTTTATACATTTTTGTATTGAAAACTACCTAAAAGAAACAGATAGTAACATTTGTAAAAATATACTTATTTAAAAATGAGAGCTTTTCGACAAAAAAAATCTTTTCTCAGCCTTCATTCAAGGACTATTTTCACTTCGAAAATTCTAACTGACATATTTGTTCACATTTACATTTTGTAGTTTATTCAACTTCAGAAGAAATCAAATAAAAAAAAATGAGTAACTAGTGATGACTTTTTCACTTCCTATAAATATTTGTGTTTGGATTCTATTTTGCATAGCCTAAAGCAAATATTGGAAAATGTATTAAAAATATTTCACTATTTCTTAATTTTTCTTGTATGAAAAGTACTTTAATGCTTTCTTTAAAAAAGTATAACTTAACAGTGAATTATTTATTTTATCTCATTAAAAAGGGATTTTAGTTTTAGTGCATTTTACTTGTTTTATGCAATTATTTAAAAAAATGATTATTTGATTTTTGTTTCTTTTTCTCCTTAATTTTGGACATATGTTTTTAAACAAAAACCGATATACTGTCATCATTATACCCAACTTTTATGCTAATATAAAGTAAACAGGTGTCTATGAAATGAAATAAATGCAGATTGGTGAACAGATATAATAACACAAACACAGGGTTCGTACGGATGAGGAAATTTTCCAGGAGTTTCACCAGAATTTTCTTTATACAAAAAGAAATTTTGGTTAAACTCGCTAAACTTCGCCTTCTCTTAAGGAGAGATTTTCTGTTTGAAAATACCGGTACCAAAGAATTTCCTCGTCTAAAAATTACAAGAGCCGTACGAACTCTGCACACAGTAATGACAATAAGCAGTACCATTATTTTTTCCATACAAACAACACTGAACACGCAATACGATGATCCTAACAAAATGTGATGTGTTCTGGAGATTGTTTGCATAGATATGCTGTAAAAAAAAAAATCCATATATATAAGGTGATTTTATGTGAAAATTATGTGGAAACTTTTTATGTAATTATTTTAAAATTGATGATTTGATTGTTGTTTCTTTTTCACCATAATTTTGGAAGTATGTTTTTAAACAACCGCATTTTTTAATATAATTTTTCTATTAATATTTAAATAGCAAAAATTGTAGACACCTCGTTTAATTGCAGGGTTTGTAATATTTTCTGCATTTAAATAAGGCGAAAAATTCTATAAAAAAATTGTGGTAAAAGCGTACGAACCCTGTATACTGTCATGATTATATCCAACTTTTATGCTAATATAAAGTAAATTAGTGAGTTTGACATGAAATAACTGCAGTTTGGTGAACAAATATAATAATACAAACAGTAATAGCCGTAACTAGGACCGTCATTTGTTGCATACAAACAACACTGAGCATACAATACGATGATCTAACAAAAAGTTATACGTTCTGGAAATTGTTTGCATACATTTGCTGTAAAAAAAATTACGTATATATAAGAGTGATTTTATGTGAAAATTATGTCTTTTAACGCAAATTTTCTTATGTAATTATTTTAAAATTGATGATTTCATTGTTGATTATTTTTCTCATTAATTTTGGAAATATGTTTTAAAACAAAAACCGACATACTGTCATTATTATATCCCACTTTTATGCTAATATACAGTAAATTGGTGAATATGATATGAAATAAATGAACTTTGGTGAACAGATACAATAATACAAACAGCAATGGCAATAAGTAGGACCATTATTTGCTCCATACAAACGACACTGAGCTTGCAATACGATGATCCTAACAAAAAGTGATACGTTCTGGAGATTGTTTGCATACATTTGCTGTAAAAGAAATTACGTACATATAAGGGTGATTTTATGTGAAAATAATGTATTTTAACGGAAACTTTCTTACGTAATTATTTAAAAATTGATTATTTGATTGTTGTTTCTTTTTCTCCATAATTTTGGAAATATGTATAATTTTGGTTTTTAAACAAAACTCGATATACTGTCATTATCCCACTTTTATGCTAATCTAAAGTGAATTGGTGAATATGATATGAAATAAATGCAGTTTGGTGATCAGATATAATAATACAAACAGTAATGGCAGTAAGCAGGACCATCCTTTACTCCATACAAATAAGACTGAGCATACAATACGATGATCCTAACAAAATTTGATATGTTTTGGCGATTGTTTGCATACATACGCTGTGATATAAATTCCGCATATATAAGGATGATTTTATGTGAAAATTCTGCCTTTTAATGGAAACTTTCGATTTTCAGTCGGAATCGTACATTATCTTCCAATAAACGGTTGGTTTGTTGGTTTATGACGGCCGATTATCTACTCGAAGGATATGGGCTCTAGGAAGAGTGCCTTCCGTGGGGGGACCTTCTAAGGGATCCTAACCCGTATTTAAGGCAAGGTTCGAAGAAAACCACGGGAAACTCCGAACGGTTAGGTCGACGAGCGCGACAGGGGTTCAAACCCAGCACCCCCCGTCTACCAGCTTTGAGAGCAGAACCTCTCAGCCACTGGTGTGGCCCTCCAATAAACGGAAAATTTCCTTTTTATTCTTACTTGTTGAATGTTAAAATGAAAAATGTTTTTCATAGGCACACAAATGGAAATGTTCCACTTTAACTGGGAGAAAACGGAAAATATCCAGTTAAATTTTCGTAATTAAGGTTTGGCATATAACAAATTCGATGGATGAGGTCATGTGGTATAGGAGGCATTCTGCCTCTAATGACAAGTACCGCAGTTCGAATGCTGAGAACGCCGAGACAATAAAAAAAAGTTTGCTAATATGCAATATGCCTGTTCCGTTTAAATGTGGAAAATACACTATTATACTTCATTTTTTTAGAATAGGCGCGTGCCCTTCATACTGACCCTCAGTAGTTTCTATGGAAATCGTAGATATCTCTTTTTTTCCACTTCACTTCTGTTTTGTGAGGGAATTGAGAGATCGGATTGAAACAACCTCAAATGTAGTGTGAAAAAAGGTAACCTACTGGGGAATTTAGAACCCGTTAGAATAGAGAAACCCTTCCATGCCGTGAAGGTCAATGAAGATCATATGACAGCGTTGGTGAAAAGTACTATAGTGAAATCTCTCTAAAAGACATTTTCTATAAAGGAGACCACCTCTCATAAAGACCGATTATTTCTTGTCTATATTTTTTTCTATCAGTTCAGTGTTAATTTTCCCTTCATTATAGGACCATTATTTCCTGTCTCCCTCTCTGAAAGACCACTTTTCAGTTGAAGGTTCCGATTATTCCCCTTTACATCAGGGAATCTGGAAATTCCACTTTTCTCCGTAAAACACATTCAGCTAGCTGGTGGGAGAAGGGCTATTGTCCCCTTTCCGGGAATTGGTTATCACTAGAAACGCGAAGACCGGTCATTTTGACCCGTACCATTGTCGATTCGCACCAGAAATTTCTTAACAAATTAATTTAAATTTACACCATACAAAAATAAGTTGAACCAATAAGTTAAATAGTTTTAAATATTAATTCTGGTGTAAAATAATTCTTATAAAACTTGAGTAAAATTTCTCGCGATTCTAGTGTTAAGTGACAGACAACATGTGAAGTGTAGGAGTCTTTTTTAAAGGGAAGGGGTGGTTCAGATTCTAGTTTGATTTTGATATTGTGGCTTTTCTGGGAGAGTTTGTCACTTTCTTGTTACCATCTTAGTTTAGTTTAACAGTGGATGGAAGTTAACATAGTGCGTACTCATGTTAAAGTGCATATTGTGTTTTTCTTGCCGTATGTTTAGTAATTTGATGATGTCTAAGAGAATTGTGTTATCTGTGGAAGACAAAGAGCAATTTTTATGAGAACACGAGAATGGAACATCAGAGAGAAAACTGGCGACATAGTTTAATTGTAGCAAAACTAAAATATATAATTTGAAATAAATTGTTAAAAGAGCATAAGGTATTCAAATCTTGTGCAAATAAAAAAAACAAAGGAAAATTTTAGCGAGCTGTAGGAAACTGTATTGACTATTTATAATAAATGAATAGAAAGTTCAATACCTGTTAGAGATGATACTAAAATAAATAATTTGTTTTAAAGACATAAAAGAATGTTTATAAACAAAAAATGTTAATGAGAAATTATTAAAACCAAAGCAAATTTCAATTAATTTCTTCTTTAAAGATCTATGGACATGAAATATAAAAAACTAATTCAACAATTTATTTTTGTATATAGTTTGTGTTGCATTAACCTCTGCTTTGCCCATTACCCATTCAGAGATCACCTCCCTAAAAGACCGATTTTTCATGATCCAATAGGTGGTCTCGTTAGAGAGATTTCACTGTATAATTATTAAATAGATTTTTTTTAATATTGTGCTATCGCTCGTGTTTATTTTTAAAAACAGAAATTTCCCATCTTGAATATCTTAAAATTTCCATGTTTTAAAAAGGGGGATTACCAAAAAGGAAGTTTTGTGAAAAAATATAGAATAGACAGCAACATTGCTGCCAGTAATTTTTTCCATTTTTTCACGTATTTTTGTTTACAGTGTACACAGTTATATACAGTTATGTAGAGTATATACAGTTTTACACTCCCGATTCAGTTCTTTAATGTTTGAGATATAATTTACATTTGTTGGCTAGTGCTACTTTGGAGGGAAGAAAGATCATTAAACATTAAAAATATATAGTTATATATATATATATATATATATATATATATATATATATATCCTACTAATGTATATATATATCCTACATATACATTTCAACTGCTTATTATTAAAAAAAATAAAACAAGATAAAGAAATTTACACTAAATTTTCTTATCAAATAATTCTGCTTTTCGAAAACATCGAAAAGTCTAAAAGAATTTGCCAGAAAAAAATCATTTGTAAAAAACCTCTTATTTTAAAATGAGAGTTTTAAAATGAGAACGTCTTTTTTTTTTATTTTGGCTTTTATTAAAGGGCTTTTTTCATAGTCTGAAAGATTTTGACATATTTGTTGATATTTACATATTTGAACTTATTCTATTTTATAGGAAATGAAATAAAATATTTATGAAAATACAAATGTCTTTTTCATTTTCTTTTAAATATTTCATTTGAATTTTACATTACATAGCATATAGTGAAATACATTAAAAAATATTACAGATTATTTTATCTTTTCATGCATGCGTTTTTAATGAATTATTAAAATAAATATAATAGACGAAGTATTACAATTTGTTGACTAATGCTATTTTGGACGGAAGATGGATAATTGGATCCGAAATATTTATTTAGTATTGCGTTTTTGTACTTCTTCTAATTCACTGAAAATAAAATAAAATAATTTAAGAAAATACTAGCGTATTTTTTCACTTTAAAAAATTAATATTGACTGAGACTTTACACTACATATAACCTAAAGCAAATATTTAAAAAATATTAAAAAATAGTCAATTTTTTTACTTTTTCTTCTTTGAAAATCATTTTAATGAATTCTTTTAAAACGGCTGCTTTAACAGTATTATTAGGTAGCTTTCAATACAAAAAAGTATAAAGCTACCTATTGCAGCCGTTCGGAGGAAAGCAGTTCCGGAAAATTTCGATATATTTTCACCGATCATGACCCCCAGACCCCAAAACCACCCTCCGTTCAAATGTTGATTTATATATATATATATATATATATATATCTCCATATATATATATATATATATATATCTGACCTATGTCATACGATAACGCTCGTATTTGTAAATCAATTTTGATGAAACTAATTGTGTGTATTAAGCTCACCAATGTCTCGACCGAGTTCGTTGGCTAGCTTGGTCCGCCATTTTGTTTCAAGATGGCGGCCAATTAAAAATTTAAAACTAAAATAAATATACAAAAAAGTTAAAAATTCAAATTTATTTTTTAATTCAGTGTTAGGCCTTGAAACGAGGATTCTAGAGCATTTTTTGTTTTACCTCTATCTTAAAAAACGGCTGAGATAGAGCAGTTTGAAATTCTAGGGTGGCTGACATTTTGAAACAAGACAGCAGATTACAAAAATTTTCATTGTTGTAATAATTTTCCCAATCAAACGCATAAAACTATATATTCATATCCGTTAGCGCCAAATTCTCGCCAAACTTGGCGAAATATCGCCAAATTTGGCGACCAAAATAAGTCTTCATAAATGAAGCCAATTTGGCTATTGCTCAATAATTTGGTGAATATCTTATTCAAATTCAGTATTAACGAATCTTTTGTAAACGTTTTATTTGCATTTTAAGTTGCTGTTTTCGTGTACCATTAGCTAAAATTTTAAAACGAAGATATAGGAAAGCTACCTTTTCCTCCCGGTACAGGCCGGAAGGACTTTTTAACTTTATAGCGCATTATTGGAGAATTTAAAAAATAACTATCAAACTACCAGTTTAAAAATAAACGCATACATAAAAAGAGTAAAATCTGCTAAAAACAAATCGATTTTCAATAAGATAAGGCATAAAACTGAGCTGCGCCGCCAGCACCATAACAGTCAGCGTCTCAACCACCGTACCCATGTCCTGAGGGACATATAACACGCACGACCGGAGGCTTTTCTCCGTATGCTTTATGGCTAGTCGGGGCATCGCCACCTGCACATCACCCCGATTTAACCCATGTATTGACGACGGAGGTCGTTACGATACGCGGTGGATTCCATAATTAGAGGAGACCACCGCGAAAACACTTGGGGACGGGCCAGATTACCCCAAGCGCATTATTTTTCTGATATCAAATACGTCAAAGAAAACTTTTAGAAATTACTGGTATGTAAATTCAGGGGACTGTACAAACGCTTAAAAAAAATCCGCCTATGACAGCCACCATTTTTGTTTCAGGGAGCGGTGGAAATCACCCGGCATTGACGTAAAAGAAGGATGTTAAGTATATGAAGTGGGTGTCATTCGCCAATACAATCTTGTTCTTAGGGCCCGATTCTACACAAGATTGTGTAGGTAAATGAGATCAACTCCATATATTTAACATCCTTCCTTGCCCTCAATGATGGGTGATTTCTGCTTTTGCCTCGATTGGACGTCTATTTCTCGCAGTCCCATCTATTGCTGGTAATTCGAACTAAAATAAGGAATCACAGTAAAAAACTCTTGATATCTTATATAACCCTCCTGCAAGAATATTTTAATATCTGTAGCCATTTGCAAGTTATTTGATTTTAAAATCAGTCAATACATTTTAGGACACTTGTATATTAGAGATAAGCACCTAAAAACATGTTTAAAAGATTCACTTTTACTAATGCAGGGGATTATACTTAAAATTTGTTGGTAAATATAATTTTGGACAAAGAAGGGAAAACTCCAATGCTGAAAAAAAAATTAATATGTTATAAATGCATCATAAAAATCAAAATAAAACAATTCACATTCGAGTGTTTGTAATGTCATGTAACTGTGTTTTTACGAACAGATTAAAATCTAAAAGAAGTATTTAGATTAGATAAAAGGAAAATGTAGTAGAATTTGAAAAAAAAAAATCTCTTATTTTAAAATGAGATCTTTTATGTAATAAAAAAAGCCCTTTTTAACCTTTATTAAAGAGTTTTTTTCTTAGTCCGAAAAACTGTAACTGAATAACTGTTTAAATTTACATTTTTGTACTTACAAATGAAATAAAATATTTAAGAAGCTACTAACGTCTTTTCCCTTACTTTAAATATTTGATTTGGATTTTATATTACATTGCTATAGAAAATATAATAATAAATCAAAACATTCAAAGAAAACTGAACGTGCATTACTTTGATCATAACAAAAAGTGGTATGTGCTGCAAATTTTTTGCATATATATTAGAAATCAGAACCTAAAAGTTAATTTAATGCATCCTCTCCTATTATTGCCTGGGAAATAATTTAAATTTGTTGGATAGTGTTATTTTAGAGCGGAAGAGTATCATTAGACATAGATAAAATATTTTTATTTTCCAATCACTTCTTTAATTACTTGATCAAAAAATCAAGATGATGAAATTCGCATATGAAATTTCTAATCTCAAATATAAGTTTTTACGAAATAGTCCGAAAGAAATTGTCTAAAAAAATGAAAGAAGATTTTACATTTGTAAATATATTCCTTATTTTAACATGAAAGCTTTTATACAAATATATACATCTTTATACATGGAGGACAACTTTTACGTTTTCGTTTAATACTAAAATATAACAGTAGATTTTGCTTTGTTTAATAACCGAAATCTGCGATTCATTAAGCCAAAACTTTCTATTAAATTGTGGTGGTAACGAAAAATCATAAAAGTTGGAAGCTACGCATCATTTTTCAGCCTTTATATATTTACGAGTTTTCTATCTTTAAAAATTCTAATTGACATATTGTTTAAAATTACATATAAGTACCTATTTTATTTCATAAAAAATGAAATAAAGATTTAAATAAAAAATAGTAAGTTTTTTCACTTTCTTTAAATATTTACTTATATTTTACATTACATAGAATAAGAGATTTTATTTAGCCTCTTTTTAAGCCAAATATATGTAATTTTACTGTTTTTTTCCTTTTTATTTGTTTGTCATAATGCCACAAAATACGATATGCATTGGACGTAGGAACAATAATTCCTTGAGAATTTTCATACATACTTCTAAAGTTATTTTAAGATAAGATTTTTGTGTTCAGAATTAAAACTGATTTATCTATCACATTCATTTTAAAGATTAATAAAATATGAATGATTATAAGAAATTCATATAAAGTAAATTTATAAAACTTAATTAAAGTTTCAATAATAATTAGTTTTAGTTATATTAAAGAATAATATGTGTTTTTTAAATATTTCTACTTCGCTTAAAATGAACGGCGCCTTGTTATCGTGGCACCTGCCTGCACCGTACACATTGCACAATATTTCGGCGTCCGCCTGGTTTTGAGACAAGTGTCTGGTGTACTGGGTTGTAAATATTTTTTTACTGGCGACTATAATTTTTTGCTGGCTACCAGATTTTATCAAATTTGTAAAGTCCTGACAGCATGTGTTGATTAGATTTCAACATTTTCAGTAGCTCCCCAAGAAGTCATTGGAAGGGCCTGAATTTGCCTATGGTGATTTTTTTTCACGAATGGCGGAGCAAAAAATAGGTTCAGACAGGAAGATGCATTGGAAACTGGAGGGTTAAATTTTTTAGCTAATTTATTTTGGAAAAGAGAGGGATTGTCAAACATAGAAAACGATATGTTTTACAACAAATATATTTTATATGCGTGAAATAAAAATGAAGATAAAGAAATCTGAATTCGGGTATTTCTAATTTAAGTAACAGAGTGTTTACGAAACAGCTTAAAATCTAAAAAAATATAGAAAAAAAAAGAGATTGTAATATTTGTAAAAGAAAAAAGAGATTGTAGAATTTTAAACATTAAAAAAAGAGGTTGTAATATTTGTAAAAATATACCGTAATTTCCGGCGTATAATCCGCGGATCAAACAATCATGTTTCCACCTAGAAATTTTATTTTATAAAATGTTACTTACTAGATCGTTGTAAATATTCGACTTCAATTATTGAATAAAATTTTTGGGTTGAAACAGAATTGTTTGATCCGCGGATTATACGCCGCAAATTACGGTATCTTATTTTCAAATATGAGCTTTTCTACAAAAATGAATCCTTTTTTTTCAGCCTCAATTTAAGCTGTTTCTACTCCAAAACTAACTTCCAAAATTCTAATTTACATAGTTGTAAAATATACATTTTTGTAATTATCCCATTTCACAGGAAATTAAGTTAAACATTTAAAAAATACTAACACGTTTTTAACTTTCTTTCAATTTTTGACTTTTTTTAGACATTACCGCAATTTCGTGCGTATGCGGTCTTAGTTAAGTCTTTTCCAAACCGGAAATTTTATTGAAAATAAGAAGTCAAATAAGTGCTAAGCAGAAGTAATTCACATTTTATTTAAAATAAATTCTGGTAGGAAATCGAAATGTCTGAGGTGCGGCGTATACGCGCGAAATTACGGTACATAGCCTAAGACATTTTAGTTATTTAGCCTCTAAATAAGACAAATATATACAATTTTGATGTTTTTCTTTTAGTTTAAAAGTAAAAGTTGTTAATTGTTATAATGCCAATCCATATATGTACTAGGCATTGGTGGCTGGGACAATAATGCTTTGAGCATTTTCATACACAAAACTTCTAAAGTTATTTTAACATTATTAAAAGTATCCCCTGTCTTAATATGAGAATTTTTCTACAAAAATACACTTTATTTCACGCTACATTTAAGAGCATTTAAGAGTATTTTTAAGAGACTTATATTTTACATTACATAGTCTAAGACATTTTAGTTATTTAGCCTCTAAATAAGAAAGGTATGTGCAATTTTAATGGATTGTTTTTCTTTTTATATATTTGTTATAATATCACAAACTGCACTATGGATTGAGCGCTGGAACAATAATTCCTTGAGAATTTTCATTGACAACTTATAAAGGTACTCTACTAAAGATAAACGTGAAAAAAAAACTCACTTTTTACAAGTCATAATAAACACAAAATTAATCAACTTCGAAATGTGCCCAGTCAAAAGGGATTGGTTGGTTGGTTGATTTATGACGGCCGATTATCTACACGAGGGATATAGGCCCTAGGGGGGGTCTTTATAAGGGATCCTAACCCGTATATAAGGCAAGGTTAGAAGAAAACCACGGAAAACTCCGAACGGTTAGGTCGACGGGCGCGACAGGGGTTGAACTCCCGTCTACCAGCTTTGAGAGCAGAACCTCTCAGCCACTGGTGGGAACAAAAGGGCTGTAATAAAACGGAAATCAATAAAAAGCATATGGTTATAACAGCAAGTTTTTATTAGATTTTTAATACCTTCAGTAATTCTTCAAGAATCCAACAAGAGGACCTGAATTTGCCTGCGGAATAACAGTGCACCCTGACGATTGCCTCTAAGGTTAAATTATTTCGTTTCTATTTTGGAAGGGGGAGCGGTCATCAACCTTAAAAAAATATATTTTTAACAACAAATATATTTTTTTAATTGCGTGAATTAAAAATCAAGATAAAGAATTCTGAATTCAGCTGTGTCAAATCTCAAATAACAGAGTTTTTCGAACGGACTAAACGCTAAAAGAAAAATCATTTGCCAGAATAAAGAAAATCATTCTAATTTTCGTAAAAATATATCTTATTTCAAACTGAGAGCGTTTCTATAAAAGTACATCTTTTTTTCAGCCTTTATTATAGAATTTTCTTATTTCGAAAAATTCTATCTGACAGATTTATTTAAGTTTAGATTTTTGTATTTGTTCTAATTCACTCGAAAAGAAATAAAAGATTTAAGAAAATATTGTCATCTTTTTCACTTTCTTAAATATTTGCAATGGATTTTACATTGCATAGCCAAAAGCAAATATTGAAAAAATATATATATTTCAAGTTTTTACTTTTTCTCATATGAAAATTATTTTAATGAATTCTTTTAAAACAGATAACAGTGCAGAATTTGCCATAGCTTATTGAAAATGGATTTGTTTTTAGCACATTTTATTGTTTTTATGTATGTGTTTACTTTTGAACTGGTAGTTTGATAGTTATTTGTTTTTCTTCTTAATTATGTATTCGTGTTTATATGATATATATGTTACAGTCAGTCTCAATATGATAAATCTGGTCATTATTAATACTAACCAGTTATGGGTTATTATTAATAATACCCGATTTATCATATTGACAGTAAAATATATATTACAAATATCAGGGCTTGAAAATTCCACTCATCAGACCAAATTGTGTTATCTGGCGATCAAGTTATTTAATCTGGCGGTATTTTTGTTGTTGTTTTATATTTTTGTACAAAATTTGACCTAAGTTTTCTTTAACTGAGAACAAATGCCATTTTTTTCTCCCCCCCCCCCCCCAATATTAAAAAATAAACTTAAAAACTATATTGAAGCAAAAAATATTTTAAAATTTCATGAAATGTAAATTTTAAAATAATAAAATCAGATTTGTTTGAGACTTCGACAGAAAAATAGGCAAAAACTTGTTTTCCTGCTTCCCTATGTCATAGATTCCCTCCTCAGCAGATATAGATTTTGTAGCATTCAACTAACTAACAGGACATTTGAACCAATCGGCAATAGCATTTTCCGAACATTTCGGTAAGCTATTACTATAGCTGCTTTTATGCTAATATCAAGTCAATTGTTGATATAATAAGGAATATATGCAATTCTGTAATAGCTTTAATAAAGATTTGTTTTTAGCATATTTTATTGTTTTTATGTATCACTTTTAAACTGTTACTTTTGCGGCCATTTGCATTTTCTTCTTAACCATTTGACTACAGTGTTATACCCTTTCTCCTGTGAATATTGTTTCAATGTAATATTTTAAAACGAACACTTTAACAGTGGCTAATTTAATTCATCTTATTAAAAATGCATTTCTAGCAGCAACCAATAGTACTCAACCAATTCTACCAATATTATACCCACTGTAAAGAACTGAGTCTCTTCACCCAGGTGTAGTGTGTGTCATCTTAAACTTTCCCGTGAGAACGCTTAGAAGGAACCTTTTCCTGCATATCTTCTCACGCTAGTGCAGCCTGGAAGTAAACTAAAACGCCGAATGTCTTTTGTGCTGCTAGCGAAACGCTCGGACATTGATGCATCGAAAAGGACCACCCCAGTGGCAGCCTTGTGATTTGATCTATGCCGGTAAAGGGGGAGACGAACTCTGCACACGATTTTATGTTTGCACACGATTCTGTGTTCTTTGTTATGGAATATCCAATAACAGACTTGTTATAAACGGGAGTGTCGTATCCCAAAGTTGCTTAGAGGCTGAGGAGTTTGAAGATGCTCTGCCTCGATCAAATCCCCGCCCCTAGTGTAAAATCCCCTGTGAGAAATTGAGAAAGAAAGAAGGCAGTTTTTGGAAAGGTCTCAACAAGAGAAGTTGCTCTCAGGTGAGAGGGTAAGAAACATCAGTTTCGGACTTAGCGTAGTCGAGACGCTAGAGAGGTCGATCCTCTGTTGTGTTGATACATCACGTATCCCAGAGAACCCCAACGAAGAGAAGGCACGGCGAGTGCAAGTGAAGGAGTTCTTAACTCTGATTTATCGTAGCAACGAAGATATTCCGAGGAACGGAACGGGTACATCTAGGCCCGAGCGAACTTAACATTGTAAACACGGCAGACTGTGCTGTGAAGAAGCCATTGTTGTGTGAATGAGACTCCGAGTCAAGGGATCATTAATTGAAAGTTGATAATCCACGAAAAATAATTAAATGATGTAACTTCCACTTGTATATATTAATATTAGAATCGATATTGTTCACAATAAAAGTTCTATTTTCTAATTATATAAGAATTCTCTTTGCCATTGATTCGATTCGCTACCACTTACCAACATTATCGGGTCGGCTTAGAGGAGGTGTTAAAACTAGTGGCTAGCGGCGAGATTAATCAGCAAAAATTAATGACAATCTCTAAAGACAAAGAGTGAACTCTGTAATTTGAATCATCAAAGTGCTCCAAGAAAGAGTCTCCTTGTGACCTGAGTCTCCTTAGACTTCCCCGTGGATCAACAAAGCATCCGAAAGAAACCTGACAAGAGTTCTGGAGAGTTCCCCATACAACACAGAAACCTACAAGAGTTCTGGAGAGTTCCCCATCCCTGAAAGACTGTGCATCTGTGCATCCCTGAAAGTCTGACGACCCTGAAAGATTCTTAGTAATGAAGGTAAGCTCTTTTTACTATTTAGAGTGGCTTAAATTGTTAGGAGTGTTTGTATAGGTATTGTAGCGACAGTATTGTAGGCTTTAAAAAAAAGAGTTGTATGTTTATTTTTGTGAGAGTAAATATTTTGAAAAATAAATGAGAAATATTATGAGATATATTTCCGATATAACTGTAACTTATTTAATAGACAAATTTTGTAGTAAAGATTAAGTTATTGCAGAATTAAATTAATGCAGACAAAGCGTTGTGTAGTGTTACAAAAATTTTAGCTGAAACTGTAAATGAGAGATCTTTGTAAAAAAAAATATATCGAACTCATTTCATATTTAAAGATAACAGAGTTGATTTTATATTTTTAGTGAGTTATTCTAAATCTTTTTAGAGTGGATGCAGAGATTAAGACCACCATTGATTAAAAGAAAAAGGAATTGAATAAGACTTTTGCAATTTAAATATTTTTACTGTACTTTTTGAAATTGAAATTGTTGTTTTTTGTAAAATTTATCCCATATGTATTTTATAACCAAATACCAAGGTGAATGTAGACGTTAGGATAGAGTTGCTTATTTTTTTATGTTGCAGATTTCCTATATATTATTATTAAGCGGACCTTTTTACGAGTGTATATTTCAGTAATATTTTAACGCGCTTGGTAGGATTAGCATTGAATCTTATTGTATTGTTTTATATTTGTGGGAAAGATAATTTCTAATTTTAAACTTTGAAAATGCCGGAGCTGATATATTTTAGGAAAGCTGATTTGCAAACGTTAGCTTACGAATTTGAGGTCATTTTAGAGGAAAATGATACTGTACCGAAAATTATAAAAAAATAGAGTCGTCTGAGGGATTTGAGAAAGAGCTAGCATTAGCGCAGATTAAACATATAGAAAAAGACAGGGAAAATAAATTATTGGCAGAGAAGGAAGAGAACGATAGACTTCGGATAGAATCGGAGAAAGAGAAAGTTAGACTTTGGGAAGAATCGGAAAAAGAGAAAGAACGTGAACATGAATTAGCTAGGTTGAAATTAACACAAGAGTCAGATGACCGGAGTACAGCATCCAGTAGTGTTTCAGTTAGAACGAGTAATTTACCCCTAAAAACAATAATGCATCGCTTTGATGAAAATAATTCAGATATTTCGTTGTTTTTTAATTTATTCGAGAGACAGGCAAAAAAATGTAATCTAAATTCGGATGAGCTGGTAACGAACTTACTATCATTATTACCTGTGGGAATGGCCGAGTTAATTTTGAGAGAACCTGAAGATAAAATTGATGATTTTCAATACGTGAAAGAAAAATTGTTAGAGCACTATCGCTTGAATGCAGAGACGTACCGACAAAAATTTAGTCAGCATCAGCAGAACCCTAATTCAGTCTGGAAAGACCTGATTTTCGAACTTAATAGTTTTTTGGAAGGTTGGCTGTCATGTTTACAAATTTCGCATTTTGAAGGGTTGAAAAATTTGCTTGTCACGGACCAAATCAAGAGAAGGGCGTCTCCAGAAATGCGCGAACATTTCATGGATAATTGGGCGAAAATTAAAGACCCGGAAGAATTAGTGAAGCTTTTAGATGCTTACGAAGCGATCAAGCGCCCGTCTAAAAAGACGTGGAACCCCAAACTCCCTGTAGAAAAGAAATTTGAAAGACTCAAAACTTTTGAAAATGTGCGAAATGGTAATAGAAATCCGGAGATTAATTATAATTGGAGGGATCGTAGTGATAACAAAGAAAGGGAAAAGGCGTTCGAAAAAAGGCGAAAAGTCAAGTGTTACGCGTGTTCGAAAAGCGGTCATTTTAAAGTAGATTGTCCGGAGATTAGAAAGAGGGAGAGAGAGGCTGCGCGGGTCAGTCACTTAAATAGAAAGCCGACAGTTGAAGAAACCTTCTCCCCCTATTTAAGTAAGATATTATTGAATAGAATTCGGTCAACTGATTTGAGGGACAATGGGAGTGAGATAGACTTGCTCCCATACGACTTAGTCAGTCAAGATAAATTGAATGGAGATCACGTATGGATTAAATCTCCGTTGGACCGGAAATTATACTGTTTACCTATAGCAGAGGTTACATTAGAAATTGAAGGTGTGGGGGTTATTGAAACCAAGGCAGGAGTAAACAATAGAGATTCAGACATGAATTATTATTTGTTAGGTAATGAAATTCAAAAGTTGTTAGAACAGGCGAAGAGAAAACCCGAATTAGTGAATGCTGTTTTGACGCGTGCTCAAAAGAGAAGAGATATTGACCAAGCTCTGAATCCGGAAAATAAACAGATTATGATTTCCGAGGGAGAAGGAGGAAATTCTAGCGGGAGCATTGAGGTGGAAACATTGTTTTCAAAAGAAGAGGGTGAGGACCTGGAGTGTCCTATTGAATTGGACAGTGTAGAGAGGGGATTACTGCCATTATTGATAGAGGATGGATTTACGAATCTGGCAAAAATAGGAAGGGATGATTTTAAAAGGGACCAGGACGTGGATCAATCTCTCAAAGAGATTAGAGAAAAGGCTAAGGTTAAAAAGTCCCACTTTGAAATAAGAAATTCTCTGATAATAAGAAACACGAAGGATAATCGCGGGAACGAAAGAATTCAGGTGGTTGTTCCATTGAAATTTCGAGTAGATGTATTAGGCGCGTGTCATAAAGGAATTTCGTCTCACCTAGGGGAAACGAAAACTAAAGATAAAGTGTTGCGGTATTTCTTTTGGCCTAACGTGATCAAAGAAATCGAAGAATTTGTTAAGACATGTGACCCTTGTCAAAGAATCGGGAAAGCTGGGGAAAGGAAGAAAGCGCCGCTAAAACTTGTACCGATAGTGGGTGAAATATTTTCGAAGTTAAGCTGCGATCTTGTGGGTCCCTTGCCTAAGTCAAACAAAGGGAATAAATACATGGTCACTGCGGTATGCTTAGCATCAAAGTACCCTGAGGCTGTACCGGTGTCCAATATGAGGTCTGAGACCATTATCGAAGCCCTAATGATGATATTCAGTAGATTAGGATTTCCAAGGAAGATCCAGACAGACCTGGGCCGGAGTTTCGTTAGCGATTTAACGACCGCCTTTCTTAAAAAGTTCGGAGTTAAGATAGGAAACTCAAGTGTGTGTCGACCCGAAAGTAATAGTGTTGAACGATGGCACAGGATCGTTAAGAGGATTTTGAAAGTACTATGTGTAGAAAACGGATCAAATTGGGAAGCAAACTTGCCCTATGCATTGTTAGCGCTTTGGACGGTGCCGCACAATTCAACAGGTTTCAGCCCCGCTGAACTAGTGGACGGAAAGAATTTGAGAACCCCGGAAACATTGTTGTTTGAAAAATGGATGGGAGAAGGGGAGGAAAACGAATTCGTAACGGAATATGTTTTTAATCTCACTAACAGGTTAAAAAGATGTCAAGATTTGGCCGTTGAAAATATGTCAGCAGAACGAGAAAAGAGAAAATTTTGGTTGGACAAAAAAGCGGTAGAGAGAAAATTTAGTGCGGGAGATTAGGTTCTGGTTTGAGCGACTAGTAAACCAAATAAAATGTCAGTTAGTTGGATAGGGCCAGGAAAAATTGAATCAAAAATCTCGGAAACAAATTATACTGTGAATGTTCCTGGTAGCGACAGAAATCCCAGATTTATCACGTGAATTTATTAAAGCCATATAAAAAACTGGTGGAGTTAGTAAATATTTTAACGCGAGAGATAAACGAGGTTGAGGATAAACAAGATTTAGACATAATTTTTCCTAGTGCCGATTCCGAAGTTTATAAGTTCGATGAAGTTGTTAGAGAGAGTGATTTGGCAACTAGATGTACTTCCGAACAATTGAGACAATTTGAAAATTTATTAGATCGTTATGGGACAGTATTTTCGAATGACCCAGGACGTACGGACCTTATCGAGCATGATATAGAATTGTCAGAGCTAAAACCCGTCCGGTCGAAACCCTATAGAACATCACCCAGACAAACGGAGATTCTTCGCAAAGAAATTAAGCGAATGTTAGAATTAAATCTTATAGTAGAGGGTCTGAATTTAGCTCTCCAATTATTCTCGTGGAAGTACCAGGAGAGGACCCGAGACCTTGTACAGACTACAGAAAACAAAATGCCATAACAAAAGTAGAATTTTATCAGTTACCCAATATTGAGGAAAGAGTAGAAAAAGTGTCTAGTGCAAAGTATATTACGGCCTTAGATTTAACGAAGGGCTACTGGCAAATTCCAATGACCCCGAGGGCTCAGAAATTAGCGGCTTTTGTTACAAGCTTTGGATCTTATTACGCTCTGGTCATGGTATTTGGACTTTTGAATGCATCCTACAGGTTATCAAAATTTATGGATAAAGTATCGAGAGGGCTTCAGGAATTCTGTTTACCGTATCTAGATGATATGGCGATTTTTTCGGATAGTTGGGAGGACCATATGCGTCATCTAGAAATAGTACTTGAAAGGGTTAATGTTGAGAAACTCAAAATCAAATTGGCGAAATGCAAGTTCGCTCAGAAAACCGTAAAGTATCTTGGGCGTATTGTGGATGTCGGAGACCAGCTGAGGCAAAAATAAAGGCAATTAAGGAATTATCGGTTCCGAAAACGAAAACTGAAATTCGTAGATGTTTAGGAATGGCTGGATATTATTCTCGTTACATAAAAGATTATGCAGTGATTGTAGAACCGTTGACTAGAGCACTAAAAGGGAAAAATAAAAAAGAACGGATCGCATGGAGCGACGAAATGGGCAAAGCCTTCGAGACTTTAAAAACGAAACTTACGGAAGAACCGGTGCTATACGCTCCTAATTTTCAGAAAGAATTCGTAGTGCAAACTGATGCTAGTGACTTAGGTATTGGCGTTGTTTTGGCTCAAAGAGAGGGATCGGAAGAACACCCCATTATATATTTAAGCCGCAAATTTACCGATAGTGAGAAAAGTTTCTGAGCCACTGAAAGAGACTGTGATGGAATCATTTTCGCGATAAAAAAATTAAAGCATTATATTGATGGGCAAAACTTCTCTATCGAAACGAATCACAATCCCTTGGTATTTCTAAAAAGAAATTCTGGAAATAATCCTAGATTGTTAAGGTGGTCTTTGGCTCTACAACCTTATCATTATGCAATTTCTCAACGCCCAGGCAGAGATATCCCGCATGTTGATTGTCTGAGTCGAGTTTAATAAGATTTCTGGATAAACTTTTGTATATAATTATTCTAAGATTATTTTATTATTTTTTATTATTTCACTGTGTTTTAATTCAATATTTGGTCATGTTTCATATCAAAGCACGCAAAAAGAAAATGAAAGTAGTGTTAATTGATTCATGTATGTTTTATTTCTTACCACTCTGATGTAATTTGAGCTTGCAATTCTTTATCCGCCACTTAGAGATTCTTAGTGTTTCACCCTTAAGAATCGTTTGAGGGGGGAGTGCTGTAAAGAACTAAGTCTCTTCACCCAGGTGTAGTGTGTGTCATCTTAAACTTTCCCGTGAACACGCTTAGAAGGAACCTTTTCCAGCATATCTTCTCACGCTAGTGCAGCCTTGAAGTAAAGTAAACGCCGAATGTCTTTTGTGCTGCTAGCGAAACGCTCGGACATTGATGCATCGAAAAGGACCACCCCAGTGGCGGCCTTGTGCTTTGATCTATGCCGGTAAAGGGAGAGACGTACTCTGCACACGATTTTATGTTTGCACACGATTCTATGTTCTTTGTTATGGAATATCCAATAACAGACTTGTTATAAACGGGAGTGTCGTATCCCAAAGTTGCTTAGAGGCTGAGGAGTTTGAAGATGCTCCACCTCGATCAAATCCCCGCCCCTAGTGTAAAATCCCCTGTGAGAGATTGAGAAAGAAAGAATGCAGTTTTTGGAAAGATCTCAACAAGAGAAGTTGCTCTCAGGTGAGAGGGTAAGAAACATCAGTTTCGGACTTAGCGTAGTCGAGACGCTAGAGAGGTCGATCCTCTGTTGTATTGATACATCACGTATCCCAGAGAACCCCAACGAAGAGAAGGCACGGTGAGTGCAAGTGAAGGAGTTCTTAACTCTGATTTATCGTAGCAACGAAGATATTCCGAGGAACGAAACGGGTACATCTAGGCCCGAGCGAACTTAACATTGTAAACACGGCAGACTGTGCTGTGAAGAAGCTATTGTTGTGTGAATGAGACTCCGAGTCAAGGGATCATTAATTGAAAGTTGATAACCCACGAAAAATAATTAAATGATGTAACTTCCACTTGTATATATTAATATTAGAATCGATATTGTTCACAATAAAAGTTCTATTTTCTAATTATATAAGAATTCTCTTTGCCATTGATTCGATTCGCCACCACTTACCAACATTATCGGGTCGGCTTAGAGGAGGTGTTACACCACCTTTTATCCTAAAATTAATTAGATTGATGAATATTTTAAGAAATAAATTTGATTTGATACAGCATCTGCAATAATGTAAATAGCAAAGGTACTTAGCAGGTCCATCTTTTGCGTCCAAAGATCACAGAACTTGCAATAATCTGATCATAAAAAAATGTATGTACTGAATGTTCTTTTTGTATAGATATATATTAGAGCATCTATTTTTTTTAACAATTACTTTTATTAATGTTGGGGAAATAGTTAAAATTTGTTGGTTAAAGCTATTTTGGACAGGGAAGGAATGCTTTTTTGTAGGGAAAACACATTGTCCAAAAAAAAAAAGTTTTAAATGGAAGATTTAAAAATCAAGATAAAAACATTCAAATAATATTGAAAATGCATTACTCTGACAATAACCAAGCGTAGTACGTTCTGGAAATGTTTTGCAGAAATCAGAACATAAAAATTCATTTAAAACAACCACTCCTATTAAAAGAAAAAATGGATAAATTCACATCCGGGTGTTTGTAATGTCACATAATTGTGTTTTTGTGAATCAGCTTAAAATCTAAAAAGACTTCCCAGGTAAAAGTAAAATATTTTAGAATTTTAAAAAATATTTCTTAGTTTAAAAAGAGAGTTTGTATACTATTTTTTTTGGCTTTTATTAATAAGTTTTTTCTTATTTCGAAAAATTCTAAGACATACAGTGAAACCACTCTAAGGAGACCACCCATTAGACCATAAAAAATCGGTCTTTTAGATAGATGGTCTCTGAATAGAGGTGATGGGTAAAGCAAAGTTTCGTGAAATACATATTACAAAAAATATGTTATTGAATTTTTTTATTATATTTCATGTCTATACAGCTTTAAAGAAGGAATTAATTGTAGTTTGCTTTGATTTTAACAATTTCTCAATAACAATTTTTGTTTCTAAATATTCTTTGATCTCTTTAAACAAATTATTAATCTTAGTATCATATCTAGCAGGTATGGAACTTTCTCTTTTGATTTCAACAAGTGTTTCTTGACATGAAATAGAAGTCCCCCACCACCCGCACACACACACTTAACCGTTAAAAAAATATTCCTGCACTTTACAGGTGTATGTTACTTAATTCCAGGAAAGGCGACAATAGCCCTTCTCTCACCAACACCAACTTATCTTTCCGTAACCATTAGTCACATGAAACATGCACGAGACCCGGCGTTTTCCTCTTAAACGGAGGGGAGAAGAAATGTTCATCAGGTCTAAGGAAGTAAACTTATTGAGCCTGTTTTCCGGAGATGAGTGGAATTTCGAGATTTCCCCATACAAAGGAAAGTAATTCTACTCTTCGACTGAAAAGTGGTCTTTCAGGGAGGTAAACTGGAAATAGTGGTCCTTTAATGGAGGAAAATTAACATTGAGCTTATAGCCAAAAATTTTAGACCATAAATAAACGGTCTTTATAAGAGGTGGTCTCCTTATAGAGGTGGTCTTTCAGGGAGGTTTCACTGTATTTGTTCTAATTTACATTTTTGTACTTGGTCTGCTTCATTGGAAATGAAATAAAATATTAAAGAAGCTACTAATGTATTTTCCTCTTACCTTAAATATTTGACTTGATTTTTTTATTATTATTATTATAAGATTACCTGTAGATTATAGATAAAATATATTAAAATGTTTATTTTTTTTAAAATAATTTTTCATCCATAATTTTTTTATTGAGTTTTTTGAACATTTTAACTTATTAAAAATAAATTCATTCATTTTTTTTAGTTAATAAATTAATTTTTTAGTAAATTAATTTTTCTGTTTTAGTATGTTTTAAAAACTGACAGCTTGAACTTTTTTTTTTCGTTATCTATAGATTTAGGTTTATAAACACTCAAGTTACTGCCATTTTTAACCAGTGTAGAAAGTATATTAAAATTATTTTTTAATATAGAAAATATATTTAAAATATTATAGATTTCTTTACTTTTTCATCTATAAAAAATGTAATGGGTTATTTTAAAATGGACATTTTAACACAAAATAATTTATTTCATCTTATTAAAAATAATTTCAGTTTTCTTTCTTTTCACTGTTTTTGTAAATGTTAAAAACGGGTAATCTGGTCATTATTTTTTTTTATTATTATTAACTATAGATTTACTTTCACAAACAATCAATCTACTACTGTTTTTAACCTAAATAGAAAATATATTAAAATACTGATATAATATAGAAATTATATTAAAATTATTGATTTATAGAAAGTATATTAAAAGTTTTTCAGATTTTTACTTTTCCTCTATGAAAATTTTTTAAAACGTTTGTTTAAGTGGGACATTTTAACAACATATAATTACTGTTATGTTTTCACAAACTAATTCCCATTTTATCTCATTTTACAGTTTTTGTATTATTATTATTATTATTATTATTATTATTATTATTATTTTGTATTTTTTGTATATATATTTTTTTGTATTTTTTGTATATATATATATATATTTTGTATATATATATATATATATATATATATATATATATATATATATATATATGTCTAGCTATAGTTTGTCGGTGTAGTGGGATGTTTGCCGTGCTGTAAGTTGAGAACTTGATGGTGTAGTCTGGTTATAGTTTGTCGGTGTAGTGGGTTGTTGGCTGTAATGTAAGTTGAAAACTTGATGGAATAGTCTGGCTTTAGTATTTTGGTATAGTGGGATGTTTGCCGTGATGTAAGTTGAGAACTTGATGATGTAGTCTAGTTATAGTTTGTCGGTGTAGTGGGTTGTTTACTGTGGTGTAAATCGAGAATTTGTTGGCGTAGTCTGGCTTTAGTTTGCTTCCTTTCGTTATGTTAGTTTCATACATTTTCAGTCTGTACTTGTCAGGTATGGGGGAGTGTTGCATGCGTAAAACTACTTCAACCCAGCAGTGCATGTCTCAAGCCATGCCACCTGACACAGATTGTTTTAGCTTTTCTTTGTTGTTTATTGGCTTTTTTAATTTTTGCTGCAATTTGTTGTGTTCTTTTGTTATGAGTTTAAGTAGTTAGTTGCGTTTTCTGGTTCTGTATAAATGTACTTTGTTTAGTTCTGTTTTTCTAGTATTGAATTTATGTGGTTTATAGATTTTGGTTGGCTTTTGTGATAATGGTTCTGCAAGTGATTTTCCATTGGAGTTTAAAAAAAAATATATATATTTATTTATTTATTTATTTATTTATTTATTTATTTATTTATTTATTTATAAATTTGCATTTACAAAAATCAATCTACTGTGATTTTTAACCGACTTCAAACGATTGTTTTATTAATCGTTCGCGTATTTTCTTTTTTATCTCCACGCATCACTTTTAAACATATACCCCCCTCTTTTTTTTTTCGTACAGGTTTCCATCTGCTGATAGCCCTGTTTCAATTTCATTAGAATCTAAAAATGATATTTTCGTTTCTTTTCTCGTCTTTATAGGCTACATCTTTCTTAAACATTTACAACTCCTGCAAATTTTCAATACTGCGTTAAGGACGAAAATATCTATTAATTAAAATTAGTTTTCGCAAAAAAATATGAAATGTAACCTTTAAATTGTATAACAGAAATCAATGTTTTGAAGCTTCTAATATGCGAACCAAAATTATAGTTCATTCCGCCAAGCATTTTTTGTATTTATACATTAGAGATAAGCCTCTAAAACTTTGTTTAAAACATTTCTTTTTATTAATGTTGAAGAAATAGTTAATATTTGTTAGTTAATGCTATTTTGGACAGGGGAAGGACACTCTAATATAGGGAAAGCAGTGTTCAGAAAATATGTTTTAAATGCATTATTTAAAATTCCCGATGAAGCAATTTACATTAGAGTGTTTATAAAGTCACATAACTGTGTTTTTACGAAACAGCTTAAAATCTAAAAAGATTTCCCAAATAAAAGGAAAATATTCTAGAATTTGAAAAAATTTCTATTATTTTAAAATGAGAGCTTCATAGTTTTAAATACATTTTTTTAAAACTTTTATTAAATGTTTGTTCATATTTTTTAAAATTCTAAGACATGTTTGTTTAAATTCCAATTTTTGTACTTGGTCAACTTCATAGGAAATGAAATAAACTATTTAACAAGCTGCAAACGTCTTATCGCTTACTTTAAATATTTAATTTGGATTTTACGTTACATTGCCTATAGAAAATATAAAAAATAAGTTTAAAATGTTTTAAGTTTTTTTTTTTTTTTTTTTTTTACTTTTTCATCTCTAACTTTTTTAATGATTTCTTTTAAGTCGGACATTTAACACAAAATAAATTACTTTACCTTATTAAAAATAAATTCATTTACTATCCCATCTTACTGTTTTTGAACTATTTTTAAAATGATAGTTTCAACATTTGTTGTTGTTGTTATTTACATATTTAGTTTTATAAACAATCAAGCTACTGTCATTTTAACCAATATAGAAAGTACAATAAATTTATTTATATAATACAGAAAAAATATATAATATTTAAAATATTATAGATTTTTTACCTTTTCATCTACAAAATTTCTTTAATGAGTTCCTTTAAAATGGTCATTTTATTACAAAATAATTTATTTTATCTTTTTAAAAATAACTCTTCTTTCTTCCATTCTACAGTTTTTGTATACTTTTAAAAGTAATGATTTTATCATTTTTTTTTTTTTGTTTGTTAATATTTATAAATTAAGTTTATAAAGATCAATCTGCTGCCATTTTTAACCCTTCTTTGCATGAGTTTTTCTTTTACAATTGTGTTTTTTTATACATATATTAAATATTAGACACCAGAAATTTTAAGATAGATTTTTATCTTTGTTCAGCAACGTAGTTCACGGGAAATTTACTGGATTAATATTTCTATATAAATATAGTGGTGGCGAAGAAGTTGATTTATTTATTAAAAGTTAAGTAAACAGTGATGGAAATTTACATCACTATGCAATTAAGGGTTAACCGATATAGAGAAGATCGATTATAGAATATGTTAAAAATATTTATATAATATAGAAAATATATAAAAATATTTATGTAATATAGAAAATATATAAACATATTTATCTAATATAGAAAATATACTTAAAATATTTTAGATTTTTTACCCTTTCATCTATGGAATTTTTTATTATGAGTTCTTTTAAAATGCACATTTCAACAATAAATAATTTATTTTATCTTATTAAAAATTAATTCTCATTTTATCCTATTTTACTGTTTTTCTATACTTTTATATCTTTTTTTTTCTTGGTATTGATGTTGTTATAGATTTACGTTTATAAACAATCAATCTACTGTCATTTTTAACGGATTTCCAACGACATCGGCTTTATAATTCGCCTGTATTTGTGTTATTTATCTCCAGCTGTTATTTAAAACAGCATCACGTTTGAACTGTGGTGTTGTTTTTTCACTGACGTACAGTTTCAGGTTAGCTGAACTGCAAAGGAAGGTACTATTAGTTAGTATCCCAGTAAAGGAGAAGCCCCAGCAGTAGCTTAGAGGTTCTGCTTTAAAGCTGGTAGACGGAAGGTTCTGGGTTCAAACCCCTGTCGCGCTCGTCGACCTAACTGCTCGGAGTTTTCCGTGGTTTTCTTCGAGCCTTGCCGTAAATACAGGTTAGGATTCTTTAGAAAGCCCCCCCACGGAGGGCACTCCTACTCAGGGCCTATATTCCTCGAGTAGGTAATCGGCCGTCATAAATCAACCAACCAACATAGTGAAGGAGATTCCACAAACAGGTGAGATCCCAAGAAAATTCATATTTTTGAGAAAAAAAATACCTTCTTTATTCGACGCAGTTGACCAGGAATTCTTGTGCAAGCATCAATCGGCATAAAATGCCGGGGGCTGCAGAGGAGGCACGTAGGGTTACATGTTTTTGATCAGAGACGCAACAGAGACGAATGATAATTAATTAAACAATTTCTTGTGTGAATACAGAGCAGTGTTGGCAGAGTTACAGAAAGTCAAGTAGCCAGATTAACGTACTTTTGGTGAGGGAATTGTGATAGAAGCGGAGATGTTATTTTCCGTTTAATATTAAGTCAATGAACAAGTGATGGTAGTCAAATATGACTTTTTAGATACGTAATGAGTGCACTAGATTAATTTTAACACAATTATTCAAATTATGGTAAAGAAATCATATGAGTTGTAATTTCCCAACTGGGCGAAAAATGTCCGTGCCAGGATGCGAACCTAGGATGTCATGGCTGAAGCTGAAAATTCTCTACCAACTGAGCCATCCCAGTCAAATCTGGAGGACCTAATTCCCCCAGTTAACATTATTGATCATAGTATCTGGCCTGATATCTGAATCAGCTCAACAATATAAATCACAGGTAATGGAATTCCAGTATACGTGATTAAACTAGATTAATTTTCACACAATTATTGAAATTAAGGTAAAGAAATCATATGAGTTGTAATTTCCCAACTGGGTGAAACAGGTCCGGGCGAGTATTGAGCCACGAAATCACAGGTTCAAATTCTGGCCCGGAAATTTTTCATCCAGTAACTTTCTGAAACATTTGCAATTGTCACGAATTTTGAATACGGCGTTATAGACAAAACCTATAATATTTGAAATTAACTTTCGAAAAAAATATATGAAATGTAACCTTTAAACTTTATAACAGAAAACAATTTCTAGAAGCTTCTAATATTCGAATCAAAATGGTAGTTCACTCTGCCAAGCAGTCTTTTTTTAACTAGGTTTAAAAAAGTATTTATCCAACAATCTGCTTCGTAAGAAGTAAAATTGACTTTTTATTATTGTTAAGTCATTGGTAAATATGTACGAGTTATTGATTAAAAAATTCTTCTTAGATCAGACAAGGACTGCAACTAAACTATTCTGGTGCTAAAAAACAAAATCGAAACACTGTAAAAAAGAAAAAAAAATCTGTTGATTTTACAGAAAAAAATTCTCAGCTAAAACGCACGTAAAAAACTGTTTATTTTACGGAAATAATCTGTGTTTATTAGGAACTTTCTATTATTTTATCAGATTTTGCCCGTAAGTTCATAATAAATGTACATTATTTCCGTAAAATAAATAGTATTTTACTGCTGACCTGGCAGACAGTTTTTTTTTACTGTAAAATAAGCAGATTTTTTTACAGTGCATTCACCCTGTATGGAAAATGTATGTGAGACGCGTACTGTAAGGGTTTAACCCATTGGCATCCTTTCCGGCACAGACAAAGTCTGTTTGTAAAATGAGAAATTGTTGACTGACACCGGAATGTACAACCGACTTTTTTAGAAAATAAAAAAATCCAAATTTTAAGCTTTCATTATAGAAGCAAATTTTATTAAAATTTTCTTGGTGCCGAATGCAAGTTTGGAATTAAAATTAGGTGTGCCCGGAGTGGGACGACTGTGCCGGAAAGGGTTAACTCATTTAAGCGTCCATTCGGGAATTTTTTATCAATATTTTTTATTCAGATATTCATACCAGAAATTCTGAGTAGTAGTTTTTTTTTTTATTTAATGCTAGAAACAGAAATAGTTGATTGTTTCAATGGGATTCCCAGTTGTAAACAACTGCATTCCCTGTATATGAGTAGTTGTATATCACATCTTAGAGGAGCCACGAAAAAAAAGTATAAATGTAGCACATTTGCACTGCAATATGAAAGAAAAGGAAGGGATTTGACTAAAAACTTCATCAGCCAATGAGGAGAGATATAGCCAATCAATCAAATTTAACTATCGTAAAGAAGCCAATCAAATTTAACTTGCAGTAGAAGAAGCGGGGCTTCGCTGTCAGGAAGAAAAGAAAGTAGAAAAATTGGTAAAAAAAGCATTAAAAAATAAGGATTATGTAGAAAATAAGTTAGACGTTTCGTAATTACATAAAGTGAAAATTGCTCTTTCTTAATTTTCGGTGTAAATTAGGAATTTCTGAATAAAAGAGAAATTCCCGAAGTGCATGCAAATGGGTTAATGTTTATAATAATACGTCCTAAGACTATATATGTTTTCTTTATGATTGTATAACACTACCTAAGAAGAATTTTTAAAATATTACACAACAGTTTTAATAAATAAAGTTACCTTTTAAAATATGTATAAAGTAGAAAACTGAATTTCATTTTCTTCATTTTTAAATGCTTTTCTGGTTTGTAATTCACGGTGGGAAAAGTTTGTAATATGCGCATTAAAACTAACAAAAATGTGAGTAACATTCAGAAGAAGCATCTATTATTATTTTATAGAGGAATACACAACGTTTACTACACGGTTTTAAATTAAAAATTTGTTTAGCGTGCTCTTTTAAATAGAGTAAAGTTTCCGTCTGCGGCAGAATTAAAAAGAAAAATTTCTTTAACGCTCTGTGATTTATAAAATATAGTTTTAAAAATTACACGATTAACAATAGTGTAAACAAATACAATAGCTACAGTAATAAAGAGTTTTGAATATAAAATCTTTTCTAATTCATAAGATGATAATTGTTGGAAACAGACCTGCCAAGTCTCCGGCTTTTTGGATACCACTAATTTAGTACAGAAAATGTTGTTTTATTTAATCAGAGCATTTTGCGATTTAAGAAAACAATATTTTCTCAAAAAAATTACTGGTGTTCAAAAATCCGGAGACTTGGCAACTCTGGTTGGAAATATATTTTTACATCATTATAATTGCAAATGCATTTTTTTTGTATACCTTTTTTATAAACCCATTATGAGTTGATTTTGTTAATCCCTATATTTCAAAATGAACCGCTATCTGTTTGTTTATCCGTATTCTCAGTTTTGTTAGAGAATGGTATAATAAATGGTAAATAGTATAAAATGTAACATTTAAGTATATTAAGGCATGTTTTATAATAAAATAGTACCGTATCAATTTCTTAGTTCCTCTTCTACACAAAAAAGTGTCATTATCAATATAAGCGGCATTTTAGTGAAATGTGTTTCAGAGACCTTGTACAAGGTGTTTGAAAATTAAAAAGCAGATTTGAAGAATGTATTTCATACAAAACGTACAGTAGCGTAGAAAACGTATTCCTCGTACTAACTCTGCAGCAAATCATCGTATAAATATGTACCAATCCATTGCTAATCATGAGAGACGGTAGTATCTCGAGTGACGCAGCAAAAAAACCGAAAACCGAAAGCTCAAAACCGAAGATTCCGTCACTCTTATATATGCAGCTAGAAGTACATCAAAGAAAAAGCTAAACGCCGACATTTAATATCTCAGCAAATATGAGGCATATCGTTCTGAATTTTTCACATTAGTCCTATATCTCCGGTCTAACTCTATCCTGAAATTTACACATTTCTACAAGCAGTAGGTTTTAAGATATGGAAGTCTATTTCTAAGTAAATTTGTGTATCTGTAAGGGTGTCATACTTGCTTTCTCCAAAACGACTCGGACGATTTTTTTAAATTAATATATTTTAGTAATCGGTTTTAGATGAAGCGAATAAGATTTTAAGTAAACTTAGGAAAACTCTTGTTTTCTATATAATCCACTTTTAAAATCGGACTCTTTTCCTACGAGTTTTCCCATAGCATTGGACTTTTTACTCCTTTTTTCTGCGACCAGCGTATGCCAAATAATCGCTTCACGAATACAGTTAAAACTCTGCATATAGAAGGTAAATTTATTTTTTTTAAATGCGAAAACAGTTAATTATATACTTCTAATATTTAATATATATGTATTATAATAAATTGACATTTATAAGAATATATTTCTAAATTATAAATTTGCATTTGATCGAAAAACTATTTATATTCATTTTTTAACATGGAGAGATATTTTTTAATTATATGTATTCAATTTTAGTGTTATTTATAATAAGTTTTCGATTTTCAAAGGATTAAAAGACTTTCGATTCTGCCATTAAGTAACGAAAAGAACATTTTAGGGAATTTCTGGTATTAATGCGAATTTTTGGAATAAAAAAAAAAAACCAATCTAGTAAAGAAAATGAATTTTTTTTAATTAGTAACATAGCGTCAGTCAAATTTGATATCATTACTTTTAAGACCCATATTAAAAATTCTTAGAGACATAAGAAAGTATTGCGTCACAACTTTTAACCCGTTAAGGGTTTTTGTACTGATAGCATTATACTTATATTTTTCTAAGAGGGTCGTCTTCATATAGAAATTGTACCAAACTACGTTCATGGCTGTAGTTAACTCGGTTCACTATTTATATGAGACTCACATATGAAGCAATTAAGAAAACAATCTGTATACTACGATATAATTCCGAACTAAAAGTAATCGCTGTAGCGTCTATAGATCTTTTACAAAATTACACAAAGGAGCTGTGATGCATTAAAATTTATGATCGGAAATTTAATAAAATGTAATTTAAATTTTGTTTGAAGTTTTCAAACTCAACAAAATCTCCCTGCGCGTAATCCATGTCAGGCTACCACAGCTTTTATTTTTATAAAGGAATTCAGATAACTCTGAAATTTCACAATGTTATTTTAACTATGTTATATGTGCTTAAGACTGCAACATGATTCCAGTTAACATCATGTTTCTATGGTAAATATAATATTTATAACTCGTTTTCAGTCTAAAATAAACGAGGTATACAATAAACTTTTAAATTAGAAAATTTGTTTAGTGTATAAAAAAATAATGCTGTTTCCAAAAAATCAGTTTTTGTATGTTACAGAATTAGAAGAAACTCTTTCTTTAACATTCATTCAGTAACTTATAAATACAATTTAAAATGCAGCAGAGTAAACAAATATAATGACTATACCATAGTAATGTTTTTTGAGCACAAAGGATTTTTAAATTTATGGAATTAAATAACTGGATACTTTTTCTTCGTTAACCATTCACGTATAATAAAATATCATAAAAGTTGCTTTTATTTTATGAATTTTTACATAAATTCATCTTTAGTTATACTGTTGAGTTTTCAAAAATATTCCGAACAAAATCCAAGCATTTTTAATTTAATTTGTATTGTAACATGTATGTATTGTATACATTTTCTTTTTACAAACGCGTTTCTCCTGCAAATAATAGCTTTAGTTAAAGAAGCCTTTGTTGAAACGCTTATTTTAATGCATAAAAGACAATGCATGTAAAATATGCTATCTTAACCCCTTGAAGGGCACCGGTATATTATATATAGGGGAGATGGAGGATGAATGGGACATTTTAACAAAATTATTTATTTTGAATATTTTTTTTAAGTTATTATCAATATTATATATCACATTTCATACATTAAGTGTTTGACTACATCTTATGCACAATATCTATTCAAGATTATTATTATATAGAAATATATTATGGAATTAAAAAAAAGTTCCTCTCTGTCCTAATCATCCCTACAGCAGGGATGAATGGGACACAATGTATTTCCCTCCCTGTATTCAATGTTAAGGACTAAAAGCTGACAAAAATGCCTCCTTGGCAAAAGCTCAGAGATTATAAATTGTAATATGATCTCCGGGATTATTTGTCAGCCAATCATCTTGGACTCATTTCAGCTTTGTCTTAAAAGGCCCATAAACGGAAGCATTCAATGGCTGAAGACGATGGATACAATGAGGATGAAATTTTAAAAGAATAGTTACCATAAATTATTTATTTATCAACCTGTATAATATTATTCAGTTAATAAACGTGTTTTTCAGCATCCTTTAGCGATGAACAGGGTGGCTAGTGGTCAGGGAAAAATACAGTAAAAAAATGATAATTACCAGTATATTCTTATAGAAAAATTCAAATTAATTATTTGATCAAATTATCAACATAAATTTTTCTTCAAGAATATACTGGTGTATATCACCTTTTTTGACTGTATTTTTCCCTCACCATTAGCCACCCTGGATGAATAAGACAGTCCCATTCATCCCCATTTGAAATGTCCCAATCATCCCCATGATGCATATATTCAATTGTCAGCCATTTTGTCTCAAAAATTATTTTGTCACATTGGTTAATATTCATTCATTTTAATTACCAATATTGAGCCTTGAAATAAAAAACTACAATATATCTTAATTGTTTATATTGAATATTTAAGTAACTTCAAATGTAAAAAAAAAAAATACTTTTGAGCAGAGTTTTCAGGAAATGCAAATTTAAGGGAAAATGAAAACAGCCATGTGGTCTTGCTTTTGGTTCTGAAGCACACTATGGCAGTGAAATCTATGAGGATAGGAAGCAACTAAAAAGAAAAGTTTATTGCCTGAAATATTGAGAACGTCCCATCCATCCCTTGTCCCATTCATCCCCCATCTCCCCTACCACTTAATTTTAATCCAAAAATGCCACAATGCCACCAAAATTTTATAATTAAATTTTGAATTTATAAGGTACAGGAGGAAAAGCTTTATGTGATACACGATTACTCATAAACTGGGAGTGGAGTTATTATTAACTGGGTACCCCATTGAAGCATTATTCTGTTTCGCTGTTTCGCTTTTACTTATTTTAAAATAAATTCGTTCGTGAATCCTGGTGTCAATCAATCATTTCAATATTTTAGCTACAAGAGTACTTTGCCCCTGAATGGATTAAAAATGTATTTAAAATGTATTTTATATTAAAAGGTTATACCTAACTGCAAACTTTCAAAAATTGCAAAATCTTTTTATAGCATTTTCTGAAGTACAAATAGTAAAGGATATTCAGTTGTATTTTTTAGTTTATCTGATAAAAATTAAGAAAGTTCCGCCGCTTTAATTTATTTTGTTCTATCACACATAAATCATAACTGGAATCTTTATTTGTGATTGTCTCAAGACTACATTTTTAAAGTCGGTGATCACGATAATTTGATCAAATCTCAACCAATATTCTATAAATTTTGACCAATTTTTTAACAAAAATAGTATTTTAACCGTTCCTTTTGCCAATTTTTAGGTGCGTTCGTAATTATACAAATACGTAGCATCTACAGTCGTCGTCGGGTCCGCCCGTCTGCCCGTCTGTCCGCATATTACAGCGCAAAAATTACCCAACCGAATGGTGTAAAATTTAATATATAAACCGTTGCAGAGTTTTGTCGAGTCATTTCGAATTTTATGAAAATCGAATCACATCTTAAAAAGATATTAATAAAAGTTTTCTTCATTCTATTAAATCCTATATTACGTAATTAATTCAATGATATAACATGATAGGTAATGATTCTATATTGCCATGGTGATTACGTCATTTTAAAGATGTAGTTATATTATTCCCGTATTACTGAATTTAAAAACTGAATTTGTACACTAAAATTGTTTAATTATAGCAATCCTATAATCTACCGACAATTTTTTGGATAGATGTTTTCGGAGAAATAGATATTAAATGGAAAAAGAGTCTAAATATTGATTTCAAATTCTGAAATTCTCAAAGCTAGGCTTAAGTTTTCCATTGGAATTTTCAGTAATTGTCAACAAAAGTTAAAACGTTGCCAACTTAAAATGTATTCATTTTATTACGGAAATTAATCATATCATAATAACACATAATTCATTTCAATGAAATAAAAAAGATGATTGTTTTACATTGTTTTGTATTGGATGTTTGCGCATAGTATAATTTTAGTTACATAAAATAAATTTTGTATTCATGTATTTTTGCACAAGAGTGCAACACGTATTGCACCAAGCTCTGATTATTTATGACCCCACCAGCGGCTGAGAGGTTTTGCCCTCAAAGCTGGTAGATGGGAGGTGCAGGGTTCGAACCCAATCGCGCCCGTCGACCTAATCGCTCGGAGTTTTCAGTGGTTTTCTTCGAACCTTGGGTAACCTTGCGTAAATACGGGTTAGGTTCTCTTACAAAGACCCCACGGAGGGGTCCCCCGTTGGCCTATATCCCTCGCGTAGATAATCGGCTGTAAAAAAACAACAACTGAATATTTATAAAACTAGTTATAGTACGAACGCACCTCATTTGTCACGTTTGACGTACAATTTCCAATTTGTTTTGTCTGAAACTGAATGAGTACTGTCTCGTTTTAAGTTTTCCGACTACAGACATTATGCTTTTCATAATTTTAGACAACATTTTACAGAGTTAAGGATAATAACCATGGATGCTACCAGAACGCCTTATCCGGGAAGCGGGTCTGCTGGGGACACCCATCTTTATTTTGTCTTTACAAAAAACAACTTCTTTCCCTCTTTTATTATCTTGACTTCTTATTATCATTGGAAAAATCAAACTTAAAAATTTGATTAGTTAGAATTAAAGATTATCTATTAGATTAATTAGATTAAAAAGTTAATAAGTTTTATTTCATAATCCTGATTGAACTAAAAATTAACAAATCTATGACATTTATACAAAAGTTGCTAGCGTTTAATTTTTATTTTAAATACATTATCGTAAGTGGCAAGTCATTTTTCCGGCAATTGAAAGCAATAAATAATTCTGTCTGTTAAAATGTAATGCTGAAAATAGCGTGAATTTACCTCTATGACTTATCTTTTTTATCAGAAATTTTTTGTTTGAATTTCACAGAAAAAACACTTATGTTTCTTATTATCATTTGAAAAACCATACTGAAAAAGCTTGATTAGTTAGATTTAAAAGTTAGATTTAATGATTATCTATCAGATTAAAAACCTTATATGTTTACACATAGACATAATCATATCGACTTACAGTCTATTAGATTATAAATCTTATAGACTTATTGAGAAAACTTTTTATCTTTGATCTATTAGATCAGCGGTTCCCAACCTTTTTCTCGCACGTACTGCTTGCATGGTCTTTCGATGTATGCGAACCCCTTCTCGTAAAATCCGTCTAAAAATATTTTTATTGTTCTTATACTAGTTATCAAAGTTAGATATACTTAGTTCTCTTTAGAATTCCGTTTTTTAATCACTTATCCAAATTGAACCGTAACAGAATTTTAACATAGTCACTCAAAACACTACATATTAGCTAAATATTTCAAATTAAGCGCTCACAAAGAACGGATGAAGCAACATTCAATAATGCACGTTAATCAATTTATGATAACGCTGCTATATCGAACCCTATAATGAACTGCTTTCAAATGTGCTTAGGTGAAACCTATTTACCCATTGAAACGTCGAAACCAGAAGCCCCGGTACGCTGCATGTTTTATTTAGATATTTCTAGAATTGCTAGAAAGAAAAGAACAATAAAAGAAAAAGTGGGGAACATGCGAAATTGCAAGACATTATTAGAAGTGAGCGGAGATAATGGCAACAAATGATAAACGAATTACTAAGTTTAGGCATTTTTACGTTAATTTATGCGAATAACCTAACTTGACTTTTGCACAAGTCCCTCTAACAAACAATGTACAGTTTTGTTTTTCTGTTTTTCTGTTTTATTTTTTGCGTTTTCCGTCATTACCAATATAATTTTCACGTACCCCCAACTGGTCTACCACGTACCCCCAGGGGTACGCGTACCCCAGGTTAGGAATCGCTGTATTAGATCAAATAACTGCCTCAGCATAACTGATCGTAGCATTAGATCAAAATTTAAAAGTTGGATTAGTTAGACTTAAAAGTTTAGATTTAAAGATTATTTATCTATTAGATTAATTAGATGTAAAAGTTAATAAGCTTTATTTCATAATCCTGACTAAACTAAAACTTATCAAATGTGTGACATTTATACAAAAGTTGCTAGTATTTAATTTTTATTTCAGATAAAATTTCATAAATGACACGACATTTTTCTGGCAGTTGAAACAATAAATAACTGTCTATTAAAATCTAATACTCAAAGTAGCGTGAAATATACCTTCACGACGTATCGATTTCATCAAAAAAATGTTTATAAATCTCGCAGAAAAGGTTACTTAGTTATCATATTATAATTTGAAAAATCAAATTAAAAAAAAACAATATTCAAGAATTTTAATTTAAATAACTCAGATTTTTTTAAACAATCTTAATACCAAATAAATGTAAAAATAATTATTAAATATTTGTGTGTGTGTGTACTTGTAACATTTTTTCCCATTTCAATTTTTTATCTAAAATTCCAGTCGGAAAAAAAAAAAAGATGAGATTTATTTTCTTCGAGTGAAATGATTTGAGGGAAAATATTTAAAATTTGCTTCAATGCCTTTTAATTATTTTCTCTCTTCAATTAAAAAAAAATTAAATGTTTTGATTAAAAAAAAATCTCGTAACAAAATAGTTTTCGAACATATGAAACGCAATTTAGATTTTAAAGAATGTAATCAAAAATTCATGCAATAATAACTGAACAATGTAAAAAATAGCTTGTTAATGGGAATAGAATCCCCAAAAATTATCAACCCATTTGTATCCGAATCATGCATTTCAGGAATTTCTTTTTTATTCAGAAATTTCGAATTCACGTCAGAAATTCCGAATTGTAATTTCTGCTTCTTTAATGGCAGACGTTTCGTGTTTACATAAATAAAGGCCACTGGTGACTATTTTTTAACACGTTCACTGCCGGGTTAAAATTAACGGAATTTTACTTTATTTAGAAAGTTCTTTTCATACCAGAAAATACTAATAGCAATATTTACTTTAATTAATTACTGTTATTTCCTGATTACATAAAATAAAAATTCTTCTTTCGAAATTTCCAGTACGAATTCGTAATTTTAGATTGAAAAACCACGAGTATACTCGTGGTTGGCGTCGAATGGGTTAATCTATTTGTAGCACTATTTTTAAAAAGTTAAAGATTGTGCTACATTTCTCGTGTGCATGTTGTCAAAAAGCATGTAAAACATTTATATTTATAAAAAATGGTACGAATGGAATAAAAAATAATCACTAGTAGCATCCTTGCATAAAGTATTTATTTTTCTTTTGTAATTTCTGGCATATATTCCAAATTTCTGAATAAAAAGAAATTCCTGAAATGGATATGCATATGATACTTATGATGCAAGTGGATTAAAGAAATCTCAAAAATGCTAAAATATAACAAACATTTAGTTACCGTAATTTCCGGCGTATAATCCGTGGATCAAACAACCATGTTTCTACCCAGAAACTTAATTTTATAAAATGGAAATGACTAGATCGCTGTAAGTATTTGACTTCAATTAATTAATAAAATATTTGTTTCTAAACACAATTCTTTGATCCGCGGATTATACGCCGGAAATTATGGTAATTTAATTTAGAGTAGCACTTGGCAATAGATAATTTATTTTAGAGTTCACTCCATCGAGACATGTCATACAAGATCGATATATCACAAATACAGAACCGGTATTTATCAGAGAAGCGAAAGGGCGCATGCACATTGGAAGTTTTTGACGAAACTATGACAATCCAAATTACAGAACTTTGTGATACTTACTTACTGGGATGGGTTTGCAAAGACGAGTTAGAGAGTTAGACTAATAAACAACTCTTGCTTGACGATAATTAAAAAAGCCGTTTTTTTCCCGGAATCGCTGATTTATTATCCTTTTTTTTTTTGTAATAGAAAGAAAGGGGTAAAAACTATGCACATTCTAATTTTTTACAGAGACCTCTCGACCAATCACATTTCACTGAATGTAAGTAACTCCTTTCATAAATTAAAATAATGCAATCTCAATTAACCCTTTCAGGGGCAGTGGTATGTTTATGAAACCACTTAATTTTAATTCCCAATCACCACAATGGCACCAAAATTTTGCTAAAATCTTTTCCATTTAATAGGTATGTGAAATATAGCCTTTTTCATATTTGCAAGTAAATGTTTTCGTAAATTCCGGTGCAGTCATTTATTTCAACATTTTAGTACTGAAAGTACTTTGCCCCTGAAAGGGTTAAAGGGAGTATCATTTCTGATAAAATGTTTTTTTTTAACTTTGCTTTTTAGGTCCGTTCGTAATTACATAAATACGTAGCACCTATAGTCGTCGTCTGGTCCGTCCGTCTGTCCGCATATAACAGCGCACAAAATACCCAACCGAATGGTTTGAAATTTAATATATATAATCGATGCAGAATTTTGCGAGTTATTACACATTTCATGAAAATCGAATCAAAACTTAAAGAGATGTTAATAAAAGTTTTCTTCATTCTATTAAATCATATCATACGTAATTAATTCAATGATATCTCATGATTGGTAATGATTCTAGGTTGCCATGGTGATTAAGTCCTATTTAAGATGGAGTCCTATTATTTCTATGCTGAATTTAAAAATCGAATTTGTATACTAAAATTGCTTAATTATAGCAATCCTATAATCTACCGACAGTTTTTTGGATAGATGTTACCGGAGAAATAGATATAAAATGGAAAAAGAGTCTAACTACGGATTTCAAGTTTTAAAATTTTCAAAGTTAGGCTTAGTTTGAGTTAGAAGGGGGCTTTTAATTTGAGACCTATAGCGACCAGGCTGTAGTCCCTATTTATCCACAACACAGTATACACCCAAAAGCTAGGCTTAAGTTTCCATTGGAATTTTTCAGTAAATGTCAACAAAAGATAAAATTTCGCCAACTTAAAATGTACTTATTTTATTACGAAAATTAATCATATGGTAATAACAGACGATACAATTCATTTCACTGATATAATAACAGTACAAACGCACCTCATTTGTTACGTTTGACTTACAATTTCCAATTTCTTTAAACACGGTAGAGATGGTCAAATACAGTCACTTTTGGTTAATATATTACACCATTCTACAGTAGCATTGGTAACAGATTCCAAAAAACTGTTATTTCTGTAACGTATAATCAATCGCTATGTATGCTGCCAACGGGCGTTTTAATTAAAAGGTATTTAAACAAAATGTTTGAAACAATTTTGGAAGTAAGTGTAGCCATTCTTTTCCGTTGAGATGAATCTACACTATTCAAATCTGTTTACACGATCACAAAAATTCAATTTTTGCGAGTATATGCATCTTATAATATTAATATTTTAATATTTTCAGCGTTGTCTGAAAACACGTTGCACTAAAAACACGTATTTACATTTTTAGTGACACTAAACGCCGAAAATTCACAAAATTCTAAGTAATAATGTCTAGAAGGTTTTTGTCGTAAAAAAGGGATTTTTTATTGATTTAATAGATATAAATTAGCAATTGCTTGATAATGAAAATTAGCTTGATATTGCTTAATTTTAATTGACTATCGTCTGATCATTGATCGTCTACTCATGAGTGACATTAAGTACTCATGAGTGAGTCATTTGTCTATACGGGACGAAATTTTAAGATCACGGCCCACGGGACAACTATTTTTACCTGGCATCGGCCCAGTGTAAAAACTAAAATTAGCTGCACTATGTAAGATTTAAAAACTATATTTTAAAAAGAATATTGCATACATATTTAAACAAACATTTTAAAGTATGTACAGCATTTTTCCGATTATATGTTTACAAATCACTGTTTACGAAATTACAATTTTAATGATCACATACTAGACGTATTCAAATGAAAACTTGGTAAAAAATTTAATATAGTTTAGAATAAAAGAAAAATATTACATAAAATATAATAATTTTGAAGCTCTATGAAGGAATAACTAAATGTAGATTTTAAAAATATTTGTCTTTTATTTATTAAAACTAAATAAAATTTCTATATATATAATACGATAACAAATGCAGAATATTTTTATTTGAAAAAAAAAAACTGCCAGATTGGCACAGTTTAGAAACTCTAGCACAGAAGCCTTAAAGGTCTTCACAAAAATACACGACTTCACCCCCCCCCCCCTCTTTCCACACCATATCATAATCAGTGCTAGCGAAAACTTCCAAAGCGAACGCGAATAATTATACCCCATTAAGCCATATACAGCAATCTTTTTATTTGTTTAACATTAATACAAAAGTAATGTTTCATTCGTTTATTCCAACAAAAATTCACACAAACATATATTTCTTCCTTACATCCATAACTGGAATTCAAAAAGAATTTCTAAAGAACATTATCTATTACTTTAATTAAACGAGTCTGATTGTTTACATAGCAGTGAATGGCTTAAAAAATATATAGGGTAGTCATAAAGCCTTTCCCTGATTATACAAAAATTTATGAAATAACAATTGAATGTAATACTGTAAAACTTTTATTATAAAAAAGTCATGTTCTTAAGGGGGTTTTTTTTCATGATCCCCTAGACATAAAAAAATCATGTTCTTAAGTTTTTTTTTTTTTTTTTTTTTTTTTTTTTTTTTAATTTCATAATCCCTTAGATATACGGCTTGGTCAATCCAAGACTCATTTGAAAAGCAAACTGAACATAGTTTACACAAAAATACTTCCCTTGACATACTGTAATAAATCCAATTATTAAATTTTTATATTTTTGAATAATCAGGGGATATCCACTCCAGGACAGGATCACAGATGCTGTGTCTAGTGTGACAGCCCAAATGTTGGCCAATACGTGGCGAGAAATGGAATACCGCCTTGACATTCTAATCACATCGAAATCGAGGCTAACGAAAAAGACAGGCTACCGCGGTACATTCCACTTATCTTTTTTTACAGACCGCTTGAGTGACGTGATGCTCTTTTCGTACACCTTCATTGGTGCATTCGAGCATCACGTGACTCCGGCGGTCTGTAAAAAAAGATACGCGTAAGGCACCGCGGTAGCCTTTCTTTTTCGTTAGTCTCGCATCGAAATTTACTGACGTAAATACTTGTATTTAAAACTTCATAAATGCCATTACAATATGTTGAAACAAGAATATGCCTAACTATATTAGTTTTTCTGCAATAAACTATTGTAATCAGGGAAAGGCTTTGTGACCACCCTGTACTATTTAGGCGAAAGAGTTATTGAATATTAACCCCATTCGCTGCCAACCACGAGTATGCTTGTGGTTTTTCAATCGAAAATCATAGGTGCCAACCTCTCAGTAATATTCCGTAATATGCGGGTTAATTTGACCCAGGTTTAGCACGTTTCAACCAGAAATTTTTTTAAGAAATGAAATTAAATAAATTCCACTTAGAAACTGAAATTGAATAAATAAATATTCATCTAATAATTTTTCTGGTTTGAAGCGTTGTTAAACTGGGTCAAATAAACCCGCATATTACGGAATATTAACCTTTTGCTTACGGGGGGATTACCGTAATCCCAAGAAAAAGAATGCTGAAAAATACGGGGTTGGGATAACCGTTATCCCGAAAATTTCCACCCCTCAAGCATAGCGTGCGGGAAGTAATCAAGAGCGTTTAACTCTACAGGGGGGTTGACTGCGTATTGGAGAAGGGGAATTACATAGGGAAGATGTTACCTATCTTAAGGAAACGCGGGGAAATTTATGCAATAAAGAAAGTAAACATTCTGTACTCATTGACGTCTTGAAGCTATTTTTACCCCCACTTTTTCCACATTGGTTGAAGATGGTTCATGTTTGTAACATAATAATAAATACATTACTTTCAATAAATTTTTTTGGTATTGATGATTTTGATTAAGTTTTGCTCTTTGAATGTTAAGTGTCGCGTTTTCTTTTTTTATAGACAATAACATACTAGATATCTTAAAATTATTTAGGAAACTTTATTTATTGAACTGAAAAAAAATCAAAGATTATATATATTAATATTTAAATAAATAAACAATTAATTTTGAAACATTTCTTAGTTTAAAATTAATCATATAAAAATAATTGTTTTTGCGCAGTACAAAAATATTATCGTCCTTTTGACATTTGTAAGCGTTTTTCCGCTGTAGGCGGTAACTAAAAAATGCCACGACATTTTTTTTTTTTTTTTTTTTTTTGTTTATTACAATGTCTTTTAATACGTAAAGTTTTCACATTCCCTGCTGAACAACGTGAAACTTTCTGACTCATTTTTAAACGTAAAGGCAAAAAATCGGAAGGCCTCAGTTGAAATCGAATAGCATTTTCCATTTTTTTAAAATAAATTACTTATCGAATTATAAACAATTGTTGTCTCGTGACGACCACATTTTCTCCTTTCCTACGATGTCTCGTCCGGAAATTCGGTTCAAAATACCAACTTTGACAGTATTTTCTAAAAAATATATCTATCTTCACCAAAAAATGGAAAATGGCATTCGATTACAAAGTTTCTGAATAAGAACACCTGACAATTTGATGCGTTTCCAAACGAAAATGAATTCAGAAATGTGTCAGAAAGTAGCTCATTTGGATTTGAGAATAGCCTTCATAGTCTTTTTTTTATTTTTATTTTTATTTATTTATTTTTTATTTTGTGAGTCACACATAATTTAGAAAATTAGAGTTAAGTTCAGGAAAGTATCTAGGCATCTCAATCTATAAATAGGAAGAATGGTATAAGTCATAGTTCTAAGAAATAGTTGTTAGCACAAGGACATATTTTAAGCAGGTTTTTTTTCTTGGGGCCCATTTTATGAAAAGTAAAGGTTATTTTTGTGAAATTTATTATATTTTTGTTAAAAATAACATTTTACAATGAAAGTTGAAATCCAGTTAATCAAATTCGAACCAAGCATTTATAAATAAAACTTTTTAAAATCCTTTTGCTGAAGTTTTCCGCTCTGGTGAACTTGTTTGTTTACAAATTACACATTTTAAAACATCACAAAATAATAAATAAATAATAAATAGTAAGTTTTTATGGAATAAAATTTTGTGAAGGGACCTATTTTATCAAATTGATTTTGTGAAGGGACCCATTGTATGAAATTGATTTTTGTGTAGCATCCCATTTTATCAAATTGATTTTTGTGAAGGGGCCCATTTTATTAAATAGATTTTTGTGAAAGGGCCCTAAACAGGCCCCAAATTTTTCCTGGATCAACCCCTGTTAAGGAATTGAATTTCATTATATTTCTATAACATATCCTGGTTTTTGAGTTCTTAAGACAATGTGAGTCATATCACTATGACTTTAAATGCCTGAATTGTATTAATTTGTAATACTACAACTAAAGTAAAACCTGGGAAAATGAAATATTTATTTAATGTAATCTTGTGTTAAATGAAAAAAGTATGTGGTGTCAACAGAGAGATAATTATACCGGTTAAGACGGAAACCCGTATAAACCACTTTTTTTTTTTCATTTCGATTCCATTTTCACAGGTTTTAATGATAAATGTTTGACAAAGCTGATTACGTATTTCAATATTATGTATTTTGTAATTACATATTTTAAATTTTAAAATAAGTCGGTTATTAGAAACTTAGCATAATTCACTTCTCAGAGAAAAAGAGAGGAGGGCGTCAAAATCCATGTTTGCCCGGGTTTAAAAAAAGTTGTTCTCGGCTCTGTGTCAACCAATTGGTGTTTTGCCGTTTAAAACTATGTAAGCTACGGATTCCACTTTTGCAGGTATTTCTCTCTCTCTCTCTCTCTCTCTCTCTCTGTATATATATATATATATATATATATATATAACTTATGAATTTAAAACAAATAAAGGTGTAATGGCAAAGAAACGAAATAAATTGCGATTTAGAAAGTCTTTCGTCTTAGCAGATATTCTTTACTTTTACTTAAATGTAATGTATTAGTAAAACCTGTGAAAAAAAAAGAAAGTTAAAAGAAAGTAATAAGTTATAAACATAACTATACATAATCAATATCTATGAACAAAATTTGCTGAATTTTATTATACATATTTCTTTCAGTCATGCCAATTGGACGCGTTTTTATATTCAACTGATTAATTTACAGATTAAATTATAATCCTATTCATAAATACTACGTGTAAGTATATTTAAAAAAAAGCAGGCCCAACTGATAACACTGATTCCATTAGGTATCAGTTTATCATTCGCTACTATAATGTTTATCGATTCCTATATATTTATTTCTACAATTTTCTTCTATTGAAATTTCTGTTTTTGTTGTTATTAATATCTAAATCGCGATAATAATAATAATAATAATAATAATAATAAATGCTTATTTAAAGAAATCAATTTTTTATTACTTATTTAATTATCTGAAAATTCAACGTTCTTCTATAAAGGTTTATAATGGCATACGATTTTAGTTATTTTGATAGATAATTTTTCTGGTTATTTTTAAAAGATATTTTTAAATTCTGAAATAAAGGTTTATATTAGCATGAAATTTTACGTATTAAAAAAGATCGATATTTTATTATACGATTTACACTCAATTACTACAAAACGTATTAACTCGAATTTAATTACTTTTACTTCACCAAAAAGTATCATTTACATCACCGTATTTTTAAATAAGATTTATATTAACATACTAAAAAAGATCGATTTACGCTCAAATACTGCGAAGTGTAATCAGTTGAATTTAATGACATTTACTTCACAGAAAAAGATAATTTTGATCGCAGTATACCCCTTAAAACTTATTTACAAACAAAGAAATACTTCTGTCCGGTAAACAGCTTCTTTTTAGGGAAACGAAAATTTCCCCAGCTCTCCCACGACCTCTAATGATTAGCAGATGTGCAACTGTACGCCCATCACCTGCCGTGCAGAATCATTAAAGAAGGGGGGTGAAATGCTTAGAGCAGTGATAACCCTGGAGTGCGCATCCTCCAGGAAGCAGATACCAATCATTGAAACCACGTGACTAGTGGACTCGTCTTCCAACTAGGGAGCTTTTTAACGTGTATTTGTATGGTGATCTCAGTCATATTATGAAGAAAGATGATCAAATACTGTGCTGCATTCGGGTGCAAGGAAAAATTTGTCAAAGGAGGACTTCTAACATTTCACAAATATGTATATACATTTAAATATTATTAATATATTAACATAATATTAAATTAATTGATTTTTTAATGTCCAAAATTAAAAATTTTTGCATAGGCATAGATGTTATGTACAGTTTTTTTTGCAAATTTGAGCCTTAATAAAGGATTGTGAGGATTTATTTGGGCACTCATGGGTTTAACTTTTTCTTGATTGATGTATTTTAGATTATTTATTTCAAACTTTTGGGAATTGTGAAAGAAATTTAGATTTTAGCCTAGAAAAAGTATTTGGCGCGATTTGGCGAAGTCTGCTAAATCTCTCAAACATGCTTTACTATTTATTCTTCACGGGCTGAAATTTCCAGGCTTGGGCACGGCCCGAGCAGTACAATTTTTTTAGCCCAACACGGTATAAAAGATAAAACCTCAACCCGAGTCCGGCTCGGCCCGACTGAATTTCTACAAAACATGCCGATATTTCTGAAGCAATATTATTCTCCAATTAAAATTCTTCAAAAAGCCCATTTACTTATATGCATAGATTTTATTTTCGGATTATGTTCTATTTGCATGAAATTCAAAATATCAACAACATTAATGATCAATTAGACTATTACATACATAAACACTGATTAAAAAAATTGACTTAGACAATTACATTTAAATGAATATTTGGTAATAGAAGAAAAATCCGTTATAAACAGGTCCCATTCTTTGCAGCTAAATTTAAGTTATTCATGCTTCTGATTAAAAAAGTTTTTTTAAAACAGTAATACCAGAAATGATTTTTTTTAATTAACGTGTCATCATACTATATTATAATTATACAGTATTATATTTGCATATTAGTACTATAAATGTATTGCAGTAGTATATTTTTATAATATTTGAAATTATGTGTATCATGCAGAACATAATTAAAAAACGTTTGTGCCATAAATGTTTAGTGCTCAACTTAGCTGAAAATCGGTGAAAATATTATAAATTTTGAGATAAAATTTATAATTTAAGTTATTCATGCTTCTGATTAAAAAAAAAAAAAGTTTTTTTTAACAGTAACACGAAAAATGATTTTTTTTTAAAATTAATGTGTTATCATACTATATTATAATTATACCGTATTATATTTGCATATTAGTACTATAAATGTATTGCAGTAGTATATTTTTATAATATTTGAAATGATGTGTATCATGCAGAACATAATTAAACAAGTTGGAAATTTACGTCAAACGTGACAAATGAGGTGCGTTCGTACTATAGCTGGTTATATAAATATTCAGATCTTGATGATTTTTAATTCTGTGAAATGAATTATATCGTCTGTAGATTAATTTCTGTAACAAAATAAGTATCTCGGTCGCTTGACGATTCAACCTCGGAAGCTCCTGTAACAAGAAAGCACCGATTTTGAAAAATAAAATTCAAATTTCTTAATAAATATTTTTATTAATATCTCCTAAAGTTTTGATTCGATTTTAATAAAATTTGAAATGTCTCGACAAAATTCTGCAAAGATAATATATCTTAAATTCCAAACCATTCGGTTGGGTAGTTTTTGCGTTGTTATATGCGGACGGACGGACAGACAGATGGACAGACGGACAGACAGACAGACGGACGGACCAAGCGACGACAATAGGTGCTTACGTATTTATATAATTACGAACGCACCTAAAAACGTTTGTGCCATAAAGGTCTAGTACTCAGTCTAGCCGAAGATTCTGAGATTGAAATCTAGAAAAACATATGTATTAAAAAAAGTCTATTATGTATCTTCTTAACATAGTATAAAACAAAGTCGCTTTTTCTGTCCCTATATCCCTATGCACGCTTAAATCTTTAAAACTACGCAACGGATTTTGATGCGGTTTTTTTTAATAGATAGAGTGATTCAAGAGGAAGGTTTATATGTATAATAACATCCATTAAATAGTGGAGAAATACTGTTATTTTTGAGGTTTTTAATGTGATGTCGTAAATAATTTCATTTTTTCCGCTTATACATTGCAAACGCAGGCTGAACCCTACAAGATTTATCAAAATAATGTACTAATTATTGTACACATTAAAAAGGTCTACAAAAAACACAAAGAGATGAAGGTTTTCAAGGTTAACCCGAAGCAAAGCGAGGGAGGGCCGCTAGTTTTAATAATAATTTGCTACACACTTATATTTTCTTTTGTGTACGGTATCTTAACATAGTATAAAACAAAGTCGCTTTTTCTGTCCCTATATCCCTATGTACGCTTAAATCTTTAAAACTACGCAACGGATTTTGATGCGGTTTTTTTAAATAGATAGAGTGATTCAAGAGGAAGGTTTATATGTAGAATAACATCCATTAAATAGTGGAGAAATACTGTTATTTTTGAGGTTTTTAATGTGATGTCGTAAATAATTTCATTTTTTCCGCTTATACATTGCAAACGCAGGCTGAACCCTACAAGATTTATCAAAATAATGTACTAATTATTGTACACATTAAAAAGGTCTACAGAAAACACAAAGAGATGAAGGTTTTCAAGGTTAACCCGAAGCAAAGCGAGGGAGGGCCGCTAGTTTTAATAATAATTTGCTACACACTTATATTTTCTTTTGTGTACAGTATAAAGTATAATTTGAAAATGGAACGGATATGTGTTGAATTTTATATTTTCTTACACAAATATATTAAAATTGTCTTTTTGTAAAAATAAAAATATTTTAATAGTTTATTTATTTTTTCTGTGTTTCTAGGTTGTTAAGTTTAAATGTCATTTATTATAGACATGATGATTCTTGATATTTAAAATCAATTTACGGTGAAAAATTTTATTATCTTTCTAATAAGAATTTTATTTATTTAGGAATAATTAACTGTTTTTCTCATATAACTGCTAATAATAGATGAAAACAATTTGCATATTTGATGAGTATTATATTTTGCAATAACTTATAAATAAACTCTTAATATTTCGAAACTATCCGGTATCAATTCAGTCTTTGCTAAAACAATATTACAACTAAAAATTGTGAAGAAATATAACATTTTCATAATATGCATAAAAATAAATGTTTCTGTCGCCTCGACTTTTATTTTTAGGAAAAAAGGCCAAATATGGTAACCTTTCGTCACGTGACTGGTGTCAAAATTCTCCCAATGTTTGACCCTCTCTTCATAGGGCGAAAACACTGAATGCTCCCTCCATCTAATATCTGCTCTAAGGTGAAATGTTCAGATTTCTCCCGTAGTGAAAGGCTATATAAGGATTTATTTTCCCGTAAGCTAAACGTTAATGAGAGGTTGGCGCCTATGTAAAATTACGAATTCGTACCGGAAATTTCGAAAGAAGAATTTTTATTTTTTGTAATCACGAAATGTCTGTAATTAAATAAAGTAAATATTTCTATTAGTATTTTCTGGTATGAGTTCGAACTTTCTAAATAAAATAAAATTCCGGTAGTTTTAACCAGGCAGTGAACGTGTTAAATATGCATTTCAAAGCATGCAAAATTGAAACAGTAAAACTGATTGAAAAGATAAATTGTTAATCAGTCAGTTATTCAATAAATTATGCTTTGTTAAATACGTATTGAATAGTTTTATATAGATGGAACTTTTGTTACACAGGGAGATTTCTAAAGTCTCTATACATTCTTAAGAAATGGGTCTTTAGTTCTTTGCTTGTTATCTGATAGAATGCTTTCAAGAGAAGAAAAAAATTGACATTGTTTGTGCTTGTTTACAACCCCTTTACTGGTAACGGAATTATTTGTTACTCATTGCTGGGAAAATATGAAGTTAAGAAGAATTTTATTTTTATCCAATCTGATGCACGGACAGAAATGACAAACGCTTGTCAGTCCGTTTTTTTTTTTTTTGAGGCAAGACTTCAGACTTTGACTTCTAAAAATAGGCAATATAATTTAAAATTTTATTTCAACTATCCTATTTTCCTTGATTATGTTTTCGCACACTGTGTTTTATTTAAGGCTGTTCTCAAATCCAAACTAATTATTTTTTGACGCATCTCTGAAGTCAGCTTTACTCGTAAACGTAAAAACTTCAAGTTCCCTTATTCAGAAATTACGAAATAGAATAGAATTTGGCATTTTTTGATAAACGCCAAAGATATTTCAGAAAATTATGTCAAGTTGGGGTTTTGAACCAAATTTCTGGATACGACAGCCCAACACGGTGAAGACTCTTCTACGTCAATTGTATTTACTAATTAACAGGGAGTTTCACGTAACGTATTAATGGTTCTAACGCAATAACAATTTATCTTATTATGTTAAATAACGCCCATCGCTTGTGATGCATCTTAACCCCTTGATTACGAGTTGGGAAATGTGTCAAATGTCCCAGTGTACATTTTTTTTAATTCTATTCATATCACTTTTTGAAAAATAATCTCTTCCATAAACTTATTCTCGGAAACAGAAACAGTAGATTGTTTCAATGGGATTCCCGGTTATTAACAACTCCACTCCCTGTATATGAGTATTTGTGTATCACATCTTAAAGTAGCCATGAAAAAAAAAAGAGTATAAAAGTAGCAAAAATGCACTGTAAAATGAAAGAAAAGCAAAGGATTTCACCGTCCACTGCATCAGCCAATTCGAAATAAGTAAGATGGCCAATCAAGATCAGCTTGCGTAAAGCAACCAATCAGATTTAATTTGAAGTTTAAGAATGGAAGGAGGAGGAGAAAAAAAATAAAAAAATGAGTAGAAAAGTATTAAATAAGAAAAATTTCGTAGGAAAATAAGTAAATAAATAGATGATGAGAAAAGATGTTAAACTGTTTCTAAAGTAGAATCGTTCGCAATAAAGGCAAAGTATAGCATGAAGAGCGTAAATCTATCCCAGTTTTTTTTTTAAAGGCAGTTTTCATTGCCATGCATTTAAATATAGTTAATTTACAGTTAGTATAAGAATGAGTATAGGAAATACATAGTTTTTTTCCAAGAGAAATCTACTACAAAGAAATTGTTTTATAAATTGCGGTGGAATTCAATATAAAAATAGTTGCCAGTGTGGCCTCCTTTGTTTATTCAGAAAATTCGCATTCATACCGAGAATTTCGAAAGAAGAATTTTTACTTCATTTAATCACTAAATGTCTTTACTAAATAAAGCTAAAATTACTATTTGGAAAGAATTTGGAATTTCTGAATAAAAAAGGAAACCAAACTGGGGCAACCGCTCTGGTCCGTAATCAAAGGGTTAACATTGTTCTTCTTTCAATCATCAACGGAATGCCGCATTTCTAATAGATAATTTTCTTACAAAAACTTCGAAAAATGGTATTATTATTTTTAAATGTAAGAGATTACAAATTTGTAATTATTTTAAAATCATTTCAATAAAATTATTCTCATAACAAACAAACAACATAAAAATAAATAAATAAAACGAAGAGTGTAAAAGGATATAATGGAAAAATAAATAAAAATTTGACGAAAGGAGTTTTATACATTTGTAATGTTTTATCGAATTAGAAAACCAACGACTGACGTGACTTCGTAAAATGATTTTTTTATTACGTTTGCGACGAAATAAAGATAAAAGTTAGAACCATATTTTATGTTTATTTTTATTTTATTTTTATTTATTTATTTTTTTTTACAATGCCTATAAAAGAATTTTAAAACATCAAATAAAAGTTCATAATATCGATCTCGGAATTTCTAAGATGAACATTGTAATTAAAAAACATTATATGATTCTCATTATTTGTATTGTGTTCGCTCGTAATATTAGGTCATCTGGAAAATTCTGCGATTTTTTGATATTTTGAGTCCAGAAAGGCCACATTCCCACCGGAATTTTCGAATACCTGAAGAAAGTGCTTTTATTTATTTTGAAATAAATTTGTTTGTAAATTCTGATGACATTCAATCATTTCAAAATTATCTGAACAGAAGTATACCGCAGAAGTTTCCTGATGACCCTATACATTGCAGTGTACTTACATTGTCATGCACACAAAGTTGAACAGCACAATTTCAAAAATATTTTCTTAATATATGCCATTAATTCTTTTTTTGTTAACACTTATTTCGAATAGTAATATTTGCCTTTTTGAATTGCAGATTTCTGCGACTAAATACTGAGAAGATTTCTGCTCGGAAGTAGTGGCATAAGAACCCCACAATTACCGCTATTAGGTCCGCTACTGGTGTAGACAAAATTTATTATCTCGATAAATCCACTAACCAGAAAGATAAATTTGGGGATTTTATTTCATGAATATTTAAATTGATTTCTTTTTTTCTATAAAAGAGTTTTAAAGATCATTTATGTTAAAAAGGGACAAAAATTCAAACACTGAATATCTCAGATGACTATAATTTATAATATATTAAGTACTGTTCGTATATTGCATTACTTTTTTTTGTGGCATCAAAGTGTATTTATATTTCCACGCATGCAGCGAAAATTCTAGATTATTTTCTAGATTTTAGATTTACAGCTAGAAGGTATTTTGTAAAATGATATAATGAAACAATTCAATAAATAGTAATTTGTCGAAAAGAGCCTTACATGTTTCTTATCTTTCAAACGAATAGAAAATTCAACAACTGATATGGATTGGTAAAATAAGAGTTTTATTACGTTTGCGAGAAAATGGAGTTAAAGTAAAACATAAAATTTGGGATTCTATTTAATATATTTTATAGATTAACTTCTGTCTATAAAAGAATTATAAAAGGTAAAATAAAAATTCTTTTAAGTTAAAGGAGTACTAAAACTCTATCTGTGATCTGAGATCAACATCGTAATTTTTTTCAAAAAAAAAAAAAAAAATGTATTGCATACTGCATCAAGTGTTACTTTTATTGCACTGTGTTGGTTAATTATGCATTGCAGTGCATGCGAAATTAAACAGTAAAAGTGATTGATAAGATGAATTAATAATCAGTCAGTTAGTCAATAAATTATGCTATGTTTTAAATACGTATTGAAATGTTTTATATAACTGGAACTATTGTTACAGAGGGTGTTTCGAAGGCCTCTATACATTTTTAAGAAATGGGTTTTTAATCAACTTTCTTTGCAGGTTTTCTGATAGAATGATTTCAACAGAATAAAAAATAGGCATTGTTTGTGCTTGTCTATATGTATGAACAGGTGCAGGAGGACTTCGTTCACAAATTCAAAAAACAGTCTCTATCACAGTAGCTATTGAAAGCTTGGTAAACAAATTCAAGCAAACCAGTAATGTTAAAGATGAAGACAGATCACTAATAAAATCACATGTTAAGCAAAGAGTACTAGAAGCGGTTGCACATAACCCAAGTCATTTATGTGAATACTCAGATGGGAGCTCTCTATTTGTGCATTAATCATTATCATTACCCCATTCAAATTGTGCATAAACTTGACATTTAAAACTGTACACCTTGGCAAGTTATGTGTTACAATTTACTGGAAGCTGTGGAGAATGACAACTTAACGAGGGTGAAATCTTTCTGCAGCCGTTCGTACGTTATTTTATGTAGACAAACACAAACAATGGCTATTCCTTCTTCTGTTGAATGTATTCTACCAGATCACTTACAAAAAAACTTGGATTTAGAACCTATACCTCAAAATTGTATAGAGACTTTATAAACTATAAAATGAGATAATGAAAAGATAAACAGTGGTCTACCTATAGGACTTCATATGTTAATATTGATACACGAATGAAGAATCGAACGACTGACACAGAGTACGTGCTGTTCTAGCTCAATTCTTGTATAAAACTTTTTGCCTTATTTAATCTCAGAAAATCTGTACAAATCCTGCGATCCAATGTGATGATTATGAATACTGATATTTAATTATTCAATAGAAATTATCTAATCTCTGAAATGATGGTGCCAGATTGCTTGGAAATTCCGAGGCAATTCCAAGGATTTCACTCATCAATTTGTAAAATTAAATTTTTATCATGTTTGGAGAAATAAATCATGGCTCAGAGATAAATGTTGGACTTCCTTTTTATGTGCTTTTTTACGATCAACTTTTTTACGAAAAGGATTTAGGATGCAAAATGAATTTTATTCAAGTTAAACATGGATTGTAAATTGTTTCCTTCATTTCTAAATTGAATATCATGAACTGTTCTTTTCGCTATATTGATTTTATTCTGTCTGTAATATATGATGAATTAAATGTAATAAATATTGTAAATTTAAAATTTTTATTTTGGGAACACAAACAATCACCTGTTTACTTTTGTTTTTCAAGTAAAAAAAAGTATATAGATGAAACCACAATTTTCAAAAAATAAAATTTAATAATTTGTTTTGTTCCTGTGTACTACATATGCGATTGCATTTATAAATTAAAATTTCTGGTTCAAAAAATGATTTCTTTTTTTAACCGAAAGTTTGACTGGTATGCAAACTGACGGCAGATTATAAAATGAAACTGCATTCTTTAAAAGTATATAAAAGTCATGATGTGGCGTGCCTTTAATTTATTCTCCAAAACTCTCGGGTGATTTCCTTTTTAACATAAAATGAAATAAAAGACTTTTGGGGTTATTAAGCAGCTTTGTAAACTGGCAACATTTTTCAAAAACGACAAAGTTTAGAAAATCTGATCTCAAAATTCCCCATAAAAATCTTTTTATTTTTGTAATTGTAAAAAAAAAAAGAATTCGAAAAAGAACGTAAAAAGATAAGAAGTTAAAAAAAAAAAAAATAATAAATACCAATTTGTTGAAAAAGGTTTCATATGCTGATAGTAAAAATTCAACAATTTTAGTAAATTTTTAATAAGTATCGAGCTTTCGAGAAAGAACGTTGAGGGTTTAAGGGAAGTGCTTGGTATTGGATTTTTACATATAATGTATTTTTTTACACAACACTTTTTAGAAAAATCCAGATTTGAAGAAGGTCTCTAAAAATATACAGCGCGAATAAAAAATTGTCAGCAAAACCAAGTATATATAATTTCTATTTTGAGGTTTTCTAGAGAGCATAAAAACTAATTTAGGGTGGTCCAATCCAAGCACTTTATGTAGCAGCAATTTGATAAATTTTATTTTTATATTTAATCCTTTAATATAGGATGTAGCTGAGAAGCCATAACTAGCTTTTTTCACACATACTAAAATGTTACCCAAAATACAAATTTGATAAAAACGGCATAGAAGGAAAACTCGTCAAACATAATTTGAAAACATTCCTAACAGAACTTTCATTTTAATGTGATATAATGAGCATATAAATAAAATTGGAAAAATTCTATGCCGACAATTCTATATCGGAACTTTTGTAATGTTCATTTTAATATTTATACGAATATTATAAAAATCTACATCGAGTATAAAAGCACTGAAAAAATTTGTAACAGTAAAAATACTTTATAACAATTGAATAAAATATACTTGTTATTGTCTAAAACAACTTTAATACATTATAAAAATCATCACTATCTACAATTTTTGATGTAGGCTTGTTCTTCAGAATACAGCAAACATTAAAATGATAATGAAAGAAAAAATACAAAATTTTTTCCGCCCTAACGATGTGATTTTTATACATTTTATCCCGGAGAATGAATCTTTTTCTATAATACGTAGTTTTTCATATTTTTATAGGTTTTTCAGGAATTGGAGCAGCCTCAGTTTTAGCCACAACTATTTCGAAACAATAAATTTTGCTTTAGATTTCTCTTGCAAATGTTGTGGAACTCTACTTCACTGCAAAGTTCTATACGCTCCATGGAAATATGAATTAAGAGGAATTGACATATCCTTAAAATGGTGAAGTTTCAACCGAATCGGTTACCCAGTTCCTGATTACTATCTGAGCAAACTTCTACCAGTAAATTTGAATAGAAATTTGGAAGTTTGCTCTTGCCGGCAGCAGTCCCTAACTGCTGCCCGTCATATTATGACAAAATAAACAGATATTTTAGGTGCATAAGGTGTTTAACCCTTAAACGCCTAGAGTATCAAATTTGCAACACTTTTTATTTAACTTTTAATAAATAAATCAAGTTTTTCTTAACCACTATATTTATATCGAAATATTAATCTTGTAAACATCAGATAAATATGCTACTAAATAAAGTTAAAAATGTATATCTTAAAATTTCTGGTGTCTAATCCTTAACCCCTTCAGGGACAAAGTACTCTTGTAGCTAAAATATTGAAATAATTGATTGACATCAGGATACATGAACGAATATATTTTAAAATATGTAAAAGCTTTTCCTCGTGTACCTTATAAATTCAAAATTTTATTATAAAATTCTGGTGTCTTTGTGGCATTTTGGGATTAAATTTAAGTGGTATATATAATATACCGGTGCCGTTCAAGGGGTTAACCCTTCAATGTATGAATTTATTTTTAGAATTGTATTGATTTTTACTTATATTAAGTAGTAGACACCAGAAATTTTAAGATATATTTAAAAGTTTGTTTAGTACAGTGGTTCCCAACCTTTTTTTAGCCGCGCCCCACCTAAAATCTGTAAAATGATGATGCCCCCCGTCTCCCTATAACATATAATTCTTATAAAATTTTAAAAGAATTTTCTCCTGATAGAGTCAAAAGCATTTAACAATGATCCTGAAACGTGCCGAAGTTAATGGATGAATCAAATATTTTTTATAATCATCTGATACACCTCGTAGTTTACTGGCACACAGTCGCCAGGTATGCGTGATGTATAGAGTGCTCGGATCCTTGATTAGAAAAATCAATAATCTTGAATAAAACATTTTTGCCTTATTTAATCGCAAAATTTCTGCGATTAAATTACGCAAAAATTTCTAATCAGAATAAAACGTGATAAAAGATTCTGTAAAGGAGGGTCGTCAAGTAATTGTTAAATATACACGTGAATAGTTTCATGTGTAAAATTGATTTTCATGTGACATATTGCAGTGCGACTCATTCAATAAATAATCGAAAAAGTTGTTTAAAATTCTAAAATACTTATAAATCAGAAAAATTATTAAGAATTTTTAAATATATTAAAGGTATCTAAATAGCTTTAAAAGTTTTCTCTATAATTATTCTGGTAGACATGTATTTAAAACTTTTGAATGGGTTACTTTTTAAAAATTGAATAAAAAACTTATTTTTTTTAAAATATTTTTTTGAAATTTGAATGTGTAACTTTTATTTCCAGTGTACAACATTACTATTAGAAAAACAATTCAGATGGTATGAGTTCACAGAAATTCCGAATTATCCCCTTGAAAAGTTAAATTGCCCCCTGAAAAGTCAAATTGCCCCCCTGTGGGGCGTACGCCCCTCGTTGGGAACCACTGGTTTAGTACCATATTTACGGGAATTTTACTGGATTAATATTTTGATATAAATATAGTGGTTGCGAAGAACTTAATTTATTTATTAAAAGTTAAATAAAAAGTGTTGCAAATTTGATACTCTAGGCATTTAAGGCTTAAAAAAAGCGAAAAACTTTCTTAAAATTTACTGGCGGAAGTTTTCCGCGGTGGTAATCCGGCTCTATTGATCCGGGCCGTAATCAAATAATAGCCGCCATTTTGTAACAACATCCCCAGTTTCTTCAGTCGCAACTCGTAGACACTACACTATTTGAGTCCTTTTTTTCATAATTGCCAGTTTGGTCTCTTTTTTTCTTTATAAATTCCGAATTCATACCGAAAAATCTAAAACAAAAATTTTTATTTTATGTAATCACAAATTTTTTTTTTTTTTCATTAAATAAAGTAACAGTTACTGTTCGGAAAATTTGGTGTGAATTGGGAATTTTTGAATAATAAAGGATTTCAAACTGTCAATCCTGGCTTCTAATCCTAGTCTCTTCGAGTAATTTCCATTTTTATATAAAATGGAATAAAAAAAGTTTTATTAAGAATCTTTCGAAGGTGGCATCATTTTTCAGAAAACGATAAAACGTAGAAAATTGGATTTCAAAATTCTCCATTAAAATCTTTTCAATTTTAAAATCCAAAAGAAAAACATGGAGGTGGAAAACAAAAGGACATGATTAAAAACATAAATATCAATTTGCTGAAAGGTGTTTCATGTGATTGTGTATAGAAAAATTCAAAGAATGTTCTAAATTTTTTATATGGAAGGCGTATCACGTTTGCGAAAGACAAATAATATGTCACAGCATGGATATATTTGGTATTGTGTTTAAATTGTTAGGAAGCATTTTAAACAGTTTGGTTTATGAGAAAGAACATTGAAAGTATTGAGAAAATACTTATTATTAGTTTTCATATAGAAAATATTATATTTTACACAATACTCTTTTTCTAAAATGCAGATATGTAAAAGGTATCGAGTATTTCATTAGTTAGTAACATAGGGTTCATACTCTCTTTGAATATAATACCACTATTTCTGAATAGTAATTTTCGCTTTATTTAATTGCAGAATTTCTGAAAATAAATATGGGGAAGAATTCCATTTGGAAATAGTGCAGGGTGCGTGCGCTTTTACCACAATTTTTCAATGGAATTTTTCGCTTTATTTAAATGTAGAAAAGTATTACAAATCCTACAATTAAACTACGCATCTACAATTACGGCTATTTAAATATTCAATTGAAAAATTATTTTAAAAAAATTGTGGCAAATAGTACGAACTCTGTAGTAGTACTCAAATTAACAAAAAGTACTAATCCTGTTTTAACATCCTGTGGAACCCCCAGTGTGTAGGAAAATACTGTGCTGTAAAACATAGTTAACCCATTCGTTGCCAACCGCGAGTATGCTCGTGGTTTTTCAATCTAAGTTACGAATTCGTTACGGAAATTTCGAAAGAAGAATTTTTATTTTATGCAATCACGAAATGTCTGTAATTAAATAAAGTAAATATTGCTGTTAGTAAATATTAATTTTGAGCTTGGTGCGATATAATTAAAGTAAAAATAAAATACAACGTTAAAACACCAGTATAATTGAATCTACAGCATACCGGTTTCGGTAGCATGTAGCATACCCTCCTCAGTGCTGAAGAAAATGGAAATTTGCTCATATATATAGAAATGATAGAGGATTCAAGTGACAAGTTTATTAACCAATCCTATCGATTTTCCTATTGGATGTTGCCTAGCACCCTCCATTTTCCTATTGGCTAATAAATCTGTCACTTGAATCCTCCATTATTCCATTTCCTATCTATTTTCCTATTGGCTGTTTGCCTGGAACCCTCCATTTTCCTATTGGTTAATAAGCTTGTCACTTGAATCCTCTATCATTTCTATATATATGAGCAAATTTCCATTTTCTTCAGCACTGAGGAGGGTATGCTATATGCTACCGAAACCGGTATGCTGTAGATTCAATTATACTGGTGTTTTAACGTTGTATTTTATTTTTACTTTAATTGCTGTTAGTATTTTCTGGTATGAATTCGAACTTTCTAAATAAAATAAAATTTCGGTAATTTTAACCCGGCAGTGAACGTGTTAAACAGCATACCACACAGAATTTTCATTTTATTAATTAGCGTAGAAAAAAATTATAATAACGCTGTGCACCTGATTTTATAGTTGTATTTTCGTAATGTACATTTTTATCTGTAAAGGGGAAAAAATATAAATCAATGTTAAGTATAAAAATTCGTAACGAATTCGAAGCAGTTATAAACTATTTCAAAAATTTTAGTAAAATATATTTGCTACTTTCTAGAACTACTTTAATAAACTATAAAATATAACTATATATACATCTGTTGAAATAATGGCTCTTCATTTTCAAAATAGAAAAAACTCCAAGCTACTACTGCAAGAGCGAAAACAAGACTTTTTCTTGCAATAAAGTTGTGATTTTGTATATATTTTATACTGGGAAAAAATTAAGGAATGCGTAGCTTTTTATATCTTTTAGAAGTTCCTCAGAAATTCTCAAGTGATTTCCATTTAATATAAAGTGAAATGAAAAACTGTTTTATTAAACAGCTTTGTGAAGTGGCATCATTTTTCAAAAAACGACAGAGCGTAGAAAATTGGATTTCGAAATTCTCCTTTAAAACATTTTCAGTTTTAAAATGCCGGAAGAAAAAGGAATCGATGAGGAACATAAAAAGAAATGATGAAAAAAATAAATACCAATTTGTTGAAGGGAGTTTCACGTGTTTTTTGTTATTCTTGCGTATAGGAAAGTTCAACGATTGTACTAAATTTTTAATATGGAAGTTGCATTGGATTTACGAGAAGGCACGTCGACAGCTTAGAGATAATACTAGTTTTGTGTTTAATATATTTATCTCACAACATTGTTGTTTAAAATGAATATTTAGGAAAGGTACAGAATAGTTTCGATTTAACGATTTCTGCAATTTAAGATAAATTTTAGTGGTTTAGATTCCTCATTAATTATTTTTATATTGAATGGTCGTCGTTTTAATGATAGTTTTCCTCTAATTAACGTTAATTTTAATGAATTTCAAGTATTTTAAACCTTTTTTAAGTTACAAGATGTGTCCGTTTTTTTTTTTACTTTCTTCTATCTTTCTATTATCCTTCTTATCTTTCTATCTATCCTATGTTTAACGATAATTTTGATGAATTTCAAGTATTTTAAACCTTTTTTAAGTCACAAGATGTGTCTGTTTTTTTTGTTTGTTTTTTTACTTTCTTCTATCTTTACAAGAAAAAAGTGTTAGATTCAGGAAAAATTTCGACTTCCGGTTTTTGGTGGATTTATTAGAGATAATACTAGTTTTGTGTTTAATATATTTATCACACAACATTTTTGTCTAAAATGGATATTTAGCAAAGGTACAGAATCGTTTCGATTTAACGTTTACTGCAATTTAAGATAAATTTCAGTGGTTCGGATTCCCTCTTAATTATTTTTATATTGAATGGTCGTCGTTTTAACGATAGTTTTCCTCTATTTAACATTAATTTTGATAAATTTCAAGTATTTTAAACCTTTTTTAAGTTACAAGATTTGTTTATTTTTTACTTTCTTCTATCTTTACAAGAAAAAAGTGTTGGATTCACGAAAATTTTCGACTTTCGATTTTTGGTGGATTTATTAGAGATAATACTACTTTTGTGTTTAATAGATTTATCACACAACATTGTTGTTTAAAATGAATATTTAGGAAAAGTACAGAATAGTTTCGATTTAACGTTTTCTGCAATTTAAGATAAATTTTAGTGGTTTGGATTCCCTATTAATTATTTTTTTATTGAATGGTCGTCGTTTTAATGGTAGTTTTCTTCTATTTAACGAAAATTTTGATGAATTTCAAGTATTTAAAACTTTTTTTAAGTTACAAGATTTGTCTGTTTTTTACTTTTTTCTATCTTTACAAGAAAAAAATGTTGGATTCACGAAAAATTTAAACTTTCGGTTTTTGATGGATTTAAAATGTGCTGGACACGATTTGACTGTTTTTAGAAAATATCTGTCCGTGAGTCTGTGTGTCTGTTTTAATATGACACACATTTTGTGGGCGCTCTGCCTAAAGAAATAATGCACGGAATTAAATCAAACCAAACGGCCACTACCCTGACTACTTTGCCCGTTTGGGAGCCATGACAAAAAATACCCTCTACAGTGGAAACTAATGAACAGTCAGTGACCACTCACCCACCAATGTGAAGCTGAAAACAGGCTCTTTCCTTACCCATTCAATAAATAAATGCCAGTACAACAGGTTTTTGTTAATTGTATGTAATATAAGTCACTTACCTTAGATCACTAACTTCAAAAACTTGAAGACACGCTCTAAAATCATGAAACATGGAACCACCTTGTTCAACGATTATCTGGTTATTCACTGCCATCAAACGAAATAGTTTGACCATAAACCACGGAATGCCAGCGCTCTGGTGATGTCATTATATAGGATGACCACGTTGCCCACCCTGGCCACTTTGCCCTTCCTTTCCTCTATTTACTACATAAAAGAAACAAATATACCATTTTGGTTGAGATTTTGGTGATCGCATGTTTTCACTTAAAACACAACGTGCTCAGTTTCTCATGAACAGGTTCCCACATGCGATTACATTTTAAAACTTTGAATACCATTATTTTCCAACTATTATCTTCCTGTTAGTATTTTAGTGTATTCATGAACATACCACAGATGTGAACTATGGAACATAAATATGCTGGGTCATAGCATTTTCGTTTCTCCCTATCTTTATATTTTGTGATTATAAACTACACTTGAAACGTTTGTGGTCTGGAATCTACCTCTGGTAACGATTCCAGTTCTGCCAAAATCTCAGATTTGAAGAAAGAAAAAAGCCATAAAAGATCTCTGCTTCTACGGATCGATATGCAGTTCATTTTAACAAATTTTTATTTTGTTTTCCTGTTATTAAATCATTTTGATTTCTTCCTCGATTCTTTTAGAATTTCAAAAGTAAAAAGATTTCATAATCAAATTTCCAACGCATAGTCTTTTCTAAAATAATAATGATAGCACTATTTTCAGTTCACAACAAACAGGTTTTTGTTTGTTTCATTTTATATTAAAAAGGAAATCAATGAGAACTTTAAGAGAAGCATAAATTAAAGGCACAACATAGATTTTGAAAAACATATTTATTCATTTAGGTTTATTTAAAAATTATTTCTAAATTTTCCTTGAGTTTTTGAAGACTAAAGTTGAAAGGTATGGTCAGGGACATATTCTTATCACGTAGAACATGCACAAACGATCACCAGTATTTGAGAATAGTAATTTTTCCCGTTATTGAATCGGAAATATATCAGGCCAAAACGGAAATAAATCTTATGGTAGAAAATTTCATGTGTTCCACGCGTCCATAATACGGCACTGGGTTTGATACTCCCCAATACTAAATCTCAATATATTCGTTTAAAAAGTAAAAATAAATTATAAAGAAAAGGTATTCATTTTCTGTATATTGTGTTAAAACTTATTTGTTACATGAACTCACATTGAATTATGTTAAAGAGAAAAATGCTGATAAAAAAATAAAATAGGTAATAAAAGAAAAGAAAGAAAACCATGATTTTCCGATTTTTTTTTTCTTAAACATTTATTTATTTTTTTAAATCAAATCTGTCTCGTATATTTGAAACAAAAGTATGTGTGTTTAAAAATTTTTTGCTTATAATGTTTCGCTATATTTATTTATGAACTTTTTGAAAAACAAAAAAACTGGAAATAAAGCAATATTTTATTTAATAAGTTTTTTCCTTTTAATCAAAAAGCTGTGTGTAAAAAAAAAAAAAAAAAAGTTTATAAAACTGGTTAACACTTTAAAACCAATACAAATAATAGCTCTAAGTTGTGATATGCTTTTACTTTTACGTAAAAATGATACACTTTCCTTATAAAAATTCACTAGAGTCGATGAATTTTCTTATATGGGCAAAAATCACAAACATATGAAGCCCCTTACAGCAAATTGCTGTGTATTTTTTTCGTTATATCCTTTTTCATTTTATCTCGAGTCTTTTGAAATTACTAAAATGAAAAGACTTTTAAAAAGAATTTCGGAATCCAATTCTCTACATTGTTTCGTTTTTAGAAAAATTATACCAGTTCACAAGGCGGTTTATTGAAACATTTTTTTAAAAATTTAATTTCATCTTAAAATGGAAATCGTACGAAATTTTGAGAAAATAATAAATTAGAGTTACACTAGACTTTTTAAAAATAATTAAGTTTTACCTCAATGTATAAAGTCTTTTTATCTTTCATTTTTCAAAAGAGAAGTCGAAAGCTGAGGTATTTTAACACTTAACAGTCGGGGTTTTTTTCTCTGTCTTTCTCTGTTCCCGGGCATATTTTTAACACACTTGGGGGCTCAGCCCCCTACTCACTAACGTTCGCCAACCCCTCCTAAATTGCTAAACAATTCACATTGAGACCGCTACGCGATCAACGCGAGCGCTACGCGATCTACGCGCTTCGCTCGCCCCTTTTTATTTTTCAGCAATTCTAGCCGGAATAAGTTCTACTATAAAACATTTGAACATATGAAATTGACAATTTTTTCAATGTAAAAAAGTAATTCTCCGTTGAAAACAGAACTAAAAATGCATTTAGTTGGCGCTACCAATGGGCATATAAATAATTTAAATACTATGAAAAAAGGATCTAGGAAACATAATTAGTTTAAACTTATTGCACGACAATTTTTTTATTGTAAAAAAGTAATTCTCTGTGGAAAACACAACTAAAATGCATTTAGTTGTCGCTACCAATGGACATATAAATCATTAAAATACTATGATTAAAATACTATGGTTTTGTGAAACTTCTTGTATAGCCACTGCATTGAGTGGTTCAACTTTTTTTTTGCCCTTTAGCGACTCCCTAAGTGAGCTATGACTTATTTGACTGGCACATTCAACAGAAATTAATATACGTTCAGTAAAAATATGATTATCTCGATTTTTGAAAATTTTGACTTACTCCACTGTCATTCTAACTGTGTTCGTACAGCTCCTAGAATTTTGCGACCAGGAAATTCTTCGGTACCAGTATTTTATTACAGAAAATCTCTGCTTATAAGAAGGCGAAGTTTCACCAGTTTAACCTAGATTTCTTTTTCTATAAAGAAAATACTGGTGAAACTCCTGGAAAATTCCCTGATCCGTACGAACCCTGTTCTAACCTCCTTCATAAAAGACGTGTATTCACACAATTCTACGTGGACCGTCCTAGGAAGTCAGAATAGAAAAACATAAATTTACGTGACACGTGCGTTGTTAAAAAACTTCGACATATTCCTATGTTAAACGCAATAATAAGAAAACACATAAACGTTTTGGAATACACGGTGTCACAATTTTACTCTTTAATATTTTACACTGTTCCAGCGTTGCCAGTAGGCTACTTTAAAAAAAATTCAGATTGCTTAGTTGGGAATCACTTTTTATAAGTAGAAATATTCGCCGTAAGTAATGAAAGGTTAAATAATGTGAGAATAAGACCAATTAGACTATTTTAAAAAAAGTGGTGGGAATCAAACAATCTGAATAATAGCAAGTTGGAAATTGTACGTTAAACGTGACAAATGAGGTGCGTTCGTTTCGTGCTATAACTAGTTTTACAATGTAAAAAATCATCGTTATTATTTCAGTGAAATTAATTATATCGTTTGCTATGAACGAAATGAGGATCGCTTTTCTTTCTTATTACGAATGCCACGTTTACAGATGCGAATTTTTTTTCTACACCAGACACAGCTGTAAATTCACCATGGAGATCTTGCTTTGCGAATGGTTGCTGTATGGTTAATATTTCTATGACTCACGATGAATGAATATTTTGTTTATCTACTTTAATGGATTGAAATATTCGGCTGTTAATTTAATTTTCACTGAAGTTATCTCAGAATCTATATATTTTTGAATGTAACTCATCTCTCAAGCAAACGATTTTTTTGAAAGATCTTTCTAAAAATGTACCTTTTACGCAATTTTATTCAAAAAATTAATTTTTAATAAAAATGGCCGGTTGTCATATGGAAAAAAGATTTGGATAGTCCTAATTTGTTTTCCTCAGTCACATGACTTGCGCTTTTATCATATAGATTACGTATGATTGGATTTAAAAGAATGAAGAAAACTTTTATTAATATATTTTTAAGTTTTGATTCGATTTTCATATAATTTGAAATGACGCGAAAAAATTCTGCAACGATAATATATATTAAATTTCAAACCACTCGGTTGGGTAGTTTTTGTGCTGCTGTTATATGCGGAGAGACGGACAGACAGACAGACAGACAGAAGGACGGACTAGACGACGACTATAGGTGCTTGGTGCTATTTATATAGTTACACATGCTCCTGAAAAAATAGCCTACTGGCAACACTACACTGTTACCACTTTGAACCTTTTGCATCATTAGCGCATATATGCATAATTTCAGGAATTTTTTTAATATTCAGAAACTGCGAATCCATACGGGATAATCCAAAAAACGATTTCTTACTTCAAGTAATCACGTAACGTCTGTCATTAAATAAAGCAAAAATTTCTATTCAGAATTTCTGGTGTGACATAGGAATTTCTGAGTAAATAAGAAATTCCCGAAATGTACACGAATGATGTACCGGGTGTCCCAAAAATGACGGATGTATTTTAAAATTCAATAACTTGGAAACGGTGACAGATATTAAAAAAATTCTTGCAGAAGTGTTATGTATGATGTCAGGAGTTTTGTTACCGTGATTCTAGATTTTAGTTCGAATTTCAAACAATAGATGGCGCTGACAGCGTTTGGCCCTCAGTCGAGACCGAAACATACGCCACTCAACATTGATGAACCGCCCCCTGAATGCTAGGCCTGCGCGCTGACAAAAATGGAAGCTGTCGCAGGCGGATTTTTTTCATTGTTTGAACGGTCCCTCAAACTTCAACACCAATAATTTCTAAAAGTTTTCTTCGCCTAGTCTTTCTTAGATCAAATAAGTCAAAGAAAACTCATAGATATTATTGGTGTTGAAGTTCGAGGGACCGTTCAAACGCTGAAAAAAAAATCCTCCTGCGACAGCCGCCGTCTAGTATTCAGGTGGCGGTGCATCAATGCTAAGTGGCGTCAATTTAGGTCTCGACTGAACGCCAATCGCTGTCAGCGCCATCTATTGTTTGAAATTAGAACTAAAATCAAGAATCACAGTAATAAAACTCCTGCCATTATACATAACCCTCCTGCAAGAATTTTTTAAATATCTGTCACCGTTTGCAAGTTATTGAATTTTTAAATCCATCAGTAATTTTTGGGACACTCGGTAAATGGGTTAACACATTGACTACGGGTCGGGATATAAAAATCTCAGTACACTATTTATTTCTATTCGTACTTCTTTTTCGAAAATAATCTGTTCTTATACTTACAGCCATACACAGATATTTTTAAAAGAAATCTGCCATAAATAACTTTTTTGTAAATTGTGTCGCACTAAATATATAAAAATAATCGCCAGTCCAGGCCAAAATAGTTTACAAGATAATGCTTTTATATAAAAAAAAAGGAATGATTTTCAGAATGCCCATTTCATTTCTTTTTATCACTTTTCAACGTAGTTGCAAAGTGTTTATAAATTCGGTTTGTCTGTCTGTCTGTCTGTCTTCCGTCTCTCTGTCTGTCCGTGCTCTAATTTGCTTAAACATACTCGGATTGTCATACAGTTGATATATAGATATTATTAAGGTATACTATGGCATGTTCGGTGTTGAAAATGAAGTTTATAGCACTTATAGTTCCTTTACAGGTACACTCAAAAGAATTCCGTGACATTGCGGTTCATGAAGAAAAATCATTTGCGGTTTATTTTAATGTAGTTACACTATTTTAAACATATTGAAATTGATATGTATCACTCAGGTGCACTACATTAGGTTTACTGTAGAATATGGTGCGCATAGTACTTATAGTTCCTTAACAGGGACGCTGAAAAGAATTCCGTTACATTACGGTCTATGAAGAAAAATCGTTTGCGGTTTATTTTAATAATGTTAAACTATATAAAAATATTGAAATTGATATATATCACAGAGGTGCATTACAAGAGGTTTACTAAAGAATATTGTGCGTATAGCATTCATCGTTCATTTACAGGGACACACAAAAGAATTCAGTTAAAGTACTATATTTTAATAATCATTACTGGAAGTATGTTTTCAGCGGCGGTACTCGTTTTTAAATTTAACTATTTTTTTGCTTTTTATTTTGGTGTGTACAAATTGTATACATCATATATAGGGCAGCACAAAACATTTCGATTATATTTCCGTTTATCAACACTAGAACGACCGGAAATTTTACCCAAGTTTTATAAAACTAATTCACACCAGAATATTTATTTAAAATTATTTAACTTATTCATTTAACATATTTCGGAGAGACTTTTACTTAATTTATTTTAAAAAGAAATTTCTGGTTTGCATCGCAATATATTCATTTGGTAGCGGTCAAAATGACCGCTCTTGGTCGTTCTAGTGTTGAAGGAAATTGCTAAAGGGGAATTTTCAACCGTGCTATACCTTTCCTAACTGAACTAAAATGTAGCCATTCTATGTAGTATATATGCAAATCTATAGATCATATACAGGGATGCACAAAAGAATTCGGATATTTTTTCGCATATTCTTGGTAATTCCTGAAATTGTGTTTTTAAATGTGTTAAGCGTTTTCCAAATTGTTTACTTAGACACTTCTCCCCGGGATTGTCCTTATACTCTAAAGCGAAAGCTGGGTTCCCGGGGCAGTCATCCATTGTTTATTTAGACATTGGGCGGGGCTAGTTGAGCTTAAGCCGAAAAGTAGTCCTTCCCGCCCGTTTTGACTTTGACCTTGTTTACTTAGACATCCTCTTTCATCTTATTAAACTGTAAAGATTTCTAAAAGTATTTTGGAAGGGTTGGAAAGTTTTACATAATCTATGATTGACGCATGAGTTTTCGTTCTTTTGTTATTTTACTTTTCGAAATTATGACGTGCATTTGAATAAAGCTCTCTAAATACTAGACCTACGCGCTGGCACAAAAATGGCATCTGTAGTAGGCAGATTTTGTTAGCGTTTGTAAGGTTCCTTGACTTTGAATAACAGTATTTTCTAAAAATATTTGTTAAGTTATTTAATCACAGAAAAATAAGGAATACTTTTCAAAATACTAGTATACAAATTAAAATTACCTTACAAAGGTTGAAAAAAATCCACATACGACAGTAACCATTTTTGTGTCAACGCGTAGGTCTAATAATCAGAGGATTGTGATTTGAAACAAAACTTTTTGTGCATATGAAATTCATAACAAAAAAGATCTCGATATTTTACGATATTTTAAGTTACAAATGTATTAATTTTGTATTGAACGGTAAAGCATTTTTTAACTAAAAATTGTGAATTAACAATTTAACATGCTTCCCAACAATTTAAACATATTACCAAATATTTCCTCTAACCAGTGGCATACTGTGACATGCATTTTCTCTCTTATAAACCAAATACACATTCCATATAAAAAAATCATCAGAATCTTTGAATTTTCTTATACGGTAAAATAAAATGTATAAAGATCCTTTCAACAAATTACTTTTTTTTTCATTATATATTTTTACATTTTTCATGACAATTTTTGAAATATAAAAGTGAAAATGTATTTAAAAAGAATTTCCAATTTTCTGCACGCGGTCGTTTTTGAAAATAATGCCATTTCACAAAGCTGTTTAATAAAAGTTTTTTATTTCATTTTATATTAAGAAGATTATATGAGAGAAAGTTTGGGAGAAAGCATAAATAAAAGGCAAGTAGAGCTTCTGAAAAATAACTAAATGGCTGATTTTTCTTTTTTATATAAGCTCTCTGTTTGCCTTGAATTTTTGAAAAGAAGAGCTCAAATGTATGGTATATCCAAAAATAAGAAATTTGATATATTCTCTTATAAAGTGATACAATTGTATAGAACAACTGTGAATTTTGAGGACATTGTATTACAAGTATATTTTTGTTATATTGTATGTTACACATATACCATTTGAATATGTTTAAGAGTTAAAGCCGATATAAAAGATAAGGAGAAATTTTTCCGGTTTTTCGTATCTTTTTTTATGGAAATTGTAAATAATCTTTGAAATGAAAAAAATGTGTACTTTTAAAAATTTGTTGCATAACAGCTTTCGCGATATTTTTTATGATTTTTGTAAAATTAACAATTCAGTAACATTGTATTTAACAATACACATATCAACAATCGGTTATTTGATTGGTACCAAATGAAACTATATCGATTCGAACCTGAAATTTCTTCATAAAATAAATACAATATATAAAAAGAGCAAAAAGTCAAAAATCAAATAAACAGTTAAAAAGTTTTAAATAAAAATTCTGGTGTGAATTATTTTTATAAAATTTAAGTCAAACTTCTGGAGTTTTTAGTGTCAAACACTAAAGTATTCTTTAACAAAAAATAAAGTGCTTAGAAATATACAGTTGTAATAGCTTGTTAACAGTGTTAGCCTTACAAAATATTGCGTTTTAATTGGTACATGTCTTTCTCTCTCGTACACTGATACACATTCCTGGACACTTAGAGCATAGATGTTTTTCTAATTCAAGAAAAATCAAAAAAAGAAGTTATATGTCTCTTGCATAACTGGAAAAGTAGAAGGAATATTCTTTTTGCATTCGAAAATTGCAGAAGTGTTTTTAAATATAGACCCAGTCATTTTTACCTATAAAATCACTTACCGTAGTGTTCAGCCTATATTTCGCCGTTGGGAACCAAATATTTTGCTTTAACCTTTTTATTACAGTCCAGAAATAGCGACTAATTTTATATTCAATCGTACCACAATTTGTAAAAATAAATAAATAAATAAATAAATAAATTGCGGTAGATTTCTCTTGAAAATATCCTAGTATAAAAGCAGGGTAGATGTATTTTTTCAAATTGTGGGACAACATACATCCCAACCCCATAATCTAAAAGCTAAATACAATCTAACAAACATACAAAGAAATGCCACCAAAAATTATTTTACCTTTTACGAAGTAAAATTTCTGGTTTCAGTATTTATATTTAAACTGTAAATTATGGACATGAAATAATTATATTTAAAAAAAGTTTGGACATACGATATCGGTGCAGGAGGAATATTTGGGTATAAATTATATACAGTCCTGAAATTTCATAATAAATTAAGAGTATTTTCTTTTTTGGTTCACTTAGTGTTTGTTGTGTTTTTCGTTTCGCTTCACGTTTTCTGTAAACTTTTAAAATATATTCAAAATCACTTGTGCTAGTATGTTATTTGTTTAAATTCTTTAAAAAAATATTAATTTTTAAAGAATTTTCGCAAATAGCTATGTTTTCCCTTTTTTTCAGTGGTAGCACGGGTGCTATCTCTTTCCAGGTAGCTATAGTTTCTAGCTATTTATACAGTAAAGCAGATTCTTTTTTTTTTTTTAGATTTTTCTCATTGCGTGCATTTGCTCAGAGCACAACATTCTCAATTCCTCATGGCCTGGTTTCCACATTTTAAAATTTTCAATGTCAGTATTTTCAAACTATATTATTCCTCTTAGATTTTTAGTGTATGCTTGTACATAGCACAAGTATGCAATAACGAAAATGGATTTTTCGATTTTCCTTATTTTTACATTTGTTATTTTTGACTTTTGTTTGTTACATTTGAACTTGGAATGCTTGTTTGTGCTCTTGACTCTACCTTTAAAAACGATCCCTTTTTTTCACAAAATCTTAGGTTTGTAAAAATGGACATATCAAATCTTTGCTTTTAGTTGTCGATATTAAGTTCATTTTAAGAAATTGCGATTTGTTTCTTTTTAGTATATTGTTTTACATTCTTCCTCGAATCTTTGGAATTACACAAGTGAAAAGGTTTTAAATAAAAAAGGAAACTGCCCAGTTAAACTGAGGGTATTGAGCTCAGGCTATTCACACTAATTGTATACTATATTCTCATTTCAAAGAATTTGAAATAAACCCTTCGAAAAATAAAGAAATCGACAATATATTAAGGGGATCATCCCCCCTTATAATTAACGTAAGATCACCCAAAACTATTAAGGGAAGAGCCTTATTAAAATGAACATTTATACAAAATTTGAAGCAAATCGAATAATTCTGCATGAAAAATTCATTTATCTAAATTAAGGGGGATTAGACCCCTGTATCGCTTTTTATACTTAACCAATTCACCCCCAAAACTAATCAGGGAAGTGCCTTACAACAATGAACTTATATACAAAATTTGAAGAAAATCGGATAATTCTGCATGTAAAACACATTTATATAATTTAAGGGGGCTTAGCCCCCCGTTTCCCCCTTTATACTTAACCAATCAGGAAAGCACCTTACCAAAATAAACCTATATACAAAATTTAAAGGAAATCGGAAAATTCTGCATGAAAAACATATTTATCTAAATTAAGAACTTTAAAACAAAATTTGAAGCAAAATGGTTATTTTTATCAATAGTTATCGCGTTACTTACATACATACGTACATACGTACATACATGCATACGTACATACAGAACGGGCGGGCACATTAGCTCTCAGGCTTTGATAGCCTGTGAGTTAAAAAGGATTTCGGAATCAATCTTTCAACAAGTTGTCCTTCTTGGGGAAAAAAATGTCAGTTCTCAACTTTGTTTAATAATAGTTTTTTTTTATTTTTTTATATATATATTAAAAAGGAAATAACTTGAATAGGAAAGGAATAAGCATTGAAACTTGAAAAGGAATAAACATTGTAACAAATTACAATTTATTTCTTTTTATTACATCGTTTTACATTGTTTCACGACTTTTTGAAATTACACATGTAAAAAGGTTTTAAAAAAGGATTTCGGAATCAAATTTTCAAAATATTGTCGTTTTTGGAGAAAAAAAATATCAGTCCTCGAAGCTGTCTAATAAACATTTATTATTTTTATTATTATTATTAAAAAGGAAATGGCTTGAAAGTTTAAATGAAACATAAATAAAAGGTATATGAGAAATTTTGAAAAACATGAGCATGCAGGTTTATTCAAAAATTACATTTGCCTTCAGTTTTTCAAAAGTAAAGTTAAAAGATATGTCCATGTGCGGACTTTAGTATTTCAGAATAGAAACTTTTACACTATTGAATCGCACATAAATAAGTCGAAAATTACTTTCTTGAAATAGGAGTAGAGATTTGTACATGTTGCACGTGTCCAGAATACAGCCCTGTGTAAGGTATTCCCAAAAATTACATCCTCGTTACATTCCATTAAAAAATTAAAATAAATGAAAAAATGTATGCATTTTCAGCGTTCCCACTTGTTTTTGTAAACCAGTTTTTTCAGAAAGAAAAATGTGGGAAGTATTTGCAACAATTGCAAATAAAACGCGCGTCGAAGTTAGTTTCTACAAAATTTACGAAGAAGATTTTTTCTTGAAAAATATGTGTCGCCAGATTGGGATTTTGTCCCCATTTTGGGGAATTTTGAACCTTTATGGGAATTTTTTGGGGATAGGTCATTCATGGGGAAATTTTTGGGGACCATCAACTTTTTCGAGTAAAAACTTGGGGAATTTCTTTCATTATTTCACATAAAATTCACTTTTAGTCATTTGGCAACGCTGGATCCGTCTCGATTTTGATTCGGAAAATGAAAAATTATAACATTACATTTTACGCGTTTTCTTTTTTTTTCAACCCTTTTTTGAACCACTAGGGGGCTCTGCCCCCTACGAGCTACGCTCGCCAACCCCCGTTCTGACACCACAAACTGTAAAAACACTCTGATTTTATCAACCTTAAAAAGATTGCGGAAGATTGAATTATAATTAAACGACCTGCTGTAATCGGCTGCCATAATCGGCCTTGTGTTATCGGCTGCTCGCTGTAATATCTGCTATAATCGGGTTTCCATTCATTTTCCCTTGACCAAGGGATTTTAAAGCCTAATCAACTGCTGTCGATACAGCTAACAACTGTTGATAAAATAAGGTTAATTAAACATTTGAAAATCAACTCGTGCAAAATGGTTAAGTAAGCAATGTCATGGCATCGAGAAATTTTATAACGATGCTATAGAAAATTGGGTATTACTCCATTATCCCGACTACTACTTACTATAAAAGAAATGAACTGTCGCCAAAATATAGGATTAAAGCCAAAAGTGCATATCTGTGGCGTCGCATTCAATTGATACCAGATGCGTTACGCGTGGTAGTTATGTCATCGAGTGATCTTTAATTCAACGTTTATCTGTAACGTTAATCTTACTCTACTTAATGCTTTGAAAACGCGGAATAATTTAATTATTTATCTTTTTAATTTTCACGCGCAAGTATATTTTTTATTCCGTTATTTTCTACATTTATTGCTTTTAACACGTGATCATTTAATTATTATTTTAAAGTTTTATTTCTGTTTTTAATAGTCACGTGTTAATACATTTCTTAATTGAAAGGGAATATTATTACGTGCGCTATTTTACAAATTGGCAACGATTCAAATAATGGAATTTATGAAATATGAAATAAATCTTCGTCAAAATAATGAAAATTTTGAATAAAAAATTGAAATATAACCTCAAAAAATGAGTCAAATTGAAAAAATAATTGCAGTCTGCACACTCCAACCTTGTCAACTATATCCTTACAAATTATGTTTAAATTACTGTGCATAGTTTTCGTTTCTATAAAACTTTTACAAGAAAACTGTTTTGACCAACTTTGATTTTAAATATCTCTTAAAATAATTCTTCGATTTAAAAACTGTCTACTTCAGCGTGTTTATCGAACATTTCTTTATAAAACCACCAATTTTTAAATTTTTATTTGCAATAGTTTTCTGGATATTAGTCCAGAAAGACTTCAAGGCACAAAATCTTAATTGACAGCGGCGGCCGCGGCGGTGGTTACTTTTTTTAATGTAGAGAGATTTGTGTACATCTTTAAAGTTTTGACAACAGAATTGCTGTTATGTTTTATCTGAGTTTTTTTTTAAGTTTTAATTCTTCTTATTTTTCAATGTACCAATAAACAAATACATTACGCGAAATTCTAAATAATTAATATCATAAAGCATTGTTGCCTTTTCTCCATGTCATTTTGAATAGAATATGTTTTTTTGTATTTTCATCAAAACAAATTGTAACAGAAGTAGATAAGATTTTAGATTTAGATATCTGGCAAACAAACATAAATATGGTTTGACACGATGATTTATTATAAGTATAAATCCAATAAATACAAGTATTTAAATGTTTATTTTTTGTAAATGGGAAATTCTTTCAAAAGATGACTTGATTTGGGGAAAAACATTTAGCATAAATTACCTAAATATTTTTTTAAATGGTAAATTGAAAATTGAAAGTTTACTTTGAGTAAATACTCAGTTGTGGACTTTTTCGGAAAAAAAATCACTGATTTGGGGTAAATTTCAAAATTTTTGGGGAAATTTACTTTCGACTATCTGGTAAAACTGAAAAACTAGTCGTAGGGGGCCACCATAAAACTTACCCATCATGCATATGCATAATATAAAATATGAAAATAAAACATGTGTAAACTACTTGTAAAATGTATTGCAATTCGAACAATAATCGTGGCTTGTGACGTCATCAGCTTTAAAAGCTTTATTACTGAATTGCGTAAAAGTAATATTCTTAAACTCCAAAAATTATAATCCTATTAACTAACGGTTTACTGCGTCGGATTAAGCGTCTCATTTTCAATTAAAATATATCTTTGAATTGAAATTGGATGAAACACAGGGTCATGAAAAATCGAAGAGCGTGGAAAATATGATTACAAATATATCGGCAACTCATTATCCGATCGACTTCATTCTTTATGCAAAATTTATGTTATTTTCTTTTCTTTTATATTCACTCCTTAAAAAAACAATTTCGAAAATTTTTATATACCTTTTATCAGAACGAATATTTCGAGAGTCCGAAAAAAATAGTTCCGGATAATCAAGGTTACTGAAATTCAATAAACTTCTTCCCATTATAACATACTAAATACTTACCAAATTTCACGTCTCTGTCTCAATTTGTTCCGGAGATAGAGCGTTTACAGACACACAGACGGACGGCAAATTCCCCCCCCTCCCTAAAAATATGTTTTTCGGAATCTCCAGTGTCTAAAACGTGTAAATCCGCCAAAAAAAAAAAAAAAAAAAATTCGATTTTTAAAACGATTACAAGATTTACCCAATACTACGTATGATGGGTAAGTAAAAAGGTGGTTATGAAGAAAATCTTGTGTGGATAAATATAAACTAAAAAAAAACCAACGTTTAACACACAATATCAAACTATAGTACAATGGACAGACGTACGTTTCGTGAGTAACTTGGACTCACATCCTCAGTGTCAATAAAATAAAACATTATAGTATCCCCCCCTCCCCCAAAGAATATTTTAAGGTTGTTTTTAAGCCAGTTAATAAGCTAAATTTGTCACAGTTAAAGCATACAATTTCACATCAAAACTTTTGGGGGATTTACAATATCCTTTTTCAATGTGGTTTGTCCTATATAGGACAGACTAAACGACAACTCTGTTTCAGACTCAATGAACACAGAAATTATATTAAGAAAACGGAATTACAAAAATCCTTAATTGCTTGTCACTGTTGGAGTGAGGGACATAATTTTAACTTTGATTCAGCCACTATTATTAAAAAGTGTAACACTCCATTAGATTTAGACTACTTTGAAGCAGTTTATATTCATAAATTTGGTAACTCCCTGGTCAATGATTTTTCAAGCGTACCTTACATCTGACCTTTCTGGGTTGAGTTACTGTGTCATAGTGAATCACTTCCGGCTTAATCTCAGTGCGTGATGAGTTTTTCGGTGTGCTGTTGTTTACATTTGGGTTTCTCGATTCAATTTCATGTCTTTGGGGGGAGACAATAATGTTTAATTTTATTTTATTGACACTGAGGATGTGAGTCCAAGTTACTCACGAAAAAGGTGGTGTTCATAAAACGGACCGAGTGAGTGCCATGCATTTTACGTACATTGTGTTTTAACTTCAGTATTTAAATGTACCCACACTGGGTTATGTTTAATAATATAATACTCCTAAAAAAAGGAAAAAGGAAAACATAATTTCCCGATTTTGTTTCTTATGTTATTATTTTTAAAAGCAAAATGATAACGGATATTTGAAACAAAGTTAGTGAGTTTAAAAATACATTGCGACATTTCACTATATTTCTTTACGAATACTTAGAAAGCAAAAAATTGGAAATAAAGCAATATTTGTACTGAAACAATAAAATTTTCTTTGACAAAAAATTGTGTATTTAAATATATACCGTTTATAAAGCCTTGTAACACTTTAAACACAACACAAATACCTCCTCTAATTTGTGATTTGTTTTTACTCTCCCTTAGATTGCACATTAAAAATTCACGAGAGTCGTTTAATTTTCTTATGTGGAAAAAAACACAAGCATATGAAGCTCCTTACAACAAGTTACTGTTTGTTTGTTTTTTCATTTTATCCTTTCACATTTTTACTCGATTCTTTTGGAAATACAAAAGTAAAAAGGTTTTATAAAAGAATTCCGGAATCCAATTTTCTTCATTCTGTCGTTTTAAGAAAATAATACCAGTTCACAAAGCTCTTTATTTAAAAAAATTTTTGAAATGAATTTTATCTTAAAATGGAAATCACATGAAAATTTGAGAGAATAATAAATTAAAGGAGCAACAGAGTTATAAAAAATATCAAAATAAATGCAGTTTAATTTGAATGCAAAATTTCATTTTGCCTTTCATTTTTCAAAAGAAAAATCGGCTATGATGTCATACACTCACGCACAGTTTTTATTTTTTTATTTATTTTTTTTTTTTTAATCGGTTATAAAAAGGAAAAAAGTCGCCTAATTTAGTGGATTTTTTCCTTTAATGGCAACCTAGCCATTGTATTAAGTTATTCCTTTGGCGCGGTCTTGAAAATCGTGCCAACCAAAAAATCGCCAAACTTATGTTTATATGTTTGCGTAAGTGTAAAGCATCTGTTCCGAAAAATCAAAAGCTATGACATTAAAAAGAAAAAGGAACTCGATATATTCGCTTATAAAATAAGAATAAATGAGAAATAAAAATCAGACAATTTAAGCACATTGTCTATGTTACAATTTTACTCGTATAATTTTTACACTGTTAGCACTAGACTCCCTATATGCTGTTATCATATATTCTAATACGAGCAAATCTTGTGGGTGGTTATAAATATATATATATATATATAATGCAAAAATTATCTTAAAAACGGCTCTAACGATTTTGACGAAATTTCATATCCTACCGCTTTGGGGCACCAGAAAACCATTGCGCTAGGTCACATGCTCGAGAAAATTCGATTAGTGGGTCATTTTGGGTCATTTTGGGTCATGGTCTAGCTAATTGTATCTAAAAAACGGTTCAAACTATTTTGACGAAATTTTGTGTCCGACCATTTTCGGGCACGGGAGTCAATTGGGCTGGGTCACATGTTCGAGAACTTTCGATTAGTGGGTCATTTTTGGGTCAACGCGGGTCAAATTAATTTTATCTAAAAAACGGCTCTAACGATTTTTATTAAATTTTGTGTCCTACGAGTTTCGAGCACGATAAAAGCATTGGGCTAGGTCGCATGTCCGAGAAAATTCGATTAGTGGGTCATTTCTGGGTCATTGTGGGTCAAGATCTAAAAAGCGGCTCAATTTACACTAAATTTTGCATCCAATGGTTTCCGGGCACGAGAAGACTGTTGGGCTAGGTCACATGTTCGAGAAAATTCAATTAGTGGGTCATTTTGGGTCATTTTGGGTCATGATCAAGCTAATTGTATCTAAAAAACGGTCCAAACGATTTTGACGAAATTTTGTATCCGACTATTTTCGGGCACGAGAAGACTATTGGGCTGGGTCACATGTTCGAGAACTTTCGATTAGGGGGTCATTTTTGTGTCAAAGCGGGTCAAATTAATTTTATCTAAAAACGGCTCTAACGATTTTGATTAAATTTTGTATTTTACGAGTTCCGGGCACGCGAAAATCATTAGACTAGGTCAAATGTTCGAGAAAATTCGATTAGTGGGTCATTTCTGGGTCATTGTGGGTCAAGATCTAAAAAGCGGCTCAATTTACACTAAATTTTGCATCCAATGGTTTCCGGGCACGAGAAGACTGTTGGGCTAGGTCACATGTTCGAGAAAATTCAATTAGTGGGTCATTTTGGGTCATTTTGGGTCTGGTCAAGCTAATTGTATCTAAAAAACGGTCCAAACGATTTTGACGAAATCTTGTATCCGACTATTTTCGGGCACGAGAAGACATGGGTCACATGTTCGAGAACTTTCGATTAGAGGGTCATTTTTGGGTTAAAGCGGGTCAAATTAATTTTATCTAAAAAACGGCTCTAACGATTTTTGATTAAATTTTGTATTTTACGAGTTTCGGGCACGCGAAAATCATTAGACTAGGTCACATGTTCGAGAAAATTCGATTAGTGGGTCATTTCTGGGTCATTGTGGGTCAATATCTAAAAAGCGGATCAATTTACACTAAATTTTGCATCCTATGGTTTTCCGGCACAAGAAGACTGTTGGGCTAAGTCACATGTTCGAGAAAATTCATTTAGTGGGTCATTTTGGTCATGGGTCATGATATTTGAACTCAAATTTAATTTTGACCGAGCATAGCTCGGTCTTCTCTGCTCGTAAAAGATAAAACCACAAAAAAGGTATGATATTCATGATTTTCTTTTCTTTCCTTTTTTTTGTTATAGAAATAATAAAGTGTATTTTAACCCTTTAACGGACATTGGCTTCCCTACGAAAACACAAAATTTTAATTACGAAATTCAACAATGACAGCAGAATTTATCAGAAATGTTTTCCATTTATTATGTATGTGAAATATCGCTTTTTTGTTATGTACAAATATATTTGTTCATAATTTCCGGTGTCAATCATTTATTTTAACATTTTAGCAATTGAAGTGCTTTATCCGTTAAAGGGTTAAACAAAATCTTTATATGGCTCAATCCAGACCTGCAAGTCTCCGGTTTTTTGGATACCAGTATTTTAGTACAGAAAATGTCGTTTTATTTAATCGGAGCACTCTGCGATTTAAAAGAACAGCATTTTTTCTAAGAAAATGTTGGGGTACAAAAAGCCGGAGACTTGGCAACTCTGCTCAATCCAAGCGTACGGGTGTGGGCGTGTATAACACTTTTACACAGAAATATATTTGTATTTAAAGGGTATGTAGCCAAACTTTTAAATTAGGTAATTTTTATGTTTACCTAACAATTATCTATCATTAAGTAGCAACATCGATTTTCTAAATCATCATTTTCATACTTTTAAAAAAATACGACTTTTCTGTTGTGAGTATGACAGGGATGTCTCACCCGCAACACATGAAAAATTTCCTTTTTAACACTTTCCAACCTAGTTGAAAAGTGTTTATGACTTCGGTTTGTCTGGCCGTATGGCCGTCTGCCGTCTGTCCGTCTGCCCGTGCTCTAATTCTCGTAAATATTCTCGGATTGCCTTGCAATTTTTATATGTTATTGTCGTTATCTATAGCACGTTCCCTATTTCAACTGAAGTGTGTAGCACTTATAGTTTTTCTTACAGGGACACACAACAGAATTCCGTTACATTACGGTCCATGGAGGAAAAATCATTTGCGGTTTATTTTAATGATGTTACGCAATTGCAAACACATTTAATTGATATGTATCACTAAGGTGTATTGCAAGAAGCTTAATATGGAATAGGGTGTGCATAGCACTTATAGTTTATTTTCAGGGACAGTCAAAAGAATTCCGTTACATTACGTCTATGGAGAAAAATCGTCTGCGGTTTATTTAAAAAATGTTTCACTATTTTAAACGCATTGAAATTTATATATATCACTAAGGTGCATTAGAAGAGGCTTACTACAGAATATTGTGTGTATAGCAGTCATCGTTCATTGACAGGGACACACAAAAGAATTCTCTACTGTCTGTTTCTCTGCAGTGCGTTTTAAGTTACTGAACGCGATTTTAAATTGAACTCACTTTTTGTTTATTACGTGGTGTGTATAAATTGTGTAGATCCTATACAGGGCAGCACAAAAGTTCGCGAACACATTTCCGTTTATTGACAGAAACTCTAGAAGGAGAATTTTAAACTGTGCTACGCGTTTCTTAAGTGAACTAAAATTTAGCATCCTATGTAGTATATATACAAATCTATAGATCATACACAGGGCTGAATAAAAGTATTCGGATATTTTTCCGAATATTGTATACGTTGGAAATTCCTGAAATTATGTTTTTAAATGTGTTATGCGTTTCCCAAATTGTTTACTTAGATGTCATCTTTCAGCTTATTAAACGGTATGATTTGTAAAATTATTTTGGGAGCGTTGGAAGGTGTTACATAATCTATGCTTGACGCATGATTTTTCGCTCTTGTTAAACATGAAATTGGAGTTTCAGATAATAGGTGCGTATGGGTAATATTATGATGTATAATTGTTAGGTAAACATAAAAATACTTAATTTAACAGTTTGGACTGTATACCCTTTAAGTACAAAAGTAATTTGTTTCCAAAAGTGTAAGAAACGCCCCCATGTAATTGGCAATATAGAAATTTATTCAAAAAAGCTTTTGAAATACATTTTGCAATATTTTAAATTAAAAATATATGAATTTTGTCTTGAAACGATAAAATATTCTGTAACTAAAAGATATATTTCAAAAATACAGTTTAAAATGCTTCCTTGTTAGAAAGTATTTAAAACTGTAATTTTAAACTCAACACCGAATATTTCCTCTAAACAGTGATATGCTGGGATACGATTTTTCTCCCTTATAAACTTGATACACCTTCCATATTAAAAATTCAATAGAATCATTGAATTTCCGTATACAGCGTAATAACATAAATGTGTACAGATCCTTTCAACAAATTGCAATTTTTTTTTTTTTTACATTATATCCTTTTACATTCTTTGTTGACTATTTCAGTATTGCAAAAGGTGAAAATGTCTTAAAAGAAAGAATTTCCAATTTTCCTCGCGTAGTCATTTTTGAAAATAATGCTAGTTCACAAAGCTGTTTAATAAAACAGTTTTCTTGTTTTATTTTATATTATGGATAACATCATATAAAAGTTTGTGAGAAAGCCATAGTGATAAAGGCATAGAGAGCTTCTGAAAAATAACTAAATGCATGTAGTTTCATTTTTAAATAAGCTCTCTTGTAGCCTTAATTTTTTAAAAAGATGAGTTAAAATGTATGGTATTCCTAAAAATAACAATTTTGATAAGTTTCCTTTTAAAATCATACAAAACGTATAGAAAAATTGTAAATGTTTGTACTTTGTATTAAAACTTTGCTTATGTTATATTAATTGTTATACACTGTTCTAATTTCATTCTGTTCAACACAATCACTGCCGAGTTAAAATTATCGGAATTTTATTTTATTTAGAAAGTTCGAATTTATACCAAAAAATACTAATAGCAATATTTACATTATTTAATTACTGACATTTCGTTATTGCATAAAACAAAAACTCTTCTTTCGAAATTTCCGGTACGAATTCGTAATTTTAGATTGAAAAACCACGAGTATACTCGTACTTGGCAGCAAATGGGTTAAGAGATAATGCTGATATGAAAGATAAAGATAAATTTTCAGGATTTTCTTATATTTTTTTATCAAAACGGTATAGTATCTTTAAAACCAATATGTGTGAACTTAAAAATTTAATGCAGAAAAGCTTTTGCAATATTTTTATGATTTTTGTAAAATTGGAAATACAATATTATTGTATTGGAACACTCAAGTAATATTTAACAAAAACAGATTACTTAAAAAAGTACATTTTTTAAAGCTTCTTAATAGTTTAAACACCTTACAAAATATTACCAATAAACTGTGGCACGCTTTCTCTCTGTCGTAAATCTTATACATATTCTATATCAGGTTCTTACAAACTAATGTAAGCATACTAGTACAAGTACGTGATGCTTCTGATACTGGTGAGCAGACAGAGTTCGGCAAGTGCGAGATTTCCATACCATACCTTTCTCATACCATGTCAAAAAAACAAAGTATTTGAGAAAAGAACAAAGATTCCTCAACATTCACTCACATGTCATGAAAATTTTATATATATAATTTTATTGGTCATAGTAAAATAGTAAAAGTAAAGTATGGATTAAATGATGGTTGTGGTATAAATTGACAGTGTGCTTTATAGCAGATTTCAATGACTATTTTCCCGCAAATTTAACAACAGAAATTTTTATATGAATTCTCTTTTTTCATTTAATATACTATATCATATATCACTGTCACTGAGAGAGAAAGAATAACTTACTATACTATCCTGCGAGTGATGTCTTGAGAATATTTATAAGGAGTTCCCAACAAATAAACCGCGGCTGCATAGCTACCAGTCATTTTGTTGAAAAATATCCTCCTTATTTAATTGCAGCATTAAAGTTGACTTTCTGCAAATAAATTAGGAGTAGTTTACTCTAAAATATTGCTAACATATCTACGTTCCGCGATTAAGTTTATAGAAACACTTGATGTTAGAAAGGATGATTGATCGATGTTTTGCTTTTGAAGGCGAACAGAAAGGCCATTGATAGCTGTGAAAACTGTTTTTTCCCAAACCCTTAACACAACTTTTCTATACGAGAATGCATTTTCTTACCTTCGTTATATGAAAACAAAATTCGGAAATAACTACAGTGCTGGAAAAAATTATAAAGTCGATAGAAAAATTTTCAAAAGTCAAAAAGTAATGGAATTGTTGGTAACGCAAATTCTATTTTCATTTGCATGATCAACATCCCAAAAGTACGCATAAACATTGTTTAGAAAAACTGAAGGGGGAACATAAATTATGCTAATTTCTTACAAACAATGAAAAACAACTTGGAAAAAAGTATAAAGCCGATGGTTCTAGCCTCATTTGGCATAATGCCAGACTTTAGAAAGCAGGTCGCCATGAAAGTTTAGGTAAATGTAAACGTGTTACATGCATTTATTTTGTATTTGGTGTGTTTAATACGATGCCAAGAGGAAAAATGTTATCCGATAGTGAACAAATTAAAATATTAACTTTAAATGAAGCTGGAATGTCTGGTTCTAATATTGCAGGAAAAATAGGAAGGTCAAAGGCTGCAGTAAACAGTTTTCTCAGAAATCTCGAAGATTACGGCAGTAAGAAGCGTACAGGAACACCGAAATCCTTAACTGTAAGGCAATCAAGATAAATCTGGAACCTAGCTTGCGGACAAAAAATGTCGTCTGCCCAAATTAAAAAACAGTTACAATTACCATGTACAAGCCGAACGGTAAGAAATGTTTTATGTAACAATCCCATTGTTCAATTTAAAAAAAAATAAAGGAAAACTCCCTCTTTCTAAGCGTCACAAAAATGCTCGCTTAGACTTTGCACGAAAACATTTAACCGAAGGCACAAATTGGAAAGATGTTGTCTTTTCCGATGAAAAGAAATTTAATTTCGATGGAACCGACGGATATAAATATTTTTGGCATGATTTACGACAGGAACCTCATATGTTTTCAAAGCGTCAATTTGGAGGTGGCTCGGTAATGGTTTATGCGGCATTCGCTGCCTGTGGAACCACTCCAATTGTTTTCATGCATAACAAAATGAATTCAGTTATGTATCAAGATATGTTATGAGATAATTTATTGCCCATTGCTCCTTTTATAACTTCAGGAGACTGGACATTTCAGCAGGACAACGCTTCCGTTCATGTTTCGAAGTCAACTAAATCTTGGCTGGAAGCTAATCAGGTGAAATCCCTTCAATAGCCATCTTGTAGCCCCGATCTGAATGTAATAGAAAATCTTTGGGGAATTTTAGCCCGAAATGTTTACAAAAATGGATGACAATTCAATTCAAAGTTAGGTTTGATGAATGCTATTAAAAACTGCTGGAACAATATTGATGCAAGTACTTTGTGTGGTCTGATAGATTCAATGAAGAAGAGACTGGTCAAAGTCATCGAAAAAAAGGGTCTCACATCGATTATTGATGAAATACATGTATCGACTTTATAATTGTTTCCAACTTTCTTTGTACAGAAAATTTTCTGAAGTCTATTAACCTTTTATTAATGTAGTTATTACTGAATTTATTTTTTTCTTTAATTCCTTGTAGCATATATTATAAATGTATGAAATTTCATAAATGTTCCGTCTTTCGTTTTTTAATTATATCATATTTTCAAGTGGCTTTATAATTTTTTCCACCACTGTATTGAATTACACAGGGCTAAATTTACAAAATATTTTTCATCTGATTTGTGTAAGCTACGCTTGGTTAAATAGCCGGATCGACGCATGAGCTATATATAAATCAAGTTAGTGTATGCAAGAAACTATATACAAGCCAGCCAATAATACAAATAAGCTTATTCGAAATAATCATAAATCGTTGCACCTGTCGATAACCTAGCTTTCTACCATTCATTTTCAGATTATATTTCAACTAAATCAATTTAAACTTTCTATCAAATAATTGCAAGCTAGTTTTCTCTTCGTACTGCCGAACGTTTGATTGAACTCAATTAAAATTCTATCTATACAAATGTACTCATAACTAAATAAAAACCAGTTAAACTTATAAACTTTAAAACCATCTATTTCAAATTATGTACATGACAAAGCGTTGCAATATATAACACTACAAATGTTAAAATTTCATAATTAATCTGGTTTAAACTACCGGAGACACAACCCCGTACAAATTCAACATAACAAGTAAAAACAATCTAAAAAGTTTACCAGTTCATTTCAGTTCTATTCAGGGTACCGAAAACCCGAGACATACGGAAACTTCAGTTCAATTCAGGAAGCTGCGAAGTGTAACCCATGGAGCCGGTCACAACTTCCTGGTGTCGAAAACTCGGGATGTACAAAACTTTCAATTCAATTCAGAAGTCACTGCGAAGTGTGACAGTTGAAGCTGGCCGCAACAGCACCCTCCTCCACTTCTTTTTGATAATTTGCATATTGCTTATGTATAGTCATTATGATACTTGATGTATGATTGTCCATAAAATATGGAAATGGGTTTGTAAGTGAATGTTTATATATCGAGGATCCAGATTTTGAGATTACCATACCTTACAACTGTACTCAAAATATCTCGAAGCAAACTTAGAGATATTTGTTAAATAAGCGCGCATGCATAAACATGTTTTTCAAAATCTCTGGTGTGTCGTAACACTTTGCGACAAGCGGCATGTATACGTGCGAACGAAATCATTGAATTGGAAAGCAGCTCTAAATTTTCGCCCTATCTAATTACACATTTCCGGTGATTAAAAAAGGTGAATATTACAATTTGGAAAAACTGGTGCCAAAGAATTAAAGAAAAAAGGGAAAGACGTTCGTTGCGAAGCGGTTATTTTTTTCTCCAAAACTTTCATGTGATTTTCTTTTTAATATATATATATATATATATAAACTGTTTTATTAAAATGCTTTGTGAACCGGCATCGGTTTTAAAAAAAACAGCCTTCTGTAGTACTTCAAAATTATTATTTTTAAAACTTCTTACTTTTGTAATTCCAAAAAACGTCGACAAAAAATGTAAAAGAGTATAAAAAATTAAATAAATAGGAACTTGTTTAAATCGACTGTATTATTTGGCCGTATCAAAAATTTCAGCAAATGTAGTACATTTTTAATACGGAAGGTGTATTATGTTTCAAAGAGATTAAAATATTTCGCAGTTTAGAAGTAATCTTTGGTTTGCGTTTTAATTGTTAGGAATAATTTTGTCCATGTATTTTTTAAAATGAACATTTATTTTCTAAACACAGTGTGCATACAGTTGTACCGCATTTTTTTCTCTTTTCTTTATTTTCATTTTATAAGTGAGCATATCGAAATTCTTGTTTTATGAAATACCATACATTTTAACTATTTTCTTTTAAAGTGCAAGGTATAAAGGGAGATTATTTTTAACACTAGAATCGCGGAAAATTTTACTCAAGTTACATAAAAATATTTTATACCAGAATTTGTATTCAAATCTAATTTCTTATTCATTTAACATATTTTTTTATGCGGTGTAATATTTAACTTATTTGATAAAAAACATTTCTGGTTTGAATTGACTACTATTCATTTGGTACGGGCCAAAATTACCCCTCATCGCGGTTCTAGTGTTAAATAAAGCTGCAGGCATATAGATATTTTTCACAAACTCTGATGTGCCTTTAATTTTTTTTTAATTTCTCGCAACTTCTAGACGATTTGTTTTTATATTTTCCAACATAGTAGAAACAGTTGAATACGGTTTGTCTGTCTGTCTGTCTGCGGCCTGTCCATGATGTAACTCTTGTCAATATATTCGTGTTGTCAAGAAATTTGTATATTATATTGAAGTTTACTATCAAAGACCGGTGTTAAAAAGGAAGTGTATAGAATTTACAGTTAGTTTACAGGGACACTCAAAAGAATTCCATTACGTTATGGTCTACAGAGAACAGTCGTTTATGGTGCATTTTATTGATGTTACAATATTTCAAACTTAATCAGATTGATATGCGTCCCTGAGATGGACTAGAACATGCTTTCTCAGGTATATAGTATTAGTAGCATTTATAGTACATTTACAGATACGCGCAAAATAATTCCATTCCATTATGCTCTGTGAGGTAATATCATTAGCGTTACATTTTAATGATGTTATGATACTTCAAACTTAATGAAATCACCGAAGTGCGCTACAACATGTTTTATATAGATTATGGAGTGCATAACATTAATCTTTAATTTGCAGAGACACACAAAACAATTTGGCAACCGGACAGACTAAAATCGATAATTTTTGGGAGTGCGTTTTCCGTTGTGGTATACAACAGTACATTTGTACCATAATTTCCGGCCTATAATCCGCGGATCAAACAATTCTGTTTCAACCCAGAAATTTTATTAAATAATTCAAGGCAAGTATTTACAGCGATCAATTAAGTTACATTTTATAAAATAAAATTTCTGGGTTGAATCAGAATTGTTTGATCCACGAATTATAGGCCGAAAATTACAGTAAAATACATTTGTAAATACAATTGTAATTTCAGTGTATTTGCTGGTGTGCATAAATGGATCACATACAAGGCTATTACGAAAGAATTATTCGCACACATTACTGGATATGGACAGAAAGTCATAAAAATGGATTTATACTGAATTATGTGGATTGTTTTTAAATTGCTTATTAAGATATCTCATTTCATTGATTGAAAAAAATTAAATTTCTTAACAATGTTCTGTTAGTGTTGGAAAGCGTATTGTAATCTATGCCTGATTCATGATTTTTTATTCTCGTTTATTATTATATGTAATAAAGAAACTCTTTTATTAAATATCTTTGTGAAGTGGAATTATTTTTCAAAAACAAAAGAAAGAGAATGTAGAAAATTAGATTCCGAAATTCTTTTTTAAAAGCTTTTCACTTTTGTTATTCCAAAAGATTTGAGGAAGAATGTGAGAGGATATAATAAAATATAAATAAATATATAGCAATTTGTTGAAAGAACTAATATGTTTGTGTTATTTGGTCGTATAAGAAAATTCGATCGTATTGAATTTATAATATAGAAGGTATTGGGTTGCTCGGAAAGTTCTTTCCGTTTGGGAAAGTTGGTTTATAATAGAGTTGCCAGTTTGGCCTTTTTTTAAATTTAGGAATTCAGAATTCTTACCAGAAATTTGAGAAAGAAATTGTGCTATATTTAATGACAGACCATTTTGTAACGACCTAAAGTAAATATTTTTCTTTCGGAATTTCTGAATTTTAAAAAAGGGCCAGACTGGCAATCCTGGTTTGTACTAGAAAATATTATCATTTAATTGTTAGGAATTATTTCCGATATCGAGTGTCTAATAATTGACGGGTAGAATTTTTCGGTGCGAATTGGTTTTCCCAAACGGAAGAAATTTTCCGAACAACCCAATACATGAGGTTTACGAAAGAGAAATTCGTATCTCAAGTTAGAGGAGATGTTTGGTATTGTGTTTATTGTTTAAGTTATTACGAACTCTTAAATCCTTTCAAGGGCGAATCACTTCTGTTGATAAAATGTTGAAATGATTGGGTGACACCAGAATTTATGATCAAATTGATTTGAAAATAAGTTAAAGCGTTTCTTCGCGTGCCTTATAAAAGCAAAATTTTATTCCTAAGTTCTGATGCGCATGTGGCATTTCGGGGTTAAAATTAAATGGCATAAATTTTATATCACCGGATCTTCAAAGGCTTAACTTATCTATTTTTGACACTGTTTGTCCGGAAAGCCTATTGAAATTTTCAGGCGCAAAGTACTTAAGTTGCTAAAATGCTGAAATTCTTGAATGACACCAGAATTTACGAACAATTTTATTTGAAAATAAGTAAAAGCTTTTCCTCAGTACATACAGTGATCTCTCACTTATACGCGATACACGGAAAGCATTTTTTCGCACCAGTTTTTTTATAAGGTAATTTTCGGCTTCTTAAATCGCAGAATTTATAAATCGAATTTTACTGTTTTAAAATAGTGGTGTGAAAAAGTAATTACTGAGGATCGCGTATAAGTGAGGGATCACTGTAATAAAAAAAAGAAAAATTCGAAAATTCTGGTGCCATTGTGGTACTTGAGGATTGATATTATGTGGGACAGAATTTAACCCATCATGCCGTAAAAGGTTAGTAGACTTTTTTCATGTAGCAGAAGTTTTATTACTCCTACCACTTTTTTGAAACAATTATCTACTTGATATGTTAAAAATTTGCATATTTAAAAACATTTACGGTGAAGATTATTGTTTGGGGATTCTGGTGGAAACAATGCAATTTCTACTTTTTGCTTAGAGCAGTGTAAATAAGTTACCACTAATGACAATTTAATTCAACTCTCTATACGTTTGAAGTGGATCATTCCATTTATTTTGCAGGTGGGGAAAAGCAGAAGTTTTGGAGACCACGTTAGGACTAGGAAATTTGTTGAGCGTATTTCATACGTGTTCGGATAATTCCGAAAACAGCTGCCTTGTGTTCTACAAAGCTTTAAACAATTAGGATTTAAAAGTAGGATTTATAAGGAAATGAATATATATATATATATATATATATATATATATATATATATATATATATATATATATATATATATATATATATATATATATATACATATATATATCCAAATGAAATGAAAATTGAAGAGGAGCATTAAGATTTTTTAAAAAAACTAAGTTATTTTTTAAATTAAATAGTTTTATTATTATTTATTTATTTATTAATCTATCGGTTATTTATATAATTTTTCTGAATCTTATAACATTTTCTCCCCGTCAATATGAAAAATAAAAATCTCGAAAAATATTCAAATTTGTTAAATTCGTTGTCACTATAATGCGCGTAAAAGCTCTTCGTGCCCACAAAAACAAAAGAAAAATAGTGCAGCTAACTTGTATTGAAGCCTCTAATAATATGGAAACTAATATCAAACGACATACCACTGTACTACCGCGCACTCACAACGATGTAGCTTAGATCAAAATTATATATAAATATATATATATAGACTCAAATTCAATTATAAATATTCACACCAACCACACCACGAAGACGAAAAACAAATAAGATTAATTCATCTAAACTTTAAAAAATAACCAACTTAAACTATAATTCCAATACAAGCAAACTCAAAATTACTAACAGTAAAACAAAACCAGGAAAAAACAAAACAGAAGGCAGGAAGACATGGATAACGACATGCACAGCAGGGTTAAAATTCGACAAGTTTTATAAATATAAATAAAATTATATATCTGCAGGGTGCTTCAAAAATGACCGGTATATTTAAAAAATCAATAAAAACTAAACGGGCAGCAATAGAAATACACCGTTTGTTGCAATATGCTTGGGAAAACACTAAATTTTCAGGTAGACAAACTTCCGAAATTAGTTACAATTTTCAACAACAGATGGCGCTGCAGTCTGGAAAAATCTAAACCACGATATTTTCCACATATCCACCATGCGCAGCTATAATATGGCGTAGTTTCTGAACGAAAATACCAGAAAGCTTTGTAAACGTGTCAGGCGGGATGGCTTCACATGCAGAAGAGATGTACTGCTTCAGTTGTTCAATTGTTTCTGGATTGTGGAGGTACACCTGGTCTTTCAAGTGTCCCCACAGAAAGAAGTCACAGGTTTACAAAGGTTTCTGGTAATTTCGTTCAGAGACTACGCCATATTATTGCTGCGCATGGTGGATATGTGGAAAATATCGTGGTTTAGATTTTTCCAGACTGCAGCGCCATCTGTTGTTGAAAATTTTAACCAATTTCGAAAGTTTGTCTACCTGAAAATTTACTGTTGTCCCAAGCATGTTGCAACAAACTGTGCATTTCTATCGCTGAAATAAATTAAATATAAAACTCACAGATATACGTTAAATGATTAAGTTAAGTAGTATGAAATATAATTTCTAGTGTGAAATAGTTTTAAAAAACTTGAATAAAATTTCCGGTAGTTGTAGTGATATATGTATATATATTTTTTTCTTTCATTATCTGCAAAATAAACGGAATGATCCACTTATTAGGAATAGAAAATGGAGTTGAAGTGCTAGTTAAGCTACTCAGGCATAAAATGCTAAAATACACAATTTTTTGTATAAGAATTCTTTGCATATTTTTTTTGTTAAAGAATATATTACCGTTTCAATAAAACGTTAATATATTTCGATTTTTTGTTTTAAAGAACGTATTTTTATGTATAAAAAAATATCCTGAAAGCTTCAATGCGATAAAATTTAAATTAAAAAAAAAATATTTCAAACATACATTACTGTTTGAATAAAAAAAAAATAAATAAATAAAAAAGATTACCTAGGAAAATCCTGTAAATCATCACTTTTTTTACTTTTGCTTTCATATCAGCATTATCTCTTAAGCAGAATCAGTGTGAGTAGTATAACCAAACAAGATTAAAAATTAACCCAATGTGTGCTAAACGATATATTTTCTTTTTTATTTATTCTTATTTTTTAAGTAAAGTTATCGATATTCTTGTTTTAGAGAATATCATCGTATTTTTCAAAAATGCAAGACAATTAAAGAGGGATGATTTTAAAATTTAATTGTGTGCTCTTAGATATTTTTCAAAAACTTTGCTGTGTATTTGAATTATTTTTCTTCAAAACTTTCAGGTGATTTTCTTTAATGAAAATGTTTTTTTTTTTTTTTTTAATAGCTTTATAAGCTGAAATTATTTTACCAAAAATGATAGCTTGTAGTAAATTGGATTTTCAATATTTTAATTACGGACCAAGACTAATTTTATAATCAGTCATACCACAAATCACAAAAAGTTTGTTTGTGGTAGTGATCTCTTGAAAACATCCTCGTATAATCTTTGATATACTAGTTTATACAAAGCCATTAAATAATAAGCCAGTCAGATAAACGGGAAACTTTTCGCAAGTTGAAAATAGCGCCATCTAGCGGCTGGGAGTGCTGCATTCGGCACCAAGAATATTTTAATAAAATTTTGCTTCTAAAATTAAAGCTCAAAATAAGGAGTTCATATTTTCTAAGAAAGTCGTTTGTAAATTCCGGTGTCAGTCAGTCATTTCACATTTTACGAACATAATTTGTCTGTGCCGGAAAGGGTTAATTGCATAGTGATGTAAATTCCATCACTTTTTATTTAACTTTTAATAAATAAATTAACTTCTTCGCCACCACTATATTTATATAGAAATATTAATCCAGTAAATTTCCACATTTTTTTTTATTATAGTTTTAGCTTTAATGTAAAAGATCCCAATAATTAGCAAGCTTTTAAAGGAAGTGCAAAAACAAAACATCGATAAAAATCGTATAAAATATCGATATAAATAAATCGTATCGTTTCTCTGCGACCCACTTCTGTTTTGTCCTCCTTCCGCAGCAGAGGTTTGGCGCTAGTTTGTCGCTAACAAATTTAACACTATCTGACTGGGCTTATTATTTAAAGGCTTTGAGTTTATAATAAGTATTATAATAATGCTATATAGGAAGAGTAGTCGATTTTGTGCTAATACGTGCTTTTTACATCTTTACTTTAATAATAATAATTTAAATAAAAAATTATCTGTGTGTACATTGATTTCTTGTAAATTAACCCCTTAATCGTCGCGCCCGAGAAGCGTAGGCTACTTTTTAAAAATTCAGATTGCTTGATTGCCACCAATTTTTTTAAGTACAAAATATTCGGATACTTAATGGCAGATAAAATAATGCGAGCATAAAGCCAATTACACTATTTTAAAAAAACTGGTGGGAATCAAACAATCTGAATTTTAAAAAAGTAGACTACACTGTCCGTGAATGTATCGGGAGGGACGATTAAGGGGTTAATGCTATATTTGGGGCGGTAATAAGGTATAGCAATGAAATTGTCCTTTTTTTGGGGGGGGGGGACTATATTTTCTTTAACATCTTTATCTTAATCATTGCTGATTTTCGCTATGGGGATATATTTTCTTGAACAGTTTGAAATTTGTATTATTTTTTACTATCCTAATAACTTAAATTACTATCCTCACTTAAATTCTAAATTTGTATATTTATATTTTCTGAAATCTTGGTCGTTTCAGACTCCCTATTAGTGTTGGGCAGAATGAATGATTTTGATGCTCGAATGAATCACTGTGGCACTCACAAAAGCATTTTTGCCAAACTTAAAATTTTTTTCATTCATTTACTACCAGAAATTTGGAAAAATAAAAAGAAATTTCTCATTTTAATTAGAACTACAGAAAGAGCGAGCTAAAAAAAAAAAAAAAAAAAAGAAATGTATTTCGTTTTGCAAAATTTCTGGAGAAAATTGATTTAAAGGGATAAGAATTTTGGCAACTATGCTTTTCCTTCTACTTTGTCTACAAAATCTCTGGCATTGATTGATTAAAAAAATACGAATGTTGGGAACTATACTTTTGCACATGCCCGAATGATTCATTTGAATAAAAAAAATATTTATTATGCTCATCAATACTACCTATCATTTGCCAGAGAATCTTCGCCTTCCTATTTTCAGATTGGTCACTCGCGCAGTGAGTCCGCATAGACTTTTCCTATTCTCCTATTCATTTCGTCCTCTGTCTCTATGAGTTACAGACCTTTCCTCATCAGTTTATTTCTGTCCTTTTTTATGGTTGTAAATATATCGTACTATGGTTAGATTTTTTCTCATGGCTCCTCTAAGACGTGGTATCCGATTACCCATATACATGGCGTGGAGTTGCCTTGAACTGGGAAGCCCTGAACGTATGAACGGTTTAGTATTCCTACTATAAGTATATTGCAGAAATTATTTTCAAAAATTTGTACGAATAGAATAAAAAAAATAGTTGCTTTGATGTATATATATGTCCCGACACGGTAATAAAACGGCTATTTTTATTTATTTTTTAACCATTTCGCTTTTGTAATTCGAAAACAGTCAAATCCAAAAAATAAATAAATAAATAAATAAAAATCCGAAAGATTATAATGAAATATATATGTATATATATACCGTATATACTCGTGTATAAGCCGACCCCCAAAACCGAGATGCAAACAAGTTTAACACCAGTAATTCAGAATAATTTTCTACGCCCTGCTTTATCTCATTTAATTGTGAATTATATAAGACGAAGAACATTATTGTAAAATACTGGTATTAAACATGTTTTCATCAGGAATTTTGGGGTCGGCTTACACACGAGTATATACGGTATATTGATTTCTTGAAAGAGAGTTAAAACATTTATATTATTTGGCTGTAAAAATAAGTTAACTATTACAGTGAATTTTTAATATGGAAGGTTTGCAGGTTTACGAAAGCGAAGAAGAACACGGTTTTGAAGATAATAATTTGGTATTGTGTTTAAATTGTTAGGAACACTTTTTACCTATAAACAGCGGTGGAATATTAGATATTCCACTTTATTTTAATCCCCCAAATGTGACAATGGCACCAGAACTTTGGAATAAGATTTTGCTTTTGTAATGATTTTGAAGAAAATCTTTTATTTATTTTAAATTAAATTTATTCGTTAATCCTGGTGTCATTAAATCATTTCAACATTTTAGCTACAGGGATAAACTGTGTATTTTAAAAATAAGCATTTTTAGTTAAAGAATATATTTCCGTTTTAGTTTTAGTGCAATATCACAGCATTTCTAATTTTTTGAAAAAACTTTTTTCAGAAAAAAAAAATAATGAAACACTTTATGGAATCCTGGAAATATATTGTTTTTTTTTTTTTTCGTTCATCATTCATATCAACATTATCTATTAAATAAAATCAAATGCGAGTTGTGTTACACATAGCTGACAAGTGTTATAATTTTTATCACCGCTTCTTCTGAATAGCAATCTTCGATTTATTTAATTGCACACTTCTGAGATTAAATGAGGCGAAGATTGCTATTTAGAGTTAGTGGTAAAAAATTCGTAATAGTTGGCAGCTATGATGACATAAAACATGACAGTTTTAAAGCAAATTGTACAAAATGCATAATTATTTCGTTATTTATTCTTATTTTATCGACGAATGTATCTAAGTTCGTTCTTTTGGGAACAAACACCACACCTTCTAATGCTACTTTTGAAAAACCATGGCAAAAAGAGAGCGTATTTATAAATGAAGCTTCATGTGTTTAGAAATTTTTTAAAACCCCTGATAAGCCTTTAATTTATGCTTCATTCAAACTTAAAGGCGATTTCCTTTTTTATATAAAATGAAATACAACTTTGTATTACTAAGCAGCTTTGCGAATTGGCATTATTTTTGAAAAAAAAGGCAAAGTGTACATAATTGGATTCTGAAAGCCTCTTTAAAATCCTTTTCACTTTTGTAATTCTAAAAGTGTTGAGGAAAAATGAGAAAGGATACAATGAAATTAAAAAAAAAATAGTAATTTTTTGAAAGGATCTTTATAAATTTATGTTATTTGGCCGTAAAAAAAATAAAAATAAAATAAAATTCAACGATTGAAGTGAATTTTTATTATGGAAGTGTATCACGTTTACGTAAAAACATTTTACGAGTTAGAAATTTTTTTTCGTAACTTTTTAATACTATATTCTTCACATTCTTTTGCAGAACATTGCTGTTTCAATATGTAGATTTGGTAAATAAAATACAGTTGAAAAAAAATTAAAACTACACTTTTATTTTTGTAGATTATTAGTAATATTTTTCTAATGGCATGTTTATTGTATGTTAAACAATAACATTAACAAATATTATCCGAATGGTAGGACTTCTGTCAAGCAGTGTTACCAACAACTGTCCATACACCGCATCTCTCACAACGGCTCTTATCAAAAATGCACCCGAGAAATTCCCTATACTTTGAGTAATGTGCTCAAATCGCTCATACACGCGTTTTAGTGATCTCGGCTTTAACGAATTTTGCATTTTTAAGATTCCTACACGATGAAGTAGCTGCATCCTGTAATTTTTTTGAGGTTGTTTTGTTGGGCGCGAAGCCCTCATACATGCGTTAGTTATCGCGGATTTAACGAATTTGATGCATTTTTAAAAATTGCTACACAGCGCGGTTGCTGTATTCAGTGATTTTCTTTTTCAGTTTTCATAGGCGCGAAGCGTTCATACGTATTAGGGATCGCGGCTTTAACCCTCTAATGCCCATGATAGAATGTTTTCTAGAAATTCCAAAATTAGGGAAATCGGAATTCACACAAGAAATAACAACTATTAATTATCGTTTCTTTTTAATCACGGAATGTCTGTCATTAAGTAAAGCAAACATTTCTATTCCGATTTTCTGGTATGAATTCGGAATATCTGAATAAAAAAATCATTAAAATGGAAAAGCTTATGGTAGAATATATGCTACCATGGGCATACGACTTTCATGCATTTTTAAGATTGCTACATTTTATTTTAAAAAAAATATTCAAATTTCATATCGACGGGGAAAACATGTTATAATATTCAGAAAAATTGCATAATTAACCGTTCAATGTTTAAAAATGAAACTATTTAATTTTAAAATAACTTAGTTTTTCTACCTTAAAGATCCTTGAACGCAAACGATGGCATTTTTATATGCACACCCGAAAATAATTTTTTTTAACTAGCGCTATATTGTCATCAGCAGAATATTTTTATTATAATATCACGAACGTATTTTTTCCAAAACTTGTAGGGCTTATTACGACGTAACTAAACATTATTCTGACATAAAATATGTACTGCTTTAAATTTTAGAAGCAAAAGTTAAGGATATCTGTTTATTTATTTATATTTTTAATACAATTTTGAAAAATTGATTATGATAAATATATCTTTTGTACCGTAATTTCTGGAGTATAATCCGCGGATCAAACAATCATGTTTAGACGCAGAAATTTTATGTAATAATTAAAACTAAATATTTACAGTGATCTAGTAAGCTACATTTTATAAAATGAAATTTCTGGGTCGAAACAAGGTTGTTTGATCCGCGGATTATACGCCGGAAATTACGGTAATATTATTTTCAAATCTTTTGGATAGGTGACGCTAGTAAAGTAAAAGCTTCTATACTTTTTCCCTTGTTTTAAACAAAATTTAAGGAATTCCCTACTAAATTACCTCTCCCTTCTTCGATTGCGCATGCGATTTTTTAATATTGTGGTACTGCGCTGTCCCCAACCCGCTAATGTAATTTTTAATTGAAAATGTATAGTTTCTTTATGAAAGAATTTCCGATATTAAATTAGGTGAAAAATTCTATTTTTAAAAGCCGGTGATAAAAGATTTAAAATTCTGAAAAGGGCGCTCATTGCGAAGGGGTTAATTACGGAAATGTTGTGTTAAATAAGACAAATATTACTTTCCAAAATACTTTTCTACTGAAATAGAAGTACGCTATGCACCTTTTAAAGACTCGTAAGCAGCCTTGGTCCCAAAGGGATTATAAACCCCAACAAATTTACTGGAAAAAGTTTCCTTTGCAGTTTCGACTTACAAATTGGAACTAAATTCCTTAAGCCATAATTCCTATACAATCAAAAGTTAATTTTTGGTATTGCATTTTATATATATATATATATATATATATATATATATATATATATATATATATATATCCCGGATGCATCATAAGCACGATTCAACTTTAGAAATTTATTAGCAGTTTGTTGACCGCTGACGGGCATACTTATCATTAATTTATTGCGTTGTTTTATCCAAAATATGTATCAGAATTTTTGTGTAGTATACTTTGCTTTTAAATAACGGAATGTCTGTCATTAAATAAAGTGTCATTCCTAAAGAATGTTTGACGATTTATCATCTTCACCCGGCTATTGAAAAAACACCTTAAAATTAATTTATTAATTTATAATTATATTCTAAAATATTAAAATCTTGTTTTGTCATTGGAAACACACCACTGTGCATAAATTTGATAATTCTAGTATAACAGGAAGTGAATAAAAAATCGATTACAAATTATATCATCTTTTCATTCATGAACCAAGTTAAGTTAAATACATATAAAAGTATGTAAAAGCGCGCTAAATTGGAAACAATGTGTTAAAAATGGACGAACGACGTTAAAAAATTGTGCTTTCGCGTTTAACATCAGGGAAAGACAAGATAAAATAATAATAGTAATAAAATCAGAGATAGAAGACGTTGACATGCAATTTAAAGATTAGATTTGTGTAAATACGGCAGTCAGTAAATCATCTGGATTCACGTGAATTCTTCATTTGTTGCAGAACGCATGCTACTGTTTCAGTTATCGACGTACATCGAAAAGGATACAAAACTGAAAAAAAGCCTTTTCAACTCCGGGGAGGTTGAAACTTGTCAGACGCTGTCCTGTTACTTTTTTCCCGGTCATCGCATTTTATTACAAGCTTCATTTGTATATATCTCCTTCATATTTTGGCTAAGCGCCCTCTATACGGACTTTTTATATATACAACTTATTTTATTATTAAAAAATATCCGATCGCTCCAGTTCGTGCAAACCACAAACTTCTAACATAATTATTTTTCAATTATTTTTTTTTTAATTGTAACAAATTTAGGACTCATGCAATATATTCAGTAATATACATAGCTGTCAACAGAAAACAAATCTTAATTAATCGCCGAACATTTAGATTGCATAAGGCATTTTTTCCTGTTCAAAAATATTGGTAGGATAAAAGCGTAAAAGTTTGCAGCTATCTATATATAGTACTATACATGGGTCAAAAATTTCGTGTTAAACCTGCCACCCAGATTTCTGAACCTCGATCTCTGTAAAAAAATGACAGTTCTCCTATCCGTTAAATATCGAATAATAAAATTGACAAAATAACGAAAAAATATTCTGACTCAAATTTAAGAACGATGTAAATCTGATTACCTTCTTGAATTAAAACTAGCTCACCAATATACACAAATTGATCAACCAAGCTAGCTCATAGAAGGTACGGTCGTTTTCATAAAGGCCAACACCTCACATCTGTAAAAATGGGCATTGAAATCCTAACTCATTCTCGAAGTGATGGTCGAGTACGAGCAGGCACAGTGAGGTTTCCAAACGGTGCCGTCATCAGAAGATCAATGCAGCTTCTTTGTCCTCTTGAACTCTCAACTCTTTCGTCTCTAGAAGTGCCTCGCCGACGGAAGTTGTTGCAAAATTAGAAAAATCCAGCAGATGGCGCTAAGCACGTAGAACTGTTCAATTACTGTTATGTTTATGTTTGCGTTCTATATAGTCTTTTTTGTGTGTGTTCGTCATTAATATAAATGTGTATTATCACCCTAGTAAATAATTTTTATTAGTTAAAGATGCTTTCGAATGATTTCGAAGCTATATATAGAGAGAAACTAGGAACTTGGGTGAGATCAAACCCTTCCTTACCTTCCTTTGTGTTTTATAATTACGAAATTTAGATTCTGTTTTAAAATATATATATGCATATAACTGTTCCATGTGCTTCTAAAAATATTTGGTCCAGTCCATACGTTTAAAGTTGTACCATTTAAGTGAAGTTTTTCTTTTTATTTCCAAAATTGGGTTTATTTTTAATCACATTTTTATATTCTTCATTATTGATATTAATATGGCATTTTTCGTATACAGAATTCAGGATTGATCCACTCTTAATTTTCCAATTTTTCATAGGTGCAAGCAGATCTGCCAAGTCTCCGGCTTTTTGGATACCAGTAATTTAGTTCAAAAAATGTTGTTTTATTTAATCTGAGCATTTTGCGATTTAAAAGAACAACATTTTCTCTAAAAAATTACTGATGTGAAAAAATCCGGAGACTTGGGCACTCTGGGTGCAGGGCTGCCACTGGCGACTATTTTTATATTCTATTCGTACCACTATAAAAAAGAAATAATTTTTGTAGTGTATTTCTCTTACACATTTTTTTAAAAAATTTATGTGCAAAAAATTTGTTTTGAGACAGTGGTGCCAGATAGAATTAAAAAATAGTCGCCAGTGGCAGCCCTGTATGTGGAGTCGCACTTGATCGGGCAATTTGAATATAGTAATTTTTGCTTACTGGCTTACTATATTCTAACAGAAATCGCTTCCGACATCCTTATATTGTGGAATATTTCCTTTGAATGGTTTCGCAACATAAGTGTCCATTTTTTGTAATTTTATTACCCATTCTGTTTGTTATTTTTTTTCTCTTTATTTTTAATCAGTGCATCAATAATGGCTATATATTTTTTATGTCGTATGCTTATTATTTCCATAGCTGTTGCAGTATTGCCAGCTTGCTACTTTTTTTCTTATTCAGCTTGCTTGATTGCTATTTTTTTTTAAATTGCGTAATTCACCTCATTTTCGCCTTCTATAATCTTTCATTAAATAAGAAAGACGAATATTACTATTTCAAAAAAATGGAAGCAGTGAAGCAATCGGATTAAAAAGAAAGTAGTGAATTGAAAACGCTGGCTGTAAACACTTTTAGTCATATGACAATATTCCACTAAAAGATTGAAGTGTTATGGATTTACATCTTTACATATTACGATTACATAATAATTTTATAACAAATTATACTTCCTTAACAGATCATAACAGCTGCGTATCAAACACCGAATAACATTCTAAAGTTTTCAGATGCTACTTGGATTTTGATGAGAACACCGTCCTCTGAATACTAGGTCTACGCGCTGACACAAAAAACGGCGGCTGCCCTAGACGAATTTTACCCTCAATACCCTGAATTTAGGTACCATTATTTTCTACACGGTTTCGTTTACTTATTTAATTTCAGAAAAATAAGGTGGAAAAAACTGTTAGAAATAATTGGTATTCAAATTCAAGGGATCGCAGAAACGTTGAAAAAAATCCGCCGACGACAGCCGCCATTTTTTCTGCCAGCGCTCAGGCCTAGTATTGAGTAGGCGGTGATGAGAATGCAAACCACGAAGAAAATCCTCCCTAAGCCAGTTCATCAGCTTTTATCGATCACGGTGTAGGAATACAAATTATTGAAATGCCGCGTTGCGTAAAGAGCTTTGAACGAATCAACGCGCCCTCCAGAACTCGTTAATGGCATATCGAAAAATTTGGCGTAATACGACACCAAATTTGGTACGAAAGATCCCAAAACGCGTCTCTATGACAATTAAAACTTGGCTTACAGCATAAGTAAGGTAGTCTAAAATAGAATAACTTTTGATTCACGAAAGGAAATATATACCAAGCACAGAAACAATTGATATTTGAGTTAGGGAGAGAAAAGAAAAATTATTTTAAGGTAGGCACAAATAAATTAACTGGGAATAAATATGGAAATTTAAAATATTATATATATATATATATATATATATATATATATAACCATAAATGAAACATTACCATGACACCAACTTAAACTATGAAATAATGATTAAGTATGTAATAATTAGTTGACAATGAAAGTAATCCCCTACACACTGAATATAGATACCAAAAACTTATTTAAAATAAGAAGAAATTAAATTAAAAATCGAATAAATGAAATTGAATGAATGAAATGAAATTTGTGGAATTTAGACAGAATTATCGAGTCTCAAATGCCTAAATACCACAAATAAAATGAGTGGTTTCATCATCATATTAGCCATAACATTGCTAAAGAATATGATTTTGGGACTACCTACTCATAAGCAATGAATAAAACCTGTGAAAAAATAAAAAATAAATACAATATTAAAAAGGAAAGAAACCATACCTAGAACACAACCAAACAGAGGGAATGAATTGCAAAAATTCATTACATGTTGCCAAATTTAGTTTTAGAAAATGATTTACCATGTTGCCAGAATAGGTTTTAGAATAATATGAATATTATTGTAAAGCAACAGAAACCATGGTGCTGCCATCTATGAGGGTAAGAAGTGAATATACGATGAATAAAAATAGCATTGGATGAAAATTAATATTTAAAAATTAAACCAAATACTATCTAGATACAAAGGATTAAAAATTAATATTAATTAAATATTGAAATTAATTAGTAACACATAATGTTTCTTCATACAAAGTTAAAAATTAAATACAATTGATATGAGTGGTAAGGGTAGAACGTTTAATAAAAATTAATACATGTATTATATTAACACTTTAGAAAAGTATACATTATATTAGAAGTTAATATGATATTGTCCACCATAGGCATTAATCTAAATGCATTAGATAAAAAACATTCTTAATATTAATTTCATTTAAATTAATTAACCTTTTGCTTACGGGGGGATTACCGTAATCCCAAGAAAAATATTGCTGAAAAATACGGGGTCGGGATTGCCGTTATCCCGAAAATTTCCACCCCTCAAGCATGGCGCGCAGGAAATAATCAAAAGCGTTCAGCTCAACAGGGGTCTCACTGCGTATCGGAGAAAGGAAATAATGTAGGGAAGATATTATTTATACTAGGAAAACGCGGGGAAATTTTCCGCAGTAAAGAAAGTAGTTTACTCAGACGTCTTCAAGCTTTTTCTCATACTTTTTTCCCTTTTCTGTTCTTAAAGTGTAAAGTAACTTAATTTTTTTTTTTTTTTTTAATGACAATAATATATTAGATATCTTAAAATTATTTAGGAAACTTTATTTATTAAACTGAGCGAAAACCAAATGATTCTATACATATTAATACTTAAATAAAAATACAAATTATTTTAAAATTTTTCTTAATATAGAATTAATAAAATAAAATAATTGTTTTTGCTCAGTACAAATATATTATGAAATGTTTAATTTTATGCTCAAACAAGACAAAATAACTATGTTTATCGTCTTTATATGCAAATGCATTTTGCCTGTTTAAGAAAGGCATTAACAATTAATCGAATTCTAGAGCTATTTGCAAGTAATTTTTTCCGAAATCATCTGATTCGAATAAAATATTAGTTTTTATTCAGAAAATAATAAATGTTACAATAATAATTCCTTATGTATTTTTCAAATATATGATTATTTAAAAAATAAATGTAAATGAACGGGCGAATAAAAACCCTAAGCACGTCCCAGTTAAGTTTAAGAAGGCAACAGCTATTTCCAAATCTTACAAAGAGCAACTATGTTATTGGCGTACGTTTTTTTTCGAAAACAACTGAAGCGATTTCAATATTTTATTTTATTTTATTATTATACGAATTTTTCTGGAAAATTCATATATTTTTATAAAGTTCTCAAGTAACAAAGTAAAACACAAAATATTTAATTTGCGAAATTGCGTAGCGATTACATTTTTTATTTTTTGTGAAGGATCAATTTATAGTTTTAAAAATGCCAAAGAATGCTTTTTTTTTATTGTTTTAGTAATTTTCGAGTATTGAAATTCAACAGAGCGCTATTACATTCCACGTCTTAAGGGAAAAATTACATTTAGTTATTGAAAAATAGCACAGCACACGCGTAAAAATGTACATCTTTAGTCCTATTTTCATTTGAATATTTTTTTAAACACTTTCATATGTCTTTTAACATTTAGTTTACCACACCAATGGATTTTAGGTAGATTGAGTAAGAAATACTACCTATTACATTCTCCCCTAAGTTGTAATTTTTGAAATTTTTTTCAGATTTACACCGATCATGATTCCCAGAACCCAAAACCACCCCCAATTCAAAACTTTATCTATCTATCTAATTTATCTATGTTACTTTTTTATGGAAACAATAACTCTCATAATTCTGCACAAATCTCTTCCAAACTGATACATAAAATCAAGGGGGGGGTTGTAGGGAATGGGGGGGGGGCTTTTTGTGCAAACAGAAAACCCCCCATAATTTCTTAATTATGATACGTATCGAATCCGTTTAAAGTTATTATTACTTCTAGGAAAAGGGCCGAAAATTTATCTATGACAGATTTTTGATATCATTAAAAATAGCCCCAAGGGGAGAGGGGGGGGAAGGGGGTTTTTAGAAGAAAAAAAATCACAACTTCGTCAATTCAAAAGCTATCAAATAAGCTTGAATTTATTATACATCCTCTTAATATTATGAGAAACTTTTATATTGACAAGTTTTTTATAGGACAACCCTTATAGCAAAAAAAAAAAAAAAATTAATAAATAACACAAAAAAATCCCTGCTGGCTCCTGCTGCAAACAAGTTACGTTTCGAAATGGGTGTTTCAAACTGCCGCATCATGGCAAAAGGGTCATTTCTTCCACAATTCCCAACAAACAGGCGCCCCACGGTCTGCGTCTTCAAAATCTACCTGTGCCTGTCGGCCGAGCCGTCAGGGATTTTTTAGTTATCTACTCTCATTTTTTCTATTAGAATTAGTTTTTTGCATCCATGTCTGGCCTTAGAGGGGGTGAGGTCAGGTGACTGCATGGGACAATAAAAACAAAGGACTGGAAAATTCACAAAATAAAATACTTAGTGATAACTTGATATATATTTAGGAATATGTCATTTGTTGAGGTGCAGTATAAAATATCACTCAGGGTGAAATTGCTTGTAAAACCACCACTGCTTTTACCCCCTCCCCTCCCACCCCCTAATATAATTTCCCTCTCATTTTGTCATTTCTAAAGCTGAAAAATTACGCCATTTTTTTTTTCTTATCCAGATACGGCCGTAGAAACTGCGTGGTCGGACGACTGCACGAAACACTAAAAACTAAGGTGTGGGAAAATTCACTAACTGAAAAGTTATAACTTAAGGTAGTTCTCAATTTTCTTGCTGAACAACGTGAAACTTTCTGACTCATTTTCTAATTCATTTTTAAACATAACAAAATAAAATTGGCAGGCCTGACTATGGAGATGATTGGAAATCGTACATAAATTTCTTATCGAGTTAAAACGATTGTTGTCACATGACGACCATTTTTCCCCTTTCCCGCGTTGTCGTGTCCGGAAATTCTATTTAAACCGCCAACTTTGACAGTATTTTCTCAAAGAAATTTCTGTCTTTACCAAAAAAAAATAGAAAACGCATTCGATTACATAATTTCTGAATAAGAACATCTGCCAATTTCATGCGTTTCCGAGCAAAATTTAATTCAAAGATGTTTCAGGAAGTAGCTACTTTGGATTTGAGAACAGTCTTAATAGGTTTTTTTTTTTTATTATTTACACATAATTTTGAAAATTAGCGTTAGGTTCTGGAAAATCTCTAAAGACATAACAATCTATAAATAGGAAGAGCGGTAGAAGTGATAGTTCCAGGAAACTGCTATAGATAGTACACAGAGATATTTTACGGTTTTGAAATTCATAGTGATGCATGCAATAAATCCTGTTTTTTGAGTTCTTAAGACAATGTGACTCATATCACTACGACTTTAAATGCATCAATTGTAAAAATTTGCAATACTACAACTAGAGTAAAATCTGGGAAAATAAAAACTCTCTTCAATGGAATCCAGTCTTAAATGAAAATATTACATGGTCCCAACAGAAAGAATACCAACAATTTTACCTGCTAAGACGGAAAATTCTATAAAGTGGACTGTTTGCGGTACTTCTCGATTCTGTTTCACAGTTTCACATAAATATTTAAAGGATGATTACGTATTTCAATATTATGTATTTTATGATTATAGATTTTAAATTTTAAAATAAGTCGGCAGTTAGAAACTTAGTAAAATTATCTTTGTAAATTTACTTTGCGGAGGAAGGGGAACGGGGTATGAAAATCCATGTTTGCTCCGGCAGTGTTGCCTGCGGGCTGCTTTTTGTAATTCAGATTGCTTGATTAGCGCTACCTTTTTTAAACGGTATATTTCGCCCTATTTTTGCCTTTTTAATGGGTCATAAATTAAGTGAATTTTAATTTATCAAAAAACTGGTGGCAATCAAGAAAATTGAATTAAAAAAGAAAAAAAGCCCACTGGCACCACTGTGCCCCGGGTGAAAAAAGGCTAGTTTCGGCCTTGTGTCGAACTGGGTGTTTTGCCGTTTAAGACAGAACTCTTAGCTACGGAATCTGCTTTTGCAGGTATTACTCTATCTTTATATATATATATATATATATATATATATATATAGTATATATATATATATGTATATATATATATATATATATATATATATATATATATATATATATATATATATATATATATAATTCATTTAAAACAAATAAAGACGCAATAAAAAAAAAACAAAATAACGAAATAACTTACGATTTAGAAAGTACAGCGTCTTAGCAGATATGACATCACTTATATTTGTATGTATTTTAAGACCTGTGAAAAAGGAATTTGTCTATACAACCGAATCTAACTTTAAACAGAAAAATTTTATCGTAAATTAGAGTTGCAAGTTTCGATAGAAACAGTCCGCCATCTTCAGACCAAGCAAGTAGTATTTCTTTTTTTTTTTTTCTAAAATATACTTTATTTTAGATTATTTGACAGCGTATGAAATTCTGTAGTAAAACAATTCTAAATTAAACTTTGCGATTTAAAACTTATTAGGTAAAGGAAATATAAGAGACCTCGAATTACTAAATAACATTTAAAAAAAATATTAATTTTCAGAAGAAAGTTAAGAGAACAATAAGTTATAAACACAACTATACATAATCAATATTACTTCAACAAAATGTACTAAATTCTATGATACATATTTCATTCCGTCATGAGATTTGGACACGTTTTTATATTCAGATACCTGCCACTATTTCCAAATAGTAATATACAATTGATCAATTTACAGATTAAATTATAATGCTATTCGCAAATAATGGGTGTAAACATACTTAAAAACCAAGGCTCAACTGCGAACTCTGATTCCATTAGGTATCATTTTATTATTCTCTACTGTATTGTTTATGGATTTCTAAGTGTTTATTTCTACATTCTTTTCTTGCAATTTCTTTTTTTTATATATATAATCTGATGCGTAATGATAATAATAGTAATAAAATGCTTATTTAACGAAATCCATTTTGTATTACTTATTTAATTATCTGAAAGTTCAACGCCTTTTTTATATAAGGATTATAATCGCATACAATTTTATTTATTTTGCTATCACATAACGTTTTTATATATACTCTACATTTCAAGAAATAAAATACTATTAAAATATTCAATGAAATTAATTTTTCTGATTTATTTTAAAGATATTTTAAAATTTTTAAATACGTTTCATATTAGCATACAATTTTAGTTATTAAAAAATATCGATTTATTATTATTTGATTTACACTCAATTACTATTTAACCAAATCACTAGAATTTAATTACATTTACATCACAGAAAAAAATATAATTCACAACGCTGTATGTTTAAAATAATGTTCATATTTGCATACAAATTTAGTTACTAAAGTGATCCATTTATTATTATTTGATTTACACTCAATTACGGCAAAACGTAATCACAGAAAAATATTATTTCAAGAATCATGATAGAAAAAGATAATTTCCATCGCAGTATATCATTTAAAACTTATTTACAAACAAGGATTACTTCGTTCAGGTAAACAGGGTCATCGGGTAATGAGGTCTTTTCAGGGAAAATAAAATCCCCAACGCTCCCACGACCCACTAATGATTACCAGATGTGCCTACCTTAGAGCAAAGGTGCCTACTGATATCAACATTAGTCTGATCACCTGCAGTGAGTAATCATTAGAAAAGGGGGTGGAAATTTTGAGATTCTCCCGTAGTTAACGCATATGTAAGGAATTCAGTCCCCGTAAGCTAAACGTTAAATAACGAATGTGTAAATATAACTAAATTAATGTACATATAAAAATATCACATCACAGTCCATTATAAAATGTGTAATAGCAAACGTGTGTGTAAATCAAAATGCCACCCCCCTTTTTTTTAAATATAAATTAACCATGCGCTTTTTCCATACAACTCCGTCACACACCTCCTCAATCCAACATCTACCCACCCAACCGTCCTATTATAATATTTTTTTTTAATTACTATTTTCTAAGATTATATGTTTTTTTTTATAAATTTTTAACGCATGTGTTAATTTGGTTGCAACGATCATTTAAGTACTAATTATATATTAAAGAATATATGAATTATTTTGGAAAACCATGTTGTAATGCATCATAGATATGTTTTTTAATATTGTTGTTAATTAGTTGAGAAGAACATAAACTTTTTATTTTATAAATATGATTAAGGAGTATATGACGATATACAGAATTATGAAGACATGGTTTAAAATTAGTAAATGAATTAACTTTAAATTTAAATTCTTTACGTTTATCAAATAGATCAATTATTGTTTTGTTTCTTTTAAGTGTAATTTTAAGATCTAAAAAGTTAATAGTATTGTTAGAAAAGGGGTTTTCCGTTAATTCTAAATTAGTAGGATAATCAACTGGAAATATAGAAATATTAGTGTGATCAGTGGCAATTAAAATTATGTCATCAATATAACGATATAAATGTATATTACTGTTAATAAAAGTACGTTCATAGTGATCAATATAGTATCAATCATAGTATACAAGCCTGAAAGTATACTAGATGTACATCCCCCTTGTGGTATACCGACTTTCTGTAAATATAACGTGTTATTATGCATTGCCGTAATTTCGTGCGTATACGCCGCATCTTAGTTAAGTATTTTTCAAACCGGAAATTTTATTGAAAACAAGAAGTCCAATGTGTGCTAAGCAGAAATAAGTCACATTTTATTTAAAATAAATTCTGGTAGGAAATCGAATTATCTGAGGTGCGGCGTATACGCGCGAAATTACGGTATATAATTATTATATACAGGGTGTATCTGAAATGCCTCAACAAACTTAGAGGGATGATAGTACTCATGAAGACGAACAAAAAATGCAATGGAACATGGGGTCGCAAATGACATTTAACCCTCTCAGGGGCAGTGGTATGTTTATGAAACCACTTAATTTTAATTCCAAAACGCCACAATTGCACCAGAATTTTGCTAAAATCTTTTCCATTTAATATGTATGTGAAATATAGCCTTTTTTCTTATTTAAAAACAATTTTTTTTTTGTACATTCCGGTGCCAGTCATTTATTTCAACATTTTAGTACTAAAAGTACTTTGCCTCTGAAAGGCTTAAAGGATGAAAATCGAGAAAATGCGTCTGGAAATGGACAAACTGAGACATGAAAGAAATACTCCAGAAAATTATTTATTGCACAGAACAGGTGCAACACAGCTCGTGATGTCCAGAGAAAACAAATATTTTACAACAATTTTTCAAAGTGTCGGCCGCGGACATTATTACACATAGCGTGTCCACCAGTCGTTGCTCCGTAGATGTACTCTGTGTAATAATGTCCGCGGTCGACACTTTGAACAATTGTTGTAAAATATTTGTTTTCTGTGGACATCACGAGCTGTGTTGTACCTATTCTGTGCAATAAATAATTTCCTGGAGTGTTTCTTTCTTGTCTCAGTTTGTCGATTTCCAGACACATTTTCTCGATTTTCATCCTTTAAGCCTATCAGGGGCAAAGTACTTTTAGTACTAAAATATTTGAAATAAATGTCTGGCACCGGAATTTACAAAAAAAAAATTATTTGTAAATAAGAAAAAGGCTATATTTCACATACATATTAAATGGAAAAGATTTTAGCCAAAATTCTGGTGCCATTGTGGCGTTTTGGAATTAAAATTAAGTGGTTTCATAAACATATCACTTCCCCTGAAAGGGTTAAACGTCATTTGCGACCCCATGTTCCATTGCATTTTTTGTTCATCTTCATGAGTACTATCATCCCTCTAAGTTTGTTGAAGCATTTCAGATACACCCTGTATAATGAAATTTGTTAAAGTTTTAAAATAAGCTGTATCTATATGAATTGGTATATATATAATATATATATATTTATACATGTTTGTGTATATGTGTGAGAATGTGTTAGAAAGTGTGTAAATGTGTGTACATTACTATTTATGGCTATTCTATTCTATTGACATTTCGTTTCATTCAACTATTTCTGGATAACTGAAACTAATGTATTTTGTTATAAAAAAACGGAAAAGAAAAAGTAAAGTAAATAACATTTCACATAAGTTCCTTTACTCCGGAAAATTTTGGGCATAACTTGTTATCACACTTCAAAATTTTCCCAGTTTCACAACATTCTGCTTTATTTGCCTAGGTTGCTTTTACTGCACTTGTGAATATAGTTTTCTCAAGGGCCTTCCAAACTTAAACAGATAATTTTTTTTTCAGGAAAAGATTTAAATAGTTTTCGTGTGCGTTACTCTAGGGTTTACCGTGGGTGTTGATAGCTTATCTGCATTTCTGAAGTTTTTAAGTTTTTACGATGAGTGGAATGTTTTACTTTTTTTTCAATTTCGTTTTATTTTCTTGACTATGTGTCGATAAGAAATGCACTATGCTTTCGTCATAAGATAAATAAAAAAAATTAACACTTTTGTAAATCTAGATATTATTATTGGTTAAAATATATTTTAAATGTCTTATTGTAGGAGAGTATTTTCCATTTTATACAAATCGTTTTCACATATTTGTAATTCATTATAAATATTTCCATAGTTACATCAGTATTTTATTAGTATTGGGTCTTAAACTCTGCCCTTTATTAGAAATAAATTAGTGTATAACTCACACTTTTATGTTAAACTGTCACCACTAAAATTTAATAATAAATTTTGGTTTATTAGATCGGCGAAATAAGTGATTAAATTACTTTAAAATGTTCTTTAAATTTTAGTGGTACAAGAAAGCGTAAAAGTTGGCAGCTATTTTAGTGTTTTTTCGAAAATGGAGAGAAATTTGCAATCTGAGAACTAGGATTGCAAATAGGCTTGCTAGGATTGGATAATGAACTTATTTTATTACGGAAATTAATCATATCGTAATAACAGACGGTAAAATTCATTTCACTGAAATAATATCGGTGATTTTTTTTTTACACTGTCTTGTATTAGATATTTGCGCACAGTATAATTTTAATGTAACAGAATTGTGATTAATTGTTTGTAAAAGTGTATTAAAACTTAATTTCATAAAATAAAATTAAAATCTATAATATGAAAATCTGCACATAAAATAAATTTTGTGTTCGTGCCTTTTTGCATAACAGTGCAACAGCTATTGCACCAAGATCTGAATATTTGTAAAACTAGTTGTTGTACGAACGCATATCATTTGTCCCGTTTAACATGCAATTTCCAACTTGTTTCTTGTCTTTTCTTTACATTTTTCTTTTTTGAGGAACTAATACTGGTTTAATACATATTTTGTGTTTGACATAGTATGAAAACATAACAAAAATAAAGTAAAATACAATATTTTAGTCTAATTGCCTGTGTGAAACGTGTGAATTATGCAAATCTAATGGGAAATAAATCTAGTGGATTGGTGTAATTCCACAATATAAACACCTAATTTTGACGCAGTTTTACATTAAGCGGCGCGAAATTGTAAAAATAATTAATGTTACACGCTATGTAAATACATATTTACAATATAATCGACATTCAAACTAATCATGACAATGAAAATTTCTTACTTTAATGAATGAATTTCATTCACATAAACCATTTTTTTTCTTACCTGAAAAAAAAAGAAAATAGGTTAGGATTAAAGGTATTAAAACTATTGGAGTATCCGGAAAATTCGTGCCATTTGGGAAAATTAATTCGTACCGGAAAATTCTATTACTTAATTATTAGATATTAATTCCGATAGCTAAATTTATTTTATATCATTCTTCATACATTAGACTGATATTTAACATTTTTCCTTTACACTTTCATTACTTTTATGTACTTTAAACTTTTTTATGGCTCCCTCATGATATGATATACGCAAACTCATACCCAGGGGGTTGTTTTTCTCAAACAAGGTACCCTATTGAATGATACACTGTTCACCTGTCTAATACTTAACGGGCAAAATTTTCTGGTACAAATTGATTTTCTCATACGATACGAATTTTCCGGACAACTTAATACATGTACATTTTATGAATTATCTTAATATATTATAGAAACAAAATACGGCATTTGCATGTCTATGATGCGCATTAGTTTTTCCAAAATTACAGATCTAAAATGTTGGGTATATGCATATATACAAAATATTTTAAACAGCTATATCAACTAACACTTGCCTTCACTAAGTCACTGAATACAACACATACAGTCGACAAAAAATCAAAACAAGACACATACATTTTAGTCACCAAACGACCCCAGTAAAATATGGAAGTAGTCATTTGACTGGAAATTATGTCTTTCTACAATGTTAAAAATGAGCTTGGGGTGGATTGCATAATGAAATTGCACCAAAATCTGAAATTTAAGTAAGAGCACCCAATTTTGACGACCTATTTCAATTTTTCGGTAAATTTTACTTTTGGATACAAACGGGAAGTCATTCCGTAAAGCAGTTCGAAAGAATAAATGATCGGCCTAATAGATAAAAATGAACAAGGTGAGGACAGAAGCCTCTACGGCAGGGGTCTCCAAACTTTCAGACCGCCGTACCACTAAATCGAGGTCTGTACTTCCGCGTACTACCAGGTATCAAACGTAATGCTAATATAGGAAAAAATGTGAAATTGGAACTTCCCATATTTTGTCGATTTCAAATTATCATTTTAAATAACTTACTGCATTAAAAACCGATTTCCATGAAACAGAAAGACATTTACACATTTCGTACAGAATAAGAGAAAAATTTCCATTGGCAGACTTAAATAAATAATGAATTATGGTTCAAATAAAACGTCAACAATATAATAACCTGTACATATATATATATATAAATTAAACTTTAAAAAAAATTGTTTTAACTTCTCCTATTCCAACAAGCTCCTCCTACTTTCATGAATTCAGACTTTACCTTCAGATAATGCAATTTAAAGAACATGTTAAAAAAAGTTTTCTGTTTATTAAAACTGTTTCGTGGATTAATTTTTAAATTAAGTCTTTATTAACAAATTTTATTCTTTTTTCCATATAAATGTAATGATTAAATACGCTTAATTCTGAAAATATGATTGTATCATAAGTAGAGTGTGCGGATTTCAAGGAGTTTGCTATAACAAGCATCAACAACAACAACAAGAAAAGCGTTTACAGCCTCTAATTTTCATTCAAAAATTTCCAAAGTGACAAATTCATGCCATATTTTATTTTATAATGTTATGCTGGTATTTCATTTTACGTACCAGCATCACACTTTCGCGTACCAGTAGCCATTGCTTTGAGTACTCGTACTGGTGCGCGTACCATAGTTTGGGAACCCCTGCTCTAGGGCATTCACCACAGCTTCAACTAACAGGTACTTGGGTTACAGAACACACCACGGTTCTCAGTAAAGTAGTTTAGGAATTTTGAAGGCTTTAAACAGGCATGTGAAACACGTAACCCGTATTCGGCAACTTATCTGAGGTCAGCCAAGCCCTTGGCATTTTCCCTATGCTTGATTCAATTATTCGAGTAGGCAAGCAGAAAACATATTTTGCATCGTGTCTAACATCAGAAAGTATATTGTATGCATACAGACAGATTTAAATCAACTTTCAATTTTAGCTCGAAGAGATTATGAATGAAAAATATAACTAATCAGAACGCTACATCTTAAACCTGCAAATTTAAATATTTGCGAATTTTTAATGTTTTTGCCTTATCAATTATTATGTGTTTTACATTGAAACTACTACTTATTAAATAATGTGCAGTATTTATTAAATACCAACAAATATATGGAAAAAATAATGAAATACGACGCTAATTAATAATATTCGAAATTAAAAAATAGAAAATTAAAAAAAAAAGTTTTTAAATGAGTAGCTTTGAAAGTTGAATGAATTTTCGTTTTGTACACTTGCACGAAAAACTTTGAAAATTTTATCCTGGCTATTCAGATGGGTGAACTTAGTCGAACTTAGTCAGGATTTTAGATTTGAGCTATTTAGTGATTATTTTTGCTATTTAGGTTAGCAAACGTGTCATTGTTAATGAAACCTATGTAATCTTTCTTCCTTTTGTTTTATTTTTACTGACATATCTGTACTCACATACATCTTAACATATATAAACTCTATGTTCAAGCTTACACCAGTATGAATAAATACGATTAATTGAAGATGAATACCGCAGATTAAAATAATTTTTTTAATAATATTTTCAGAGGTGCCAAGCTCTCACTAATAGTCCGTAATATGTTGATTAATTTAACCCAGTTTAATAACGTTTCGAACCAGAAAAATTATTTGACCAATCTTTATGTAGTTTATTTCATATTTTCTACATAAAATTTATTTAATTTCATTTCTTAAAACAATTTCTGGTGCGAAACGTATTAAACCTGGGTTAAATTAACCTACGTATTACGGAAGATTAGTGAGAGCTTGGCACCTCTGTATTTTATCGAATTAAATGGTTTGATAGCAAATGATTTTTGAATGTGGATTCCTACAATGATAGTGTAATTATTTGCCCATTAATAAATCCATGTACGATATTAAATAAACCCATTTATTATACCTATTTATATTCTACCAGTATAACTATTTATTACTACTTGATTCTATTCAGTTTTGTTAAACACTATGATCAAGCTTACACCAGTATAAATAAATACCATTAATTGAAGATGAATACCACAGATTAAAAAAAAAGCATATTAACAATATTTTATCGGATTAAATTGTTTAATAGAAAATGACTTTTGAATGGGGATTGCTACAATAAAAATGTAATTATTTGCCCATTAATAAATCCTTATATGATATTAAATATACCTATTTATTATACCTATTTATATTATACCAGTATACCTATTTATTACTACTTAATTCTATTCAGTTTTGTATAAGCACTATAATCAAGCTTATACCAGTATATATGAATACGGTTAATTGAAGATGAATACCGCAGATAAAAAAATAAAAAAAAAAAGCTATTTAGAATATTTTATCGGATTAAATGGTTTAATAGCAAATGACTTTTGAACGTGAATTCCTACAGTAAAAGTGTAATTATTTGCCCATTAATAAATCCATGTATAATATTCATTCACAGTATACCTATTTATTACTACTTAATTCTAGTCAGTGTTGGCAGTGAGGCCCGTTTTTGTTTTATTATTCAGAATGCTACGACTTTTTTTTTCGAAAAGAAATATTCGCTTTGTATAATAACATATAAATAAATTCAAATACCACAATTCGAAATTAATAGTAGAATTCTAAATACCCGCCCAGCTCGTAACACTGATTCCATTCATTATTAATAATTGTGTACATTCTTTTCTATCTTGGGTAAAAGCAAATTCTCAATATCACATTTAACATAGGTGACTATTTTTTTAAATTATATTTCAAAGGGTTCGTGCCACTTTTTCCAATATACAGGGTGACAAGAAATAACTTGGACACACATGATACATTATATCTGTAATGCTAATGAAAATATTACGACCAAACTTCAAAATAAATATGAATACATTATTTCGTCAAATATATTTACAAATTTTCAAATTGACTACCTTTAGCTTTAATACAGAGCTTTAAACGTGTCACAAAATTGTCGGCCATGGGCCGCAACTCACTTACTAATATTTTATTCCATTCCTATCATAAGGATTTCTTTAGGGATGCCAAAGTTTTATGATGTTTAGCACACACCCTTGTCTCCAAGATGGACCAAACAGAATAATCCATTAGGTTCAAATCTGGGGAATACGGTGGCCATTCTTGAGCTCCAATGAAGTCAGGAAAATGTGTCTTACAACAATCTTGAGTGCCCTTAGCTCTTTGTGCAGGGGTGGAATCCTGTTGGAAGGTCCATCTTTTGTTTCCAAAGAACGTTTGTGACCAAGGTAAGACAACATCTTCCAAAATGAGTTTGCGATATGTTTGTTGATTAATCTTTATCCCTTGATCAACAAAAACAAGTGGTGTTTTCCCACTAGCACATATCCCACCCCAAACCATTACAGATTGGGGTCGTTGACGCCGTTCAACAATGCAAGAAGGTCCAGGTGCTTCTGCTGACCAAACTCTATCATTATGGCTATTGTGAGCTTGTTCAATCGAAAACAATTTCTCATCTGTGAAGACAAATGTTTGCCATCGATCACCTGCGGTTCGCTTTAACAGTTCTTTACACCTTTGAAGTCTTGTGCGTTTGTTCTCTGCTGTTAGCTTTTGAGCCTCTTTCATTTTGTAAGGGTGAAGACCAAGCTCTACTCTTGCCATCAAATGTGCGGTTTCTCTATTGATCTTCATCTCTCTAACAACCTTTCTCATTGAAATCCTAAGATTTCGTTGAACTCGCTTTTTGATAACTACCCGGTTTCTTGATGTGTTAACTGTGCGCTTTCTTCTTCTTCCTGGCCTGTCACCATCATGTCCGAGTTCTTTAAACCTTTTGATTGTGTATGAAACCATTTGCCTAGGCACTTTCAATCGTTGAACAATTTCCCATTATTTCATTTCTTGCTTATGCAATTCAAGTATGGCCGATCGTTTGTTAACCATAATGGTTAATCACAACTAACTTATTTACACCTGTTAAATAGCTTTCTAGAATCAATTCCGTATGACAATAACTCTATAACTTTAGTGGTAGTTACAGATTTTTGGTTTGAAACTTTGCCAAGTTATTTCTTGTCACCATGTAATACTTGCAATATACTTTTACATTAGCTACAAGTCTCCACCAAAAAGAAAAAAAATATATTAAATAGTGGTACAATTAGAATATAAAGTCGGCCATGGCAACCCTGCAATACACCCAATTCTGTTTTTACAAAATCATAAGTGAAAAGCACGGCCTAACTTTTATGTCTGAAATGCATTTACCACCCCAAATTCCAAAACATAATATTCGTCTTACTTAATAGCAAACTTTATATTATATTTTAAGGTAATTTTTTATTTTATATAATAGTGGCAGCTTGGTAATTCGCGGGCCACAGATTGAAAACTCCTAGATTAAACATATAAATACACTATAAGTTGCTACTATTCTGTAATAGTAACCTTCACCTCATTTATACGTACGATTCTGCGATTAAATAAGGTGAAATTTGTCATTGAAAAGATAGTGGTATTCAAAGTTTGTAAATGTTTTAACCTGAGGTTGCGCAAAAACGGAACTAAGTGTAAACACGCTTAATAAATAGCGTATTATACTCATTTTCTCGTAATATTTTCTGGTATTGTAGTGTTTTTTCTTACAATCTTTACCTATTCATTAGTGTTTGATCTCATTCACCATTAACTTATTTCCATAAATACCTTTTATAAGCAAGCGTTTGTAGTATTTCATTTTTTGGATACATTTCCTTTTTTTATTCACATAACTAGCTAAACTTTCCACAAAATTGTCAACTGTGCCGTGTATTTTGAAAGCAAGTCTCTATCACAAAATCTGACACACTTTTATTTAAGAACAGTGACAATCTGGAAGATTTATAGGGCTTGGAAATAAGACAAACTGTATTGTATTTTACGAGATCGTAAGATAATGTATCACTTTCGAATTTTAGATAGTTTGTTGAATCTTTCCCTTTATTTGATACAAGTGTACGCAGAAACAAATGAAAATAAATAATCTAAATAATTTTAACTTTTTATAGTCTATCTCAATTAAAAGCATTGAATTCAAAATTCATTTAAAAATTAAATTTCAGCAATATTGACTAGAAACTTATCAGATAGAAAAATGACTTGATTTTTGTGAAATAGAAACCACATTTCAATCATAAAATGGGAAATGTACAGAAAATATTAAAAACACATATCTCATTATTTACCACAGAGCAAAAATATTCAACTTAATTCAGATCATCTTCATGCCATCATTTCATAATCATAAAAAATCCCTGACGGCTCGGTCTACAGGCACATGTAGATTTTGAAGACGCAGACCGTGGGGCGCCTGTTCATTGGGAATTGCAGAAGAAAGACCTATTTGCCATGATGCGGCAGTTGGGACCTCCCACTTCGAGATATACCTCTGTCTGTATGTGGAGCCAGCAGGGATTTTTTAGTTTTTATTTTATTTATTTATTTATTTATTTTGCTATAAGAGTTGGTCCTATAAAAACATGTTAATATAAATGTTGTAGATAATATTAAAGATATTTATAATAAATTTAAGCGGATTTGATATCTTGTGAATTGTCGAAGTTATGTTTCTTTTTCCTTCTGAAACCCATATCCCCCCCCCCTTGGGGCATTTTTAATAAAATCAAAAATGCTGTCATACATAAATTTTTGGCCCTTTTCCTAGAAGTAATAATAACTTTAAACGGATTCGATACGTACAAAAATTAAGAAGTTATGGAGTTTTTTCTGTTTTCACAAAAAGCCTCTCCATTTGTCCACTCCTCCCCTTGGTTCGATTTTGCCCATTAACGAACTTGACCGAGATTTTATGTATCAGTTTGGAAGAGATTTATGCAGAATTATGGAAGTTATCGTGTCCATAAAAAAAAGATATAGATAGATAGATAGATCTATATATATATATATATATATATATGAAGTTTTGAACTGGGGGTGGTTTTGGGTTCTAGGAGTCATGCGGTGTAGATCTGCAAAAAATTTTCAGGAATTCCAACTTAGGGGAGAATGTAATAGGTAGTATTTCTTACGAAATCTACCTAAAAGTTTTTATTTACAAAATTTACGCTAAATTTATTTTTATTTTTAAATATCTGTATGATCAAATAAAAGCCTTATCTTACAAATATTTGTCTTTTAACATCTTACTATATATTCAATATCCATTCAAAGAAATCCTTCTTTTGAATAAAAGATTAATACTGCAGTTCAATTTTCTCTGAATAAGTTTCATCTTGTTTTTGCACATTTTAACGGAGAGTGCATCAGATAAAAAAAGATTTATGTTATTCTTTGAAATTGGGTTTTGATTTTTTTCATCTTCGAAGTTTTCGAAATAAATTTTATTTTTGTATCACAAATGCATCAGATTGAAGATTTAAACTTGTATAGCTTGACGAATCAAATAAATAAATATCAAATAACACATACATGACACATACTTTTTCAAAATTGATGCACATTTTGAAGCTCCATAACAGGGCTAATTATCTTTAAAATTCAATAATAAGTGAACAGTGACGGCCATTGGAAGTCTTTTTGGAGGGGGGTAATGTATGAATTTGGGAATTTCTCTCTTTATTACGTCCATTGTTTCAATTCTTAATAGCATCAATGGATATTGTTGTAATAAATATTATGATGGTATAATGAGCTATTTTAAAGAACTTTGTATAAAAAAGGCTTGATTTAAAAAAATCGGAAAATCAAGTAAATAAATACCAAATAACACATACAATGGCTTTTGGAAATTGATGCAATTTTTGAAGCTATTTCTGATGGTATCATAATCTATTTTAAAATACTTTGTATAAAAAGGCTCGATTAGAAAAAAATCTGTATTATAAAACGTCTATCAGTTATTTTGAAACATCTAAACATTGGGCATTTGTGAATAAAATACTTATTTTAGGTAGGATTTGCAGTGCGATTAACAGAAGAAAATATTAAAGAAACAGGCGCCGAAGTTGTTTTAATATTTTCTAAATGCGACTATTTAAGAAAGCAAAAATGCTGGTAAATAATGTAAATTTCCTTTAATCTTTAAAAATTCTTCAACAATATTCATTAAATACCTAAACATGTTTTTATTTACAAATTTCACGCTAAATCACTTTTTATTTTTAAATATCTGGATAATCACATATCATGCTTCATCTTACAAATATTTGTCTTTTAATAGCTTACTATATATTCAATATTCATTCAAAATAAACCTTCTTTTAAATAAAAGATGAATACTGCCATTCAATTTTCTCTGAATAAGTTTCATCTTGTTTTTTCATACTTTAAAAGAGAGTGTATCAGAGACAGAAAAGATTTATGTTATTCTTTGAAATTGGATTTTGATTTTTTTCATCTTCGAAGTTTTCGAAATAGATTTTATTTTTGTATCACAAATGCCTCAGATTGAAGATTTAAACTTGTATAGCTAGACGAATCAAGTACATAAATACAAAATAACACATACAATTGCGTTTGCAAAACTGATGCACATTTTGAAGCTATTTTTGTTTTTTGTATAAAAGAAATATATACAGGGTGCCATAAAATGGGTTGATTATCTTTAAAATTCAATAATAAGTGAACAGTGACGGCCATTCGAAGTTTATTTGGAGGAGGGTAATGTATGAATTTAGGAATTTCTTTACTACGTCCCTTTGTTTCAGTTCTTAATATCATCAATGGATGTTGTTGTGTGATAAACACCAGTATATTCTTATAGAAAAATTCAGGTTTGTTATTTGATCGAATAATCAGCATGAATTTTTCTATAAGAATATACTGGTGTTTATCACTTTTTTTTACTGTATTTTTCCCTCACCACTAGCCACCCTGAAATATTATGATGGTATAATAAGCTATTTTAAAGTACTTTGTATAAAAAAGGCTTGATTTAAAAAAAATCGGTATTATAAAACTTCAGCCAATTATTTTAAAACATTTACACATTGGGTACTTATGAATTAAATGCTGATTTTACATAGGATTCGAACTAACAATTAAAAAAAAAATTCAAGAAACAGGCGACGAAGTTGATTTTATATTTTATAAATACGATTATTTAAGAAACAAATGTTTGTGAGTAGTTTTAATTTCCTTTTCATTTAAAAATCATTCAACTGTTTTCATCAAATATATAAACAAGTTTTTATTTGCAAATTTTACGCTAAATTTCTTTTCATTTTTAAATATCTCTATAATCACTTATAAAGCCTCCTCTTACAAATATTTGTCTTTTAACATCTTACTATACAATTACATTCAAAGTAAACCTTCTTTTGAGTAAAAGATTAATATTGCCGTTCAATTTTCTCTGAATAAGTTTCATCTTGTTTTCGCGCACTTTAACCGAGAGTGTATCAGACAGAAAAGATTTATGTTATTCTTTGAAAATGGATTTTGATTTTTTTCATCTTCGAAGTTTTCGAAATAAATTTTATTTTTGTATCACAAATGCGCCAGATTGAAGATTTAAACTTGTATAGCTAGACGAATCAAGTACTACATAAATACCAAATAACACATACAATTGCTTTTGCAAAATTGATGCACATTTTGAAGCTATTTGTGTTTTTTTTGTGTAAAAGAAATACATACAGGGTGCCATAAAATGGGTTGATTATCTTTAAAATTCAATAATAAGTGAACAGTGGCGGCCATTGGAAATTTTTTTGGAGAAGGGTATTGTATGAATTTAGGAATTTCTTTACTACGTCCCTTGTTTCAGATCTTAATAGCATCAATGGATGTTGTTGTAATAAATATTATGATGGTAATAATAAGCTATTTTAAAGTTCTTTGTATAAAAAAGGCTTTATTTAAAAAACTCAGTATTATAAAACTTCAGCCAATTATTTTAAAACATTTACACATTGGGTACTTATGAATTCAATATTTATTTTACATAGGATTCGAGCTAACAATTAGAAAAAAAAATCAAGAAACAGGTGACGAAGATGATTTTATATTTTATAAATACGACTATTTAAGAAACAAACGTTGGTACGTAGTTTAAATTTCCTTTAATCTTTAAAAATTCTTCAACAATTTTCATCAAATACATAAACACGATTTTATTTACAAATTTTACGCTAAATTGCTTTTTATTTTTAAATATCTGGATAATCACATATAATGCTTAAACTTACAAATATTTGTCTTTTAATAGCTATTCAATATCCATTCAAAATAAACCTTCTTTTGAAGAAAAGATGAATATTGCCGTACAATTTCCTCTTAACAAGTTTCATCTTGTTTTTGTATACTTGAAAAGAGAGTGTATCAGACAGAAAAGATTTATGTTATTCTTTGAAATCAGATTTTGATTTTTTTTTTCATTTTCGAAATAAATTTTTTTTTTGTTTCACAAATGTATCAGGTTGAAGATTAAAACTTCTATAACTAGAAGAATCACGTAAGTAAATATCAAATAACACATACAATTGCTTTTGCGAAATTGATGCACATTTTGAAGCTATTTATGATGGTATCATAATCTATTTTAAAATACTTTGTATAAAAAGGCTCGATTGAAAAAAAATGTGTATTATAAAGCTTCAATCAGTTATTTTCAAACATCTAAACATTGGACATTTTTGAATATAATACTTATTTTACGTAGGATTTGCAGTGAGACAGGGTTCGTACGGCTCCTGGAATTTTGCGACCAGGAAATTCTTCGGTACCAGTATTTTCTTACAAAAAATCTCTCTTAAAAGAGGGCGAAGTTCCGTAAGCTAAATCTAGATTTCTTTTTCAATAAAAAAAATACGGGTGAAACTCCTGGAAAATTCCCTGATCAGTAAGAACCCTGGTGATATTAACAAAAGAAAATATTAAAGAAACAGGCGCCGAAATTGTTTTAATATTTTCTAAATACGAGTATTTAAGAAATTAAAAATGCTGGTTAATAACTTAAATTTCCTTTAATCTTTAAAAATGTTTCAACAACTTTCATCCGATACCTAAACATGTTTTTATTTGCAAATTTCACGCTAAATCGCTTTTTATTTTTAAATATCTGGATGATGACATATCATGCTTCATCTTACAAATATTTGTCTTTTAATAGCATAAAATATATTCAATATTCATTCAAAATAAACCTTCTTTTGAATAAAAGATGAATACTGCCGTTCAATTTTATCTGAATAAGTTTCATCTTGTTTTTGCATACTTTAAAAGAGAGTGTATCAGACAGAAAATATTTATGTTATTCTTTGAAATTGGATTTTGATTTTTTCATCTTCGAAGTTTTCGAAATAAATTTTATTTTTGTATCACAAATGCGTCAGATTGAAGATTTAAACTTGTATAGCTAGACGAATCAAGTACATAAATACCAAATAACACATACAATTGCTTTTGCGAAATTGATGCACATTTTGAAACTATTTTTATTTTTTTCGTATCAAAGAAATTCTTAAAGGTTAGGTTCCATAAAATTGGGCGGAGTTATCTTTAAAATATATAAGTAAACAGTGACAGCCATTGAGGGACTTTTTTTCCTCGGGTATAAATTCCGGACTTTCTAAACTGCTTTTCATGTTTAAGATGTTAACAGCACTAATATATGATATGGTGTTGTGATATCAGGTTTAAAAGAACTTAGCGATTTTACAATGGAAACCATTTTTTCTGCCTTTTCAAGAGTTTAAAAAAATGAAGGGACAATGGGTAAACTTTGGTTAAATTTTATACGTTGTTTCTGTGTTACAATCATGGGGCTATGAAAGGAGAGGATGAAACATACAGATCTTGATGAAAAGGTGTGAAGCCAACAAACGATTTTTTTTCTCCCTCTTCTGCGTCTGCCATATTCGAATTTGACCGATTGCAATCCAATCAACAGTCTTCAGCAGAAGACGCGGCCAAGTATGGCGACGCAGGAGGAGGGTAGGAATAGCCACCGCCCCCTAAATATTAGGCCTGAGCGCTGACACAAAAATGGCGGCATTCGTAGGCGGAATTTGTAAAACCTTTGTACAGTCCCCTAATATTACACACGAGTATTTTCTAAAAGTTTTCTTTGACTTAATGAATATCAGAAAAATAACTCGGAGAAAACTTTTAGAAATTTTGGGTATGGAATTTCAAGGGACCGTACACACGCTGAAAAAATTCCGCCTACGATTGCCGCAATTTTTGTGTCAGCGCTCAGGCCTGGTATTCAGAGGGCGGTGGAACAGCTTGAAGTGACGTCATTTATGAATACTCCTTCTAATGGATCCTCCTTGGTTCTAATAGTTGGAGAAAGTGCAGAGTCATATTTTGGAGATATTTGGAAATATTGTTTATTTTTATTCACTGAAAGTCTGTGGATCTAGAAATAAATAGAACAGTATTTTTTTAATTATTGCACTCTTTATTTCCTATTTATAATTTATTCGCTACATTTTAATGTTTAAAATATTTCATTGTTGCAGTTTCACAGCCAAATTGCCTATTTTATCGAGCTTTGTTTTGCGCATAATAAACTCCATTGTTGTTGTAACTCATATTCAGTTGTAACCTTAAAGAATTCAGCGTGTTTATCAAACATTTCTTTATAAAACTACCAATTTTCATAAATTTATATGCAATAGTTTCCTGGATATTAGTTCAGAAAAACTTCAAGGCATAAAATCTTTATTGACAACGGCGGTGGTTAATTTTTTTTTTTTTTTTTTTTTTAAATATAGAGAGATATTAAATCAAAGGGCTTTCCCTTTTTTTCTTTTAAATATCCGGAAATCACAGCATGCATCATCTTTCCAATATTTATCTTACAAAATTTTACAATAAAATCAATATTCAATCAATTTTTTTTTAAATAAATAAAAGTTGAATACGTTCTTTCATTTTTCTCCGAATACAATTCATTTTGTATTTATATACTTTAAAGAGGAGTGTATGAAAAAGGAAAGATTTACGTTCCTATTTGAAATGGGATCTTTGAAGTTTCCGAAGCAAATGCTTTTAGGATCACAAATGCAGCTGGAGATTAAAGATCAAATAAATTTTATAATTGTAGGTAATAAAGTTTTCTTCTGGGTGGACGCGGAATAACAAGTCCCCTTAAACATTTTGTGAATCACAATTTGTGAAGAACAAAAGAGAATCAAAATTAAATTTTTATAATTTTTAATACATTTTGGTAAGTTTGAATACATTTTTTTTGATAATTCTGAAAAATGTTTGATAAATTTTAAATATTTTCGGCAGAAATCACTCATCGCAAAATTGTTCAATTTCTTGAGTCAAACTGAGCGTCCACCTAAACCAGGGTTGGTAGTTTGGACTCATTTTTCATTCCGAGAATCCAAATTCATACCGGAAATTCCGAAAGAAGAATTTGTAAGAGAAATATTTGTCCTGAAAATGTAATCACGAAATGTCTGTCATTAAATGAAGTAAGCATTACGATTTGGAATTTCTGATATGTATTCGGAATTTCTGAATAAAAAAGGAGGCCAAACTGACAACCCAACCTTAATCCAGTGTTGCCATATTAAGGAAATATTCTATTTAAATTACTTACCACATTTTCCTAACTGGTAATCTTCGCTTTATTTAGTCGCTGAATGTTTGTCATTAGAAAAAAACGAAGATTATATTTCTGAAGTAGTGGCAGTTATTTTGAATTCAAAAACTATCCAACTCGGCAACATTGCCGTAAGGACATTTTTGGGCGGGAAAGCCCTGGTTGTAAGCAGTGTTGGCAAGTTGGAGAATTTTATTATTATTATATAATATGTACAACTATTTCAGAATAAACATTTTGGCATCATTCCGTAATTAAAACAAGTGGGTAAGTGTGATCGATGATAACTCAAAGAGTTTCGTTTAATATTCCTTTCAAAACACTTTATCCTTTCTTTAATAAATCCAAATAAATTCCATTTAGCAAAAAAAAAAAAAAAAAAAAAAAAAACCTTTTTTTTTTTTTTTTTTTTTTTTTTTATAAAGTAAAAATTTACCAGTCTATTTTTTCGTTTTTCGAGTATCCAAACCAGCCGGATAGCGGAAGCCGGCTATTATATTCTGTCATAATAATATCTGTCACGGGACTAAATGCGATATAAAAAATAATTTCAAAATTAAACATGCTGTACACCTTCAAAATGTTAAAATATGCGAATATTTCCATAATCGGATTTTTATCATGATTCAATATTTTTCTCAAACTCATATATTTACTATTCTCTATTACTCATATTGATACTCGCTTTGTATTATTCTCAAACATCTGAAAAATTCGTTAAACTTCCAATAAGACGTCAGATTTTCTTTTTAATTCTCTAATGACGTTATATAAATCTGCTTATTGTGTACATACACATACTCATACTCCTTGTATTATTGAGAAATTTTGAAAATTTCCGTTTTATTACCACTATGACGTCAATCATTTTTATTTCATATTAATCTTTTTTTCAATTGGTGAAACTTTTTATTTCATTTTCATTTTTCACGTGAAAATCGTCTGATAGAAAATTAATTATTGTAGAAAGAATTTCATCGTAGATTTTTATTTTATGGCATCTGCTATAACGAAAAATGTTTAAATTTAATAGGAAAAGGCTGTTAGAATTTTGTTTTTAATCTCTATTTTATAAAATAATACGAATTTTTCAAATTTTAAGACTTTGAGCTCTTTATAGCTGGTATTCAGATATATGCACAAAGTTTGAACTCTGTAAGTTACAGTTTCTGAGAATAGCTCTGTGACAGACAGACAACGGAAAGGGAGTAATATGGTTTCGTGAGATGAACGAAACCCTAAAATGTGAAGAATACTAGTCCGAAAAAGTAGTAGATATTACGAAAAAAATATTTCCTTATCTGGTGACACTGGTTGTAAGTATTACGCATATAAGTAAAAAATAATATTTTAGAATTGTTTTTGCAAAATTCGTCATAACATAAAGTTGTTTTAATGTACTTTATGTAAACGGAAATTGATGAGCACAAACAGTTATTTTAAAGATCTACATATTTTAAATATGCATAAAATTCGTATTTTACACTGAAATCAGAATAGGTAAAGGAAAGAATTCAAAAGAGTCCTATTTGTGTAGATTTAAAAGTATGGTTTAAGCATTGCTACTTCAACAAATGTATGTAAAGTAATTAAAATGTTCTTTAATTTTAAGAAAATTCTCAATCTTTTTAGCACAATGCTCGAATTTATTTAGATTTGAAAGGTTTTTTTTTAACATTAAACATATTGAAATTTTTATTCGAAATTTATAAAAATATTTTACACCAAAAATTTTATTTAAAACTTATTTCTGTATTATTTATATTTTATTAATTTTATAAATTAAAATTTCTGGTTCGAATCAAAATATTTTCATTTCATATTGATGAAATGACCGGTTGTTGGTATATTTAGTGTTAAAATATCGCCATTTTAACAAAACTATAGAAAATAGTTAATTTTCAACTATTTTCAGCATAATTCTCATATTTTTGTAGAGTTAAAAGTCTCTTTAAAATGTCACTAGTTTAACAAAATTATGAGTAGTAATAAAACTTTGCTGTAATTTTAAGAAATTTCTCAACATTTTTTAGCTTAATGCTCATATTTATGTAGATTTAAAAATCTCTTAAAAATATCATTACTTTAACAAAATTACGGTTGGTTGGTTGATTTTATGACGGCCGATTATCTCAACGAGGGATATAGGCCCTAGGGGGGAATGCCCTGCGTGACGGTCTTTCTAACGGATTCTAACCCGTATTTATGGCAAAGTTCGAAGAAAACCACGGAAAACTCCAAACGGTTAGGTCGACAAGCGCGACAGGGTTTGAACCCAGCATCTCCCGTCTATCAGCTTTGAGAGCAGAACTTCTCAACCACTGGTGGGTACACAAAATTACGGAAAGTAAAATTTATTTTCATTTTAATAAATTTATCAATCATTTTCAGTAAATACTTCAACATGATTTCATTTGCAAATGTTAAATTAATTCGCTTTTAATTTTTTTTTAAAATATTCGTATAATCCACATAATGCCTTATCTTTCAAATATCTTTTTTTGTTTTTAGGTGAGTTCGTAATTATATAAATACGTAGCACCTATAGTAGTAGTCTGGTCTGACCATCTGTCCTCATATAACAGCGCGAAAACTACCCAACCGAATGATTTGAAATTTATATATATTCGTTGCAGAATTTTATCGAGTCCTTAAAAATTTTAGGAAAATCGAATCAAATCTTAAAAGATATTAATAAAAATATTTATTAAGTAATTTGAATTTTTAAAAAATCGGTACTCTCTTGTTATAGCAGCTTCCAAGGATTAATCGTCAAGCGACTGACATGTATCGCATGTATCTGGCATGTATGACGTTATAGTCATATATGGTATATATGATATTTTATAACCTCAATGAACCAGTTATAGTCACATTCTTCAATCTATTAATTCCTATCATACGCAATTAATTCAGTGATATCCCATGATAAGTACTGATTCTAGATTGCATGGCGATTACGTCGTATTTAAGATGGAGTCATATTATTTCCGTACTACTGAATTAAAAACTGAATTTGTGTACTAAAATTGTTTAATTATAGCATTCTTATAATCTACCGACAGTTTTTTGGATAGATGTTTCCGAAGAAATAGATAATAAACGAAACAATAGTCTAAATATATATTTCATGTTCTGAAATTTTCAAAGCTAGGCTTAAGTTTACCATTGGAAGTTTCAGTAAATGTCAATAAAAGATAAAATGTTGCCAAGTTAAAATGTACATATTTTATTGCGAAAATTAATCATATCATAATAATAGACAATATAATTCATTTCACTGAAATAATAACGACTTTTTTTTTATTATCTTGCAATGGATATTTGCGCATAGTATAATTTTAACTTAACATAATTGTAATTCAATGTTTGTAAATGTGTATTAAAACCCAATTTCATAAAATAAATTTAATATCTATAATATGAAAATTTGCACTTAAAATAAATTTTGTATTCATGCGCTTTTGCATAAGAGTTCAACCACTATTGCACCAAGATCTGAATATTTACAAAACTAATTACCTACACTGTAAAAAATGACCAATGTTTCTTATTTTATGAAAATATGCTATAACCACGAACGAAAATATAATATAATCTTTTGAGTTATCCGAAATGTCAAATAGTATGTTACATTGTCTTTTGAATCCCCAGAAACGAATACATTTTCAAAATTTAAAGAATAATTTATAAAAACAAATTATTTTTAGCTGTCCGAATTTTTCAGAAACGTTTCCGAAGGGTTTTTATAGTGTATTAATGAGTGTCCTCAGCCTGGAATACCTGTTTTTCGAATGCTATCAATTCTGAAGTAAACATTTTCATGCTAAAAAAAAATGTTTAACAGACAAACATGCAAGCTTAACAGCGTTAACAATAACATTAAAATTAAGATTATTTCTTTACTCTTTCATGTATAAATTAACTTATGCGGCTGAAAACGTGTACTTGAGAATGGATAACATTCGAAAAACAGGTATTCCAGCCTGAGGACACTCATTAATACACTATAAAAACCCTTCGGAAACGTTTCTGAAAAATTCGGGCAGCTAAAAATAATTTGTTTTTATAAATTATTCTTTAAATTTTGAAAACGTATTCGTTTCTGGGGATTCAAAAGACAATGTAACATGCTATTTGAAATTTCGGATAACTCAGAAGATTATATTTTCGTTCGTGGTTATAGCATATTTTCATAAAATAAGAAACATTAGCCATTTTTTACAGTGTAGAGTACGAACGCAACTCATTTGTCCCGTTTGACGTACAATTTCCAACTTGTTTTAAAAAAAATTACTGCAATAAAACCACTACGCAGTCTAAACAACCTTCTTAATAAAAGGCGAATAGAGTGATTCATTTTTATCTGAATACGATTCATGTTTTTATTGCATATATTGAAGGACATTGCATTATAGATAGAAGATTTATGTTGCTCTTTGAAATTGGATTCGGATTTCCTCATCTTTGAAGTTTTCCAAGCAAATCTTTTTAGGGTCACAAATACATCTGGAGAATGAAGATTAAACGATTTGTATAGCAAGAAATAGCACATATTGGAATGTTAAATCGCATTTAAAATTGCGTTTGCGAAATCTTTGGAGTTTAAAGCTATTTCAGTGAACTTTGTATATAAAAGATTCGTCAGAATAAACAACTATTTAGGTGGTCTAAAAATGCTAAATTTTGCGATGTTTCGACACCAGTAACTTTTAATAATGAATTTTTACCTTCTCAATCTGCAAAAAACAATACTAAATATTTCTATTTAATAATACTGGTGGCAAAGTTATATATTAAAAAGTGGTATATATTATATACCGGTGCCCCTCAAGGGGTTAACACTAGAACCGCGGGAAATTTTACTCAAGTTTTATAAAACATATTTTACACCAGAATTAATATTTAAAACTATTTATCTTATTTATTCAACGTATTTTTGAGCAGTGTATATGTAACTTAATTTATTAAGAAATTTCTGGTGCGAATCGACAATTATTCATTTGGTACGTGTTAAAATGATCAGTCTTCGTGGTTCTAGTGTTAACCCATTTTCATCAGTAACGTACATATGCGTCATTTCAGGAATTTCTTTTTTATGGAGAAATTACGAATCCATGCCGGAAATTGCGAAAGAAGAATTTTTAATTTGAGTAATCAGAAAACACCTCTCATTAAATAAGGCAAAAATTAGTATTCAGAATTTCTTGTATGAATTCAGAATTTCTTAATAAAAAATAAACTCCTGAATAACGCCCTATTTGAAATTGTTTTGAATTTTAAACTTGTTTTCGCCCACTGAAAACTTCCCAATGTTCTAATTACCTATCTAAAGATTATGGCAAGAACTCCAATACAAAATTTTGACATTTAGAAATAAAAAAAGTGAAAATTCAAAGAGAACTCGACAATTTTCAAATATGAAACTTTAAGGGGTTTTTTTTCCTTGTCCATGAATGTAGAATATACATTAAACAGTTATTACTGAAAAAAAAGTATAAACATTCTGTTATGCGGTTCTTTTAAAAAATGTGACACACGTCAACAATTTGTAAAAAGATTTATTTTGTCTATCTAGGGAGAATGAAAATAAGCCACTGATTTTTGGCCGTCACTGATTTTGGAAACATTTCTAAATAATTCTTATAGTGTATTAATCAGTTTTGTGAAACAGAAATACCGCTTTTAGTATGCTATTAACCCCTTCGCGACGAGCGTCCTTTACAGAATTATTAATCTTTTGCCACTGGTTTTTCAAAACAGAAAATTTCGCCTAATTGAATCTCAAAAATGCTGTCAATAAATAAGGCAAAGTTTACAATAAAAAGCTACTGGTGGAAATAATCGAGGATTCTGAGCACCTTATGCGTCACGTATACGTGTCGCTCGTCCCCAAGGGGTTAAGTCTCAATTAAACATTTTCAGCTACGTAATTGAATTTATACTCGCAAGAGTAAAAAAATACTATTAATTTTAATGTTATTCTAAATGCTGTTAATGTAGTTGCGGAATCATTGCTAATTCGGAAAAAATGATATTATATTTTCGTTAAACCTTAACCCCTTCGCGACGAGCGTCCTTTACAGAATTTTTAATCTTTTACCACCGGTTTTTTAAAACAAAAATTATCGCCTAATTGAATCGCAGAAATGCTGTCATTAAATAAGGCAAAGCTTACAATAAAAAATAACTGGTAGGAATAATCGAGGATTCTGAGCATCTTATGCGTCACGTATACGTGTCGCTCGTCCCCAAGGGGTTAAGAAAGATAAGAGCTACATTACGAAAAATTTGCCGTTTTTTGCAGTGCAGTACCTAAGGGGAAAAATATGTACCGTATCTTACCAGGAAACTACGCCCTAGTGTAATAATGAGAAGATCTAAGAAAGCAGCAAACGAATTGGCATAGTGAAATGTATTTTTTAACACATAAATCATCTGCCCTCGTCTCCCCATTGTCGAGATATAAAGTCTTAAAATTTACTAATTTATTTGTTTATTTAGCAAGAAAAAGCTTGGTTATGATTCAGAAATTTTAATAATCAGGTTAATATAAAATACAAAACGTATTTAGATATAGTAATATCAGAATGAAAGAAGCCAGCAATTAAATAATGCTATTGACAAACATGGTACTGAACCAAAAAATGATTGATGCATAGAAAATCGTCACCAAGAACTTTTCATGAACCTAAATCCAGCATTGATTACAATGGTCAACCGCCTGCGGAAAACAAAATTGCAAGGGTGCTTCATATGGAAATGACCCAGTTTGCACTAACCTAGACTTGTACCAAGTACCGAATAATGTCGGAGTGTTGCGCCGAACTAAACTGGAAATGGACAAGTGACTGGAGTTTGGTGATGTTGTTACGTTATAAATTTAATGACTCCTTCTTCCTTCAATAAATTAGTAAATTTTAAGACTTCATATCTCGATAATGGGGAGACGAGGACAAATGATTTATGCCTCAAAAACACGTTTCATTATGCGCTTCGATTGCTGCTTATTTAGATATTTCCCTTATTACACTAACGGCGGGATTTCCTGGTTAGTACTACTTGGACCCTGTTACGTGCCAATCATAAAATGTTTAAATTACTCCTACGGAGTAACACAGTAGACTCCTATCGGGTCTACTGTGTTACTACCTAGTGCTTTGACCCATTAGAGATTGGTGAATGGTGCTAATCTGGAGACCCAGATTAAGACAGATTTATTTAAGGGGGGGACTCAATTAGCAGTCTTGGGTACAACAAGTAATCCTAGGTTACGGTATCTGTTTGATTTATATTTTAGGAGAAAAAATGCACACTAAACATTTACAACTAGTAAAACATGCATAAAAATTATTTTATGTGACCTTCTAAGAAATGTTATACGTTTCAACAACACTTCCTGACGCACAGTGTGCTAAAACAACGCATGTCACGACATAGGTGAAAATTGTATGATTTTTCCCAAGGTTTGTCAACTATGCAGATTTATTCTATAAATCTCTATAAGTGTAATGTTCTTCAAGTGTAATGTAGAGTGTATTGTATAAGTGTAATGTTTTTTATTTCTCTTGCATACCGTCTAGGCCCGTTTTCAGAAGGGATAGTATAGGACAACTACAAGGTTCCCACTAGCAGCTATTTTTATATTCTATTCGCACCACTTTTTTTTTTTAATTGTAGTATATTTCTCTTTCACCTGTTCTCACAGTGTATGTGAGCTGTTTCTGTTTCGAAAAGTTGGTACGAGATCAGTTAAAACATTGTCGCCAGTGGACGCCCTGAAACTAAGAAAAACTGGTTAAAAACTAAGATGGGTAACGTGATAAAAATAGAGGTTATGCGAATCTAATTTTCAACACTTTCTAACATACTTGAAAAGTGTTAATGAATTTGGTTTATCTGTCTGTTGTCTGTCCGTACTCTAATTCGCATAAATATGCTCGAATTATAATGCAATTGAAAATGTTATTGATGTTCATCATGGGATATTTGGTATTAAAAATGAAGTGTGTAGCATTTTTATTTCATTTATAGAGACACTCAAAAGAATTTCCTTACACTACGAACTATGGGGAGAAATCGTTTGCAATGTATTTCAATGTTCAAATTTTTCTCTATTTCAAACCTATTGAAATTAATATACGTCACTGGGGTACACTAAAAGATCCTAACTGTAGAAGATGGTGTTCATAGCATCCATCGTTATTTTACAGGGCCTTACAAAAGTACCACGTATTTGAAATAAAAATATTTGCTTATTTAATTGCATATTATATAAGGAAAATATTACAATTTTAAAAAAGTGGTAGTGATCAAGTAGACTGAAAAAAAAAATAGTAGAGAACTGGCAGCACCGAGTCCCGGGCATTTCTTTTAACTTCTTAACACCACTTTTATTATTTGCAAAATTTTGCTTTATTCAATTGCTGAAATACTTTATACGTATAGCCAGGTCGCTTATGTAAACTTTTCCTGTTCATTTCGTCTTCTGTGTCGGTGAGCTGAAGAGTTTTCCTCACCTTTTAATCTTTAACTTTTTATATTTTTATTGGGGTGCATATATTGTAATACGGTTAGACTCTGTATTCCCGGCTCCTGTAAGATATGTTACACAATTACTCATATACAGGGAGTGGAATAACTTTTGATGTGGGTCTCAAACAATCAGGTAGTCTGAAAAATACAGTAGAGGAATGGCAGCACCAAGTCCCGGGCATTTCTTTTAACTTTTCAACACCGCTATCATTATTTACAAAATTTTGCTTTATTCAATTGCTGAAATACTTTATACGTACAGACAGGCCGCTTATATAAATTTTTTCTGTTCATTTCGTCTTTTGTCTTGGTGAGCTGAAGAGCTTTCCTCACCATTTGATCTGTATCTTTTTATATTTTTATTGGATTGGATACATTGTAATACAGTTAGAATCTGTTTTCCTGGTTCTTGTAGGATGTGTTACACAGTTACTCATATACAGGGAGTGGAGTAGGTTTACAAGTGGGTCTGAAACAATCAAGTAGTCTGAAAAAAATAGTAGAGAACTGGCAGCACTTACAATTGCAGAACGTGGCGTGTTCATGGCATTTCTTTTAACTTTTTAAGACCACTTTCATTATTTAGAAAATTTTGCTTTATTTAATTGCTGAAATACTTCATACGTACGGCCCGGCCGCTTATATTAACTTTTCCTGTTCATTTCGTCTTCTGTCTCGGTGAGCTGAAGAGTTTTTCTCACCTTTAAATCTCTATATTTTTATATTTTTATTGGAGTGCATATATTGTAATACGGTTAGACTCTGTTTTCCTGGCTCCTGTAAGATGTGTTACACAACCAACACACACCATGTGTTGGTTGTGATTGTGCAAAGAAAAAAATGTAAAGAAAAAAAGTCCTTCCGGCCTGTATCGGGAGGAAAATGTAGCTTTCATAGTACATGTTTTTAAAAATTCAACTCATTTTACTCAAACACCCGAAGCTAAAATGCTTGGAACCCGATTATAGAAGATTCAATCCCGGGTTTAGTTAATACTGAATTTGAATGCTAATTTTAGCATGTTACAGCATAACAAAAATCAGATTATTTCAAAATGTCACCCACCCTAGAATTTCAAACTGCCATATCTCAGAATTTTTTAAGATAAAGCCAAAACAAAATATGTTGCGCAATTCTTGTATCACGATCTAACACTTGACGGAAACAACTTTTCAATTTATAATTTTGTATACATATTTTATATATTTAAAAAAATAATAAAAAATAAACTTTTTGCCAATTTGAAACAAGATGGCGCATGAAGCTGGGCAATTAACTTGGTTGAGACCTTTGTATCTTCTGTACATATGATTAGTCATATTTATATTGGTTAAAAAATACGAGACTTACAGCATAACATATATCAGATTGTTTCAAAATCAGCCACCCTAGAAATTCAAACTACCATATCTCAGCCATTTTTTAAGATATAGACAAATTAAAAAAAATGTTCCAGAATCCTTGTATCATGTTCTAACACTTAACAGAAACATTTTTTTTTCAATTTATAAGTTTTTTGTATATCTTTTCGAATTTTTAAAAAAATTTAAATTTTTAACTGGCTGCCATTTTGAAACAAGATGACGGATGAAGATGACCAACGGACTCGGTTGAGACCTTGGTATGTTCTATGCACATACCTAGTCACATCCAAATTGGTTCATAAATAAGAGAATTACAGCATGACATATGTGATATATATATATATGTATATATATATATATATATCAACATTTGAACGGAGTGTGGTTTGGGGGTCAGGAGGTCATGATCGGTGAAAAAACACCAAAATTTTTTGGAATTGCTTTCCTCCGAACGGTTGCAATAAGTAGCTTTTTGTAATGAAATCTACTTAAAAGAAGGACAAAAGAAACCTTGTGTTTATTTTTAAGAATTTTGTACAGCGTATTCGGCTTGTCGCAAAGGTGTTAAAAAGATTTCTTATGTCTTTAGAGAAAGAGTAAAAAATGAACGCGGCGAATAAAAATCCCAAAAGAATAAAATGTGAGCGATGCAGTTGAAAGCAAAAAGAATATTTTGAAAACATGTCATATTCAACTGAACTTAAACAGAAACAGTCAATGAAATGAAACACAGGAAGTCTTTGAATGTTCCTTTGAGGGTAGAAATTGCATTTTACAAAAGATAGAAAATATTTAGAATCTTATTTGTAGAATAAAGAGCAATTCACTGCACTGTAATCTAAATTGTTTAAGCAGAATGTTTTCGGTAGAAATTAGATTTTCTTTTTAAACAGGGTTTTTTTTTTTTTTTTTTTTACATAATTATATTTTGGAAATTAATTGTACGGGAAAAATTTACGAGTAGCTCTTTTTACTGAGATAAACTAATTGTTAAGCACAGCATTTTGTTTACGGCGATCTAAAAATAGTGCTAGTAAAATTGTAAATATGATGGTTATGTAAATAACAATACCAAATAATAAAATACCAGAGATATAAATTGAACTCGCAAACAATAATTCTAAAACATGCCAGTTTGAACTGAAGCAGGCCTTCCACTCGATCCTTTTTTTGAATGCCACGGTCTTCACACCAAAAAATATAGTTTTTGAATTTTGCTAACAGATTAAGCAGAAACCTACCCGGAAGGTAATTTTTGTTGCAAATGTTGTAAAAACCTAGCACGAAAAAAATTGTTCAGAAAAACTGGTATTCTAAAAATGAAGCAGTGGGAGCTCTTCTGAAGTGAAATCAAATACCCAATAAAACGAAACGCAGAAAGCTTCTATTAGTATTGGTACTTTTTTCTTTTAGGATAAACATTAATTCATAGTTGCCAACTTCCCGATTTTTTTAATACAAGTAAAATCTTTAAAAAAAAATCGCTTTATTAAATTGAAGAAATTGTACGATTACATAAAACAAATGTTTTTACATAAAAATACTGGTGTGAAAAAAATCGGGAGGTTGGCAACTATGCATTATATTTAAAAAATATTGCAAATAAACTATTACAAAATTATTTTTTTTTTCACCGAGGTGTACTCTAAATTGTTAAAGCAGTATATTTTCAGGGAAACTAGACTATCTTGTTAAATATTTTGTTTCACATTATTAGTACGGAAAAAACGTATTAGCGCTTTAAAACGTTAAATTAAACTTTTAGGCAAATTATTTCATTAATCAGGATTAAATAATAAAATTCTATGAAACTGTTCGATCCTTATTTTGCAGTGAAATACACATCAAACATTTACACTTGCTGAAATATTTTGCATAAACGTTGTGAAGTACCCTTCTGGATTGTTTACCCGAAAGAGAGCCATGATGCAACAATTTATTTAAAACGATAAACAGGGTAATTAGCAGTAGAGCGAGCAGACTTAAATATGGGCAATCAAATTTAAGCTCAGTTCAACTTATGACTAAGAATAGAAAAACTACCCTTTCCCAAAAAGCTTATTCAATTCAAAAAACTTAAATGAAAATTGGCCTCACTGTTCGTTCTGCAAGAAATCTAAGAAGGTCAGTTCATTATGAATATAAAATGTCACTAAGAGCACCGTAATATCACTATAAAATAAAATTCCGTGGATTCCAACAACTCTTTATTCGTAATAAAAACTTAACTCCTTACGACACTGGCGAAACTCAGAGCCGTAGATTATATCCAAAAACAGCTAATTGGGAAACTCCACTTGCAGTCAACACAGAGAGAACTTAGCGTTTCCAATCCAGAAATAAAATAACTCAACGAGAAATACATTCCAAATCCATCAAATCCAACTCCTATTGCACTATATAGAGCAAGTACACAACGACAGATGAAAGAAACAACCGTGGCAATTAAATTTCCGGAGATTCAGACATACTTTGCAAAACTTAAACACATGACAAAATACGTTTCATTCACTCACAAATGTTAGAATCAGGACACAACGATCGACCACAAAATCTCACATCTCACTCGACTACTAGAGTACACTTATAAAAGAGTAGCTTTCTGTTACAACGTGTTTTATATGACCTTCACGAAACAAAAAGTTACATGATTCAACGGTGTTTAGTTCATATGGATAGAGAGAGAGAATACAGATAATGAAAAATTCAAGCCACTGAATAAAAATCTTAAAATAATAAAATGTTAGCGGCATAGCTGGAATGCGAAACAACAATTCTCATGTCATATTCAACTGAAGTAAAATCTTGTATTGAAAGAAATGGAACATGGAAATCCTTAGCATTTTCCTTTGAGGGTAGAAATTATGTTTTATAAAATATCGAAAATTTGAGGTCAAGTACGAAAAATGTAACAATTCTCATGCCTTATTCAGTGGACGTAAAATCTTGTATTGAAAGAAATGGAACATGGAAATCCTTAGCATTTTCCTTTGAGGAGAAAAATTATGTTTAACAAAATATCAAAAATTGAGATTAGATACGAAAAATAACAATTCTCATGTCATATTCAACGGAAGTGAAATCTTGTATTGAAAGAAATGAAACATGGAAAGCCTTTGAATTTTCCTTTTAGGATAGAAATTATGTTTTACAAAAAATAGAAAATTTGGTATCAGGTTTGAAGACATAAAAGTCTTGTGCTTTTCTGCAAATAGTTTGGACAGAATTGCTTTAATAGGGCATTTTGCATACTAGCCTTTGGCAAGTTTTCCACACGGAGACAAACTGAAAGTATTTTAATAAGATAAATTAGTCTGTTCAGTAAAGTATTTGATTAACCGGGATCTAACAAAAGGTAAAATAGTTCAAATATAAAATAATATAATTACAGTAATATGAAAATGTAATGACCTAATGTAAGTAAACAATCCAAGTGAATAAAATGTCAGCTACAGAAATGCACCTTGAAAAAACAATTCAAAGACATGCCAAATTCAAATGAAATTAAATCATGTAGTGAAAGTAATCAAACAATGGGAAGTTTTTATTCTTTTAGTCTCTTAGCGTCACTCTAGCGATTAACTCGAACAATTCGATTATTACTAATCGTTTGAAAATTTTGATTATAGAAATACCACTTGTAACAATAAGTTGATCGTTGGCGTGTTTTTTTTTTCGTTGTTTTGTTTTAAGTTTTAACAACTGACGCCAGTTCCGCAGCCAAGGCGTACCAAAAAGACTCCGTGGGGTGCAGTACTATACGGAGACGCTAGTGTGAAAGAAAACAACTGATAATCTCTATTCAGTTGAGGTAGATGGTGATTATGTCAATTTGATCATTTGATCAGCCAGTTATGGGGCTGGTAATTTCTTGAATAAAATTGGACTGGCCTAAGAAAATACTTATCACTGAAAAATAGCTTTCTTTTTTAATTACATATTTATCTTTAATAATTTCTGGTGTATAACTTTAAATATAATTCTAATGTTTTTTGTTCATATAATGCGCAGTATTACTGTACTAGCTGATCCTCCCGGCATTGCCCGGGTCCGTGATAATAAATTTTAAAAGAAATCAAGTTTTTATAATTTTAGATCTTTAATCCGATTTTGTATGAAATTATATTTAAAAAAAAAAATCGCGAAAAAATATGGATGTTTAGTGATAAAAGCGCTCATTTTCTTGTACTTTTTGTCCGAAATCTTTGAAAACTTTATTGGTTATAAATAAAACAGTTTTACAGACCGTGTAAAAATTTGCGAAAAAATATTGTTCTTCAGTTGTAAAAGAAATATTTTCTTCTCGCTTTTTTGTTTGTTTGTTTGTTTTCACGTCGGCTCCTTTAACATAGCAATAAAAAAATAGTTCTCATCTTCCGAACTCTTTGAAATGTAAATAAGTTATGAATATAACTGTATCCAAGCTGTCTTTAAAATTTTACGAAAAAATATGCATCTTTATTAGTGAAAACATGAGTTCTTTAAAAAATAAAAAAAGCTTTTGAAGCAATGGCCAAATTACGCCATCCGTTTTCAACCAATCCTTTTGAATCTCCTAGGCTAAACAGGTGAGGGCTAAACACGTTTCCCATTTCTGAGGGTAGAAGCCTTCAAAAAAACGTTGAAGCATGCGCAAAGAGACGATTCTCCTGTGGAAATGAGAGTGTGAATTTGACAGAATGCGCTTTTCTCTTTAAATATATATATCGTTTCTCTAAGACTGCTCTTTGATAAGCTACTTCTGAATAATTATCATAGGCAGGGGAGGGGAGGAAATTATACGGATTTTGTTGATTGCGGAAATAGATTTAATTTACAAATATTTAGTTTTTTTAATTATTTTAATAAATCTGCGATGCATTTTCTTAAAATGACTTTTGTCAGAATATCAATATTTGGTATTACCACAATTTTTTTATGGAATTTTTTGCCTTATTTAAAGACAGAAAAGTATCACAAATCCTGCAATTAAAATTAGCGTCTACAATTTCTGCTATTTAAATATTGAATAAAAAAATTCTATTAAAAAATGGTGGTAAAAGCGTACAAACAATGTAACAATTGATAAATAAATTTGATGGAAATTACTCGAAACATTGCTTCGAAGTGCAAATCGAAAGTTTTTGTTTTTAATAAATGCGACACATTTGTACTGAAACTTTTACCAAAGAAAACCTTCCTGTATTCTTTCAAACGTAATAAATAAATAAATAAGTGTGATCGCAAGTCATAATCCATGCTTCAAAGCAAGGATGAGATTTCTCCGCTTTTTGGCATAACTGTATAATCTTACAGAAAATGTTTTTTTTTATTTAATCGGAACATTCAGCGATATAAGAAAACAAACGTTTTCTCTAAGATTATACCGGTATGCAAAAAAGCGGAGAAATATCATCCCTGCTTCAAAGACAAAATAAAGACGTTTTGCACTGAAGCTACTTGTTAAAATTTTCAAGTATTTCTGTTAAACAATTTTAATTAATTTTTTATTTTATTTATTTATTTATTTATTTATTTATTTTTGGGGTTGCCATTCATATTCCCCTTGTTCGAACGTTGAATTTTTTCATGGGGACCCTTTAAATTAATTTATTTTATTCTCTTTGTTATATTTTATTTCCTTTAACATCCATTTTGATCGCTGTATCATGAAAAATACATGAAATATAAGCTAAAATGTACCATATGTCAATACTGAGAAACATATTTTAAAAGTTTAATAATATTCTGTTAATGAAAATATTGTCAAGAAAATACCACTGCATAAAGTACATCTGCCTAAACTGAATGTTATATACGCCCATAGCAATTAATATTCAATGGTACATTTACATTTCATTGCAAAAATTTATATTTAATGTTGTACAATAAATCATATTCGTATTCATAAATACAATTATTATTTATGTTTAATATATTATGAAATTAATGTTCGAAATAAATACGTAAAGTAACCTATAAATTTTTTAATAGAACTCTAATTCTAGAAGTTTCAAACATGCGAAGCAAAAATTTTAGTCCATTGAACCAAGGTAGTTGTTTAGTTATGGTTAAAAAACTAGTTGCGTTGTAGTTTGTTTGATCGGTGCCGAGTACAGATATGCGAAAGATGCCGTCTGGCACACTTAAAACACCAATATTGAAAAGTTACTTTGTCCTAATTAATCACTGTAATTTATTAAGACAAAAATAACATTTAAAACATGTTGGTTGGAAGTTTGCCCCGTCGTCCCCATTAAGTCAGCGCCGATGCGCATCTAAGTAATTTGAACTTTTGAATTTTTTTTCCTCAGAAAGTAAATAGTGTTATGCATAAAAAACCAAGTCAAGAATGAATTTTAAAATTTTAAATCTTTTCGAACTGCTTTCGTTAAGCACCTGATCGATATTAACCAAATTAAGATTTTCCTTAATTCAATTAAAAAGCACTCCGAAATTTTTATTTAAAATTCAAAGGTAATACGAATTCTCTTTTTACCTGTCTCTAAAAAGAATATTTATAGATGAAGAAATTTGGTTGAGTGATTTAAAGTATAAGGTTTCTTTATCAGTGAAATGCGTGTTTAACAGCAATTTAAAGTTTTAAATTTCTTTTTTTGTAGATTTATTATTAAATATATTTTTTGCTGCACAAAGAATAATGCTTAAATCCGCTATAAACGTCACGAAATAATCAAATAAAACAGGAAGCTCGAAAATGTATTTGAAAGCTTTCACAATTCCATCTATTAAGCATTTTACCTTTAAAACCTAATTTCTGTCAAATAATTTATTTCCTTCAAGAAATTTAAATACATTCAATTCTTTTGCGAGACAACTCAATTTATCTCTTATTTATATTGTCTCTTTTATTTAAAGTGGGCAAACTTGTATTTTTTGTTACGTTATTGAGATTGGCAAAGCTAAATTTGATCAAGATTTGTTGATTTTATTCAATCATTATAGTTTTAGCATTTTCTGAGCATTTAGGGTTAATTACCTAGCAGATAAAGTAAAAAAAAATTATAGCATACTTAATAAAGCTACCATTTTGTATTAATTCATATGTTTCTGACTGATCAGACTGACAATTATGATCAATAATAGTCAGTTCTGGTCATACAGCCAGTCAATGCAGTCAGTTATAGTTTTAAATATGATCTGACTGATCATTATTTATAAATTTTATTCATTATATTTTTATAAGAATTTATAGTTACATAGTATTTATAATTTTTTAAAACAAGTTTTATTAATTCATATGTTACTGACTGGAAGAAGTATAATATTATATCATTAATTATTATCATTATTTATATATTTTTTATTAGTATTAATAGTTATATTTAGTGTTTATAGTTTTTATTATAGCAAGTATTATTAATCTATATGTTTCTAACTGAAACTAATATTATTATCATTATTTATTATAATTATTTATAGATTTTTTTAATATTTATTTTTATATAGTATTTATAGATTTTTATAGAAAGTTTTATTGATTCATTATGTTTCTGACTCAAAGTATTATAAAAATATTATAATCATCATTAGTTATAGATTTTTTTTAGTATTTATATTTACATAGTACTTATAATTTTTTGAACAAATTTTATTAATTCACATGTTTCTGACTCGAAGCAGTATAATATTATTATCATTATTTATTATTAGTAGTATTCATAGATTTTTTTATTAGTATTTATAGTTATATAATATTTATAGTTTTTCATAGGAAGTTTTATTAATTCGTATGTTTCTGATTGAAAGCCTTATAAATATATTATTATTATTATTATTTTAATAATATTATCATTATTTATAGCTTCCTTAATATCTTTTTAGCAGGTTACAACTGTTTTGCCGATCATTTTACATTTTTAATTTAACTTTAGAATAAATTGTATAAGTAACACTTGATATATATTTATTTAATTATTAAATTAGGATTTAACCAAGTCAGTTTAAAACAGTCCAATATTTTTTTATCTAAAATTCAAAGAAAAAAATATTTCTTTTAATCGATATTGTAAAAGAAGGTTTTTTCGTATAAGGAATAGGTTGACACGTACCTGCAATTCGACTTTACTTCAATTAATATTGGGTGATTTGCCGTAGAAATTTATATATTTGTTGCCTTCAGTATCAAGCAAAACACTTTTAACAGTGATTTAAAGTTTAAAAAAATTTTCTTTTAAATTTATAAACGAGGAAATGTATAACGAAGAAATATAAGAATATAGATTCACTATAAACGCTTCAAACTAGTAGCGAACCTCAAAAGTCGAATATTTACTATTTGAAAACTTTCACAGTTCCATCTTACTAAGCATGTTAATTTTAAAGCGTAATTTTTTTCAAATATTTTTCTTTTTCTTGAAGAAATTTAAATAAATTCAGCTTTCTTCTCAGTAATCAATTTATCTCTAAATATATCGCTTTTTTAATTCTTTCTTTTAGATTTATTAGTGGGGAAAAAAGTATAACAAATAAATATAAGAATGTACCGTAATTTCCGGCGTATAATCCGCAGCTCAAAGAGTCGTTTTTCGACCCAGAAATATTATTTTATAAAATGTAAATTAAAAGATCTCTGTAAATATTTAACTACAATTATTGAATAATATTTCTGGGTCGATAAACGACTCTTTGAGCTGCGGATTATACGCCGGAAATTACGGTAGATCCATTATAAACGTTTCAGAAAAATTATGTTCCTTAATTTAAGAGAACTGTGAAAGTTGAACATATATTTGAAAACTTTCACAGTTATTAAGCATTTCACTTTTAAAGCGTAATTTTTCTCAAACATGTTTTCTTTCAGAAAATTTAAATAAATTTAGCTTCTTTCAGAGAACTCAATTTATATGTTATTATATAGTTCTTTTTAAATTATTTCTTTTAAATTTATTTGTGAGAAAAAGTACAATAAATAAATATAACATTAATCCACTATATGCTCGTTAATGTAATCATATTCCTTAATTTAAAAGAACCATCAAAGTCAAACATTTATTTCCAAACTTTCTCAGTTCTATCTGTTAAGCATTATACTTTTAAAACGCTATTTTTGTGTTCTTTTCCTTGAAGGAATTTAAATAAATTTACTTCTTCTTGAGATAACTCGATTTACCTCTTATTATATAGTTCTTTTTACTTAATATGGTGAAATTTGTTTTTGTTTTCTTAAATCAGTGAGATTGGCAAAGCTTAATTTGATGAAGATTTAGGGATTTTATTCAATTATTTTAGAACTAACCCTTTTTTTTTTTAGATTGTTAAGTACGCATTATTCCTGATATGAGGATATAAATGCTTCAAGAAAAATTATTTGCATGGGTAAAATTACTTGTCAACCTAGTCAATCTTATTTGTTTTTCTTGCGTTTTTAAGTATTATTAGGGCTGAATAGTACTTTCATTTTATAATAACGATAAAAAATTGAGAGCAACTATTTACGTGGTGTTTGAGAATATTTGTAATCAGTTTTAAATTTAGACATTTTCCTCCGGTAAAAAAAAAAAAAAAGACTCCTGTAGAAATAAAAATTTCTGTAGTTCCAGGGAAAATGGCGTATTAAGGGGTTCCGCAAGGAATTTTGCACTATCATTTAATAACTATATAGAATACCTGAAAATTTCTGTGGTGGAACACGTTTTTTATTCTAGAGGAAAATGACCTTTTCCTGATTCCCCCTCAATTCATCACTGCTTGCAGGAAAAAAAGTAGGTGATAATACCCAGCAAGAAAAGTACATTTCTCGCGGACCTTAAACAGCAATGCATTTAAGCACTTATTCAATCCAAAATACAGTATATGTAGATGAGATTTTGAATTTGCGATTATGTTAATGTCCAAAAAGAAAATAAATTGCCCTGAATTCCATACTGTCCCTTTCAGAGAGAAAAAAAATAATTCTCTCGGGATAAAAGGTTAGATTTCAACATAGCATTTTCAGTTGGGAATTTTTTCATAGATGGGCAAATGTTATCTAATTTTTTAATTCCATTTGGTGTTTGGCAAAATTCACACTGTATACTGCGGGGTCATCATACATAAGTTAAGAAAAAGCTAATTTATAATTATAATACAAATTTTCGACAGTTTTAACCCTGTATTGCCCATGGTAGAATGCATTCAAGAAATTCAGAAATTAAGGTAATCCGAATTAATTAATTAATTATTATTACAAATTACAAATAACAATTTTCGCTCTTTTTTAATCAAGGAATGTCTGTCATTAAATAAAGCAAAGATTGCCATTCCGATTTTCAGGTAGGAATTCGGAATATTTGAATACAAATAGCCACTAAATTGGCAATTTTGATGTTAGCATATATGCTCCTGAGCAATCGAGGTTTAAGATTGCATTTGATAAAAAGACATGTTCATTTTAGAAACCATGAAAACCAAAGCACCTAAAAATTCAAAACCTCATTTTTGTCTCCTCCATGGAATTCCCCTCCGTGGACTTGGCATATCCATTTTTGCTGATATTGCCTAATTTTTAATTTATTTATCAAACATTGTATGCAGTATAACACGGTTTCAAACACAAAAATAAATTTGAAAAGTAAGGAAATTCTGATGCGCATATTTCATTCTATAAATTCAACCGTTTAAAACATTTTTTCTAGCTAATTTCGCCCTTTTTGTGAGAATGACCTTTTAATTTCTTGATATCACGCTGATGGTTGCCAATTTGACCTCCTTTTTTAGTTACAAATTCGGAATTCATACCGGAAATTCAGAAAAAAGAATTTATAATCTGTGTATTTACGCAAAGACTGTCATTAACTAAAGTAAAAATTACTATTCGTAATTTCTGAATAAAAAATGAGTCCAAATTGGCAACTCTGATTCACATTATTTAAAAATATAAATATAAAATAAAAATTTGATTTAAAAATTGTAATCTATTCATTTAACACATTGACGGACAGTAGGAACAAGTGAGGTTCGAAAATTGAGAATTATATGTTTTTGTAATTTTTAGAATATTAGAAGTATAGTTTTACTCTTTCTGCTTAAATAAAATTAATTTTGATTAATTCAGCACCTTTAATTAGGTTGCACTACTCCCTTCACAACCACATCAGAGTGGCTAGTGGTCAGGGAAAAATACAGTCAAAAAAAGTGATAAACACCAGCATATTCTTCTAGAAAAATTTATGTTGATTATTCGATCAAATAACCAATTTGAATTTTCTTTTAGAATATACATGTAATTACAATTTTTTACTGTATTTTTTCATGACCACTAGCCACCCTGCACGTGCATACTGAAGCTGCAACTCGTATAACAGGTGAAAAGCGAACTTCAACCTAAAAAATTGTTTCCAAAACATGACACTGGACTTCTACTTGTACGCCGGTAAATGCACATTTGTGCTGCTATAGCCGTAGTGTCTAAAAACGACCGTTTCGTTTTGGACGGCTATTGCCGTCATGCCACATAGTGAACTTCGCTTTGACGGCTATAGCCACAAGTGTCCGTCAACGTGTTAATAAACTAATTTCTTATTTCAAATACGGAATATAAAATTTTTTCAAATGAAAGGAAGTATTACAAGGCCTAATATTTCGCCCTTTTTTTACAACGTTGAGCATACATGAGAGTCGTAAAAATGTAATTATTTTACAAAACAGTGGGGAAATGTTACAATAATTCTGTAATTATAAAGCATACACTTACGTGTTTCCTGCTAAAATCCTTGGAAATTTAATTCAAACATTTCTTACCTGAAAAATGAATTAATAAATATAAGTAAGAATAATAATTTGTAATGCAAAAATTAGAATGAAGACTTAGAAGACTTAAAAATGAAGATTTTAGAAATGAAGACTTAAAAATAGAATGAAGAAGAATAGAATGTTTATACAATGTTAAAAAAAAGGCCTTCCGGCCTGTACCGGGAGGAAAACATACCTTCCCTATTTCTTTCTTTTAAGGTTTTCGCCAATTTCACTCGAACACACGAAGCTAAACTGCGAGGAACCCCATTGTAGAAGATTTATTACCAGTTTCTGTCAATACTGAATTTGAATAAGGATTTTGTCAAGTTAGTCCGCTAAAGTCAAGTTAGTTTCATTTATGGCAATTCTTTTTTCTCCAAATTTGGAGATATTTCGCCAACTGTCGCCAGGTTTAGTGATAATTTGACGCAGGCGAGTATGAATGTATAATTTTAAGCGTATAAGAGTTGGAACAATGGTTGCAAAAATGAAAAAAAAATTGCGAGAAATCACGCTCACTAAAACTTATAATATTTTAGATAAATCATTAAGTATTAATTCAGTCAAAATTACTAAAAGGTGTTTAATTCGTTGTTAAATACATAATATAAAATAAAATACAAAATAAAATATAAATTTGTATATTTAAAACCTAGTGCTTTCAAGTACACTCATACTCGTCATCAGGGTTGAGAACAGAAATTAGAGAAACTGTTTCTTTTCGAATCAATTTGCGCTGGAACTTTCCCAAACGAAATGTGAGGTTCGTGATTGGTTGTTGGGTAAAGACTGTACATCTAACACAGTAAATTTATCCAAATTTGAGGAATAATCTAGGATAAAGTATCGTTGCAAATGTTTTTGTTTCTGCATATAATCTCTAAAGATTCTCTGATAGATTAACTGTAATAACCAAACATTTTCTTGAGGATCTTGGCCTGGTTAAAATGTACATTCATATCACATCTTTGATTTAATCTTGATACTGCTGTGTAGGAGCGGTCAAATTTTATATCTGAAATATGTTCATTAAGATGTATCTTGAATTTTCGTGTTGTCATCTCAATATAATTGAATTTGTCTTTCTTGTCATCATTTGTGGTAACTGGTATAAGGTATAACTCCTGCAGTTAATTCACGGGGCTGGGTGTATACTGTTTTAAAGTTTTACTTTTAGTTTCGTTGGTGGATTAATAATTAAGTTTATATTTCATTTCTGCAAGCAGTATTTTAATATTTAAAACACCGCCCACTGAATACTGGGCCTGCGCGTTGATAAAAATGGCGACTATCGCAGGCGGATTTTTTTACAGCGTTTGAACGGTCCCTCGAACATCAACACCAATAAATTCTAAAAGTTTTTTTCGCCTATTTTTTCTGAGATCAAATACGTCAAGGAAAACTTTTAGATATTATTGATGTTAAAGTTTGAGGGACCGTACAAACGCTGAAAAAAAAATCCGCCTGCGACCGCCGCCATTTTTGTCATCGCGCAGGTCTAGTATTCAGGGGGCGTGATTTAAAATAGACCAGGGATATATTCAAATTTGTGGAGTTTATAATTTTTATATTTAAATTTGCCATTAGTTCTATTGCTTTTATATTTAAAATGATATATCAGTTTATTAATAAAGTTTTTGAAAATACATTATCTCTTGCACTACCTTAAATATTATCCAATTTACGTTCGATATATTTTTCTGTGCAGACTTGATTAGTTTTGTTGAAAATCTCCCTACGGGCGGAGCTGCTATTCGAAATTATTCACGATTTTCACGGTAGATGTATCTCATGTATCACCGAAGTTCATCAAATTTCAGATTCTGTTAGACATTGACATAAATAGACGCTGATTGTGTTTTGGTGTAAATCGCCTAACAGGTAGCGCTGCAAAGCTACATTTCGCACGATTTTTACGATAGCTATATCTCTGGAACTAATGCACGGAATTTAATAGAACTTTAGATTTAAATTTTCCAATTAAATTTTCAGCAAGACTGAAACTACGCCATTAATCTTTAAATGGCACTAAAAAGGATGTGAGTTTCTTTTCCCTTTGTGCTAAACAGCGTACAACCAACAGAGTGAAAAATGTGTCCAGACCGGGGATCGAACCCAGATATCTTGGTGTAGCGCACCTAGTGCTTTACCAATTAAGCCATCCAGACGACATCCAGTCTGGCATTTTTCACTAATATATGTTGGAAGGCTGCAACTTCGCAGCGTAAGATGGAATGTCAACATGAGCACACTACTCTGTGGCGTACATGAGACGAATAAGTTTCCAGCATCAGTTAGATTTAGTTAGATCTTGATATATATGACATATTGAAATTCACATATATCATATATCACTAAGGTGCACTATACGATGCTTATTATAGAATATGATAAGCATAGCATACATTAAATCACATATAAATAACGCTTGCATTCAGCGTTTTAAAGATATACAATATTTATACAGACATGCATACATTCAATAATCTTTAAAACGTTGAATGCAGGCGTTATTTATATGTGATTCAATATATATTCGTAGATCAGTGGAATAGTAAAAATCTATTTACCGTTCTCCGGTCATCCAAGGCTGTTTCACCGCCCTCTGAATACTAGGCCTGCGCACTGAAAAAAATGGCGGCCGTCGCAGGCGGAATCGTTTGTACAGTCCCTCGAACTTCAACACCAATAATATCTAAAAGTTATCTTTGACTTATTTGATCTCCGAAAAACAAGGTGAAGAAAACTTTTATAAATTATTGGTGTGGAATTTCGAGGGACCGTTCAAACGCTGAAAAAAAAATCGGCCTGCGACAGCCGCCATTGTTGTCAGCGCTCAGGCCCAGTATTCAGGGGGCAGTGGCTGTCTGTTAGATGACTGGTGACCTTCTCTCCAAAATGGTTTATTAGTGAGAAATTGCAGACTCAGGAATCGGTCGGAGTGGCTCAGTGGTTAGAGCAACAGCCCGGAACGCTGTGGACCCAGGTTTGATTCCTGGCTGTGGCTAATTTTTCACTCCATGTTGGATTATTGTATTGAATGTATGCATGTCTGTATAATAATTGAATATCTTTATAGCATACATTGTTCATTTACAGGGACACTCAAAATAATTCGGTTACAGTAATGTCTAGGAAGAGTAATTGCCAGAAGTGTGTTTTCAGTTCTGGTACGTGATTTTAAATTTAACTTTTTTTTCATATTATTTGGTGTGTATTAATTCTATAGATCATTTACAAGGCTGTACAAAAGATCACGAGTACATCCTTGATTATTGGCGGAAATCGCTGAAGGAGATTTTTCAACTGTGCTATCCGTTTTCTAACTAAACTAAATTTATATGTACAAATCTATTGATCATTCGTCGCTACCTACCATGTCAAACTATCGAATGTGGAAAAATCCATTTTTCATTAATTTTAGAAATGAGCCGATTGTCACCACTAAATTTTAATAGGGTTTCAGGTTTGCAACATCACCAGGGGTGGCAGTTTGGCGTTCTTTTCCATTCGGAAATTTCGAATCCATACCAGAAATTTTAAATAGAAATTTTTGAGTTATATAATGACAGCCTATTTCGTGATTACTTAAAGTAAAAAAAAATTCTCAAAATTTCCGGTATGAATTCGGCATTTCTGAAAAAAAAAGGAGGCCAAATTGGCAACCCTGTTTTTCACAAAAATTTTATTAGTATTTTTATTAGGCGAAGAATTTTAATAAAATTTAATGGTGCCAATTGGCCCAGTTTTAAAAGTAATGAAAATGAATTTTTTCATTTTCGATAGTTTGACATGGTAGCGACGATATACAGGGTTCCACAAATAAATTCGGATATTTACCCGACTATTGATGGTAATTGCTGAAATTGGGTTTTCAAATATGTGTTATGAGTTTTCCCACTTTTTAACCTAGGCATTCCCGGGGCGGTCATCCCTGCTCATCCCCTTCTAGTTAACTGTTTTTTGTTACGGTATTCTGAATGTGTTGGAAATTGTTTCATAATATATACTTGACGCAATCTTTTTTGTTCCTGTTATTAATTATGTAAAATATGACTCGACATTGAAAGTTGATAAATTGTTTAAACTATGCATTCTGACAGGCGATGAAGAATTGACGTTCAAAATATAACTTTTAAAGTAATTAAAAATACCCATGTTGTAAGGAGTTTTTAAAACCATCCCTGAATTACATACATAGTAAATAAAAAAAACTGATTTATTAATTTTTATCACAGCTTTGTTTTAAAAAGAAATGCCATGAGTTGTGTTTTACTATCATCAATATTTAATGTCAAATTAGAATTCGTATATCTATCTATATTGATTTTTAATAACCAAGGTATTTTTAGTTAATCAATAACTAAGATATGAATAAAAAATAATTAATTACATAGAATAATATATTTTTAATTATGATTTGATGATATTTTTCCTTTAGATAACAGTGAATATCAATCGTTTCGTTTACAATGAATGCAAATGTATTGACCGATAAATAAACTGTCAACGATATGACAATGCATATAACAGTAAGCATTATAAAGAATTTTGTAGCTTTATCGAAGTTGTCACTGTAAAAAGAGAATAAAAATTATGTATGTAAGTCTGATAAATTGTAATTTTCTGAGACAAGTGACATTAAAAAAAATCAAGATTTTTTTTTTATAGGTTGGACAGTTTTCATGAAATATTCTTTCGATTTATAAAAGAAAAATTAAAAATAAATGAAAAATACTTTTATTTTACGTTCGAAAAACTGTTAAATTAAAACAAGCAGTCGTATTACAGTTAAATACAATTGTATAATTTAATTAATAGTAAAATGATTTGTGATAAATCATTAATATAAGGCGTTATGTACAGTGTAAACATCAAATAAAACTTATACACATTTTACGAAACGGATTAGATTAGAGCAACGGTCGGCAACTGGCGGACCGCGGTCCACATCCGGACCGCGGAAGGTCAAATCGTGGACCGCCAAAAATTTTCAATTTGAATAAATTAAAACAATTATCTCAACTATTATCTTCAATTATCTATAATTATTCAACAATTATCTGTTTTTTCTATTTTATAATGTGTATATAAAATTTTCAGAACGTATACTTGTGTATATAGTAATTTTTCATAACAAATAACTGATTTTTCTATTCTATAGTGTATGTATGTATGTGTAAAAATAACAATTTAAAATTAATAAGTACTAATATTACTTAAGTGTTTTTTCTCTGGACATCGATAAAAATTTTCAAAAGTATGCGGACCCTACTTAAAATTACTTACCGACCACTGGATTAGAGGATCTAGATTTAGACGGATTAGATTTTTAGATGGATCTAGTAGAATAATTATTTATTTCAGCGTTAACACATTACTAACGGTAAACTAGATATCTCGTTTATATTAAAAAATTATCATTGACTAAGGGCGTGGTTTCTATCATGTTGCACGCATTTTTTTAGATTATAAGACATGTTATATTAAATTTTGATTACAATGTTTGGACTTTGTACGTCCCAGCGATTTTTTTTATTCTATTCGTATTACTTTTATAAAAACTAGGGTATCGAACCCGGGCTTCCCGGGATAGAGAATCTATGTGAAGCCTATTACTTTTTTTATTGAAAACTCTAATACAATTTTTACATTTAATTTTTTTTAATTGTCCGCTAGCACCACCAAAGAGCATTTTTATGGGAAATATGTCAATTATATATTCAAATAAAACTTTGATATTTATTAAAAGCGGTAATTTCGTATTGGCCTCATGTCAGAAGTTAATAGCCGAAAAAACGGCTAAAAATTTCGCTATCTACAACATTTTTTTTTATTCTGGTAATTTCAGCGGTTTTAAGCGTATATTTCGATTACATGCCTGTTAAATTTGTGTTTTTTATACTATTTTATTTATTTATTAATGAAATTTTAATTTCGTTATTGGATATTAGCTGGAAACAAATGCTGAACTTCTTATATTGTTTAAAGTGCAAACAGATTAATATTTTGTAATCGTCTGCAAGCGATAGAGATTGATGCCTGAAATTTTATTTAAATGCTATAATAAATGAGTAAATTGAGATACAATTTCCAAACAAATTGTATTTGAAAGTGGATTCCCCCCCCCCCTGTATAACGGTATAAAAATTAAAAATGTGCGATGTTTTGCCATTTGCAAAATGAGGTCAGCGTTATGCACGGACACGTTTGTCCTTTATAATATAGATAATCTCCTACACTTATACCGGGATGTTTCAAGAGATATACACGAAAAAAGAATTATTTTTGTAAATTGTAGTGCGACTAAATTTAAAAATAGTCGCCCATCCTAGTCCGTAATCAAAAGTTTGAATCCGTATATTGAAAATATTTACTGATGCATAAACTTGAGAAACCTATCTAGGAAACCATTTTACGAAAGGCTTCCACAAGACGAAGCAGCTTCTACTGCTTTAAAGCCCATATTTCACAAAAAGAAACCGTCGTCGGTATTATGGTAAAATAATTACTTTATTTTCGTACGTTAAGTAAGATGAAGAGTCGGTCAAACAAATAAATTACAATTAAAATTTTTTTAAAAAAAAGGTAATCCCTATATAATCTCTATAGCTACCAACTTGGTGTTAAGGGTCTTGTACCTTTCAAGCGCGACGGAAATCGTGAAAAACAATCAAAATTTGAATTAGTGTATTTTCAAAACCTTTCTATGAAGAAACATAAAGTTTTGATTATTAATTAAATAGATTGTGCTTTTTAATATAATACTATTAGAAACTGACTAATATTTTACTGAATTTGTGCATTGTTGAAATTAAAACAGCTCTTTTTTTTACTCCGTAAGTTATTGCGCGCATGATATCTTGAGAAAGTATGCATGATTGCTATGAAATTTTATTTAGATAATAAGCGCATATGTGTTTAAAATGATCTACTTTTAAATATTTACAACGATAAGATTTTTAATTATGAATATTTTTATTCATTAAAAAATGTAAAATTTTGAAATTTTTTACAATAATATTTTTTTTAACATTTTTAATGAAATAATTTTGACCTAAGAGTAGGTCATTTTTTAAATACATATGTGATTATTATAAAAATCAAATTTCATAACAATGCAGTCATACATTCTCAAGATATAATGCGCGCAATGACTTACGGATTACAAAAAAAAAAGAGCAACTTTATTTTCAACAATGCTCAAATTCTGTAAAACACAAGTCAGTTTCTAATGGTATTATATCAAAAAACACAATCTGCTTAATCAATAGTCAAAATTTCATGCTTATACACAAAAAAGTTTTGAAGATACACTAATTCAAAGTTTGAAAGTTTTTGTTGATTTTCGGCGAGTTTGAAATGTACAAGGCCCCTTAATAAAGCTAATGTTCCACGTTTCATCGTTTTGAATATTTTTTAAGCATAGCACAAAATGCTGCATTAAAAATGTACGAGAAATTAAAATTTGCGCAGTTAATTTAAATAGTATAATAACTAAATATTTAAATAGTTTTCTTATACTTGAAAAAAAAAGTAATTTTTAATAAGAAATAACAACATTCACAGGCTCTGCGGCATGTGTTAGAATTATGCTAATGACGAAAAAATTTTCTAGCGTGAGTTTTAGATCAGTTAAAAAACAATGTACGGGATGCTGGCACCTCAAAATTAACGAAGTTAAAAAATAAGTGCTCCTCTAAATAGTGATGGGCATAATGTGATATTTTCATATTCGAATGAATGATTCGGGAATGCGCAAAAGCATAGATGTAAAAAATAATCATAGCTAAAGTAAAACACACACTTACAAAAACGTTTAAAGAAATCCGCCTACGACAGCTGCCATTTATGTGTCAGCGCTCAGGCCGAGTAATCAGGGGGCTGTGCCCGGTTAATACATATAGTTTATTTAACCCTTCTTTGCATGAGTTTTTCTTTTACAATTGTGTTTTTTTATACATATATTAAATATTAGACACCAGAAATTTTAAGATAGACTTTTAACTTTGTTCAGCAATATAGTTCACGGAAAGTTTACTGGATTAATATTTCTATATAAATATAGTGGTGGCGAGGAAGTTGATTTATTTATTAAAAGTTAAATAAACAGTGATGGAAATTTACATCACTATGCAATTAAGGGTTAATAAGGTTAGAAATTACCTGGTATTACTTTTATCAATTTGTATTCTTTTAACCCTTTCGCGACGGCATACCTTACAGAAATTTTATTTGGTTGGCACCACTTTTTTTAAACAGTTCTCTGTACTTGTAAAATACCAACAAATACTTTAATTAGAGAAGACAAATATTACAATTATTTATTAGTGGTGCCAAAAACGTATTCCACATACAACTTTTGACGATGCATATATGCATCACCCGTCCCGAAAGGGTTAAATCAATTTCAATCAGAAATTTTGTAAGAGAAAAAGAATTAAAGAGCTATTTTTCGAAGCCATTTAATCCGAGAAGCCTGTGACCAAAGTCATACATCCCCAGTTCACCGCCTGCTGAATTCTAAGCCTACGCGCTAACACAAAAAAGCCGGCTGACGCAGGAGGTTTGTTTCGCCGTTTGTACGGTTCCTTGAATTTGAATACCAAAATTTTCGAAAAGTTTATTCCATCTTATTTTTATCAGATTAAATAAGTCAAGGAAAATTTTATAAAAATACTGATGTCTAAATTCAGGGGACCGTACAAACGCTTAAAATATTCCGCCATTTTTTTGTCAGCGTGAAGGCTTAGTATTTAGGGGATGATGCCTGGTTAATATATAGATTAATGAGGTTAGCAATTACCTACCTGGTCGGGGAAAAACAGAAAGAGGGGATTAAGTAACTGTATAACGAATACTGGGGAAAAGGAAACAAATGTACTAAAGAGGCAGATTAGGGATATAATTAAAAAAAAGGGAAGGTTATATATAAAACATTATTTTTATGTGGCTCTTAATTTAATTCTTTACTTTAACGAAATTTCTGGTTTTAATTGATTAAAAATAATACGAAGGTCAGCAGCTACTCTTTTGTGCATGACCGAATGATTCATTCAAATATGAAAATTAATCGTTATATCTATTATTACCTCTAATATTCACATACAGAATATTTATACCTGCATAGCCTTACTCATTCATATATAATTTATATATAATACACATGTACAAGCATATACATACAAAAATCCTATATATGTTTATATAAACAATGAATTCTTTACTGCATTAAAATCTATGGCCTGTTTTATTTTGTTTTAATCATTTAAAATAAAATGTGAAATTAAAGAAATGAACTAACAATGAGTCTATACGGGAGATGAAAATGAAAAATTAAGATGTTCAAGGTATTACGTTTACATTAAAATAGCCATTAAAATAGTTATTTTGTATTTAGATTTAATACAGTGAAATTTTAATGCAAATATTGGGTAACATAAATAATGAATTTTTTAAAAATTAATCTTTTTATAATTTAATTTAATAAATAATGCCTTGTTATTTAGTTTTCTGTCCATCAATAAATTAATTTCAAATTTGACGGCTGACGATCATTATTAATTTTTAATAAGTAAAATACTTTATGTCTACCGATAACAAATAGTACATGATTAAAAATAAATTACATGGAGTTATGAATTTTAATTAAGATTTGATGATATAATTTTCCTTTATGTAACGGTGATTATCAATCTTTTTTTTTTTCAAAGAATGCGAAATGTATAGATCCGTAGATTAAATATATCTAATTCAAAAATATGACAGTGTTTAAAACATGATGAATTTTTAATTATTTTCTAAATTGTTATCGCAAAGAGAGAAAAAAAAATAAAACAAAATTCTGCAAAAAATAATCCATCTCAGAATTCTGATTTGAAAACAAAAAGAAAAGTAAAGAAAAATCATTGCAGTTTTTCATAATAGTAGATTAGGATTTATGAACTGACTTTCTATTTATAAAAAAAATCTTTCAAGTTTGATTTATAATATATTTCTTTGGTTTCTTAAAATGATAATTTAGCTTATACGATCCTTATACAATAATTTTTCTTCATAACAATGTTTTTTATATTTATTTTTACAATTAGATATCAGAAAATTTAAAGAATATTTCTTCGTCTTGAAACAGACTTTTGTGATTACATAAGCCGAATATTTTTATTTAAATATAGTGGTTGCATGGAAGTGAATTTATGTATTAAAGCTTAAATTGTATTTGATTCATTTATGCATCAACGTAGGCAGGGCCTGTTTACCGAATAGACCCATGAAGCCCGAGCTTACCCACTTAAATACAAAAGGCCCCCCAAATTTACGTTTCAGAACTAATTTTTAAGAAAAAAAATTTCAGCCAGGGTAAAAAAAAAAATTTTTTTTTTCGTAATTATAATTACTAAATTTTCCCTGGTACTATTACTAGCATATGTACACTCTTTTTTTCTGTTGATATAATAAATGGTATAAAAACAGTGATTAAATGCAACTTATTTTCATTTTTCTTATGTTCCACATTTTAATTTCAAGTGTTTAAGACTGTATTGTGCTAAAAAGAACATAAAATTCAATCTGTATAATTATATTTCGTTTAAATTTATAGAGTGGAGAAATGATATAAAATATGGAAAATAGGTTATTTAAATAAAGGGGAAAGTAATTAGCATTCAGGTGATATAAAATTTCTGTTTATAAAATAGAAGCAAAATTGTGTTGCAGCTAAGCATAAATTTATGTCAAATACTATTTGTTGTCCCTGCACTGTTCTTAGCACTGGAAAATCCTGAAATTTGTAAAGCATAAAATATATTTTGAAGTTCAAATATTCTTACCTGTTCCATATTTACAAATTCATTTACAAAATTAATTTGTTATTATGTATAATTATGTATATAATAAATATTTTTTCATAAGTATATAGATAATTAGTTTTAATTTAATATTAATTTACAGTAATATAGTAATATAATGTTTACTCGAAATTTTGATGGTAAATTTTCAAGTTGTTGAAGCATGATTGGAAGAGAGGGGGGGGGGGGGAGGGCTGTGTGACTTCAGGCTTCCCCGACTTCTAAGTCTTAAGCGGGCCCGAACGTAGGGTTGATCAAAGCATAGGACAGGTGTCATGAGTATTCTCAATTCGATTAATAATGTAATGGCTCTCCATCAACTCTTAATATACATATAATAAAATACTTATACTTATAAATCAGTAATGTAATTTTTGTTGGGCTCCGAGTAAGTCTGAATATAGAGTCATTTGAAGGCAGACATTATATAAATTAGAGTAATGAAGCTATGGATAAAGAGAAGGATACATATATTGTGGTGTCTATCAGTTGCGAGTGATATAACTGAGGATGTAGTCACAAGACGGCGTCTGTTGTTTGTTTACATCGGATTAACAGGGCCTGATTACCGCTAGGGACAACTCCCACCAGTAAATTTGAATAGAAATTTCGCCTTACTTACTCATGCAACATTTGTGTCATAAATAAGTCAAAAAAGTCGATTCGTTTTTACGGTTGGAAGTTTTCCCCGGGGGTATTATAATCTCTTTCCCTTGCATTGACAATAAGACTGTTTATGTTGTTACAATATGGCGAAACCATACGGCCTGACTACCACACATGCTTGTTAACTTTAACAGAGAAGGTTCTACCTTTTAGGTAGTTCAAGAAGATAAGGATAAGTTGGGGGGGATTTAGTAAGATCAACTTATAAATAAGTCCATAATGCCAGAACCGGTCAAAGGCTGTAGCAATGTCTATGAATACAACACCTGTTTTTTGTCTTTGTTGGAAACCCTCGTGAATGAGTTCAAATACTCTCCAAAGATGGTGCTGCGTTGACTGTTTGGGTCTGGACCCAAGCTGCTGGTGTATAATTATTGAATTGGAGGTAATGAACTCTTTCAGACGGCTTGCAAGTATGTATTCATAGAGTTTCGACAGACAGGATAGAAGAGAAACGTGTCTGAAGCTGGAACGAGTGTGTCTGTCCTGCCCAGGTTTTGGGATTGGTAAAATCAACGCCTTCTTCCAGCAGTCAGGAAACATACGAATAGTTAACATGCAATTAGTAATAAGTAAAGTAAGAAAAATATAAAGTTTAGGGGGAGGTGTAAGAGCATATTGTTAGTTATGCAGTCTAGGCTGGGTAATTTGTTCTTCTTGAGATTGCCTATGTAAGAAATCACCTCAGAGGGCATTGCAGGTGGTAAGAGTGTTTGCATGAGTAGTGTGTAAGAAGTGTTCCAGCCCAGTGTTGACAATGTCGACCATTCTACTACAACCGGTAAAAACGAATAGATACTTTGCCTTAATTATGACAGAAATTCTGCAAGAATAAGGCGTTTAATTAAAAAGAAATTTTCCATTCAAATGTACTAGTGGAAGTTTGCTTTGGAGGTAATGAGCCCCGGCGCAACCGGTTACAGTTGAAGCTTCGACATCTTGAGGATATATCAATTCCTATTTATTAATACTTCCATGATTTGAGGTATAAACCCAATATCTCTCGAAGATATTAAAAAAGTAATCCTTTGGTGTACTTATGTATGAGTAGTTTATTATACATATATTAGTATATATGGATAATCATTATATTATCAATCGAATTAATTATGTTCATGACACCTATTCTACGCTTAGTTTAAAACTCTGCACTGCACAGTGATACACATTAGAGATGAGTTAGGGCTCTCTTTTCGGAGCCCGGGCCCGCCCGAGCCCGAAACATTTTGTGTCTTCAGAGCCTGAACCCGTCAGAAACCGATACAAAAAAAAAATGCATAATATTTAAAAATTCTTTTAAAAGTAATATCTCATTTTTTAAAAACTCTGTACTTTAAAATAACTGTTAATCCCGTGGACATAATTAATTTTATGGAAATTTACATTCAATCTTATCAAAAGAGAAGTTTGGTATCAAATAAAAATATACTTCCTTTAAAGGATGTTTATATTTTTCTCTCCGAATAAACAAATCTGATGGACACGTTAACGAAGTGCTTTTATATGAATAAATGCATGGAGTTTGCAGAAATTACTATTTCTATGCCGAGAATCGAGCAACGTTTTCTATTTCCTATAAAATGTTTTTTTACGTAAATTATAATTGATCCCTTAATTAAAGCAATATTTCGTGTTCTTGAAAAGTAGCTTAAATTAAAAATTTAACACCGGTATCTGAAATATCCTATGCTTTTATAGGAAAAGTGAAAACACTGTTCGATTGCTTTGTATCGTATTAACAATACATGACAATTATATCTACTTACGAATGAAAGTAACTTCGTAAATGTGCAGAACAGAGCTTTAGCATGAGCAGAGTTCATTATTAAAAATATAATCACTAACATTATTTTCATATGAAGAGCGATTATGACTCGCACACAATAGAAGACTAAAAATTTGCAAACCTGAGCTATTGCTCATTGACTAAAAACCAACAAACAAAATATTAATTTTGCGTTAGATCGCTAAAAAAAAAAATAATAATAAAACAAACATTCCAATTAAAAAATATCCTACTGTCCCAATGGCGCCATATCACCCAGTCGCCAGTCGCGTCACAAATATTGTAAATTTTCTTTTTAAAGTAGCATTCTAAAACTAGAAAAGTAAAAAAAAAAAAAAAAAAAAAAAAAAATATGTTTCCTCTTTTATTCATTCTGATCAAAGTAACATTAAAACGACTTGAAATGGAATATGTAATTCTTTTAGGGTAATAAAGGTTATTTTTATTTTTTCTATGTGAGAATAAATAAAATTGTCAGTTTACCAAATATTGAGCACGAGCCCGCCCGGGCCCGAAGCCTGGTATAAAAATCGAGCCCGAGCCCGTATCGGTCTCGGGTTAAACCCGTCTCATATCTAATACACATACGAATGAATTAAAATTTAGTCTTTAATACACCCATTCATATAAATTATACATCTATGCATATACATATTAAAAAGCACACAGTGTACTAGAAATGAAATCGGGGTCTTTTTTCGGACTCCAAGTCCAACGATTTGAATACCGAGCCCAAAAATTATGTGTCATCAGATCCCGAGTCCAATACCGAAAGTACTTAGTAGAAAATAGTTAAAAACATTTTTAAATTATTTACATATATAATTATTTTTTCTCATTTAAAAATCTCTTTTTACGTAGAAATAAGTGTAAATCCTAAATCCTCCCTCATGACTCCCACAGTTGGTAGATGGGAGGTGCTGTGTTCAACCCCCTGTCACGCTCGTCGACGAGCGGGTTAGAATCCCTTAGAAACACCACCATGGAAGGCACTCCCCCCCTTGGGCCTATATCCCTCGTGTAGATAATAGGCCGTCATAAAATCAACCAACCTCCCTCATGACATCGTTTCGGTAGTTCTGATGTTCTGCATTCTGTTTGAAATAAAAAATTAGTTTATTATACCCAATCACTTGTGGGAATCTGGAAAAATCACAATATATTTTTTAAATATCATCGTACAACTATGACAGGAAGACACGAGTTCTGTTTTCTAATAATCCTAGAAAAGGACTTCAAACAGAAAGCGGTGGATAGACGAGGCTATATCACACGGTTTCATTATGTTATTAGGTTGATACATAATTTTAAAACCCGATCCGCCTGGTCAAAGCAAGCAGGTGTGATAAAATTATCAGGAATTAAAATTTTACCGGTAAAAAAAATATTAAAATTGGTATTAAAATTCGACAGAACTTTTGCATTAACCCGACAGTGGAAAGACTTCAGAATCAGATAAAATATTTCTCTTTATGTCCCATGCTGTTCAATTCTCGCTTAAACTGATTTTTAAAGAATTGTAAAACACTTTAAGAAAGTTATACTTAAATGTTCGTCAAATAGTAAGTTTTTTTTTTCAATTCGTGAATAAATATATATTTTTTTTACTTTGAACCTGAGCCCGAAGACTGGTATAAAAAGTGAACCCCAGCCCTTTACGGACACGGACCCGGGCTCGGGCTCGGGCTCGGGGTCACGGACTCGTCGCGGATCTTATCTCTAATGTATATAGAAACGATAGAAAATTTAACATAACTTATTTATTATTCATTTTATGGATTCATGGCTAATTTTATGGATTATTTCTTTGTTAGTTTTTTAAAAACAGATGAGATTTTGGTTATGAAAAATGTGTTTAACGCTGGTTTTTGACAGGGGTTGATAATGGGAAATTGATGTTCGAGGTATTGCTTTCAAAGTAATTAGAAATAGCTTTGATGAATGTGTTTTTAATACCAATACGGAAATACATACATAATAAATGGAAGAATGAACTGATTTATTAATATTTATCACAGATTTTTTATAGATAAATCCCTGATTTTACTGAAATCAGTAATTAATGTCAAGTCTGACCTCGTACGTGTGGCAATAATTATTAATTTAAACAGTTAATAGCAATTTTATCAATGACAAAGACGTAAAGAAAAATTGATTTTAAAATGCTACGAATTTCTATTAGTATTTGATGATATTTATTTAACAGTGATATCAGTTATTTTGTTTTCAAAAGATAAAAAATAAATTGATCTATAGCTGTAACGTCTCGAAATTAAAGATATTTCAATGATCAGAAGATTAAAAAAAAATAAGAATTTTGTAATTTTATCGGAGTTGAAGCGAGAAAACGCTACACACAAGCCTGAAAGTATAAATCATAGCTGACAACCTTTCAGTTTTTTAAAATCAAATAAACATAGTTTGCATCTTGAGTATAATATAAAATCTTGAGTATAAAAGAAAATCTAGAATAGAAATAAGAAAAAAATATAGAGAGAATAAAAAATAAAAAGAAAGAATGAAAAGTATAAAAAGAAAAAAAATGGGTAAGTGTGATCGAAGATAGCTCAAAGGGTTTCGTTTAATATTCCTTTCAAAACACTTTATCATTTCTTTAATAAATCCAAATAAATTTCATTTATTTAGTAACGCCACCTGTTGGGAAATTTACACCAAAACGTAACAGCATCTATTTATGTCAAGGTGTAACGTAATTTGAAGTTTGATGAAAATAAATGCATTAGTTCTTGAGATAGAGCTATTGCGGAAATCGCAAAAAATGCAGCATAGCAGCGCCACCTGTTTTTAACCAAAAACTAATCAGCATCAATTTATATCAGGGACTAACTGAATATAAAGTTTTATTAAATTTCGTGCATTAGTTCTTGAGATAGAGCGCCCACAAAATTTTTGTCACATACAGACAGACAGACAAACAGAGTCACAGACAGAAATTTTCTAAAAATTGTCAAATCGTGTTCAGGACCTTCTAAAACGTATAAATCCGTCGAAAACCGGAAGTTGAAAATTTTCATGAATCCAATACTTTCTTCTTGTTAAGATAGAAGAAAGTAAAAATTAATTTAATGTCGTATAAGTGAGAAAACGCATCGTGAGACTAGTTTTACAATATTTCCCATAAGATGCTGTTGGGAACTGAAGAGGAACATAAGTGACAGGTCAGTCTATTATATTTTACGAAAGTTCTATATATACAGTGATGAAAAAAAACTGTCTATCCATAAAATGTATTTAATTTAAAGTTGTTAGTTAAAATATATTCTTAGCTGAAATACAAAAAGCCGTAAATTATCAACGAAATTAATTAACAAAATAAATTAGTTTCATATATCAAACTGATTATTCTTCACTGCACTTTAATCTATGAATAAAGCAAAAATTTCTCATTAACTTTAACTAGAGTTTACGCAAAAAGTGTTTAGTCTTTTAAATTATTGCCGTAAAAATGTACACAAATAGAAAGTTTAAGATGTCAATTAAGACTGTTAAAAAATTAATTTTTAAATATTGCATCAAAGAAAAATGCTACAATGTTGCCAGTTAACGATTGAAATATGTTAATATTGTAAGTGAAGAATGCGTATCACTTTTTTAAACTTTCGGAGTTGGTATTTTCTTCCACATATCAATTTATAGATGCATTTGAATTTTATTTATTTATTTTTACCTAAAAATTACTATCATTCCAAACTACAATTATTTTTTTTCTTGTTACATTTTACAAACATTTTTGTTGCGCTTAAGTACGTAATTTTAATTCATCATTTATTAAACTCTTTTCAACAGTTATTAATAAATTACATTACATTTATAATACGTATAAATAAAAAAAAAATCAAGAAAAGCTTACGAACATTTTGTTACGATATGTATTTCTAGGAACTTATTAAATAAAACAAAATGTGTAATTTTAATAATATTTTCATAGAACTGAACCATCAGAAGTGGCTATATTTTAATCGGCCACGTTTCATTAAATATTCATTTTTTAATTCATTTCTCATTCATTAAGTCATTTTTTATTCAATATTGAATTATCTACAGTTCAAGTGACTGCTGAATAAAAGTATGTCACTACATTGTGAACAGTTAATGACGATTTGTCTTGTTTGAAAGAGATTAAAGCTAGCACAATTTATTACAAAGAACAAACAAATTCTAAATAAATTCTAAAACTTTTCTTTCTTAACACGTTCAGTGCCACCATAAGCTTTCATACACTATACTGCCAAAGGTGACCGGTCACTTGCGATTTTAGACGTTTTGTTAACTATCTATAAAAATACATGAGGAATTAATCTGAAACTGCAGGTGTGTAAACAGTATAGTATAGGTTATATATTTCCGCGAAGATTTTTTTCACGAAACCCCAGAGGGTGAGGAGTCAACAAATTGAAAAAGAACGAATATCTTTTGGATAACCCTGTAAAAACTAATGTAGCAAAGGCGTTCAAACTCGAGATTATTAATAAGTGGCTTATTGTAATATACTGTGTTCATTTTTATGAGGATAGCATGTATACTCGTACAGAAATTAAGGTTTTTATAAAAACAGTCCCAAATTTCGCCTAGTTTTTTGCTTATAATTTGCAGAGTTCTTAATATAAAAAAAAGTTATTTTCAGAAAATATGACAAACAATATTGTACATAAGACTCTGCAATCAGAATTAAAAAATAATAAAAATTGGATGAAAAGTGAGCAGGTTTACTAAAAAATGTTTCACTGTGCATGCGCGAATGCAATCAAAATATAATATGCATAATGTATTAGCTAAGTATATAGAGCAACTTTTGTGAAAGTATCAAAATCATAGCTTGAAAATTCTGAAAATTATCGCGATAGAATAAGCTCGAAATCCGTTGTTCCCAAAAGGAAGCAAAAATATGAGCGGTTGTATCCAAATATAGTAAGTACGTGCAATATTGTGTACGCTATCTTGGCACTAATCAACAGATATTTGATGATATTTGGGAAAAAAATCTTCGAGGAAATATATAACCTATACTATACTGTTTACACACCTGTAGTTACAGGTTAATTCCTCATGTATTTTTCTAGATAGTTAACAAAACGTCTAAAATCGCAAATGACCGTGTCACCTTTGGCAATATAGTGTATATGATGTCATTATTGTTGAAACAGTATTGTTGAACTGTTGAGCGATTCTCACCACTAAATTTTAATAGTATTCTTCGACTTAAAAAATCTTTGAAACTCTGTCTTTACATAAAACAAAGAGTATAATTGATATGTAATGGTGTCAATTGATTCTATGCTGCGCCACTGTTCCATAACTGCATTATTCAAGGTGGCAACAGATCGGAGAAAAACACAATAAAAAAAAAGGAAACTCCAGTATTTTCTTATAAAAAAATTAGTATTCTTCATTTAAACTATGAATAAATCGAATGTACCTATAAAAAATACAGGTAGATACCCTTTTTTTCTACTGTGTTTTTCCGTGATCTGTAGCCACCCTGTTATTACATTTAGTAGTAAAGTAATAACTTTAGTGATATTTATTACAAGTATAAGTAGAATTTTTTAAACATGCGTCTTATGCACCGCCGGCTGTCAAGCAAGTATTTTTTTCTCTTTATTCAATTTATAACGGTACCAATATTGTTTTTATTTTAGTAATAACCAGAATTAGCAATAAAAATGGATCCGAGTTTTTTTTTTTTTTCTTTAATGGAAAACATAAAAAGACTCAGGAATTTGAAAAAATTTTGAGTTGTAACCAAAATATGTTTTTTATTCCTTCTGTAACTCATCCGACATATAAGATTAGAAATTAATTTATATATATATATATATATATATATATATATATATACAGTATGCCCGCTAAAGTCCCTTGCCACCCTCTTAATTTCGGAACGACTGCTGCCATATTCATAAACGTAGTGTCTAGGTATAGTAAAATAGCCATGCGTTCCTCAATGAAACCGCCTACGGCGCCACCTGGTGGGATGTTGCGGAGTTAGCATTCCTATCTCGAAAACGGAAAGAGATAGAGAAAAAAGGTGATTTACAAAGTTGTAGAGCATCATCGATTTAGTACGAAAAGACACATTGTGGACATTAATGCGAAGAATAGAACGGTTAAAACGCGCATTTGTCTTTTCGTGATTTCCTACACTGTGACGTGACAAAACGATCTTAGAAAGAAAAAAAATGCAACTAGTTATACGGTGACACGTTGGCACAAGCGTCCGTAATAGCGTCGTTTAATGTCCTGCAATGTTTGTGGAGGGGTCGCACAGACCTGCTGTTTCATAACTGGTTGTTATTTTTTTCTAAGATTGTTTTGTCACGTCACAGTGTAGGAAATCACAAAAAAAAAAAAAAAAAAAAAAAAAAAAAAAAAAAAATGCGCGTTTTAACCGTTCTATTCTTCGCATTAATGTCCACAAGGTGTCTTTTTTGTACTAAATCGATGATACTCTACAACTTAGAAAATCACTTTTCTTTTCTATCTCTATCTCTATCTCTTTCTGTTTTCGAGATAGGAATGCTAACTCCGCAGCATTCCACCAGGCGGTTTCATTGTGTAGCGCATGGCTAATTTACTATACCTAGACACCACTTTTATGAATATAGCAGCAGCCGTTCCGAAGTTAAGAGGGTGGCAAGGGACTTTAGTGGGCATACTGTATATTTATTTATTGATAAAGCTTTACCTCTGGCGCTATAGAACAACAGTAGTGTATGTTACTGGAGTGTCATCAAAATTAATATGCTTTAAATTTAGATTTACATATGACCGCCGGCAGTACACACTAATAAAAATAAAGTGTGATCGCCGGCGGTACATATGGCACTCAACGCATTAAAAAAAATAAATTATATTTTCTGATAATTAATTATCAGTTGATTCTGAATTTCTCGCTAAATTTAGATATTTATATAAATATCTGAACACTACATCAAAGAGTTGAGTTGTAAACAAAATATGTTTTTTATTTCTTCTTATAACTCATCTGAAATATAAGATTAGAAATTAATTTCAAAAATATCGGAAAAAAAGGCTTTATCTAGGTGCCATAGAATAACAGTAATGTATGTTAATAGAGAACAACAATGTTTACTTCCGTAATATTTCATTAAGTTCGTTAATTTGATTGAATATTACGCAAAAATATATTATAATGATTTTTATATAAAACAAGTTCTTTCATTATGGATAAAACCAGTATAAAAGTTTGTTATTACCGAAAAAAAGAGACCACTTAAAATATTAATTAAGTAAAACAAAAAACTATGTAAATTTACTCTTTACTGACTTATAATAATGATCGAAGAATGATATTTTTTAAAACTTAATTAGTGTTCGAAGAGTAAAATAGAATAATTATTGAATTCGTTAAAAGTTAACGGCATTTTTTACATCGTTTATGAAAGATTCAGAAATCCTTTAAGTTTAAATTTTGTTGGTGTTGTTACGGTTGGTTTCAACAAATTTTTTTTTAATCTACATTAATTATTTAAATCACTTTCTCAACATTTATTTAAAAGCACTCTTTTTTTCTGTTTCTAATAAAAATTTAAATAAATAAAAGTAATTGTAATAATTATAATAAAATCAGTTTTTATTTTTTCTTCTTTCTTTTTCTTTTTGCAAAGTAATTTCAACGTTTATAGTCTAACGTAGCTTCCTGTTTTTCAAATACGAAAAGCAGACAGCAAGGGAGGGATGTTTTGTCAGTAGACTGCACAGGTGGAAAATTTGGAGTCATCTAGTCTGACTTTGATATAAGAATGACCGACCGCCCTGTATAAGAATTACGTTATCTTATGAGTGTACTATACACGCAATTAGGCTTTGTAAGTTTACGTCAGGCTTCAATTGGCTCTGCTATCAGGCGGATAGCTGGCGCCCATGTAAACAGAGGCTAACAGGACCCCCCTTCAGCACACGCCCTGGGGGTGATGCATGGTTTCCTTCCCCATGAAGCGGCCGGCAGAGTGGAGCGGCAAGCTGTAGTCTGTTCACGATGAGTCCATTTTTCCTTTTGTTTCCATACCTGTACCCCTGGCAGAGTGGATCGGTCCCGTTTTTCAAGCAGCGCGGGAGAATGAATGTTTACGACACTTGTTGCTTGGCCAAGAGACCTGTCGTTTGACTCGTAAAAAAAATTCGACTTATTACGGGGCTCGAAGATTGGCCTGTGGGCTGGATCGCGAAGTTGTTGAAGGCGGACAGGTTTCTGGAAGTTTTTTTTTTTGAGAGTGGGGCATTGATGGCCCTACATTAACCATCCTAAATCATGATGTTATGATGAAAAGAGGCTATAAGGGCATTTTCGAATTGCGGATCTATAACTGTTAACGAGAAATTAAGAAGAAGATATGTGTAGCCTATTTTTTTTTTGGCGTAGTGGCGCTCCAAGATTATGACGTCTTAACCATCAGAAGTGATCATAGATATTGAATTAAACCGGTCGTTAGAAGTCGTAGTGTTCTGAGTTACGGTGATGGCTATCTTCGAATAAAACACATGCTTCAGGAAGGTGAAATTACTGACTCCGACGGTGAAGTTCTGGACCGTAGAACGATTTTCCCCTCCGGACTAGATGATGGACCTAGTAGTTGATGACAAGTGATGCAGTGAGATGAGAGGATTGATGAATGTTAGCTTGAAACCACGTCTGAATTTTTCCCCAGCCTGAATACTCCAGCTTAAGTGCTTCATCAGATTTTGAAAAAGGAGGAAATGCTCCTAAGTGCCCATTGACTAAAATTGTAGAACTCTCTGCCTGTTGTAAGTACTATTTGCATAGTTTTTCTTTTTATTTATTTGTACCTCTTTAAAAAAAAAAAAAAAAAAAAAAAATATGTTTGCTATACCAGAGTTTAAAAGTGAAATGAATATCTTTGGATAATTTCAATAAGAATAAACATTATGAACAGAAATAGTCTGTAGGTTAATATATAATGTTTGTATGTTTGAACGACCATTAAATGGTAATATGATGGTAATTTTAAAAATATGATGTGTAATTTAAAAGTAACCAGTGAGTGGTTTCAACTTAAAAGATCAGCTGTTATATTGTTTTATTAAGATTATTTTTGATAACTTAGTTGCTTCATTATTTTAAATGTTCAAATAAATTGTGTTTTTTTTTTGTTTATTATCAAAGATGGTATGTTTTTCTTTGTATAAATCTCTAAATAATTAATTTTTTATATTCACAGTAGACCTATAAGAATGGCCTAACCTTTCTGTGATTAATTAAAAAAAAAAAAAAGGGAGAGAAAATTCAACTTTATTAAATTAGGACTTTAAAATTTCTTAAGTTTAAATTCATAACTGACTGTTTTAATGAACATAAATTGAAGTTCACTCAATGTTATACAATCGTATTTTTGATCTTGATTTAAGGATGGATAGATTAATAAGTGAAACAGTAATATTAAATTTAATTTCATAAAATGTTAAATTAAGCTTTAACTCTCCTCTTTCAGAAACATTGTTTTTCTAAAATATACACCAAAATTGTTTTATTTTAAAAAGTAAAAAAAAAAAAAAAAAAAAAAAAAAAAAAAAAAAAAAAATCCAGTCATTATACACCACTATACGATTCTTGGTTAACCGATCGGATCTTGTTCAGAATCTCTATGGTTGTTCTAAAATTTTAGTACATCATCATATCCCTATTCTATTAACGGATTTAACTCTTTCCCCTTTTGGTCCTCATATTGGAGGAATTTCAGGTTGTCTGCATTTTTCCAAATTATATGATGATTACACTTTTGCTAATTTAATGTGTATGGAGATTTGAGCTTGATCGGGTTGGAGTGGAGTTGAGTGTTCTTTATGCAATCCAGTATGCTACTTGATTTAGAAATCTGTTGCCCCTTACTACATTTAATATTGTCTTAAAATGATGAGTTCAAAATTATCATTGTTGTATTAACCTATTCGGATTCTTAAGTTTTGATATTTTGATTAGTTTAATATAATTTGCTACCTTTTCCATGGCAACAGATTTCAGTGGAGCTAATCAGGGTATACTTATTTTTTTCTAAATATTTAATTGTCAAGTGAAGATTGAGTAATAAATGAGCTTTTTAAGTTTAAGTAAGTTGTGTTTTAGAAAGAACCCCAAAACTCCACAACAAATGGAGCCGTAACAATTCGGTCTCTGGGTTATTGATTTTTTTTTACTTGTATGTATTTATGTATCAAAGAGCAACTGGGTGTTTTTGCAATTAAAATTTTATTTATATGTTCAAGTGTAAAAAGAGGTCTAGGCTCTCTCTCTGTGCTAGTAAGCTACAATTCCCAGTCAAAATTATGTCTTGTGAGCATAACCTTTTCTTATTTACAAAAAGCATAGTCCTGTACTTAAGTTTTATGTGTATGTAGGTTTCCTTTTTTTCTTTTCCTCTCTTTTTCTTTTGTTTAAGCTGCCCCCCCATTTTCCCTTTTTTGTGGTTGTTTGTTTATCAATTTTCTAACCCTAACCATGGCTGATAAGCATTCAGAGGCAATTGCCACTATTCAGCGGAAAAATGCACTAGTGGACAATTTGTCAAACATTCCCCCATTCAATGGAGAGGCCAGCTCAGTCTGCTTCTCAGATTTTTCTGAGAAATTTGAGAGTTTTGCCAAATTATTCGACTGGAATGAGGAGGAGAAAAAATTCGTTTTGTTAGCTAGATTATCAGGAGCTGCTTCTAGGCGAATAAAAATTCACAAAGCAAAAACATCTGATGAGCTATTAAAAATCTTAAAAGAGAGTTATACTTCACAGGCCACACCAGATGTTGCCCTCAGTCATTTTTTAAATTTTAAACAGCCACCCAATATGAGTGTTCAGGAGTTTTATGACAAGGCATATGATATGTCATTAAGAGCCCTTGTAATTGAAGGTATCCAGGGTGAAGTAGTCGATAAAAGCCGAACGGCTCTACTACACTCCATGCTGTTGAGCAATCTTACACCAGAAGTGCGAAAGGGGGTAATTGCGAGAAATCCACAATCCCCAGAAGAGGTCCTCAAAATTGCGCTTCTTGAGGAAAAGGCTTATAGGAGCATTAACCCTTTCTACAACCACCGCGAGGAAATTCTCAACCCTAATTTGACCCAAAACCTACCCTGTGCTGCTGTTTTTCAGCAAGATAGATCACAAAAGAAGGAGATAGACCAACTAAAATCTCAAATTGATGTTTTAGCAGCTAAGATAGACAGTTTAGTTGATCTTAGGGCTAGGGATATGCAGGAAAATAACCAGGAAGTAAGACCCGTAACCTGCTATAGGTGTTCCGTACAAGGCCACTATGCCAGAGATTGTCCACTAAATTTTGTCGATTATAATTTTAGAAGGGGAGGTGGTCAAAATTTCAGGAGCCGTGGGCAAAATTATAGAAACAGAGGTGAAAATCCTAGAGGGAACCACAATCAGCGAGGCGGATATAGGGGAAGAAGAGGTGGTTATTACCAAAACAATAGGAGCACTGCTGCGAACAGAAATGAAGTGCAGACGGTAAATAACACCCCAGTAGCTAACAGTGAAAGTGAGGCTTTAAACTATTAGTGGCCGGATCAGATGTGGTCAACTCGATCCCCCACAGGCCCCTGGACCCCCCAACTGTGTATAGTATGTTTCAGCCCCAATCATATACATTACCAACTGCAAGAATTTACATAAATAAAGTTTGCCTAAATGCATTATGTGACACGGGTTCTGCAATTAATCTCCTGAGTGGTACTGATTGTAACTGTTTAGAGAATTTTGAAATGGAGAATTGCAATATCCCCATTATGACTGTCACCGGTGAGAAAGTTCACCTAAATAAGAAAGTATTTTTAAAATTTGTTTTTGATAATGTTCAATGTCAAGCTGAATTCTATGTAGTGGAAGGTAAATTAGCAGAGGAATTTAATATGATTTTGGGAATGCCATTTTTGAAAGAGTACCGGGCAAGTATAAATTGTGATACAAATGCTGTCGCTCTTAAAGTGCCAGTTTCAGGCCAATGTAAACAAAGCGTAGAAACCCCAAGTAATACTTCAGGGTGTAATACTTGTCTTGCTACTAATTCTGTAAATATTTCTAACTCTGTATATAGTGTAAATTCTAATAATAATTGTATAAATAATGATTGTGTTAAAAATAATTCTGTAAATATAAAATGTGTCAACAAAGTAGGGGAGAATTCAAAAAGTAGTAATGCCAATAGCCCTCCTGAAAATTGTGCATGTGAGAAAGTTCATGACTCAGTTAATATTGAAAATGGGAATCATAGTAGTGAAAATATGGTAGTTCAGGACCCGCAGTTGAGTAATATGGGAAAAGATGTTGAGATAGTCATTCAAACTGAGTCAGATAAGGAAGTTGAAAGTGTTGCGCAGAACTTTTGCATGCAAACAACATCAGGCGGTAGCTCTGAGGGTAATAACACTGAAAATTTTTCAAGTATTCAAAGTGTCGACAACATTCTTTCAGCAGCGAATCAGGTAACTCAGGGTAATTTAGCTGAAGAGACTACTGAAATTTGTAATATTGATGAAAGTGAAGATTTGGTAAGTATAGAGGATAAGGTACCTGAAGTCGAGGAGGAGAGCAATGAAGATAGCAGTAGTGATAAAACCAATAAAAATAAAAATATAAGTTTCGCTGTGTTATGTAGCAAAATTTCAATTCCCCCGCAGTCAAAAATGTTAGCCCAGGTTAAAAGTTATAAGGAAAATTTTATTAAGGAAAATGATATTGTTATGTTAGAACCTTTGGCGAAAAATTTAAATCAAGGTCTCCTTACCTCCAGAGCCATTTGCACTAAAGAACATGGCCTATATATCTCATTTGCAAATTTTTCAGACAATAGTATTCATTTAAATAAAGGAACCTTTGTTGCCAAAATTCAAAAATGTGTAGACCAGTCAAATATACCCGTAACTGATAATAAATTAACCTATAATATAAATTTGGCCCCTCCAATTGGTGACTTTGATCACGCTGATCTCACTTGGAGCTCTGAAATTAATTTAGATCATTTAGAACCCCCATTAAAACTTAAAATGCAAAATTTTCTAGACAAAAACAAAGATGTATTTGCAGCATCGGTCTTAGATTTACCCGGCTGTGATACAATCCCGCATGAAATTAACTTAACTTCAAATAAACCAGTTAAAGGCAAAGCTTATAGAGTCCCCTACAAATTACGTCAAGAAATGGAAGACCAACTTAATACTTTGTTACAGGCGGACAAAATTTCCCCTTCCATGTCTGAATTTGCTTCTCCGGTTATTCTGGTTCGGAAATCAGACGGTTCCTATCGACTTGCTGTTGACTACAGAAGATTAAATAAAAATCTTGTTAAAGATGCTTACCCAATACCTAACATTACCGACACTGTTGATGCTTTAAGTGGGGCTAAATTTTTTTCAACGCTAGATTTAACTAGTGGGTTTTTTCAACAGGTTATTCGCCCAGAGGATAGGCATAAAACTGCTATAATCACCCACAAAGGACTTTTTGAGTGGACCCGTAACTGTTTTGGGCTCTCAAATTCAGGTAACAGTTTCCAAAGACTTATGAATGCTATTTTCGGTGATTTAGGCAATCTTGGAATTCTTGTTTATATCGACGACATTGTAATTGCCTCCAGTGATGTTAATTCTCATTTTGAGAAGCTTAGCATGGTCTTTGAAAGGTTAAGACTGCATAAACTTAAACTTAAGCCCAGTAAATGCACTTTCCTTTCGAATAAAATACAATATCTAGGTTTTGAGATTTGTAGTGGCCAAGTATCACCTATCAATAAAAATATTGCCGTAATAGAAAATTTTAAACCTCCAACTACCCGAAAGGCTGTTAGGTCATTTATTGGAACTCTATCTTTCTATAGGAGATTTATACCAGATTTTACTAAGAGAGCTAAAAATCTAATCAACTTAACGAAAGAGACAGGAAAATTTTCGTGGAATGAAGATGCACAGAAAGAATTTGAAGACCTTAAAATGGCTCTTATTTCAAAACCATGTCTTGCACTCCCTGATTTTGAGAAAGAATTCCATTTATATACTGATGCCAGTGGCGAAGCATTAGGGGCAGTGTTATCACAATTAGATGAAAATAACATGCTCCATCCTGTTGCCTTTGCCAGCAGAAAATTGAAAGATGCTGAGACCCGCTACTCCACCACTGAAAGGGAATTACTAGCTTTAGTTTGGGCAACTGCCCACTTTAAATGTTACATTGCCAATACCCATTTTTTCATCTATACAGACCATGCGCCTCTAACATTTATGTTAAAAATTCACGACCCTACATCTCGCATGGCTAAATGGATCTGCACTCTCTCAGACTTTAATTTTACAATTAAGTTTGTTAAAGGTAAGTGTAACAGTGTCGCAGATTTCCTTTCGAGGTATGTCAACAATGATAACTCCAATGATACTGTTAATTGTAATTTTTGTATACAAGTCGAAAAGGAAGTTACTTTTATGCCTCATTCCAATCTACTTGAAAAAATTGGTGAATTACAAAAATCAGACAAGAAATGCTGCGAGATTGCAAGAAAACTAGACCAAGGTGTAGAAATTGCTCCTAAATACATGAAATTTTTTTTTAGAGATGACATTTTAGTTTGTGAGGATACAAGGGAGTCAGCTATTTTGAATAAACCTGTAAAGTTAGTCGTGCCAAAAGAATTGGTTACTCAAGTTTTTGCACTAACACATGAGTCCCTAGCGGCTTGTCATCAAGCCTTTCAAAAGACCATTGATCGCATTCGTGAGCACTTCTATTGGCCAGGAATGTCGTCAGATGTCAAGCATCTAGTGGAGTCATGTATTAGTTGCCAGCAGAAGAGAGCTTATAGAGCGAACCAGCTCGCCCCTCTGCAACGTATGCCGACACCCCAGTTTCCCATGAACAAGGTTCATTTGGATCTCATTGGACCCTTACCGCAAACTTTTTCGGGAAATAAGTATATTGTCGCATATATAGATTCATTTACTAAGTGGCCAGAAGCATATGCGGTTAGTTCAACCACTTCAGATGTCATTGCGGACACTTTAGCTGATTTCATCTCACGCTACGGAGCGCCCTGTTTTATTACGACGGACAATGCGAAGAATCTAATTTCAGATGCGATAGAGCACGTATATAAAATGTTTGGTATTAATCATATTAAGACCTCATCTTATCACCCGGCTGGCAACTCGCAAGTGGAGAGACAGAATCGTACTCTTAAAAATGCACTTTGTCACATAGTCAACCAAAATCAATCTGACTGGGACACTAAACTCAAATTTGCACTACTAACTATGCGTTCAGCTGTCCACTCTTCAACTAAACTTAGCCCAGCTGCAGTTATGTATGGCAGAAATATGAATCTACCATATAATCTCTTTTCTCAACCACCTTCTTTTAATTATAATGATGCACCCTCTTTTTGCGAACTCTTAATCCCAGCTCTTCAAAAAGTGTACACTGAAGTACATAGTAATTTAATTAAAGTTTCTGAGCAGCAGGAAAAATACCGTGAAAGGACAGCTGTTGATAAAAATTTTAAAATAGGAGATCTTGTGTGGTTATTTACACCCACAGTCGCCCCTGGTAATACAAAAAAATTAAGCAAGCAAAATAATGGTCCTTTTACTATAATTGAGAAGCTAAATGAGGTTAATTTTAAAATAGCGCTAGTTGCTAATCCCAAAAATTGTCAGGTTGTCCATGTTGACAGGTTGTCTTCTTTCAAAGACAGACTCCCCATCTGGTCCAGTAAACCAAAACAAACAATTGGCCTGGGATCGACTGAAAACGTGACCATCGATTCACCACACCAACCGCGCGATTCTCCTCCTGTACGCAGGTGTAAGCGTAACCGATTCATTCCCTGGGCACCATATGATAGTAACCGCGCACCAGCAGTAGTGAACGTCAACAATAACGAAACTCCGGTAGCGCCGGAAGTGGAGGAAACAGACAGCGACGCGACTGAAATCATAAATCCCTCTCCCCCACCTCCCATTTCTCCGGAGATTGCAGCGGCAGAGAATAACGACATGTGCGTAAATAAAAATTTAGCAACGGCAGAAGGCAGTGAAATGCGCGTAGGTAAAAATTCAGCCACGGCAGAAAGCAGTTAAACTGCTGAGCACAGCGATTCGCGCAGGTCTCGTTCATCGATTCGTCCAGCTGCTAAATCGAATAGAAGTAGTCGTTCAATATCGATTTCTAGAACCGACTATTCGGTACGGGATAGAAGAGACCGTCCGAGTTATAAATACTAACTACCTTTTTTCGTTATTCAAGCATTTTATTCAATTTTACCTTGTTTATTTGTATTTATTTATAGTTTAGTTAATGTGTATGTATATTTAATTATTTTTTTTTGACATTTTTAAAACGGAACTTAGTTTTTCTAGCGTATTAAAGGTTTGTTTTGGTTGTGTGTTGATACTCTCATGTAGGCATTTTTAACCCTTTTTATGCCTATACTTAAGGTTTTTGTCTGTTTTATGGTAGATTATGTGGTATATACCCGTCCGCACCCCGTTTTCGTAGATTTTGGGTATATTTTTGCAAAAAAAAAAAAAAAAAAAAAACGAATGTAATTTTTGTTACTTTAAAATTTTTTTAGGATGTTGTGTTTTGTATGCCCTTTTGCCGAGGTAGATCTGTTTAGTTCAGTTTTTTTTAATGCATCAGTGTTTTGTATATAACTTTTTAAGTATGTGTTTACTTTAATTTCTACATTTTAACTAGATAGATTTATTATTTACTATACAGTTTGTGGTTTTATTTGAGCTTAAACTTTAAGGAGTGTGGGCACTTTTTCTTTTTCTAGTACATACTGTCTCATGTACATGCCTGTATGTTGTTGTGTGTGGCTAAAAGTGCTAAAATTAACTATTTTATTTATTCTACTTCCTATTTTTGTGGAATGTGTGTTTTCCTTCCTGGTGATATATGTCACCACCCCTGTTTTTTATTTTATTTTGTGGAATGTTTTCCCTGTAGTGCCCAAAAGGCCCGAAACTGCTTTTTGCTATAAGTAGCACAGAGGCAGAGATACTCTTTCCCATGCACATTACTTGTACGTGCATTTGTAAAATCTACATAATATCCCGAATCATTAGACTGTGTTCGAAAACAAACATGTGTTCTCATATAAAATTGTTACAATTGTGTGCGTAATTCTCTAACATGGTCTGTGATACCATAATTTGTGTCTTACAGATGTATATGTATATATTTTTTTTTGTGTGTCACCAGTTGCTCTTGTGTATTTTTGTATAATAGAATTAATATGTGTTTTACAAATTTCATTGACATTTACAGTGTTGTAACTATGATATTACTAGTACTTATTTACATTAATAGATAGTGTTGTAATATACTGTGATGCCAATTATTGAAGTTATGTATATAAGCAGTATAGTGACAATTAATCAGTGGGCACTTCTCTTCTTTTTCGGCTAATTTTTTTTTTTTCAAAATTCAATTTATGTATTATTTACAGTTCTGTTGCCAGAAGTCTCAGGAAGGATGCAGTTATGCGTAGGAATGACAGTAGTAGGGAAGTGAGGTTTCACAATCAGGTGGAACATGTGTTCTTTTACAGGTGCAGAAAATATCTTGGTCATTTTAGTGGTAAAATCAGCCTTGTGGTCCCTCCTCTGGTAGTACTCTTTTATGGTCGTGTTTCAGGTAATATTTTAGGTAATGGTTTCTACGGATGTGCGAGCTCTGGTTGTATATATCCGGAATATATTGTCAGGGTGGTATTTCAGCGGTGAACTCTCTGGATCCCGTCCCGGATCGATGTATGATCTGTGTTTGTGGGTCAGTTTTTTCAGTGTTGAGGTCCCAGCATGCCATGTGGTACCAAGTTACCTTTCAAAAAAATAATTTGTTTTCTCAAAAAAAATTTTTTTTTTAATTAGCCGGGGGGAGCAATCTTGTTACGGTTGGTTTCAACAAATTTTTTTTAATCTACATTAATTATTTAAATCACTTTCTCAACATTTATTTAAAAGCACTCTTTTTTTCTGTTTCTAATAAAAATTTAAATAAATAAAAGTAATTGTAATAATTATAATAAAATCAGTTTTTATTTTTTCTTCTTTCTTTTTCTTTTTGCAAAGTAATTTCAACGTTTATAGTCTAACGTAGCTTCCTGTTTTTCAAATACGAAAAGCAGACAGCAAGGGAGGGATGTTTTGTCAGTAGACTGCACAGGTGGAAAATTTGGAGTCATCTAGTCTGACTTTGATATAAGAATGACCGACCGCCCTGTATAAGAATTACGTTATCTTATGAGTGTACTATACACGCAATTAGGCTTTGTAAGTTTACGTCAGGCTTCAATTGGCTCTGCTATCAGGCGGATAGCTGGCGCCCATGTAAACAGAGGCTAACAGGACCCCCCTTCAGCACACGCCATGGGGGTGATGCATGGTTTCCTTCCCCATGAAGCGGCCGGCAGAGTGGAGCGGCAAGCTGTAGTCTGTTCACGATGAGTCCATTTTTCCTTTTGTTTCCATTCCCGTACCCCTGGCAGAGTGGATCGGTCCCGTTTTTCAAGCAGCGCGGGAGAATGAATGTTTACGACACTTGTTGCTTGGCCAAGAGACCTGTCGTTTGACTCGTAAAAAAAATTCGACTTATTACGGGGCTCGAAGATTGGCCTGTGGGCTGGATCGCGAAGTTGTTGAAGGCGGACAGGTTTCTGGAAGTTTTTTTTTTTTGAGAGTGGGGCATTGATGGCCCTACATTAACCATCCTAAATCATGATGTTATGATGAAAAGAGGCTATAAGGGCATTTTCGAATTGCGGATCTATAACTGTTAACGAGAAATTAAGAAGAAGATATGTGTAGCCTATTTTTTTTTTGGCGTAGTGGCGCTCCAAGATTATGACTTCTTAACCATCAGAAGTGATCATAGATATTGAATTAAACCGGTCGTTAGAAGTCGTAGTGTTCTGAGTTACGGTGATGGCTATCTTCGAATAAAACACATGCTTCAGGAAGGTGAAATTACTGACTCCGACGGTGAAGTTCTGGACCGTAGAACGATTTTCCCCTCCGGACTAGATGATGGACCTAGTAGTTGATGGCAAGTGATGCAGTGAGATGAGAGGATTGATGAATGTTAGCTTGAAACCACGTCTGAATTTTTCCCCAGCCTGAATACTCCAGCTTAAGTGCTTCATCAGATTTTGAAAAAGGAGGAAATGCTCCTAAGTGCCCATTGACTAAAATTGTAGAACTCTCTGCCTGTTGTAAGTACTATTTGCATAGTTTTTCTTTTTATTTATTTGTACCTCTTTAAAAAAAAAAAAAAAAAAAAAAAAAAATATGTTTGCTATACCAGAGTTTAAAAGTGAAATGAATATCTTTGGATAATTTCAATAAGAATAAACATTATGAACAGAAATAGTCTGTAGGTTAATATATAATGTTTGTATGTTTGAACGACCATTAAATGGTAATATGATGGTAATTTTAAAAATATGATGTGTAATTTAAAAGTAACCAGTGAGTGGTTTCAACTTAAAAGATCAGCTGTTATATTGTTTTATTAAGATTATTTTTGATAACTTAGTTGCTTCATTATTTTAAATGTTCAAATAAATTGTGTTTTTTTTTTTGTTTATTATCAAAGATGGTATGTTTTTCTTTGTATAAATCTCTAAATAATTAATTTTTTATATTCACAGTAGACCTATAAGAATGGCCTAACCTTTCTGTGATTAATTAAAAAAAAAAAAAAAGGGGAGAGAAAATTCAACTTTATTAAATTAGGACTTTAAAATTTCTTAAGTTTAAATTCATAACTGACTGTTTTAATGAACATAAATTGAAGTTCACTCAATGTTATACAATCGTATTTTTGATCTTGATTTAAGGAAGAATAGATTAATAAGTGAAACAGTAATATTAAATTTAATTTCATAAAATGTTAAATTAAGCTTTAACTCTCCTCTTTCAGAAACATTGTTTTTCTAAAATATACACCAAAATTGTTTTATTTTAAAAAGTAAAAAAAAAAAAAAAAAAAAAAAAAAAAAAAAAAAAAAAAAAAAAATCCAGTCATTATACACCACTATACGATTCTTGGTTAACCGATCGGATCTTGTTCAGAATCTCTATGGTTGTTCTAAAATTTTAGTACATCATCATATCCCTATTCTATTAACGGATTTAACTCTTTCCCCTTTTGGTCCTCATATTGGAGGAATTTCAGGTTGTCTGCATTTTTCCAAATTATATGATGATTACACTTTTGCTAATTTAATGTGTATGGAGATTTGAGCTTGATCGGGTTGGAGTGGAGTTGGGTGTTCTTTATGCAATCCAGTATGCTACTTAATTTAGAAATCTGTTGCCCCTTACTACATTTAATATTGTCTTAAAATGATGAGTTCAAAATTATCATTGTTGTATTAACCTATTCGGATTCTTAAGTTTTGATATTTTGATTAGTTTAATATAATTTGCTACCTTTTCCATGGCAACAGATTTCAGTGGAGCTAATCAGGGTATACTTATTGTTTTCTAAATATTTAATTGTCAAGTGAAGATTGAGTAATAAATGAGCTTTTTAAGTTTAAGTAAGTTGTGTTTTAGAAAGAACCCCAAAACTCCACAACAGTGTAATTTGTGCAGTGCACGTTTTTTTTAAATAAGTCAAGATCTGATCTAGGCTTATTAAATATAATTTTAACGGAAATATAGTTATGAGCATTGTGTTATTCGGAGCCGACCCACTTAGTGACTTTGTCACAGCCCTGTTAATGCTCACTAACTACACAAAAAACTGCTTACTGACAACATCAAAAAGTATTTTTATATGAAAATCAATAATATATTCAAACAAAGTTTTGAAATTGATTAAAAGCGACATTTTCGTATTAGCTGCATGTCAGACGTCAATGGACAAAATAATAATAATAATAATAATAATAATAATAGGCCAAAGAGTTTATTATTTACAGAAGTCCTTTGGTTTCAGATTATTCCAGTGTTTAAAACGCGTAGTTTGAATTTTGAATACACAGCTGTTAAACTTGAGTTTTGTTTATTTATTTAATTTCATTAAGAAATGTTGCCGGAAACAATTGCTGAACTAATATTTTTTAAGGGCAAACGGGTTAAACTTCTGTAATCGGGTGATAGAGGTAGCACACGATAGATTAATATATATATATATAAATATATATATGGAAATTATTTTAAAAACTATAAAAAAGATCAGTAAATTAACACATTCGCATCAGAAAATTTATATTAAATCTGGCTTTTAAATTAGCAGAAGTTCCTCACCTTCTTCTGAAAGTGCTTCGTAAGAGGTTTCTAAAAAAGGGTTTCTCGAGTTTATTCATCAATAAATATCTTTAAATGTGCGGATTTAATGTAAAATGTCTTCCAAACTAAAAAAATGAGGACAACATGATATAAATGCATTTTCTGTAAGTTAAAAGCCTGTTAGTCTGTTAAAAGTCTGTTTTTTGAACAGAAACGAGAATTGCCGTTTCGTGTTAAGATGCAGTTTTCAAAAAAATTGAATTTGAAAGTATACTTTCTTTTCTATTCGACATAGTAAAAATTGACTTTGTGCGATGTTTAGAAGGTAATACAATTTACAAAAAAGCTAAATTGATCGCTCAGATCGATATCATCGTCGATATGAAGTCAGCATTAATACCGGACATGTTTTTGATTTATGATATATATTTTTTTAATGCACACAGTTTAGCACTTGATTTCAAAACCAAATAAATGGTGGAGTTTTTTGTTACAAAATTTAGGATTATTATTTCAAGTCGTAATATTGTTAAACAGTCAAAAAATATTGAGGGTGGACTTTACAGTACGAATAATTTACAAGTAGTGTTAAGGCTATAAAATAAGTGCAAATTGCTAAAAGCAGTGCATTATGGGACATGAAAAATAAAAATATTTAAAAAGCTGCTAAAATTCCCAACGGTTTCGGCACAAACCACTTGACCATCATCAGGGGAATTCTCTTGTCCATTTTCTCCCATCTGTGATTCTTTGCTCCATTACAGTGTGCTGGTATTTTAAATCTTCGACATTTCGACTTTTGAAATCCCCTGATGATGGCCAAGTGGTTGAGCCGAAACTGTTGAAAAGTCTAAAATCTTTTAAAATGTTTTTATATTTTAATTTCCCATTATACTTTGTTTTTAGCAATTTTTATGTATTTTATAGTCTTAACACAATTTATAAATTGTTAAATAGATTATATGGAATCTTGAGCGCATTTTTAAGTGGAATGATAAATAAAAACATCGTATTACCCTGTAAAAAAAGACACGTTGCTTGATCTGTGAAAATATTATACAAATACGAACGAAAATTTTCAATAATCTCTTCTGAGTTACCCATGATTTTGAAAAGGGTTCTTTATCTTTAGAAAGATTATGAAACAATATATTTTCCACATTTAAAGAAGCATTGATAAAAAAAAGTGTATTTTACTGCCACTGAGATTCGGAAACGTTTCCGGGTAGTTTTTACAGTGTATTTATCAGTTTCTGAAACCAAAATATTAGTTTTTAGGATACTATGAATTCTTAATTAAACATTTTCAGCTGCGTAACTGAATTTATACATGCAATAGTAACAAAATAATATTAACTTTAATATTGATGTTAATGTTGTTAGTTTATCATGTATGTCTGTAAAGCATGTTTGTTGAACATGAAAATGCTTACTAGAGAATGGATAGCATCCGAAAAACCAACTTGAGACGAAGAACGCTTTTCGGAATCGTGGGTAAATCGGAAGAGATTACTGTATATTTTAATTCTTGGTTATATTATACAGGGTTCGTACTCTTTTACCACAATTCTTCAACAGAATTTTTCGCCTTATTTAAATGCAGAAAAAATATTAGCAACATAATGAAACTAGGCGTTTTCAATTTCTGCTATTTAAATATTAAATAGAAATATTCTGATAAAAATTTTGGTAAAAGTGTACGAACTCTGTTACATTTTCCTAAATTAAGAAACATTTGTGTTTTGTTACAGTGTAATTTTTGATTATTTAATAATATTTTTATATGTTTGAAAGGGATTAAACTTAACACAATATATTAAAACTGATAAAAAACTCTAAAATATTTTTTCCCTAATTACCTGTTAATTCTATACTCATAGATAAATTTATATCTTTTTTTTAAAAATATCTCTAAGCACAACTTGAAAGGTGTCCCCTTCTCTCATATTTTATTAAGTGCATTAATTATATTGAACAGTAATCAAAAGTATGTACAATGATATTTATAAAAAAATCCTAACATCATGAATAAAGTTAGTTTAAAATTTCGCCATTACCGTGATCTTTACGAGAGAGGAAAAAAAGCCAATTAAAATATCAATTAAGTAAAATAAGGAAAAAAAACATTGTTAATTTACTGTTCAATGACTCATAGTAATGATCGAAAAAAGGTATTTTTTTTAAACTTGATTAGTGTTTGAAGAGCAAAATAAAATAATTACCAGGTAGCTAAATTAATTAATCACTGTAGGACGGTTGTCACGTATTCGTTTTGATCTAGGATGCGTATGGTTTTTATTAACACTTTCCGACATTGTTCAAAATTGTTTATAAATTCAGTTTGTCTGTGCTCTAACTTGCGTAAATATACTATGGATTGCCAAGTAATTTTTATATGTTATTGAGGTTTACAATGTCATGTTTGGTATTGAAAATGAAGTGTGTACCGAAATAAAAAGGATGTGAATTATCACTTTACTAAACAGCGTAGAACCAACAGAGTGAAAAAATGTCCAGACCGGGGTTCGATCCCGGATACCTTGGTATAGCGCACCAAGTGCTTTACCACGCACAAAGTGCTACCAATTTATTTTTGCAATATACCAAGGGATCCGGGATCGCACCGCGGTCTGGACATTTTTTCACTCTGTTGGATCTACGCTGTTTAGTAAAGTGATAATTCACATCCTTTGTATTTCAGTAATTTACAGCGTAATTTCAGTTTTGCTGAAAAATTAATTAGTATATAAAATATTTACCTAAACTGGGTTTGATTTGTCTCATTTTGCCACTAGAAGATGTGCTCATGATTGACATTCCATCTTGTGCTTCAAGGTTGTAGTCTAGTCATATAAGAGTGAGATAATGCTAGACCGGATGTCGTCCGCATGGCTTAATTGGTAAAGCATTTGGTGCGCTATACCAAGGGATCCGGGATCGAACCCCGGTCTGGACATTTTTTCACTCTGTTGGATCTACGCTGTTTAGTAAAGTGATAATTCACATCCTTTGTATTTCAGTAATTTACAGAGTAATTTCAGCTCTGCTGAAAAATTAATTAATATATAAAATATTTACCTAAACTGGGTTTGATTTGTCTCATTTTGCCACTAGAAGTTGTGCTCATGATTGACATTCCATCTTGTGCTTCAAGGTTATAGTCTAGTCATATAAGAGTGAGATAATGCTAGACCGGATGTCGTCCGCATGGCTTAATTGGTAAAGCATTTGGTGCGCTATACCAAGGGATCCGGGATCGAACCCCGGTCTGGACATTTTTTCACTCTGTTGGATCTACGCTGTTTAGTAAAGTGATAATTCACATCCTTTGTATTTCAGTAATTTACAGAGTAATTTCAGCTCTGCTGAAAAATTAATTAATATATAAAATATTTACCTAAACTGGGTTTGATTTGTCTCATTTTGCCACTAGAAGTTGTGCTCATGATTGACATTCCATCTTGTGCTTCAAGGTTATAGTCTAGTCATATAAGAGTGAGATAATGCTAGACCGGATGTCGTCCGCATGACTTAATTGGTAAAGAATTTGGTGCGCTATACCAAGGGATCCGGGATCGAACCCCGGTCTGGACATTTTTTCACTCTGTTGGATCTACGCTGTTTAGTAAAGTGATAATTCACATCCTTTGTATTTCAGTAATTTACAGAGTAATTTCAGCTCTGCTGAAAAATTAATTAGCATATAAAATATTTACCTAAACTGGGTTTGATTTGTCTCATTTTGCAACTAGAAGTTGTGCTCATGATTGACATTCCATCTTGTGCTTCAAAGTTGTAGTCTAGTCATATAAGAGCGAGATAATGCTAGACCCCGCATGGCGTAATTGATAAAGAATTTGGTGCGCTATACCAAGGGATCCGGGATCGAACCCGGGTTTGGACATTTTTTACTCTGTTGGATCTACGCTGTTTAGTAAAGTGATAATTCACATTTTATGTATTTCAGTAATTTACAGCGTAATTTCAGCTCTGCTGAAAAAATAATTAGTATATGAAGTGTGTACCATTTATGATTAGTTTACAGGGACAATCGAAAGTATTCCGTTACATTGAGGTCTATGGGCGAAAATCCTTTGCATTGTATTTTAATGATGTTACACTATTTCAAAGAAATTTATATACATTAATGAGTTGCACTACAGCATGTTTTCTATAGAATATAGAGTACGTAGAATTTGCCGTTTATTTAAAGTGGCACTCAAAAGTATTCAAATTATGCCCGTCCTGAAGAGGTTAAAAGCATGGGACGATGAATAAAGCGGAATTGACCTATCCTCAAAGTGGAATCCATTGCGAGAAGAATCAGTGACTATCTTTGTAGATTTTCAGGTCCCTCAAGGTTTGGTAAAGCAAGTGCAGGTCGGAAAAACCTTATTTAAGCCCTAGCACCCGGCTCCCTTTTGGGTGTCCGGTTACGAAGCTGTTGGTGGACTCCGGCTCGTCCCTAAGTGTAAATGTTGTGGTCTACCAAGAGGGTGGGAACCATCTCAAATCGCAGCGACCTCTGTCGTCATTCACTTGGGAAAATGGGGGTGATCAGCAAGTGGCGGCGCCCCCACCGGCCTTAGAGCATACAGGAACTCTCCTGGTTGTGCTCGTTAAAAGTTCCTCAGAACTTCTGTAGTGCGCTTGACGTGCCGGGTGGGCGTCCTCAGGCAGCTGGCGGCGCAGCTAAGTTTATATCCTCAAAATGGAGATGCATCAAATGTAACCGGTTCGCTCAGGGCGTGATTACCACTGAGACAAACGTCCATCAGTAAATTTGAACATAAATTCCACCTTATTTAAACGCCCCCCCCCACCCCTTGATTGTCATGCAAATTTTCTTTCATAATTAAGGCAAAAATGTATGATCGTTTTTACTGGTGGAAGTTTGCCACAACCATAGTCAGGCTCAGTGGTTCCGCCATATTCTGACAACATAAATTCCAGTCAATGTCAGTGAATTTGACTGCAGCCGGGACAAACTTCAATCAGTAAGTTCGAATAGGGACGGGTGGCCTCAGGCACGTCAGCTGGCTCTATATTTCTTACTAATTTTACATATTTAATTCAATAGATAAGCACGATTTATATGTTTTAGAATGAATGTCCTGAACACGATTCGACTCTTTTTAATAAATGTCTGTCTGTGAGTATGTCCGTCTGTGTGTGTGTCTGTATGTGACCTAAACTTTTTGGACGCTCTATCTGAAGAGCTAATGCACGGTATTTAATGAAATTTTAAATTTAGTTAGACCTTGATATAAGTTGGTGCTCATTATTTTTTTATGTAAATCGCCTAACAAGTGGCGTGCATGTTTCACGATTTCCGCAATAGTTCTATCTGAAGAGATAATGCACGTAATTTAATTAAACTTCAGATTCAGTTAGACGTTGATATAAGTTGTTGCTGATTAGGTTTTGTATAAATCTTCCAAAAGGTAGCGCTGCTAAGCTGCCTTTTTCATGATTTACACGATAGCTATATCTCAAGAACTAATGCACAGAATTTCATTAAAGTTCATATTCTGTTAGAGCTTGACATAAATAGACGTTGAATACTTTTTGGTGTAAATTGCCCAATAGTTGGCGCTGCTGTGCTGCATTTTTCATGATTTTCAAGATAGCTATATCTCAAAAAGTAATGCACAGAATTTCATCAAGCTTCATATTCTGTTAGATCTGATTAGATCTGAAATTCACGCTGGTTTAGGTGTAAATCTCTCAACAGGTGCCGCTGATATGCTCTGTTTTTTTCGGTTTCCGAGATAGCTATATCTGAAAAATGTATAGATTGTCATTTGTTTTTTGTTACAGACGACTTGATTTATATTGAAGAAAGTTTTGTGATAGCCATAGCATACTAGTTCTTGTTTGTGACGTAAATAAATTAGAAAAATGTATTATCATTAATATAATACAAAAGCTAAATAAATCTTAAAAGTTTCATACTTAATTATCAGTTAATTATATACTTCTAACTAATTTTAGATATTTAATTGAATAGATAAGCACGACTTCAGTAATATTTTTTCATATTTCATTAAGCGTGTTAAATACTATTGAATATTAAGCAAAATTATGTTATAATGATTCTGACAAAAAATTCTTTCGCCACAAATATATTTATTTTAAAAATTAGTTATTACCATGAACTTTAAGAGAGAAAAAAAAGAACAGCCACTTAAACTATTAATTAAACAAAAAATTGTTAATTTACTATTCTCCGACATATAATGAAGATTGAAGAAAAATATTTAAAAAAAAAACTCTATTGTTACAAAACTAAAAGAACATAATTATCGGAAAACTAAATTCATTAAAATTTTATGGCTTTTTTACATAGTTTATGAAAAACACAGAAATCCACTAAAAATAAGTTTAGCTGTTAGTTTGAAATATTATATATACATTTAAAAAGAAAAGTAAAGATGTTTATTAATCTCTTAACATTTTCTTTCTTTCGTTTTTTTTTCTCTTTTTTCAAATAGAATAAATTAAAAATATGTGCTACACACCACTCTTTCCGAACTGAAATATTCGCCTTATTTAATCGAAAAATATCTGTCATTAAATTAAGCGAAAATTACATTATAAAAACTGTGGTATCCAAAAGTTCGGAGTAACAGAGCAACCAATCTCGTCTTGCTCGTATGGTGTACCGGGAAAACTGTTAACCCCTTGAAGTAGAGGTGGGATATTATACATACCACTCAATTTTAATTCCCAAATACAAGAGTGGCTCCATAATTGTGAAAAAAAATTGCTTTTGTAATGTGCATGAAGCATTTACTTATTTTCGAATAAATTTGTTTATAAATCCTGGCGTGAATCAGTCATGTCAACATTTTAGATACAGAAACAAGTACTTTATCCTTGAAACGGTTAAGGGATCAACCCAACAGCACACGCACAGAATATGACATACCCAGCATACATGTCAAGTTCTATCTACTTTTTTGTAAAATGTGTTTTAATTTGGCACGAATTAAACACGTTTGTAACCAGAAAATTTATTTCATATATCTTTATTTAATTAATTTTATGGTTCAACGATGATGGCAAGTCTTTAATTTGATTGGCTGATGTAACTCACAGCTCCTCCTCTCTCGCTTCCTTCTCAAAGTAAATGTTTTAAGTTATCTCTCCATTAGTGGACATGGCACGCCATCTCTTGCTTCTTTTAAGAACTTTATTCTTTTTTAAGCTATCTATTATCCTAGAATACATTAGGCTGTATATCCTACAATGCAATAGACTGTCCTATATCGCATTTTTATGCTTTATTTTACATATTTTTGTTAATTTAAATTATTATCAACTTTCTTCTCATGGCTCTCTTAAGATGTGTTATACAATTACTCATATACAGGGAGTGGAGTTATTTTTATCTAGGCATCCCATTGAAACAACCTTCTGTTTCGCTGTTTCGCTACGATGATGACAACACGGAAGATTCTAAAATCTGCTCCACACTGCTCGGCACATGGAACATATTTGATTTTAGTCCTTAATTTGTTTCTTGATTTGAAACATGTTAAACATGAGTCAAATTAACCCACATTTTACGTAGGGACATTAGGAAGTTCTCGAGTGTGTTTCCATGGTGCATACAGTTTTATTTTCAAATCAATACTTCCAAATAATTTTCGTTACCTTATTTAATCGGTGACAATTGCCATTAATTCTGCGATAAAATAAGAAAAAAATATTTTTCGTAAAATAGCGGTGACAATTGTAAAGACCATACGCACCTTGAGTATGTCATACCCTGCGCACGTCCTCCTGGGTAAATATCTTGATAATTTAGATAATGTTAAGCTTAAATATTGTGATTAATTTAATTTTGATATTTTTTGTAGGGGTGCAGTTTTGATTACCGTGTCATTCAGAATCACTTATTGCAACAATGCCGTATAAGACTATCCCCAAGAATCATAGGTAAGATTCTAAAATTTCACTTGCAAATGATAAAATTTAATGTTAAAAATGTTTAACTAAAGTTGATTGATTACAGGCGCTACTGTCATCTACGACCCACTTATTGTCCAATAGCCAGCGCCCTAACGACTGGACGAGTGGGTTGAATTGAGTCAATTCCAAAGTGTTCAAACCAATTTTCGAAACCATAATCTTTACATGACATTTCTTGTCACATATTTCTACAACAACTGCAGATAAATCTACCATAAAGAATATTTTTCAAATAGAGGTAGTTAAAAGAATATAAAAATAGCTGCTTGTAGCAACTCTGAAACCAATATGTGAAACAATTTCGAAAAAAAATATTTCATATAAAACTCAAGTGACATACTGCATACCTACCAATCTTCCACTAACCTTCCGTAAAATCAAGGTGGGTGCACTCCATGGAATTTCCAGAAACATCTAACGTACTATATAAATCAACATCACTATTTATAATAATAAAAGTTATGTTTAATATTTAACTAGCAGAATTCATAATTAATGATCCAGTATACTAATCTTTAAATAATTTTTTTCTCTTTTCTCTTTTTTATTTTCCCATCTTATTTTTTTAAATTTCTATTACTCTTGCCTTCTAAGTTACTGTTGTACCTTAATTTTTATGTCCGTTACTTTTTCACTATCCTAACTCATTACAGTATATGACAAATTATACATTAAAGTAGATTTATATAAACTTATACATTACAGTAGATATTTAACTGCAGCTATTCTTCTTCCCAATGGCTCCATCTATTGCAAGACATCTCACTTAAAGACTGGGTGTGAAGTTGTTCGCAACTAGGTTGCCCCTTAATGTTGTTCACGCTGTTCAGTACTGCTCAGTATAGATGGCAACATTTCTTAATTATTCCGGAGTCTGATCCAAAACAAACACGTTCTCAACTGGAAATTTTATTTAATCAAAAAAATTCCGAAGAATAACTAATAAGTACCTTATAGAAAGAAGACACATTTCTCTGTATAATCTTTCCGGTTTTAAACATTTTTGGCTTGGATCAGACTCCGAAATAAATAGGAGATATGTGCATCTATGCTGTTCAGCGTTAAAATTAACCCCTTAACCCTTTCCGGCGTGGAGTAAGTCTGTTTGTAAAATGATGAAATAATGGAAACGAATTCATTAGTAAATAGAAACTTGCTTATTTTCCGGTACTTAATAAAAGGAAAATTTTAATTAAATATTCTTGGTGCCGTTTGTCAGTTTAGGAATTAAAATTAGGTGTCCGTTTTTGTGGACACCGCCCGTTAAAGGGTTAAGAACCATATTCAATTCAGTGATAGTATGCCGAATACCAGCTATGTTAAATTTCGTCAAAAATACTAAAAAATACAAAATTCATACCGTAAATTTTAAAAGAATAATTATAATTTATGCAATCACGAAATGTCTGTCATTATATAAAATACAAATTACTACTATAACTTTCTGGTATGAAATCAAAATTTTGAATTTTAAAAAAAGCCCAAACTGGCAACTTTGACGTACGCACATACTTCCTGGTATTTCAGATAGATATTTCATGACGTACGCAGGTACGTCGTGGTGCTTAAGGGTTTAAATATAAATTAGTCAAATATTTTTTTTAATTCGAAACATGGTTAACCTGCGTCAAATTAATCCACATTGTATGGACGTACAGTTGAAGGTTAGCAAGTATCCATTCTCTATAAAAATATGTCACTCCTTTTTCAGTATTAAACAACTATTTTTATTTTTTATAAAAATATTAAATATGTATTAAACAACAGAAAAGAAAAGCTAAATGAAATCTAAAACTTTTCCTTCTTAATTATCAGTTAATTATATACTTCTCGCTAATTTTAGGTACTTATTTGACTATCTAAGCACAACTTCAACGATTCTTTCTTCGTTCATATTTCATTAAGTGCGGTAATTATATTGAATTTAAAGCAAAATTTCTTTTTTATAATGATTCTTATAAAAAATTGTTACTTCGGGGATAAAGTTACTCCAAAATTTCGTTATTATCGTGATCTTTGTGAAAAAAAAAAAGAAAAGCCATTTAAAATATTAATTAAGGGAAGAAAAAAAACTTGTTAATTTACTGTTCACTGACTTATGATAACGATCGAATAAAGATATTTTTTAAAAATCTGTTACTGATTGAAGTGTATAAGAGAATAATGATCGAATTCATTAAAAGTTAACGATATTTTTTGTACAATTTACGTAAAATACAAGGATCCTGTCAAGAATAGGGTTTAGTTGTTAATGTAACAACTCTTGTAATTGCCTGCGCTTTCGAGTTGTGGGTTGAAAGCGCTCTACGTATGACAGAATTTCATCCAACACTATTTCTGGGTCAAATGACACCTTTTAAAATATGTTGATTTATTTTATTTTTAAAACTTAGACGAAAATAATCACAAATTATTTTTTATTGGAGGATTTTTTTTTTCATATTTATTAGCTTTAATAATTACCAGTAAAATAAGCAAAAATCAACATTTGTTGTTAATGTAACAACTCTTGTAATTGCCTGCGCTTTCGAGTTGTGGGTTGAAAGCGCTCTGCGTATGACAGAATTTCATCCAATACTATTTCTGGGTCAAATGACACCTTTTAAAATATGTTGATTTATTTTATTTTTAAAACTTAGATGAAAATAATCACAAATTATTTTTTATTGGGGGATTTTTTTTTCATATTTATTAGCTTTAATAATTACCAGTAAAATAAGCAAAAATCAACATTTTAAAGGTGCCATTTCTATATCATGTGAAATAGTGTTAATGTTTGCTGATTAATAAGTGATTTACTTATAGCTGCCAACCTACAACCTTTTGATCACCACTATTTTTTAAAATAAATATTCGCTTTATATAATGACAGACGTTGTGCTATATAATAAGCCAATGATTATTTTTAAAAATAATGGATTCAGAAAACAGGAGAAGTTGGCAGAAATGGGTTTAGTGTAATTACGGGTTTCAATAGTTTGAAATTCAACATTTGAAATAGTGTTAATGTTTACTAATTAATAAGTGATTTACTTATAGCTGCCACCCTACAGCCTTTAGAACACCACTATTTTTAAAAAATAAATATTTGCTTTATATAATGACAGGCGTTGTGCTATATAATAAGCCAAAGATTATTTTTAAAAATAATAGATTCAGAAAACGAAAGAAGATATGGGTTTAGTGTAATTACTGGTTTCAATAGGGAGTTCGCCAAATTTTCAGCATTGTTGCTTATTATATTATATCATATTCCATACAACGAAAGGTAAAATTGTTAGAAATTACATTAAAACATGTTCATTTTTATTAGTTTATGATCCCAGATCTCTAAGTAACAAAAAATAAAAATCATGCAATTACAAACAAAAATGTGTTCTTAATGAAGCAAAACCAAAACAATAAAGCAGTGCAACGTATGTTCCTTCTTCTTACAATAAATTTACCACCTTCCTTTAGTGGAAATGCGCAAGATTGGCTATATTTTAGTGACCTTTCAAATCCAGTATAGATCATGAAACATTTTCCAACACATTCAAAATACTGTAAGGAAACTACGTAAGATGAAAATTAAAGATGATAAATTAGGTTACTTCTCCATTATCCCATCGTCCAATTTTCATAACAAAAAACTATCGCAACTAACTATAGGATTTAACGCCAAAAATGTAGTCCCATTCACTTGACGTCAGAAGCATTTCACGTGTTTGTTATGTCCTCAAGTGGCTTTTAGTTCGACATTTACCTGTATTTTTCATTATGTTTTACTGATATATTAGTTATTTCGCTAATTAAAATAACAATTGCGTTCTTAAACGGTGGTGCCATGATATTAAAAGAGAAAAAGCATTGAAAAAATGTTGGGATGCATAGTTACGTGCAATAGATCAGTTTCAATTGACGTAACAAACAGCTATTTACCAGCAGAGAGGGATAATTAAGAAAAATCATGTAAATAAATAAATATCTACGATTTTTTTTTCTGTTTTCTTTAAGTAACTTTTTTGTTTAAATTTACTGATAGTTGACACTTTGTTGAGCGCGGCTTTTTCAAATTTCTTTTCTTTTCTTTATTTATTTATTTACTTATTTTGATATTCCAACGGCAAATTCTTCCATTTGTTTATTTAGCGTTACAGTTTGGCGATAGTTTTTTTTTTTAATGAAAAGAGTGGTCGATGGAATAATGGAGATACCTAAATTAGTAAGATGAAAGAAGGTAAATAATATAATAAAATAATATAAAAACCCAATTTCAACAATTAACATCTATAGTTGGAAAAGTATACAAATTATTTTATGTTCTTTTTAGAATTTACAATTTTTTTATGTTTCTTTTTAATTTTTTATTTTTTTTTTCTTTTAAAACATCTGAATATGATCTATAGATTTGTATATGTACTACATAGCATGCTAAAATTTAATTAAGTTTAACAACGCATTAGCACAATTGAAAATTCTCCGTTACCAATTTCCGTCAATAAACGGAAAAGTATTCAAGATCTTTTGTGCAGCACTCTTTATGTTCTATAACATTTTTACACTTTAACGTCTATGCAAAAAATTAGTTACATTTAAAAACGCAGACGGACGCGTAAATATTAAGTTAGACCTCATATAAAGCATATTTCCTTTAAAACATTTATAATATCACACACATATTTTGTAATATTTATTAGTTTTTTACGCTTTTAAATTTATAACACATTTATTCTTCAGCAAACAGTTATTCTTTTATTGAGCATATTGTTAAAAAACATGTAATAATCTATCTACACGTGATACAATATTTTCTTTTTCATATTTCAGTGCGAAACTTTTTCTTGACGTTAAAAAAATAAGGTATCGGAAATTACCCACATTAAAATAAATAATATATAAATATTGATGCCTCATATAATAGATGTCTCTTTGCAAATACTTCTTATTATATTTCGAACCACAGTACATTTATTTTTACACCGCCATTATAACAGATTTATGCTTTGAAACTAAAGTTACTATCTTATTTGCAACACCGAGCAAAATACACAGAAATGTATTTTTTTTTTATTTAAGTTTGTTTAGTGCAGTACTGTTAAGGATATAGTTAAGGGATCAGCATTTCGATTTCTTTGTTGATAAATCCGCTACCACTGTCAGTCATTATATCCTAAGGGGACTCGTCTTTTATCTGATTTTTTTTATATACAAAAGAATCTTCATCTTTAACAGAAAACATGCATTTTTACTAATAAAACATAAATTTAAAATACGCCTCAAGTTATCTTTAAAAATAAAATCACGAATATATTTATTTATACTTACCAAATAAAATTCACTTTAAATATTTTCAATAAAAATAAATTTTTAACACGTTGAATTTTTTCCTTTTATTCTATAGCACTGGAGTTCTTATCATTCAAAAATAAAGCCTAACCAAAAGTTATTGAGTATACAATAAAGAAAATATAAATAGTAAGTTAGACAGCATATAAAATATATTTCCTTTCAAACATTTCTTATCATATTCTGAAATATTAATACATTTCTTGTTACATAGCCATTATAAAAGATTTGAGGCTAAAGTTCCTATCTTATTTGCAAGACCAAAGAAAATATACAGAAATCTACTTTTGTTTGGTTTCATTTTGTTTCTTTGGTTCAATTCTATTAAGGATATGCCTAAGGGATCAGCATTTCGATTTCATTGTTGATAACTCCGATCCCACTGTCAGTCTTAGATATCCTACGGGGATGCTTCTAAACATTTTCCTAGTGTACCAAGATAACAAAAGTGAAGATTTAGCGACATATAACTACTGTGGAGTGGAAATTATGTGAATATATTTTATTATATATATATATATGTATATATATATATATATATATTGGACGAGTTATCTTATTGTTGAAATCTGGTAGTTTATTTCTTTTTCGGTGGATTTATTTATAATAGTTATCATAATCCCCTAAACCGATGAAAGTATAAATTTGCGTTAAAAAATGAATAAAAATACTTTTTGATTATTATTCTAATCCTAATAGTACTTTTAAATATCCTACTTTTAATTAATCTTAATACTTTTTTAAATTAAGGTATGTTTGGATTTTATGTTCCACTTAGAAAATACTGAACTAATTGCTGTGAAACTTTTCATTTATATATATTATAAACACGAAACAGAGAAAGTCAACTTTTCATTTCATTTAAACATATAGTTTTTAATAATTATAAAAATTTCATATATTTAATTAAATACATAAATAATTTGAAATTTTATATAAGAATACGTGTTAGTTTTTCTTTTTTCCATACATTAAAAACAAACAGAGCAATAATAAATATATTTTGATAAAATCTTGTTTTATCTATTATGGTTTTTAGATGCGAAAGCATTTCCATATTCGACAAGGAATGGGTATTTTCATTCATTAATTCACCTCAAGTTGACTTCTTTTCCAAAATCAATAATACATTTATTTATTGGATTGTTTGGAAAGTTCCTTCCGTTTTGGAAAACCAATTCGTACCGGAAAATTCTGCCTGTCAATTATTAGATATTAGGTATCGGAATTAATTTCTAATAATTGAATGATAGAATTTTCCGGTACGAACGAACTTTCCAAAACGGAAAGAATTTTCCGAACATCCCAATAGAAAATGAAATTCCTTCATAAATATTTTCAACAACAACAAAAAAAATTACGTCAGATTATTTCTTCCATTTTCTACATTGTTGCAATTTAGCACGTATTTGTTTATTGAAAATATCTACCGCTATTTTCGAATACCGTAATTTAGTCGCGTTAGTGTGCTATTTTTTCCGCAAAATTTTACTTCGAAAATGTGGATGCGCGTTATGTACGGAATTTTTCTGAGCTCTCTATGAAACACACGTGCCTCCAACGACTCAATGAGTATAACATATAGGTATTATCATAAAGTTCTACAAATACAGGAGTAGTAAGTAAAATAGTAAATAACCAGCGGCCCTGTGAGAGGATTTCGCACTGAAGTCTAATATATTTTAGCAATATCTAATATTTTCGTAGATGCAGGTTTAATCTTCTACAGAAAAATTAGGGATAAAAGTACCTGCAAAGAACATTATTCAAGTCAGAACGTACCCTACGTAATTGTAAAAATGTCAATTCATTTCGCCAAAAACAGCGCAAAAAGCTGTGTTTAGCACAAACCTTGCTCAAATTATCACCAGCCCAATTCTACTCTACCCAGATAAATGATTGGTTAGAATCAGATTTCAATTTTGGTCCATGGATTACACTATTGGCCGGAAAGGTTATAGCGCTCTCTGGTGATTGACTTTACCTATTATAAGCAAATGAGTATGCCTTCTTTATATTCTATGCTTTGGCCAAAATATCATCTCATTTATTTCATCAAAATTACAATAAAAATTGATTAAAGATAGCAAAAGGAAAGCGCGAGGGAAAAAAAAAATCCTATTTTAATTGCATTAGAGGATGACGTCATACGCTTCGGGAAAAACACGGGACAAAGAAAAAAAATGAAGTGTATAGAAAATACATCTTAATTTAATGTAACAAAGCATACATTTTTGGCTATTCGTGAAGTATCATTGCTTTGATCCATCGATGGTGTCTTTTTTCTTCGAAACATTTGAATATGATTTTTGATTTTTAACTATAAATAGAAAATAAATTCGTGCGGAGACTTCCCACTTTATATTTTTGTACTATTTATTTTTTTACTGTTTATTTTTGCATTTTATAGTGGAGTACGATATAATGTGGTATTTTACTTTTGTGGCAACAATGATTTAAGGAAAACCTTTCATTTCATTTATGAAAGAAAAAAAATAACAATCATATTTTAATTGCATTAGAGGATGACGTCATCCACTTAGGGAAAAACACGGGGCAAAGACAAATAAATTGAATGTATAAAAAATACACTTTAATTTAATATAATAAAGTATACATTTTATGCTGTTCGTGAAATACGATTGCTTGGATCCATCGATGATGTCTTTTTTCCTTTTAACATTTAAATTTGTATTTTGGTTTTTTATTATAAATATAAAATAAACTAGTGAGAAAACTTTCCACTTTATGTTTTTTGTACTATTTATTTTTTATAATCATTGTGGAGTATGATATAATGCGGTATTTTACTTTTTTGGCAGCAATGATTTAAGGAAAACCTTTCATTTCCTTTATGAAAGGGGAAAAAATAACAATCATATTTAATTGCATCAGAGAATGACGTCATCCGCTTTAGGAAAAACACAGGACAAAGATAAATGACTTGGAGGCATAGAAAATACACTTTAATTTAATATAACAAAGCTTACATTTTAGGCTGTTTGTGAAATACAATTGCTTCGATCCATCCATGGTGTCTTTTCTTTTTTTAACATTTAAATTTGTATTTTGATTTTTTATTATAAATATAAAATAAACTAGTGAGGAAACTTTCCACTTTATGTTTTTTGTACTATTTATTTTTTTATAATCATTGTGGAGTACAATATAATGCGGTATTTTACTTTTTTGGCAACAATGATTTAAGGAAAACCTTTCATTTCCTTTATGAAAACAATGACGCTTTAATTTTTAATTAACTGCATTTTTTAATCAAAACACATGTTTTAACGAAATGTAAGTGTACTATGTCAAAAGCTGTTTTGCAAAATCTATAGAATGATACCTCATTCACCTGTTGTGCCTTTTGTAAATGCATAGAAAAAAGGATGTTGACAACAACAATAATATATATGATCGCTCTTTTACGTTGTTTCTGTGTTATGAACAAATATGGTAAGTTTCCAATGAAAGAAAATAACAAATTTTAGAAAACTTAATTTGTTGGTATTTTAGTATGGTGACGAAATATAGGTTATTGCGAGGCTAACGAAAAGGCTACCGCGGTGCTTTACGCGTATTTTTTTTTTCAGACCGCTGGAGTCATGTGATTCTCGAATGCACCAATGCAGGTGTACGAAAAGAGCATCACGTCACTCTAGCGGTCTGTAAAAAAAATGATAAATGGAATGCACCGCGGTAGCCTGTGTTTTTCGTTAACCTCGGGTTACTGGATACTGTAACTTAGATTCGATTAAAAATTTTAAGGGAAGATCTCTACAGATTTTCTTTTTAATTTCCTACCTTTTAAGTAGCTTGATACACGTTTTATTCGAGTTAAACGTTTTTTTCTTTCATTTGTTTCTATCAAAAATAGGTTTAGCACTATAAACGAATAAAGACGGTTGTTATTTTTGTCTCATGTAATCACATACATACCATAATGAAACAAATAAAGATATTTATTAGGAAATTGTGGAAGATTTTTTTTTTCTAAATAGAGCCAAATTGGCAACACTGATTTCATGTTACAAAATCTTTTTTATCGATCGAAAGTAAAATATTATATGAAACCAGTGGACCCGTGCGTGAATTTCGCTCTGCAGTCTAATATTTTTTAGCAATATCTAATAATTTTCAGATGCAGGTTTAAACATGTTAAGAAAAATTAAGGATAAAAATATCTGCGAACAACATTAGTCAAGACAGAAATCAAATCACTTATTCCATCAAAGTTACAGTAAAAACTGATGAAAGATGAGAAAACGTACGTGCAAGAAAAAAAAATAACAATTGTATTTTAACTGCATTAGAAAACGACGTCATCCGCTTCGGGAAAATCATGGGACAAAGAAAAATAAATTGAATGTGCATAAAATACTATTTAAGCTAATAGAACAAAGCATACATTTTAACATAGTTGTGAACCTCCCATTTTTTTTTAATACAAGTAAAATTTTACAAAAATTTTCGCTTTATTAAACTGCATAAATTGTACGATTAAATAGTGCAAATATTTTTACATAAAAATATTGGTATGAAAAAAATCGGGATTTTGGCAACTATGCTTTTAAGCTACACGTGATGATTCTATCGATCGATGGTGTTCTTTTCTTTTAACCTTTTCAGGGGCAGTGGTATGTTTATGAAACCACTTAATTTTAATTTCCAAACGCCAAATTTACTAAAATCTTTTCCATTTAATATGTAATGTGTTTGTTTTGCCTTTTTCTTACTATTACATAAATTTCTGTGTTATTCCGGTGCCAGTCATTTATTTCAACATTTTAGTAATGAAAGTACTTTGCTCCTGAAAGGGTTAAAATTTACAATTTCAGTTTTATTTTTTTTATCATAATTTAAAATAAACCCGTGCGGAAAAATCATACTTTATCATTTTTGTACTATTTATTTTTTCTATAATCCTTGTTAAGCATCATATAATGCGATATTTAATTTTTGTGCAACAATAACTTGAGGAAAACCTTTCATTTCATTTTTGAAAACACTGCGAATTTAATTTTTAATCAAAAAACATGTTTTAACGAAATGTGAGTGAACAATGACGGAAGCCACTTCAAAAACCTATAGAAAGATACCACATTTGTTGTTATGCGTTTCGCAAATTCATAGAAAAAGGGATGAAGACAAAAGAAATAATATATATGATTATTGGCTATATAATAAAAAAATATCAATATTAACTGAGATTGTATACATAAGATGATTCTTTTCAAAAATGTCTTATCATACTTCGCAATATTAATACATTTCTTGTTACATCTACTAAAGTTTTTGTCTTATTTGGAAGACCGAAGAAAATACTCAGAAAAGTACTTTTATTGGGTTTCACTTTGTTTCTTTAGTTCAATTCTATTACGGATATGCCTAAGGGAACAGCATTTCGATTTCATTGTTGATAACTTCTGTCCCACTGTCAGGCTCATATATCTTACGAGTGCCCTTCGAGAACTTTTTTCTGGAGTACCTAGTTAACAAAAGGGAAGATTAGGGACATATAACTACTCTGAAGCGGAACCTATTAAGAAAATGTGGCAGTTTATTTATATACTTTATAACACTTATATCCCTACACCTAAGGGCAATTATATAAAAAATGCTAAGCTTATAAATAAAAATTCAATGCACCCTTATATTTTTCTAATCCTAAGTATATTTTAATGTAAAAGTGTTTTTAAATTTTTGCCATTAATAACATCAGACCACTCCCTGAATACTAAGCCTGCGGCTGACACAAAAATTTTGGCTATCGTAGGATGATTTTTTTTCAGCGTTTGTACGGTCCCTTGAGTTTGAATACCAATAATTTCTAAAAGTTTTCTCTGAATTATTTTTATGAGATTAAATAGATGAAAGAAAACTTCTAGAAAACACTGGTGTCTATGTTTAGGGGACCGCACAGACGCTTAAAAAAATTCACCAACGACAGCCGCCAGTTTTGTGTTAGCGCCTAAGCCTACTCAGGTGATTCAGGATAATTCAAGCGGCAGTGCCATCAAAATGGCTGGTTTCATTGCTTTGAAACTTCGTAAGTAAATAAATTATAACGACATAAGACGTATAATTTTAAATGGTGAATAAAACATCCATTAAAAAATGGATGTTTTAATACACGTAAAAGCTCCACTATTTGAATAAATGATTGATAGGGGATAGAGGGGATGAATGCCACATTTTTCGTTTATATCGTGTTACTCAAAAGTACTGGGTCAAGAAATACATAATTTAGCTTTTATGATACTAAAACAGTAAAGGCAATGTCCTTTTTCCAAATGTAATTATTTATCATTTATGATAGAGTATTAGTGTTACCAAAACAGTAAAGGCAATGTCCGTTTTCCAACTGTAATTATCTAGAAATCATACGCATTTTTCCAAAACTTCAAACATGCCCCATTCAACACCGGTGCGAGATTGAATGGGATATGATTATTAAACTGCAGTACATGATTATTAAACTTAGAATATAGGGCAGGAAGGACAATACAAGATTAATAAACTTCATTTCTAAGTTTTAATTCTATCTTTCATTTTTGCTAGTTTCAATACTTCTAAAATAAAAAGTTTTTTTTTTTCCAAACTTGTTGAATAATTACCCTCATTATACATGCATTTATTAAATTGAGTTTATGAATGAATCGTTTATATTATCTAAATATCAAAGTTCTATGCGTAAATGGATATATATATATATGTGACGATAATTCGATATTTAAAACTTTACTTCGATGAAATACCACGATCACCATATTAATCGAAGTCCATGCAGTCGTAGTTCTGATACTTATTGGCCTTGGTCGATAAACATTGAGAGTTTCCAAAGAAAAAGAACAATTTTCCGTCATCGAAGAAATTTTATTATTGTTTCTACTATAATACAACGAGAAAGCATCCACCTGATACTTGATATCGTTAAATACTTTCACCGCTATAATTTTAACGGCTAATCATGTTATACTTCCAAACTTGATTATACTAGATGTTATAATGCTCATTTCAAATTTTCAATAGACTCACTTCACGACAGCACGAAATTTTTAAGAAGACAAATATCACATAACTATCAGCTCCGTAACTCATGTCAAGCGTTAAATACCAAAAGGCGGAAAATTACTTACGGCAATGCAGATTCCCAATCACGGCTTTGAAGTTAGGAAGAACTATATTTTAAGGGCGGAGGAAAATTGAAGAGTTGCGGTCTTTCCGAAAAAAGTGCGCGAATTAGATTTTTAGAATAAATAAGAAAAAGAAAATTGTATAAAGCAGATAATTTAAATAGAATAAAAATCAACGTTTTAAGATTTGAAAAATAAAAAGGAGTTTGAAGAAAAATGATTACGGGAAACGTTTTTTTAGAAAGAATTTGCAGAGAAAATAAAATATTAAAATACTCATTTTAAATAGAAAATAATTTAAATAAAAGCAATGAATGGAATATTGTTTAAGATAGGAAATAATTTAATAAACTACGGTTGTAGAATAAATTTAGAAGAGAAATTTTTATGAAATAAATTTAATGATGCGCAGAAATTTAATTTTTGTAATATATATGCGGGTAGAATAAACTTATAATCTTTCAATTTCTGGAATAGATATACATTAATGTGGGACTTAGGTATATAGTATAACAATTTAACTGCAATATTCATTATAGTCGATTTGAATGCGATAACAGAAATAATAAGACGCAAAATTTATGAAGAAATAATTCATATGCAGCTGAACAATGGGTTAACACAACCTAAAATTAACATCTACCGACGTTACAATCTTACTACGACAGGAAAGCACTTTTGCAATTTCTCATTAAACAAAAACAGCAAACTATCTAAGTTTGCATAAAACACATTTGACACACAAAAACTGTTCTGATAATAATAACATTCATCATCGTGGACCGTGAATCTCTCATTGTTCATGAAACTTTATACTGCATTGAGTTTAGTTATTGCACTTAAACGTTGTACAATTTTCTCACATTAATAATGTCCCAACCAAACTCCAAACATTTGTTCAATTCCTCCTCAATACATACGGTCACATCAAAATAGACCTAAATACTAAGTGTGATCATAATATAAGAATCTGACATCATTAATGTGTAGACAAATTTAATAATATTCTGCATCCTTGATAAATATATTTTGACATGTACAATGTGTAACATAAAATTAATGTTAAATAACTTCAAAAAATTTACTTTGGACTGGTCATAACACAAATAATCTTCTGAGTACCAGAATAAAGAATCAAACAAGAAAATTTTATGGTAAGAGCTACATCAGTATATGTACTTGCAAAATATAAACTATTTGCACATTTTTATTAGAAAGTAACAGGTAATGTCCCATTCAATGTTGCAGTCCAGAAGTGCCAAGCCCCCGCTAATCTTCCGTAATAAGTAGATTTATTGGAAACAGTTTAACAACGTTTTGAACCAGAAAATTTATTTGAGGAATCTTTATTTATCTAATATCCGGTTTCTACGTGGAATTTATTTAAATTAATTACTTAATAAAATTTCAGGTGCGAGATGTATTTAACCTGGGTCATATTAACGCACATATTACGGCAGATTAGTAGCACCTTGGCACTTCTATTGCAGTCCACTACATTTTCAATTGCTTGATCTGTACCCTTTTTATATATATTAATACACGCCTTATTTAATAAGTAAAGCGACCATTACTAAATTAAAAATCTGTTCGTAATCAAGCAATGTGAATTTTAACAAGTGGGTAAGTGTGATCGAAGATCGCACAAAGGGTTTCGATTAATATTCCTTTCAAAACACTTTATATTTAATAAATCCAAATAAATTTCATTTAGCAACAAAAAAAAGTCATGTTTTTTTATACATTAAAAATTAACCGGTCTATTTTTTCGTTTTTTTTTTGAATATCTAAACTTTCCTGATAGCGGGCGAAGCCCGCTATTATACTCTGTCATAATAATATCCGCCTAATGGACTAAATGCGATATTTAAAAAAAATGGTTTATATAAAATAGATATGTAAACCTATTGCGTAATCCTCTCTAATCCAGGTCCTACAGCAAAATGGCGTATTTTAGAAAGTGAGACTTTTTGTGACAGTTCTTTAAAAGTATCTACATTGATTTTAAACTATATTGTTGCTAGCAAACGTCCATGTTTGGATGTGGTACACCTTGCCCTCAGAATATGGAAGATTAGTTATTTTATATTTTACTAGCTGTTACCCGTATCGTCGTTCACGTAACATTAAAAGAAATATAAATGCATTAATTAAGGAAAAAGTTTCACTCCCGATAATTAAAAACATATGTAACTATCTTTATAACAAAATCCCGTTTTTTCGAATATCTGAACAGGCCCGATAGCGGACGAAGCCCGCTATTGTACTCTCTCATAATAATATCTGCCATGTGGACTAAATGCGATAGTTTAAAACAACAAATTCAAAATTAAACATGTTGTACATTCTCAAAATGTTAAAATATGAGAATATTTCCATAATCGGGTTTTTATCAGGATTTAATACGTTCCTCAAACTCATATATTTGTTATTCTCTATTACTCATATTGATACTCGCTTTGTACTATTCTCAAACATTTGAAAAATCCGTTAAACTTCCAATATGACATCAGATTAATTTTCTTTTTAATTCTCTAATGACGTGATATTAATATGCTTTCTGTACATACACATACTCATACTCCTTGTATTATTGAGAAATCTTTGAAAATATCCGTTTTATTACCAATATGACGTCCTATTATTCTTTTTTTCAATTGGTGAAGTTTTTATTTCATTTTCATTTTTCATGTGGAAATCTTTCAAAAGAAAATTAATTATTGTAGAAAGAATTTTATTGTGGATTTTTAATTGTTGGGAACGGCTATAACGAAAAATGTTTAAATTTAATAGGAAAAGGCTGTTATAATTTTGGTTTTTTTATCTCTCTAAATTAAAATAATACGATTTTTTTTTTTAATTTTAATATTTTGAGCTTAATAGTAGGTATTTAGCTATAAGTACACAAATTTTCAAGCCTGTAAGTTATATAGCTTCTGAGAACGGTTCTGTGACGGACAGACAACGGAGCGGGAGTAATAGGGTTTCCTGAGATGAACGAAACCCTAAAAAGCAGCGGACTTGCAAAGCTAATCTCATTTATCTACATTCGCCCATATATTTCACATATTACTTTATTTTCCCTAGTTCCCACACATTTAAAAGAATCTAATCAAAAATAAAAATTTTAAATGTCTAAACAAAAGTAAGACAATTCACTAATTTTATAGCTTTAATACAATGCTTTTCACAAGCAAAAACATTATCATATTTAAACAGAGAACGAGCATTTTCACTTACAAAACGTAAATTTAAAATTCGCCTCGAATTAACTTTTTTTTTTAAATAAATCAAAAATACATTTCTATAGAATTTGCAAACGAACCTCTTTGTGAATATTTCCAATAAAAATAAAAAAATTTCCACTTTAATATTTTATTTCTTCTGTTCTGTGACATGAACATTTATTTTAATCATTCAAAATTAAACCACTATTGGAAAATACTGCCTATACAATAAATAAAATATTAGCATTAATATAGACATGATATAAATGATGTCTCGTTCGAAATTTTTTTTTATCATATGTTGCGATATTAATACCTTTTTTTTACATCCTCATTATAATAGATTTCTGCTTTGAGACTAAAGTTCTTACACCATTTGCAATAAAAAAAAAAAAAAAAAAAAAACATAGAAAAGTATTTTATTGTGTTTTATTTTTTTCCCTTTAGTTCTATTAAGGATATGCCTAAGGGATGAGAATTTCGATTTCATTGCTGATAACTTTGATCGCATTGTCGGCTTATATATTCTACTGGGACACTTACAAAATATTTTGCTGATGCACCTAGTTAAAAAAAAAATGAAGTGACTTCACTCGACTTTGCAAACACAATTTTACATGCTAAGATAGTAAAAAATAAATAAAAAAGGCGATTTTTTTTATAAATGTCTGACACATTGTAACTAACAGGATTTGATCGCTGGATCTTCTTTTAGGTACGTTCGTAATTATATAAATATGTAGTACCTATAGTCGTAGTCTCGTCCGTCTGTTTGTCCATCCGTCCGCATATAACAGTTCAAAATCTACCCAACCGAATGGTTTGATATTTAATATGTATAATCGTTGCAGAATTTTGCCGAATCATTTCAAATTTTATGAAAATCAAATCAAAACTTAAAAAGATATTAATAAAAGTTTTCTTTATTCTATTAAATCCTATCATACGTAATCTATATAATAAAAGCGCAAATAATGTGACTGGAGAAAACAATTACGGGCTAACCACTACTTTTTTCATATGACAAGCGATCATTTTTATTTTTTTTTAAATTTCCGAATAAAATTGCATATAAGTTACATTTTTAGAAAGATCGTTCCAAAAAATTGTTTGCTTGAGAGATGCGTTACATTAAAATATGTATAGATTCTGAGACAACTTAAGTGGAAATTAGGTTAACAGCCGAATATCGCAATCCATTAAAGTAAATAAACACAAGAGATTCGTTCATCGTAAGTCTGGTTCCGAAAACAAATTCGCATCTGTAAACGTGGCATACGTAATAAGAAAAAAATGGTATGCTCATTTCGCTCATAACAGACGATATAATTCATTTCACCGACATAATAAGGATGATTTTTTTACATTGTAAAACTAATTATGGTACGAATGCACTTCATTTGTCACATTTAACATACAATTTCCAAACTGTTTGAATCTGGAGACCTTATCTCTGCGCAACTAACGCTGGACTACATCGCCGCAATATTTATCGCTCTGACTCTGTCACATTTCCCTGGGGATTTATCTATCTAATAGGTCGCAAAATGGTTTGAAAATGGTTTAAATATCTAATCCATCGGCCGATTTCTACGGAAATTTGTACAGTTTTTACGACAATGATCTATAACATGTTTGCCAAATGGGAACACAATCGGATGAACCGTTTGAGTGTTACTGAATTCACCCACCCACACAAATACCATCATGATTACAATATTTGCCTTACACTATGTGCTTGTAAATTACAGATTCAATATGTAAAGACATATAACCAACCAGAACCGTAACCAGACGTGAGCAGAGTGGACTGAGCCTCCTCTAGTAACTACTTGAGACCCTAAAGACTTCATAATCCTTCAATACTATAATATCATCTATACTACAACATTAAAGAAGTGAATATAAAACATCACATATTTTTACTGAATGGTGTATACAAATTAAAAATTTTATACATACATTAATATTAAAAATATCGACGTTTCGACCACCATCTATGGTCATCTTCAGGAAAATTTCCTTATATTGCTTTTAAAAATTTCAAATTCGAAAAACAATCCGCCCGTTGCCACAATATTATTGCCGTCCACAAATTAAAAATTAACAAGGGTAACACTCAACCATCGTACCAACCAACCACAAGTAGAAACGATGCAGAAGCATCTCCTACGTCTTTGAGGGTCTGCGAAAGGAGTCCATTGAAATTATGATTAGAAAAAATGAGATTTGTAATGATAGTATTTCATTTAATATCCCTAAAATTTGGATGAACATCTTGAGATAGTTTATTCCGCTTTTCTTTATTTTAATATTCTTCATTAATAATACATTTACAGCAGTTAGATTTTTGTCCGTTAGGAGATGCTTCTGCATCGTTTCTACTTGTGGTTGGTTGGTACGATGGTTGACTGTTACCCTTGTTAATTTTTAATTTGTGGACGGCAATAATATTGTGGCAACGGGTGGATTGTTTTTCGCATTTGAAAATTTTAAAAGCAATATAAGAAAATTTTCCTGAAGATGACCATAGATGGTGGTCGAAACGTCGATATTTTTAATATTAATGTGTGTATAAAATTTTAAATTTGTATACACCATTCAGTAAAAATATGTGATGTTTTATATTCACTTCTTTAATGTTGTAATATTTCATGGTGTAATCGTCCAGCATTTATATCATCTATACTACATTTAAAATTTTTATAACTTTGTAGACAAAAATTTTATGATAAGGGGGGACTTGCCCCCGATGCTTCTGTCTATATTTATATGTCAGAGTTTCCTTTAGAGAGTTTCAACAGGATACTGTACCCTGCCTATCTCTTGGTTACAAAATAGCACCCTTCTTGCCCCTCGACCAAAATTAGCACCCATCAGGGTTTACGTCCAAAAATTAAGAACATTCTTGTCCCCCTTCTCAGTAAAAAAATGTTCCCTTGCTTCTTTTTGTATTAAACAATATGTAATACATAGTAAAAATTGACTTATTGTCACATATAAAACAAGTTCGGAATGCTTAAATTCATCTTTTCGAATTAAAATAAAAGTGTACACAAAAACATGTGATTCACATTACCTAAAAGGTGATTAAAACTTTAATTAGATTTTAATTGGATTTTAAATTTTAATACATTAAAATCGAGCACTTTTGGCTGTGAACCCAGCCTTCATCAGGATTTATAAAAACAGATGTTAAAGCACAAACGTCTAGATCACATTTATATAACAGTATGTTTGTGTACTGTACTGATTTTAATGTATTAAAATTTAAAATCTAATTAAAGTTTTAATCATCTTTTAGGTAATGTGAATCACATGTTTTTTCGTACACTTTTATTTTGACTTATTGTTTCTTGAAAAGAGTGCCCTTATTTAAATATCAAAAGTAGCTTTAAAAATCAAAAGAATACCTTTAAAAAAGTGCTCTTAAGAATCTCAAAACAGCCTTTCAGAATTAAAAAGTGCTCTTTTTTGAACCTGCTGATTCCAAAGTCATTAAAGTAAAGGAAAGAAGACAAGCTGTGAATTAGCCCCGCAAAAAGATTTCAAACCCCCTCTGACCGGTTATGGACCTGTAATCAACTCTGTAGCAGAAATTATGTGAATAATATTAATTATTTTACAGGGTGCGTATTGGAAATTATAAGGAAGGTAACGCATTTTGCTTTTATAATAAAATATTAAGTAAAATGGGATTACTGTAAAATATCTCGCAGTTTATTCGTTTTCAGATTTTTTTTCTTTATAATTTTGATAATTTCACATTAAAAATTGAAAAAAAAATGTAACAATTAAGCAAATAAAATTTAATGCATCCTTTTATCATTCAAATCCTAATAATCTTTTAATGTAAAAGGGGTTTCGAATGTCATTCTTTTAAATACATCGAATCGGCTGAACTAATTCCTTTTAATTTTTCTGTATACAGCTGTAGATTATTAGCGAGAATTTTAACATAAGTTAATTTTTCTTTCAATTAAACATATGGTTTTATTTAAATTTCTAATTCATAATTTCAATACATCTACAGTTGTTATCTTTCAGATTTTTTTTTTTTATTATTCCATCTATTAAATGAAACTGAGCAAGGATAAAATAATTTTGATAAATTCTATTAATTCTAAACCTGTAATATAAGGTTTTACACTCAGAAACATCTCCATATTCAGCAAACAACGCACATTTGTTTATTACATAAATTAACCATACGCCTCAAGTTAATTTCATTTATAAAAATTTAACATACATACAGAGATTTAGCAACGAAAGAGTTTACAAGTTCACAGCTTTTTAAATTTAGTCTATATTACGAAACTTTTTCCTATTGTTTAAGCATAAAACTTAAATCAGAAATTACTAATTACAATAAAGTAAAAAAAATATATCAAGTTAGACATCATATAAAATATGTCCCTTTTTTAAAAACATCATATCATATTTTGCAATATTAAAAATTATATTGTCATTATTACCGATTTCTTCTGTAAGACAAAAGTTTCCGTTTTACTTTTAAGTGTGAAAAAAATACACAGAAAAGTACTTTTATTTGGTTTAATTTTGTTTCTTTAGATCAATTCTACTAAGGATATACCTAAGGGATCACCATTTCGATTTCGTAGTTGATAACTCTGCTCCCACTGTCAGTCTTATTATAGGTACCCTTCCAGAATTTTTTTCCAATGTACGTACATCACAAAAGTGAAGTTGTAGAGATATATAATTGTTCTGGAGCGATATTATGTGACATGACACATGCGATAAACATGTGAATATGATTTTTTATTCTTTTATCGTAAAATATAGGGTTAGATGAACGTATTGCTAAAATCTGGTAGTTTATTGTTATTTTTTGATATAATTCTTTAAAGATTTCAGTTTCTCATTTTTAAAGATAAAAATTATATAAAAGCTAGGGAAATAAAGAATAAAATAAAATTCTTCCCTTTACCCAAAGCGCGTCATTTTTACCACAATTGTTTTAATAGAATTTTTCGCCTTATTTAATTACGGGAAAATATTAGATCATCCGCAATGTTCTGCGGTTTTTTTATGTATTTTGAATAGATAAATTCCACATTCCTACCGGAATATCGGAATAAAACTTTGCTTTCGTAATATACGTGAAGGACTTACTTTTACTTACTTTGTAATAATGATTGTTTGTAAATTTTGATGACGTACAATCATTTCAACATTATCTCAACAGACGTATACCGCAGAACCTTCCAAATAGCCCAATTCTGCTATTTAAATATTAATTAGAAATTTTTTAATCAGTAAAAGTAGTGCCAGACTCCTTGAAAGCTCCAAGGAGTGTACGAATCGTTGTATATTATTTTAACACTAACGCCACTGTAAATGTAAAAAAGTGTTTGATTTTTTTATTTTAACAATGTCAAATGATTAGTTAATTAACTGCTTTTAACACATACATATATGTAGATTATGACCGAGAATCTGTTGTGGGCTGCTTTTTACTTCAATCAAACATCTAGTTTTTAATGTACCTTTTACACAAGGTGCGTACATTTTTACCACAATTATTTTAATATAATTTTTCATTAAGTAGTTAAGTAATTTAAAAAAGTTTTCTTTAAATTATTTGATCTCAGAAAAATATGGCGAAGAAAACTTTTAGAAATTATTTGTGTTAAAACTCGAGGGACCGTACAAACGTTGAAAAAAAATCCTTCCTACGATAGCGCTCACTTTTGTGTCAGCGCGCATGTTATTATGGTGATTTAAATATTAATTAGAAACTTTCTAATCAGAAAAATTGGTGTGAAACTCCTTGAAAGCTCAAAGAAGTGTAAGAATCTTTGTATATTATTCCAACACTTTAAATGTGAAAAAGAGTTTTAATTTTTCTATTTCAATTATGTCAAAATGATTAGATAATTATTAGCTTGTAAAATTTTTATGTATCTAATGACCGAGAATATGTTGTGGGGTGCTTTTTATTTCAATCAAACATCTAGCTTTTAGTGTACGCTTTACACAAGGTGCGTACATTTTTACTACAATTATTTTAATATAATTTTTTGCCGTATTTAATTGCGGCAAAATATTACAAATTCTGCTATATAAGACAAGAAGATTACGATTTCTGCGATTTAAACGCCGCCCCTTCAATAGGCCTAGGCGCTGACACGAAAGTGGAGGGTGTTTTTTAAAACCTTTGTACAGTCCCCTGAATTTACACACCAGTATTTAAAAAAGTTTTCTTTAACTTATTTGATCTCAGAAATTTTTTTGCGAAGAAAACTTTTAGAAATTATTTTTTTTTCAAAACGCCAGGGACTGTACAAACGCTGAAAATAAATACTCTGACGACAGCCGTCACTTTTGTGTTAGCGCGTAGACCTAATATTCAGAGCGCTGTGATTTAAATATTAATTAGAAATTTTCTAATCTGAAACAATGATATGAAGCTCCTTGAAAGCTCAAAGGACTATACGAATCTTTGTATATGATTCCAATACTATCAACACTTTAAATGTGAAAAAGTGTTAGTATTTTTCTAATACAACAACGTTAAAATAATTAGCTAATTAATTGTTTGTAAAATTTGCATATATATAGATTATGACAGAGAATATGTTGTGGGCTGCTTTTTATTTAACCTTTTCAGGCGCAGTGGTATGTTTATGAAACCACTTAATTTTAATTCCCAAACGCCACAATTGCACCAGAATTTTGCTAAAATCTTTTCCATTTAATATGTATGTGAAATATAGCCTTTTTGTTATTTCTAAATATTATTTTTTCGTAAATTCCGGTGCCAGTCATTTATTTCAACATTTTAGTACTGAAAGTACTTTGTCCCTGAAAGGGTTAAAACAAACATCTATTTTTTAATATTAATTTAAGTACAAAAATAATTTTTATATTTCTTAAAAATATATATTTTACACCTCCGATTTTTTTTTTTGATGATCTTACTTTAATTTAGAAATTTTATTTATTGATTAAATCAATTAAATTTGATAAAGAAACACAACACATTATTAAATAAATTTATTAAATAAATTTTCTAGTTCAATATATGTAATAATAAAAAATTTTCGCCCTATTTCTTTAGTTAAATTATTCCAAATTCTTCAATTCTTTTTTCCCTCTCTTTTTAAAATATCTCTTAAATCTATTTTGTATTTTATTCCATAACTTAATCAAAATATTCTTTTATTTATCATTCTAAAAATCTTAATCTGTTAAAAGCTACACGTATTTATTAAAACCTTATTCTCTTAAATTGCAACACTGCCTCTAAACGCACCTGCCTAATTTCTTCTTTTGAGACATTTAATTTTTATTCTTTGGAACTTTTATAATACCATTTTTATTTCTATTTAATTCATTCGGCATCCCATGATTCCAAGCGGTTTTCGCGCCCAAAGGCCTTTTTACCTTTTTAATTTGCCACTTCTGTTAAAGAGTTTTAATCATACGTCAGAGACACGTCTTCGTGGCCTCATTTTTTCATCCATTAGCGAGAAAGCTCCGCCTTCTTTATCCCCTTAGCGCCCTCCGAACATGGATGCGAGTGGACCAGCTTGTTCGCGCGTTTTGTACCTTTGGGCCAAATTTTGAAGTATTTATACGGTTACACTGGCTTCGGAGAGAGAATTTACACGAATTAGTGGATGTCATCTAATTGCCGTCACTGGGGAGTCTACACTAATGCATCGGTAGTATGTTCTTCAAGCTCTACTAATTCTTCAAGATCTTCAAATGTGTTCAGTTTTAATGAAGCGAAAGTTCGTGGAGTTGCTTTCATCTCTGTGATCACAATAAAGCCACTGCTCATCTATTAAGTTATTAAGTCTTCTTTTTAATGTTTTTGGGAAATTTCTTCTGGATTTCACTGCCTCTGCTCAATTTTTACGACTGCAAATACCTTACGATTTCCGATGTGATATACTTCGAGATTTGTCTTCATGGTGAGTGACTCGAAGTGATGCCCTGTCCGGGTGTCATGACTACATTTCAACGACCTCGACTGCGGCTACCTCGATATGATTATCAGGTAATTTTAGTGGTTTCGGACTGAGATGTTCCGATTGTCTGGTGGAAAGAACGTTCAAGTCGCCAGCAATAGCGATCGTCTATAATGTGCCAATTTTCGACAGGAATGTATCATATATATTTTTTGACTCTAAAAAACACACGGAAGGTTGGCAGCATGCATATATTAAACAAAAACAGAATAAGTGTAAAAATATTTGCATAATAATTCATTAATAATATACTTTTAATGTATGCCTTTTTATGCAAATGTAACTTCAGACTCAGCCAAAGCCATTAAATAATAAGTCCAGTCAGATAAATGGGAAACTTTTCGCAAGTTGAAAATAGCGCCATCTAGCGGTTGGGAGTGCTGCATTCGGCACCAAGAATATTTTAATAAAATTTTGCTTCTAAAATTAAAGCTTAAAATAAGGAGTTCATATTTTCTACGAAAGTCGTTTGTAAATTCCGGTGTCAGTCAGTAATTTCACATTTTACGAACATAATTTGTCTGTGCCGGAAAGGGTTAATTGCATAGTGATGTAAATTTCCATCACTTTTTATTTAACTTTTAATAAATAAATCAACTTCTTCGCCACCACTATATTTATATAGAAATATTAATCCAGTAAATTTCCACATTTTTTTTTTTATTATAATTTTAGCTTTAATGTAAAAGATCCCAATAAATAGCAAGCTTTTAAAGGAAGTGCAAAAACGAAACACCGATAAAAATCGTATAAAATATCGATATAAATAAATCGTATCGTTTCTCTGCGACCCACTTCTGTTTTGTCCTCCTTCCGCAGCAGAGGTTTGGCGCTAGTGTGTCGCTAACAAATTTAACACTATCTGACTGGCCTTATTATTTAATGGCTTTGGACTCAGCAGAGAACGTGCACTTGCACTTATAAGACATCGATTTAACATTCGCATCAAGTTATCATTAAACATAAAATAACAAATACATTTATTTATACTTTGCAAATGAAATTCCTTCTAAATATTTTCAATAAATTAAAATTTTTCCTCGTTCAATATTTTCTTTTTTATCCCCTGGAACTTCGTATAGAACTGGTACGGAAACTTTTTCATATCTTTCATAAATAAAACTCAAGCGAAAGTTATTGTGTATACAACAAAGAAAATATAAATAAAAAGTTAGACAGCATATAAAACATATTTCCTTTTAAACATTTCTTATTACATTCTGAAATATTATTACATTTTTTGTTATATAGTCATTATAAAAGATTTGAGGCTAAAGTTCCTATCTTATTTGCAAGACCAAAGAAAATATACAGAAATCTACTTTTGTTTGGTTTCATTTTGTTTCTTTTGTTCAATTCTAGAAAGGATATGCCTAAAGGATCAGCATTTCGATTTCATTGTTGAAAACTCCGATCCCGCTGTCAGTCTTATATATCCTACGGGGACCTTTAAAGAACATTTTCCTAGTGTACCTAGATAATAAAGTCAAGATGTAGAGACATATAACTACTGTAGAGCGGAAATTATGTGAATATATTTTATTTTTTTATTATGAAATAACAGGATGAGACAAACTTATTGCTGAAATCTGGTAGTTTATTTCTTTTTCAATGGATATATTTATATTGATCATAATCTTTTCTAAAGATGAAAATATAAATGTAAGCTAAAAGAAAATATATATCCCCTTCATATGATACTAATTCTAATAATATTTTCAAAGTGGAGGTATATTTAAATGTTTATTATTCATTCACGTCGAAACATTGAACGAATTGCTTTGAAACTTATACATAGGTAGATTACATCCGAGAAATAGACATACGCTGCTTTTTATTTTATTTAGACCTGTACTTTTTAGAAAATTTCAAAATTTCATTACCTGAATAGATTATTAATACCTTATAACTTTTTTAAATTTCCTATTGTCATATATTAAAAAGAAACAGAGCACGAATAAAAATATTTTGATAAAAATCTATTAATTTCTTACCCTTATCATATGGATTTTACATGTGAAAACATTTTCATATTCTGCAGAGAACATGCATTTTCATTTATACAGCATAAATTTAAAGTTTGCCTCAGAATAACTTATTTAAAAAAACACGAATGATTTTTTTCAAACTCGGCAAATGAATTTTTTTAAATATTTCCAACAAAAACATTTTTTTTTTTTTTTGGTACGGAATTTTTTTTTTTATCTTTCAAAATAAAACCTAACCAAAAGTTATTGTGTATACAATAAAGAAAATATAAATAATAAGTTAGACAGCATATAAAATATGTCTGCTTTTAAACATTTCTTATCATATTCTGAAATATTAATTCATTTCCTGTTACGTAGCCATTATGACAGATTTGAGATTAAAGTTCCTATCTTATTTGCAAGACCAAATAAAATATAAATAAATTTACTTTTGTTTGGTTCCATTTTGTTTCTTTAGTTCAAATCTATTAAGGATATGCCTAAGGGTATAAGCATTTCGATTTCATTCTTGATAACTCTGATCCCACTGGCAGTCTTACATATCCTACAGGGACCTTTAAAGAACATTTTCCTAGCGTACTTAGATAATGAAGTCAAGATATAGAGACATATAACTACTGTAGAGCGGAAATTATGTGATTATATTTTCTTCGTTTATTACATGAAATATACAATGAGATGAAATTATTGTTGAAATCTGATAGTTTATTTCTCTTTCGATGGATTTATTTATAGTTATCAAAACCTCCTTTAAAGATGATTTAAATGTAAGCTAAATAAAAATAATATCCCCTGCATATGATTCTAATTCTAATAATATTTTCAATGTGAAGGCATATTTAAATGTTTATTATTCATTCACGTCGAAAACCTGAACTAATTGCTTTGAAACTTAGTACATAGGTAGATTACATCGGAGAAGCAGACATAGGCTGATTTTTATTTTATTTAGTCCCGTATTTTTTAGTAAATTTCAAAATTTCATTACCTGAATAGATAATCAATACATATTTCTTAAAACAAAATTCTGTTATCATATATTAAACAGAAACAGAGCAAGATTAAAAATATTTTAATTAAAAATATATTAATTTCTTACCTTTAACATATGGGTTTTACATGTGAAAGCATTTTCATATTCTGCGGAGAACGTGCATTTTCATTTATAAAACATAAATTTAAAGTTTGCATCCAAATAACTTATTTTAAAAAACACGAATGATTTATCTTTTAGACTCAGCAAATGAAATTCTTTTCAAATATTGCCAACAAAAACAAACTTTTTACGCGTTCCGATAGCCATTTTTTCTTTTATCCTGTGGCACAGAAACTCTCTTTCTTATCTTTCAAAAATAAAACTCTACCGAAAGTTATTGTGTATACAATAAAGAAATTATTAGTAATAAGTTAGGCCTCATGTAAAAGGTGTCTCCTATCAAACATTTCTTATCATATTCTGAAATATTAATATATTTCTTGTTACATAGCCATTATAAAAGTTTGGAGGCTAAAGTTCCTATCTCATTTACAAGACAAAATATTTCCAACAAAAACAAAATTTTTACATGTTCAATTATTTTTCTTTTATCCTCTGGTGCAGAAACTCTTTCTTATCTTTGAAAAATAAAACTCTATCGAAAGTTATTGTGTATACAATAAAGAAAATATAAGTAATAAGTTAGGCCTCATAAAAAAGGTGTCTTCTTTCAAACATTTCTTATCATATTTTGAAATATTAATACATTTCTTGTTACATAGCCATTATAAAAGATTTGAGGCCAAAGTTCCTATCTTATTTGCAATACCAAAGAAAATATGCAGAAATCTACTTTTGTTTGGTTTCATTTTGTTTCTTTAGTTCAAATCTATTAAGGATATACCTAAGGGATCAGCATTTCGATTTCATTGTTGATAACTCCGATCCTACTGTCAGTCTTATATATCCTACGAGGATACTTCTAAACATTTTCCTAACGTACCTAGATAACAAATGTGAAGATCTAGCTACATATAACTACCGTGGAGCGGAAATTTTGTGAATATGTGTTATTCGTGTGTTATGACATATAGAATGAGATGAACGTATTGCTGAAATCTGGTAGTTTATTTCTTTTTCGATGAATTTATTTATAGTTGTCATATTGGCCTGTGAAGATGAAAATATTAATGTACGCTAAAAAAAAAAAAAATATCACCTGCTATTGCCTGTGATTCTAATACTAATAAAATTTTTAGTGTGAAGGTATTTTTTTTTCATGTCGAAAAGCTAACTAATTGCATCAAAACTTAATATATCGGCAGATTAAATGCGAGAATTAGCTATAGACTGCTTTTCATTTCACTTAAATGTGTCCTTTTTTTCAGTAAATTTTAAAATTTCGTGACCTAAACATATAAATAATATATTTCTTTAAAAAAAATATTTTCTTTTTTTCCTCTATAGTCGTATATTCAAACAAAACAAATTAAACATATTTTGATAATAATCGATTGATTATTCACCTTTAACATATGAGTTTTACATGCGAAAGCACTTTTATATTCTTCAGGGAACATGCATTTTCATAACACAACATTTCCCCCAAGATAACTTATTTTAAAATAAACCCGAAAGATTTTTTTAGACATAGCAAATGAAATTCTTTTAAAATATTTTCAATAAAAGCAAAATTTATACACGTTCATATTTTTATTTATTCTCCTGTGCAGTCTTTTCTTATCATTATAAACTAAAAGGATTTCGAAAGTTATTGTGTACATAATAAAGAAAATATAAATATTAAGTTCCGCCTCATATAAAAGATGTCTCCTTTCAAACATTTCATATCATATTTTCAATAATTATCCATTTCTTGTTATATCGCCATTAAAACAGATTTCTGCTTAGAGACTAAAGTTCCTGTCTTCTTTGCAAGACCGAAGAATATACACAGAAAAGTACGTTTATTGGGTTTCATTTTGCTTTTTCAGTTCAATTGTATTCATGATATGCCTAAGGAATCAGCTTTCCAGTTTCTTTGTTGATGACTCCGCCATACTGTCAGTGTTATATACCCAACGGGGAACCCTTTGAGAACTTTTTCCTTGTGTGCATACAACAAAAGTGAAAATGTAGAGACATATAACTGCCTGGAGCAGTCAATTCTATTTTTGGTAGGTTTCTTTATAGCTTTCATAATCTTAGCGGTAATGATGAAAAATAAACAAGTGGGTAAGAGTGATCGAAGATCTCACAAAGGGTTTCGTTTAATGTTCCTTTCAAAACACTTTATCCTTTCTTTCGTATATCCAAATAAATTTCATTTTGAAAAAAAAAAAAAAAAAAAAAGGTCATGATTTTTATAAAGTAAAAACTTACCTTTCTCGTTTTTTCGAAAATCTGAACCGGTCCGATAGCGGGTGAATCCCGCTATTATACTCTGTCATAATAATATCTGCCATGTGCGCTAGATGCGATATTTAAAAAAAAAAATCAATTTCAAAATTAAACATGTTGTACACCTTCAAAATGTTAAAATATACCAATATTTCCATAATCGGGCTTTATCATGATTCAATACGTTCCTCAAACTTATATATATTTACTATTCTGTATTACTCATAATGATACTCTTTTTGTATTATTCTCAAACATTTAAAAAATACGTTATGGCGTCAGATTAATTTTCTTTTAATTTTCTTTCTCTAATGGCGTCCTATTAAGATGCTTTTTGTTTTTACACATACTCATACTCCTTGTATTGTTGAGAAATGTTTGAAAAATTCCGTTTTATTACCAATATGACGTCATATTAATCTTTTTTTCATTTGGTGAAACTTTTTATTTCATTTTCATTTTTCATGTGGAAATTTTTCAATAGAAAATTAATTATTGTATAAAAAATTTTATTGCGGAGTTTTAATTGTAGGCAGCTGCTATAACGAAAAATGTTTAAATTTAAGAGAAAAGGGTAGTTAGATTTTTGGTTTTTTATCTCTCTATATTAAAATAATATGATTTTTCAAATTTTATGAGTTTGAGCTTTATAGTAGGTATACAATTATAAATACACAAAATTTCAACCGTGTAAGTTATTTAGCTTCTGAGAACCGGCTCTGTGACAGACAGACAACGAAGCGGGAGTGATAGGGTTTCGTGAGATGGACGAAACCCTAAAAACTAGCTAACAAAAAATAAAAATACGAAACACACTACCTGTTATTTTTACAGTGTTTTACATATGAAAATGTAGTGGAAGACTTTATATTTTCTGAGATTATAAGTCACTAATTAAGATTAATAAAAATTCCATTTGATGATGAAAGTTTAAAGAGTTGCAATTTGATTTCATACTAGAAGCTTCTATCAATAAAAATTTACATAACTTTAAAACAAGTAATTTTGAAAAAACAAATTAAAACATCTAAACTGACTGTTTCTAAATCCCTCATTTGATTGCAATTGTGCAAAAACACTAATGTTCTTATAATTGCTATTTTTAATTTTTCTTTTATTGGACGTATTTTATCGAGACTGTTTTGGCACAAAAGAGTGTTTTTCGCGACAAACATTTATTGTTGCCCACATGCAGAGTTGCCAAGTCTCCGGTGATTTGCACACCAGTAAGTGTTTGACCCCTTGGGGACGAGCGACACATATACGTGACGCATGAGATGCTCAGAACCCTCTATTATTCCCACCAGTTACTTTTTATTGTAAGCTTTGCCTTATGTAATCCTAGCATTTCTGCGATTCAATTTGGCAAAAATTTCTGTTTTGAAAAACCGGTGGTAAAACATTAAAAATTCTGTAAAAGATTCTCGTCGCGAAGGGGCTAAAGAAAATTTTTTTTTCTTTCAAATCACAGAATGCTACAATTAAATAAAACAACATTTTCTGTACTAAAATACTGGTATCCAAAAATCCGGAGACTTGGTAGGTCTGCACATGCAACTGCACATACAATTTGTTGAAAGTTCATGCCAGTAAACTTTATAAATAAGAAAATGGCGATATACGCTCATACTGCATGCTCAGATAAAAAAAATTATTTCAAACTGTGGCAACCTATATTCATGAACTTGGACAAGTTCGATTAGAAGAGTGAGACAAGAAAAAATTTGTTAGATTGGCGATTATGACAGGCTCACAAAGTCTTTTCTTCAAAATTTTATGAACCAATCAGTGGCGGGTGTCCAGATGCTCTGAATACCACTAATTTTGCAAAGTTTTCTTTGAGTTATCTAATCAGAATACTTTCTGTGATAATCAATACGAAGAAAACTTTACATTTTTACTGGTATCCAGAGCATTTGGACCCCCTTCTTGGCTACACCACTGGAACCAATCATATTTCTCATATGTGGCTACTCTCATATTTGTAAAAAGGCTCTTATTGCTATCGTCACGCACATTTGATATGCAGTGGGAGTGGGCAATCATAAATTAAGATATTTGATGCGTCCATCTAAAAATATTATTCACTATACAAATATATTTTAGCTTAAAACTTTTGATGTAGTACTAAAATTGTAGTGTAAAAAATTGCATTACAACTCGTTCTTTGGTTGTTGGAAAAATAGAGAATCTATCTATATTATAGAGCAACAACATGTCCGTATATAACGCTGATGTCATATTTCTGGTGACAAAACTTGACCAATAAATTTCGCATTTACTGCAATTTTTTTTTTCTAAACATCACATTTATTTTTATTTTTACACCTTCAAATGGAAAAAAAAAGTTTCTTTAAATGCTATACACCTTTATGTCACTAAAATATTACGTAAATGTAAATAAATTTTCTACACAACGAATATGATGCCATTTTTTTAATTCATTTATTTATTGAAAAACTGTTGTCCGTAGTAGTATGATTCTTGAGTAATTTTTTACGTAATATGAACATTGATCCTCTCTTTCCACATTTTGTAATCAAACACTTTGTAAATTTATTTGACAGTTTTATCACATGGAATTAATATAAATGCTCAAACATGTCTTTCATAAAATCATATCACTTATCATTTACCAGAAGAAAATTTAAGTCACTATTATAAAATATAAAAATCCATTATGAAATTTACGAGCGCTAAAATTATTATTCAAAATCCATCCCCATATTAAAATCTCTTTCACGTCATGCCGAAATTTTGTGTTCTTTTTATGTAACGTTTTAGTAATTAATTCTTTATTTTTGTGCCAATAATTACTCTCTAAGGATTTCAAAACTTTTTGAAAATTTCTAAATTGGCTGAAATTTACTTTTAAACGGTAACATTACAGATTCATTCATTAAAGCGTACTTAAAATTCGCTAAACTATGTAAAACTTTGAAAATACTTCATATGCATAAAACATTAAATTGTTGTTCATTTTGATATTTTCTAGAACTTATTAAATGCCTGAAGTAATATTTAACTTTACTAGCAAACTGTTATAGTTCTTTGAATATGTATGCTTTTTTTTTTCTCTTGTGTACGATCCAAAATATTAACAAGAAATAATGACATAAAGTTTACATCTATGTTTATAAATTTAAAATTGTACCGATTCAGTGTGTTTCTAAGACATCTCATAAAATTTTAAAAGATAGTATAGATACCAAAATGGATTTTTATTTTATATCTCAAAAATTGTAAAACGGTTATATTAACTATAAAATAGCGCTGACTAGCCACATGAAGTTGAGCTGAATAAAATAAAGCTGATCAAATCGAAAATACGGTGGCCTATATAGAACTACGGCCTATCGTTATACGGTGGAACTATAGTTAAGCGTTATGCGCAGGACCGAAAAACAAAACGTATAACTCAATTAATGGTCAGCCAGAACCTTTTTTAAAAATATATCGGGAAAATTTTGTTTCTTTGAAGCATTTGTTACCTTTTATATCCAAAACGGAAATTTTGTAAGTATTACTGCATCCATGACATAAATTCGTGGAAATGGAACAGAGTAAAAATAAAAAAAGTGCATAAGAAAAGTACACGTGAGGTTATTTTATCATAAAACCTTTATTAAATATACTTTTTTAACACACATAGAGTAATTAAAAGATATTCTTGGAATAGCTTTGACATGTAAAGCACTTATCAAAAGTCATTTCAGTCGTTTACTGAATCTTATTGAAGTACGTAAATCCTAATCTTCGATTTTTATTTTATTTTTTATGCAGAGTAAGACCTCATTTCCCCCCTCCCGTATACTCCATTTCGCAGATGGCTAGTTTGGTTCCCAGAAACCCTAGAGTCAACAGGGATGGAAAACAAGGTGTAGAAAAGATTCTGAAAAAAATATTTTCCGCAAAACGTATAAATATAAAATTTCGCCTGGGGACGCAAAAACGTGACGTATAACTGAGGGAAATGTATAACTCAAATTTATAACTCAGCTAATTTTTAAAGTCAAACGGCCGGGACTGATGAGTTGAAACGTATAACTGAGAGAAACGTACAACTCAGGTAACGTATTAACTGGAGTTCCAGTGTATCTCGCCTTGTTTGATGCCAAGGTTTTTTGAGCTATTATTATGTATATTTGGTGGGCTGATTTTAAATTTAACATTAATTTTTGTCTTAATTGTGAGATATAAACATCGTCTGATTTGTGTTACCCTATTTCATATTAGGCCTACGATTTACATAATGGAACACAAACGTTAAATACGCAGTCTATGTTTATTTTCTTGAATATTTCAGTGGTATGAACAAAACATAGTAACATTAGATTAACACTATAGTAACTCAAATAACACTTTTCTTCAAAATAATAAAATAAAACCATAATTGAAAGAAAGTTATTTTAGCAAGCGTTTTTTGTGGTACATTCTTGAGTGGACTTTATTTGGACAGTCTTTTTGAAAGTTCCAGCAGTAATCTGTCATTATATGTATATCCCATCCTCCCTGCTAGCGATCTTCCATTTTTTAATGTTCTAGTGAACTTTGTCACTTTGTTCTTCGCTGATGTCACTCACATACCCTGAAAACTGTCGAAGTGACTGTGTATTAAGTAATGAACTTTTATGCTCATCTTACAACCAAGGTTCTTGTAACTAATAAGTATAATGTTTACTATTTATTTAAAAAAAAAGTGTTCGAAGTACTGATGAGGTGTACGAAAGTGCACGAAACGTCTATTTGATAATTTTAATTGTTTTTATGTATTTTTAACAATAAAGTCTGTAGTTGAATATTATTTTAATGGATAATGTTTACTAGTTCAGCAAAGTTATGAGCTTAGTAGTTGACCAGAAAGTTTCTGACAACCAGGGCTAATGATGTAAGTTCAGCACGTTCAGGGTGACGTACGCTCTCACCCTCAATCAAAGAATCTACGAAGGAATAGAATCTGCCAGGATTCCGAAATGAGCTCTCTTATTCCACGGTCATTAAAAATTACAGCTTTCAGTTTCTCTGCACTTATCCGAGGTATATTTCTTTATGTAACAAAATACACCAGGATTATTAACACAACTTCTTTAACTGGACGTCATTTTTACCTTTGAAACAGTTATATATCACAACGTGTCCCTCACACTAACAACGCGACGGTAGTTCACAACAGGCTCTTCTAATCGCGCTACGAAAGTAAACAACCGTCCCTAAGCTGCTATCAGATTCACCAACTTTTCGAGCAACCAACTTTTTAGCCGATTTTAACTCCAACATTTTCCTCTTCATAGGGAGAAAAAGGTTAAAATTGTCGTTGCTAAAGTTTAAGGAAAACCAGTACTACTAGTACCAGCCGTTAATATTTAGCGCCTATTCGTATCAATCGCTTATCTCTGACTAGATGAATGTTGAAAGTTGGGCGGTTAGCACAGACTTTTTTAGAGCTGTGATAAAAAGTTGGAAGATATTGCTGTTTGCTATCACACTGGGTGTTGAGAAAATATTTCGCGAAAAGTTGGAGGAAATCAAGAGTTGGCTCAAAAATTGGTCGATAAATTGGTGAATCTGATAGCAGCTTTAAGTAATACTGAGGTGGGACAGAAGATCGGACAAATAGCATTGTGCTGCAGCTTGGTTATGTGGAAAAAATATAGCTTTTAGAAAATACTTTTTTCAGATTTGGAAGTCGCACGCTCAATATAACCGAAATCAGGTCTAAAATTTCAAGCTCCAAGCAAAAAAAAATTTTTTTTTGTTGGAGTTATTTATTCCATTGGTGTAGCAATTCAAAGACTAAGGAGCCCACGTACTTGTATAGTGATTAGGGCGATGGATACTGTATATTAAGTGCTGGGTTCGAAACCCAGTTGAGGCGTGAAAGTTTGGTAGGATTCCACTTTAAACAGGTCCCTGTCTGTTTAGTCTTAGTGTTAAAAATATGGTCATAACACTTGTAATGAACCAAAGAAGGGACTCAAGTAGTCATTTCCAAATAGATTGAACAATTCCGATTATCAATAAAGAATATAATTTTTTGGGAGTAATTAATCATTTAAACTAATTATTATGCCTAAATTGCGAATCAATATTTTAATTATTTCTCGGTAAAAAGTATTAAATACTGGATTCTAGAAAGTTAACATTTACAAAGGAATTAAACAACCGATTCAAGAAGGCAGTTTCCCTCTAAAACATATTGAGTATATGTCTATATTCACGTTACTACTAGACCGCTCTGTGAGCGAGAAAATTCTGTTGAATAAGTAACATATCAGCCCCACCAGTGGCTGAGAGGTTCTGTTCTCAAAGCTGGTAGACGGGAGGTGCTGGGTTCAAACCCCTGTCACGCTCGTCGACCTAACCGTTCGGAGTTTTCCGTGGTTTTCTTCGAACCTTGCCATAAATACGGGTTAGGATCCCTTAGAAAGACCCACACGGAGGGCACTCTCCTCTAGGGCCTATATCCCTCGTGTTGATAATTAGCCGTCATAAATTAACCCAACCCAACCCAGTTTTGTAAATATTTTTCTCCGTGTTATTAGGATGATTAATATATGCTATCCTAATAATATTATAAATCTGATTGTGTGCAAATGTTAGGCTGAAGCCAGCGTCAAAATGGAGCATTTAATGATCCTGTATTTTTGCATATAGATTGATTATAACCGTCAAATGAACTTAGACTGGTTTTTGTTTATTTTATTCAAATATTTTTCTTAATAATTCAAAATTTCGTTATTTTCATAGAGAATAAATGGACATTTTTTCGTATAATATTTTAAAACGGTTAAATTTACTTTACCGTTGCTAATACTTTATCGTTGCCAAAAATAATTTAAAACCCGGAATAATAAGTTTTACTCAACAATTTAGTTTCAATTGAAAAATTTTCACGTGAAAAATGAAAATGAAATAAAAAAATTAAAGAATTACAAAGAAGATAAAATAATATTATTAGAAATAAAACGTACTTTTCTTAGTTTTTGATAATAATACAAGGTTTCAATATGCGTAACCATAGGAAACAGGCCAATATGACGTCATACATTGCAAATAAAGCGGATAGGCTTTGATTGGTGAAATAAAATGATCTTGGGTTTTTTCTTCACTTTTTTTTTTCTTTTGTATGGTAAAATACTTGGCGTTTTACCGTCTGCGCACGGCTAATATAACTACACCGTATTTTTTATTTAAATTTTTAAAAAGTAAAAAGAAGTTTCAAAAGAAAATGGTTAGCAAATGTCAATAATATGCTCTGCAAAATTATCTATGTCGAAAATGATGTCATGGATAGCGAGAAATAGCTATTTTCATTCTTAAAAGTGAAAGAAATAACTCGATTACCTAAAAAAAAATGACGAATGTTATAGTTCCATTTTTGTTGATAAAACATAAGATTTAATATTATTTCGTTAAAGTAACATAATTTCCCCTATGCCAGTATTGAAATTAATTGCCTGGAAAAGAAAATTAACAAGAATTATGTCATTAAAATGGGATTTGTTTGGAGAAAAAGAGACTTCATATTTGAAATAAAACGGGAATTTTGCAATATGTTTTAAAATGAGTGTGAATCAATTTCTTACATTAATAATACAAGGATCAGTAAGTATAAAAAGTAGATGAATTTCACTCCATATTTATAACAATTTTTTTTTTAAATCTATACTGATTATTAAAGCATGAGTATCTGTTATATACAGATGAGAGTTTTCTGCTAAAAATCACATCATAATTTTAAGAAAAGGAAAATGAATACGGATCTATTATATTAAAATCTGACCGTGTGTTTGTATTTCGCAACTACTCCTAGACTATCGAACGCAACGCTACTTAATACCGGTTATCATTGATCCGAGGATGTCACACAAACTCTCAGAATTTAAAAAATTAAATTAAATACCAAGTTTTTTTTTTTTTTTTTTTTTTTTTTTTTTTTTTTTTGTAAATTTTAACGAAGTTTCTGTAAAAACGGAAAGTAAATTACTCCATATTTGTGTATAAAAAAGGCGAAATAAAACAGATCAGTATATTTTTTACACCATTTTCTCATTAAAACTGAAAAACTTTACTTTGAACATATGCTGAAAACAAAATCTTGATTTCAGTAAATTATCTGAAAAATTAAAACATATTTTCACATATTCAAATTTCATGAATCAATTTATTCTGGAGAACAAAAATTGCCTGTCAACATACTGTCATTTAGAAAACAAGATTTGTTTTAGGTATACATTAAACCAAGGAGTCAGAATTGAATTTAAAGAAAAAGCATATACTATTTCCAATTAATGTTTTTTTGAAGGATGGCTGTTAAAACGTTTCACAAAGGCGTTAAAAAAAAAGTGTCTATCAGGTAAAATTGACATTTTTTTTTTACTCAATTCATCTATTTCCACGATTTTATTTGTCCCTCCTTTTTGCATTGGTTGCAATTTCACTTTCGCGATTATTTGGCACAAAATTTCACCTTTTTAAGACTGAGTTATGTCAAGGTCCCTATAACAAAAAATACCGTATTTTCTCCTATGAAATGTGATAAATAGTTAATTAATTATTACCGTTTTTAATTATCGGGAGTGAAATATTTTGATTAATTAATGTATTTATTCTTCTTTTAATGTTGCGTGAACGAAGTCACGGGTAACAGCTAGTATAAAATGTTTTATATAAGTCTTGATTGTATTAATATGAAAGAAATGAAACTGAAAGTTCAAAATTTCAAGTTTTAAATAAATGGGACTTTATGATCAAAATTGTTTTTTCAGAGATGAATTATCAAACATTAGTGAAGAGAATATGTCTTAAAACAGCTGATATGACTTTAAAATTGAGCTACTTTCTTTTCGACGCTCCCTATTCTGAGAGCATGAACCTGCATGCTCCTCCCTCTTCTGAAAGTCTTTCATAAATCGGTTTACTAGATAGATTTCTCAAATTTATGCATCAGTAAATATCTTTCGATGTACGGAATTAACATAAAATATCTTACTAACTAAAAAATATACTGTATGCCCACTGAAATCCATTGCCACCCTCTTAACTTCGGAACGGCTGTTGCTATATTCATAAAAGTGGTGTCTAGGTATAGTAAAGTATCCATGCGCTACACAATGAAACCGCCTACAGCGCCACCTGGTGGAATGCTGCGGAGTTAGCATTCCTATCTCGAAAACGGAAAGAGATAGAGAAAAAAGTGATTAAAAAGTTGTAGAGTATCATCGATTTAGTACGAAAAGACACCTTGTGGACATTAATGCGAAGAATAAAACGGTTAAAAAGTGCATTTGTTTTTTTTTTTGGTGATTTCATACACTGTGACGTGACAAAACGATCTTAGAAAGCAAGAAACAACCAGTTATGAAACAGCAGGTGTGTGCGACCCCTCCACAAACATTGCAGGACATTAAACGACGCTATTACGGACGCTTGTGCCAGTGTGTCACCATCTATGCTCCAACGTGTGCAACCTGAAATTCAAACAAACATCCAAATATGCATTGCAGCTGACGGTGAGAAGTTTGAAAATCTAGGATAAAGGTATATTATTGTAACTAGTTGCTTTTTTTCTTTCTAAGATCGTTTTGTCACGTCACAGTGTAGGAAATCACGAAAAGACAAATGCGTGTTTTAACCGTTCTATTCTTCGCATTAATGTCCAAAATGTGTCGTTTCGTACTAAATCGACGATGCTCTACAACTTTGTAGACACTTTTTTCTCTATCTCTTTCCGTTTTCGAGATAGGAATGCTAACTCCGCAACATTCCACCAGGTGGCGCCGTAGGTGGTTTTATTGACTAGCACATGGCTATTTTACTATACCTAGACACTACTTTTATGAATATAGCAGCAGCCGTTCCGAAGTTAAGAGGGTGGCAAGGGACTTTAGTGGGCATACTGTGTATATTTTTGCTTAGATATAAAATGTTCATGGTCCCACAAAATAAATTTTCTTTTATTTCCAAAATTAAAAAAGTTCATTGGTGATCCATTTAAACGCTACGTTGCACGGTGCGCGGAAAAGGATCGTTTCCAGAAAACTGGAATTATGGTTTAACTAAGGAAAAATAGTATAAAATGTTTTAGTTAATCGTGATACTTTGCAACTTACAGTCAGTCCGCGATTACCGTCTTTGTACCTACGAAGCAAAGAATTTAGAAATCGGCGCAGCTGTGTTTCCCCGGGTTCCGTCTGTTTTTCAGCAGGTCAGCATTCGCTTTAAATTGACTGTAACTTATTAAATATTTAGAATTTCATCTAACCGTTCTATGGGATTTTTGTACATACTACATAAATTCTAAAAATGTTTTTTTTTCCATGAACAGTAACCTTTTTTTAATACTGAATATTTTTAATGGCAACGGCATTATTCATATATTTTTAATTACATTTTAGCATTACAAATACGAAACAGGAATGCCCAGCACCTTCCGTCTGTCACTGTCAGAAACACTGTTGAAAAAAAACTATGAAACAGGAAATAAAAACAACTAAAAATATTTTAAACAGTTCAACAAAGTATTTTTTTTCTTACTTTTTCCTGCATACTGAAGAACTAGAAAGACATTTTGACAGTTTTCTCTGTCACAATATGCCAAGAACAAGATAGAAAAAAATGTTTATTTAAAACTTGAAGATGCTATATTAAAGTCAGATTCTGGGTGAATTTTCAAACAAACAAAATCACACCTGTTTCGTAAAAAAGATGCATCTGCCTAAACTTAATTTCGTTAGCATGTAACTTTCAGACTATATTTTGAAAGAAAAGTGTATTGTTTCTGGAAAAGCATATTTAGAAGTGAACTAACTTTTTCTTCACCTGGTACTTAGTTTATTAAGCAAGTTTTAGTTAAACTTAAATAAAAAGTTCAGATATTTTTAACTTTTATATATTTAAAATTTACAGAGGATGTTAAATCAGCTTCGTTGTGTTTGCTTTTAATAACATTTTAGTACAACTAAACTAAAATCTTCAAAAGAAAAGATTCATTGAAAAAAATTCTTAAAAATTACATTTACATTAGTATATAATAAGGAGCAAAATAAAAACTAGAGTTCGTTCAGTTCGATAGTTTCTGTACTGACCAGCAAAATAACATATAGCCGAAATTCACATGTTCGATCCTCTGCGCTCTATCGCCTTCCTCTCCTTTGAATGATTGTGTTATTATTTTTTTTTACATTGATTTCTTTAGACATTGACCTCATGTTTCGTTCTATTTACTTCGTTTATATATACAACATTCAGGATGCATCATAAATTCGTGCAAAACTAAAAGAATCATAATAAAGGAAGTAATTCTCGGACAAAAATTCGGTTTGCGCGAATATGATGGACATTGGATTTTTTCCCCCCTGAATAAAAAAATGTTTCCAAAAGTAACCGAAAGAGGACACTCACACGTCATACGGAGACGTATTATTCAAATCAGGCTATCAATAAAATACCTGGCTGGAAATGAATTCGTCATTCAATCTCGACAGCATGCTATCCTTAACATATCGAGCGTTGGTGGTTAAACTTTTCTACAAGAATGGTGAATTCACTTCTATTGCATTCCGAAAGTTTCGCACGGAGAAAGGACTAAAGGTGCATAAAAGCCTTATTTCATTGAATGATTTACTGAATTTAGTACGACGTTTTGAGGAAACGGAGAGTTTGGAGGATCATAAGCAAAGCGTTTGCTTGATTTGCATAAAACGCATCAATATGGCATGTGAGCGCCCTCTTTCGGTTACTTTTGGAATCATTTTTTATATACATGGGGAACAAAATCCAAGTACCTCTGATCATATTCGCGCAAACCGATTTTTTTTCCGAACATTTCTTATTTATTTATGATTTTGCACGAATTTATAACATATTCTGTACTTGTCTATCTATTATGTAATGCAAATCTTTTCAACACGATCACTTCAGAAATACTGAACCATTTCGGGCCTTATTGGGATAATGTATTGTGCTTGTCAATATCTTTCATGAGTTCGGTAACCGAGTATGTAGCTTTTATAATTCTTTTACAGAGACACACAAAAGCAAAACATGTAAAAGTTGTCAACACGATAACTGCCGAAATACTGAGCTAATTCAAACCTAATCGGCAAAGTATATTGATATTGAAAGTATCTTCGATGAGTTCGTTAATCAAATAACTTATAGTTCGTGTACAAGGACATACAAAAGTGTTTTATGACATTTACTGAATAGTTTGAAATCGAATCTCGTTTTTGCATCAGAAATACAGTTCACTAGTAATTTTTAAACTACGATTTCAACAATTTTTTAACATTTTGTTTCAATAGCCTTGTAACGATTCAATTACATTTGATAATCAAATTTAATATTTCCCTGAAAATTACCTTACTTTCCAAAATAGCAAATTTAGAAAGTGTAAGACCAATGTGTTTGATTTGTATAAAATCTGATGTGTGTACCTTAAATTAAAAAAACAAATAAATCAACCTTCTTTTCCGATTGAGCCGGGAGATTTTTTTTTATAATTACATTTGATCCAAAACAAAAAGCAAATCTTCCTTTTCATACCTCATATTTGAAGGAATGAGAGCGGTTTTCTATTTACCAATACGACACCGATAAATCGTACACGGTCGTCGTTATACGACATCGAATGCACGCAAAATGCATTCATATAGTCTATGACGATAAAATCATCGTCATCATCAATCGTCATTGAATCGGTATGTGGAAAAGCGCGTAGTGTATATGAATGCATTTTGTAGGCACCCATGTCGGGATAAGAACAATCGTGTGCGATTTATCGGTGTCGTGTCGGTAAATGGAAAATTGCTCTGACTACTAAACCATAGTATTTGCACATTTTGCCCAATGCTAAATAATGAACTCTTTAAAAGGAATACAATAGAAATTTCAATTACTTTTATTAATGATGCACATTCCCATATGCTAAATAATTCTTCCGATGTTTTATTATTACTAGTAAAATGGTGCATCACTTTCTATACTTTAATGTCAGAAACACTGATGACAAAAACATGTGACACACACAAAATGACAAAAAAATGTAATTTAATAATTTCAACAAAGAAAGTTTTCCTTACTATTTTTTGCATACACAAGAATCGGAAAGACATTTTGACAATTTGTTCTGACACAATATGCCAAAAACAGAAATGAAAAAAAACTTTATTTAAAACTTGCGTGTCGAAAGATGATATATTACAGTCACATTCAGTATGAATTTTAAACAAACAAAATCATACCTGTTCTCGAAAAAGGTATATGTACGAAAACTTCATTTCATTAGCATAAAATTTGCAGACTTGATATTGAAAGAAATATGTATTGTTCCTGCAAGTATGTGTAGAAATCAGTGTTGCCAATTGAACGGATTTTTATTCAGAAATTACGAATCCACATTGGAAATTCCGAAAGAAGAATTTTTACTTTATGTAATCCCGAAATGTCTGTTTTTTTTTCTTTTTTAGCAGCATTAGCTTATATATGCGTCCATTTGAAGAATTTTTTTCAGATTACGAATCTCTATAGGAAATTCCGATAGGAGAATTTAACTTTACGTAATTACGAAACGTCTGTCATGATTTAAAGTAAAAATTACTATTCCGATTATCTGTTATGAAATCGGAATTTCAGAATAGAAAATAAATTCCTAAAATACACGCAAATGATGCAAATGTGTTAATATGTTTCATTTTAAATTGAAAAAAAAAGTTAAAATTTTAACTTTTATAAATTGGATAATCCGAGTTCTGCAGTATACTGCTTGAGATAATGTTGAAATGATTGAGTGCCACCAGAATTTACAAAGAAATTTATTTCAACATAATTAAAACAGTTTCTTCACGTACATAAGAAAAAGAAAGTTTTATTCCAAAATTCCGGTAGGAATGTGGCATTTATAGATTCAAAATATATGAAGAAACTGAAGAACTGTCCGGATGACCTAATATTTATATTTATATATATAATGTATGTAGACAGTTCCAATGTACTGTCTCACATTGTAACTGTGAGACAACCACAGGAAAAATAAAAAACAGGAAAAAAAAACCAGACATTTAGGGATTACATAAAGTAAAAATTCTTCTTTCGGAATTTCCAATGTGGATTCGTAATTTCTGAATAAAAAAAATTCTTCAAATGGACGCATATACGTTAATGTTGCAAATGGGCTAATAAACTAAATACCAGATTAAAAAAAAATCTGATTCGTCTCTGACAATTGTGCCAATTGGGTGGGTTTTTTATACAGAAATATACCACTATTTCCGATAGTAATATTCGTCTTATTTAATTACAGATTTAATAAGGTGAGTATTTAATTAACTAATAATAATATTATTAGTTAATTAAAAGTTAAAAGGGATATCAAATCTGCATCGACGTCTTCACTTTAAAAAAAAATCTTTCTTTGTACATTTGACAGGAAATCTTTGTTCAATACTTTCAAAATGAAAAAAATGTTTTGAAAATTGTACTTATAAACCATGTTTAAGATAGTATATATTATACAGCATAAAAAATGCAAGGGCTAAAATACTAGGCTCAGTGAGTTCGATAGTTAATTACTAACTAGCACGGAGCCGAAATTCCTAAGATCGATTCTGCACTCCAAGTCTCGAGAAGAAAAGCTGTCCTACGATTGCATTTGCGCAAAATAAGTTAAAGCTAGTTGAACCGCCCGGCGTTGCCCGGGAACGTGATAGTAACTTTAAATATACCACAAATTTGTGTTATTTTATATTTTTAAGCCAATTTTGTATGAATTTATATTTTTAAATGAAAAATTCACGAAAAATTTTGATATTTAGTGGAAAAAGTGCTCGTAAGACGACATTTTCTTGTTTTTTCACGTAGGGTCGTTTCATAGTTTAAAAAAAATAGTTTTTGTTGTCCAAACCCTTTGAAATTTTTAATTATTAAACCATGGATATGTATAAAATTTATTTTGGTCATTCAAAATATAGCAAAAATTGTAGATCACTGCAATCTATTTAATCGATAACAATTACATAATTTTTTTTAAATTTAAATAGTTTAATACACATAATTGTTTTATTTATATTATATTTCTAATACAAATATTTTTTATTTATACTATATTTTTAATACAAATTTAATTTAATGAATACAAAGGATGTGAATTATCACTTTGCCACACAGCGTACAACCAACAGAGTGAAAAAATGTCCAGTCAGGGGATCGAACCCGGATACCTTGGTATAGCGCACCAAGTGCTTTACCATTTAAGCCAACAGGACGACATCCAGTCTGGCATTCTCTCACTCTTATATAGTAACGCTAATGTTTCTTCTGTAGCACAATATGGAACGTCAATCCTGAGCACAACTTCAGTGACATGTATCAGTCAAATTAAACCCAGTATCGGTGAATATTTATTTATCTAATTAAATTTGTACGCAGTGTAGTAAAGTGATAATTCACATCCTTTTGTATTCATTAATTTTCCAGCGTAATTTTAGCTAGGCTGAAAATTACGTAAGTATTTAACATCACTAAGTGATTAATTAAATTGTAAATTGAGTGTAAAATTTGAGTTGGAAAATTACAACTCCTATAACTTGTAATTGTGTTGAATTAATGAAATTCATCATTAATGCATCATTAAATATGCATAATTCATTAAAGTGATAATTCACATTCTTTTAAGTGGTTAAGTTTGCAGGGGGGATGTGTAAATTAAATATCGCGTTAATGTTAAAGGTAATTCGTTGAATTTACAAGGGTGGGGGGGACCTTCCATTGCCTGTGGGCGCATTTTTTTCTCGTGTTCTATGGTTCTGATTTCAACAAGAATTGGTTAATTTAACCTAACTTACGATTCAATTAAGTTCTGCATTATGAAAGTTTATCTTAGACTTCAGTTACCACCATTTTCGAACATTAACGGCGCATATTTTCTCGGGCTCTATAGGCCCGATTTCAACTTTAATTTGTCCATTCAACTTAACTGATGATTCAGCTACTTTCTGCATTAAGAAAGTTTATCTTAAATTTAGAATATTAACGGCGTATTCTTTTCTCGGGTTCTATGGGGCCGATTTCAACGGGAATTGCTCCATTCAACTTAGCTTACGATTCAGCTAGGGACGCAGGGCACAGGTTCGTTCGCAAAGAGGTTGGTTTGGAACACACAAGACTCTGCCGAAGGCACTGAGGCCTCGCAAATTAAGTTAGTTTGAAACACTATATGCCGCGGAAGGCAATGGAGTTCCTGAAACTAGGTTCATTTAAAAGATTTTTCGAAGATATAAAATCATACAAACTTGAGGTTTGTTTAAGGTTACTATCACGTGTCCGCGAATTCCAGGCGGGTCAGCTAGTGTTAAATGAAAGAGCATAAAAACTACAGAAGACTTTAAGTTTGCATTGTTGTCTTCACTTTTTATTAAAATCACTGTTAGTATAATTAAATGAACTTTCCCATTGAATACTCTTTAATGACAAAATAAATCGGAAATAATACTTATAATTCATGTTTACGTTAATACATATTATAGGACTTATAAAAATTCCAACACGTAAAATACTAGAAAGTAAATTTAATAGTTACCAGTTTTGCCAACTTAGCCAATTATTTTTTACATTTTTATTTCAAACTGCTGTAACCTATATTTCAGAATTCAGAAATACTCGTTTGGACAAGTTCTATTCAACGAATGAGGAAAAGGAAAAAGATTAAGTTGGTGATAATAGCAGCCTCGTTTTGTCCAAAATCCTCTCAACTAGTCAAATTGGATTGCTCGCATGTCGCCACTATCCTATGTATAAAGGCACTCTAAGTATTCGTCGTTGACGATTTTATTCAAAATCCTCTCGATCAGTCAAATTCCATTGCTTGTCGCCACTTTCTTATTTATAAAGGCTAGTTGCTTGCAGTGTTGCCAAATCTGGCGGATTTTTTATTCAGAAATTCTGAATTAATACTAGAAATTTCTTTTATTCACGGAATGTCTGTCATTGTATAAAACAAAAATATCTATTAAAATTTTTGGTAAAAATTTGGAATTTCTAAATAAGAAATTCGCTTAATTTGGCAACACTGGTTGATCATCTCTGAAGGATTTGTCCCTAATCCTTTTGACCAATCAAATTTTATTTCTTGTATGTCTTGTCTCTAATGTTTATAAATGGAATCTATTGGTCATCGCTCACGTTTGAAATCCAGTAGACAATCTCATATTAAAATATTTGAGATGTCCTTATAAAACAAAAACAATACATGTACATGATACGATGCCTCCTTTTAGCTTAAAACACTTAATGTAAAAGTTGCCTTCAAATCCGTTGAGTGGTTGCTTAGAAAATGGAGGATACAAGTATATACATACACACAAACACACAAATATTAAAATAAAAAAAAGAAACAACTTCTTTTGAAGTCGCTTAAAAATAATTTAATAACATCAACAAAGTATATATTTTTTTTTACTGCTACTACCATACCGAAGAATCAGAAAAAACATTTTGACAGTTCTTCTGTGACAATATGTTAAGAATAGAAGTGAAAAAAAAGTTTATTTAAAATTTGCGCATAGGAAGATGATAAATAATACAGTCAGATTTTTCTATGTATTTTTAATAAAGAAGAATTACATCTGTTTTCAAAAATATTCCTCTGAGAAAACTTAATTTTGTTAGCATATGAGAAACAGATTTGATTTTGAAAGAAATAAGTTTGTTTTGGAAGAAAAAATTTTTTTTTCGTTTAGCATGTAGTTTATTAGAAAGTATTTTTACCAACTTGGGTAAAACTTTCAGCACGTTTAGTTTTGTATAATTAATAGTTACAGAAGATTTTAAATAACCATTGATGAGCTTTTTTAGAACATTAATGGTAGCATCTAAATATTTTACAATTGTAGTAAAAAAACAACTTTGAAATCAACTTTTTATATGTACCGTAAAAATGAAGAAAATACAGGAAGTTTAACATGAATGTACCGGGTACGCCGTAAATTCGTTAAACAAGAACAAATGATGATAAAAAAAATTCTGATTTGCAGGAATGGGATTAGTGGGAGATCGGATTTTTTTTAATAACAAATAAATTGCGGTTCAAACAATTACCGATAGATGGCGCTGCCACGTATAATATGAAGCAGATGTCTGGGAGGGCCTTCCACTTCGGAAGATTCCTCAAAACGACCTTATCTTCGAAGCGTCTGAGAAAACTTCAGTATCCCAGAATATGAAAGCGTTTTGAGGCCTTTCGCCGTGTGGAATTTTCGCAATGCGCCGGTTGGTGATTACCCGTTTTTGTAGAAGAGCTTGATCAAATAACAACGCTTGATCAAATATCGATAGCATACTATTAGCATAGAATGAAGTATCTGTGTGCAATGACGTGTTTTATTGACAGCCTAGTTTGCATAAATCTGCTTCATATTAGGCATGCCACGCCATCTATCGGTAATTTGTTTAACCACAACTTTTCAAAAAATCCGATTTCCCTGGTATCCCATTCCTTCAAATCTCATTGTTTTAGCATAATTTGTTGTTCTTTTTTAATGATTTTTTAAAGTTTAAACGACTTGTTGGCGCACTCAGTATTTGATTTCTTCATGTGCAAAAAACAGTTTGCTATTATGGAACAGCAAAAAATACTGGGTGATCCAAACGTCAAGAACAACTTTAAAAATTAATAAATCGAAAACGAAAACAAATAAAAGATACGATTTGCACCAAACGGATGGAAAAGAAGACGAATTTCTTATGACGAAAGCAAAAACGAATGCTTGAATAATTCTTTTTTTTACTAACATATAGCTTACTACACTGCTCAAAACAATTAGAGGAGCACATGGTTTTAACGAAAATACGCAAATTCTTACACAGATAATTAACGTAAAATGAACTATCCATAATTTAAAGCGTAGCAGAAGATGGAAGAAAAAATTTCATATGTAAATCAATGTTCATGACGTCAAAAACAGAAAAAAGGAGACAAGTGGAGAAATCTGGATTTCGCACAAACGTCTTTTTCACTGTCTCAGTTGTGAAATTCAATTGCTCAACTTTAGTTGTGAGAAAAGGTAATTTGAAAATGTCACCACAACGTGATTTACCGGAATCCATCGCTTGGCGTATTATCGGAAAACTTGAATCCTAGAAAACACAACGAAGTGTAGCGGACGTTGTTGGAGTCGCAAGAAGTGTTATTGTAAGGCTGTGAAATAGATTCCAAGAAACAGGAAATTTTAGATGTCAACTAGGACAAAATCAACCACGTGCTACCAGAACAACTGATTACCGATATGTCCTGTTAACCGCTCGTCGAGAAAACAGGGAATGCTACTCAGCTGCAATCACAGTTGCTCTTGGCAACAAGATGGAGGGTATCCAGCTAAACAGTTCGAATTAGGCTTCCTCAATTAGGTAGTACCTATGCACGTAGGCCAATGAGTCTATATTCCGTTCACCTCAAGTCCCTTACGGCCCGAAGAAGTTGGACTGCTGAACATCGAGATTGGAGGCAACGTGATTTGGAGTTAAGTATTGTTTACAGACGATTCCTCATTAAGTTCTGAGTGTGACACTCGTTGTGTATTGATATGGAGAGAAAGCGAAACTCGAAATAACCAAGCACTCGTTCGTGAAAGATCACATTACCGACAAGGTGGGTTGATGGTGTGGGCTGGAATCATCATAGGTGGACGTACGGACCTGCATATCATTCGGAATGGTACTTTAACGACCCAAAGGTATGCAGTCGAGATACTGCGCTGCGGACACTGGTGATTTTTTTTAATGCTTGATAATGCCAGATCGCATACAGCTTGTCTTGTAGAGAACATGGTTGAATTTGAAACAATACAGCGTATGGAATGAACAGCTTCTCTTCTGACCTGAAGAAGCTGCTCATCCCATTGCTCTTCAGACCTGAATCTGATACAGCATGTTTGGGGCACACTCAGAATACGCAATGCAGTGATACCAAGGCCTAATTTTACTGTCTGGGACTTGGCGTTTGCAATTTTTGAGGGGTAGTACAGTATTTCCCAAAGTCCTATCCTAAACCTCATCACATCCATGGAAAACAGGTGTTCAGCAGTCTTAGCTGTTCGAAGAGACCATATCAAACATCTTGCATCATTTCTAAACAATACTTTTTTGTAATTTACATGTAACCAAATTGTTGCCCTAAACCATCTTTTCATGTTCTTTCCATCATTTCAAAGAATTAAATCTCCCTTACAATTTTTTGTCTTTTTTTCTGTATTGCGCATTGAAACACATGTACTCTCTATTTTATGCTCTTGCATAGCTGTCTCGCACGGTTTTCTGAACTTCTTTGCTTGCACCCCTAATTTTTTTAGCAGTGTAGTTACAAGTAAACGTACAAGTAACTGTTCAATGTGCTTCTCGTCATTCAGCAGCACAGGTGTCATACAAAGCACAACATCGTTTAGAGCATTCAGCAACATTTCTTCTGGTATGGCAGGCACATATTGCGGATGGCATCATTTAATGTTGGCAATAATGGCGGTTTCAAGTGTCCTATTTTGCTCAAGCATTTGCATTTATTCAAGCATTTTTTCTGCCATCATAAAAAAAATCAACTTCTTTGCTACCCATTCAAAGCAAAGCGTATCTTTTTATCTTTATTCATTCACAAATTAATAATTTTTAAAATTGTTCTTGAGTTTCGAATCACTCGGCAAAATAAAAGTTCAACAATGTCGGTATTTATTATTATTTCTCGCATTTCAAAAATTCAACAAAACATTTTCATAGTTCTCTTGTCAAAATATCTAAAGTAGAAGTGAAAAAATGTTTATTTAAAACTTTCTTACCTAAAATAATATATATAAGAGTCACATTCTATTTCCCTTTTATATAAAGAAAATCGCACCTGTTTTGTAAAAAGTTGTATCTTAGAAAACTGAATTTTAATAGTACTTGTGAAGCAGACTTGATTTTGAAAGGAAGTATGCTTTCATTCCAGACAAGCTTGTTTAGAAGTTTGTTTTTTTATTTGAATTTTTTTGTTTCAACTAGAGGCACATTTTATAAATTTCTAGTTTTCATATAATTAAAAGTTACAGAGTAATTTAAATATAAACTCTTGGGTTTCATTTTTTTCTTTTTAAAGTACTGTTAGTAGAATTAAAAAACGTTCTTTGTTAAATTTTCGTTAAATTCAAAATGCCTTGGAAATAAATTTTTAAACTTAATGTTACTTTAATTTACAAAGTTTACTTCAATATACAAAGTAAATTTTAATGAAGAGAGGAAAGTATATTCGACTAGGTAAATTATATCCAATGGTTGGAGTATCATAGTTGGGATTTTTTCCAACAGAGCGAACATATGCCGGGGCCAAGACTCGAACACGGGTACTTTGACTTGCCGTGCCAACGCTTTCCCTTCTGAGCTATCCCAACGATATCCTGGCTGGCATATTTCACTCTTATTTGTCGGACAAGGCTGCGAACTGCAGTGCTAATTTCATTCATCCGAGCTATAACTATAATAGCATTTTACATAATGAATCTGAAATAGCACAGAAACTCCTGTATACCATGTAATTATATCATAAAGAACTGAGGAAAGTATATTCAACTAGATAGATTATATCTAGTGGTTGGAGTACCATAGTTGAGATTTTTTCCAACAGAGCGAAAATATGCCGGAACTAGCAATTTTGGCTTGTCGTTGGCACGGCAAGCCAAAGTACCCAGATTCGAGTTCTGGTCCCGGCATATTTTCGCTCTGTTGGAAAAAAAATCTCAACTATGATACTCCAACTATTGGATACAAAGTAAATTTTGAAAAATTGAAACTGTGAAAAACATTACGGCTCGTAACCAAATATTGCAGGTTTGATTCTGTATGTCTCGAACGGGATGATTGTGATTAATATTCCACTCACTAGCACGTGAGCCACCTTACACGAGACAAATCTATACGTCGAATGAGGGACAAGATCGGATTACCATCTAGGCAAACTCCCACCAGCATATATTTAAGAAATTTTTGCCATATCTAATCGAAGAAATCTGAGATTAAATAAGGCAAAATACGTTACAAGGAAATACTCCAGGAAATTTGATTAGGCCGTAATCTAGCCCTGATAAGAGCCCCAAGTTGTAATTTGTTCATCATCGCGTAATTCGTCTCCGCAGTGACGGCTCTTGACTCCTTTTATTTGGGGCACTAAATGAGTAGTTGAAAAAATTATTATTTTCTTACCGCTATTTTGTAAATGAAATATTTGCCTCATTTGTTGGTGGAAAATTTTGCCATTAAACTAAAGAAAAGTTTTCTTTAAAAAAATAATGGTAAGAAAAGAATAAAATTTTCAGCCATGTATTTAGTGCCACAAAAATTTCAGCCATGTATTTAGTGTCACCAGCCGTCACTGCATCTCCGTAACCATCTGTAAGTTGCAGTTGCATGTTAATGTTATGTTAGTTCCATGCTTTTCCAGTTGGCGTACTGAACTTAATAGTCAAATCATAGTGTTATCCGAAATATATATATCCCAAAATTATATATTTATTACAAAGTCAAAATTAATTCTCCTTTGCAATCAGGAAGTATATTTCTTTAACGATGGGGTTAAAAGTACTCCGACGTCTTTTTTAAAATTATTGCTGCATATTTATTTATGACAAAAAAATATTTCATCACTGCATTAATTATTTTTATGTAGTAATATAAAAAAGAAATATTGTTTACTATAATTTGTGGTCCAAAATACTCAAAATAAAAAGACATATCAGAAGGATAAACGTTGCTAATTATATTAAAAGAAAAAAGTTAATATTTCTTGCTATTCTCTATGTATCGAAAATTCAGAAAACGTTTTGACTGCTTTTTTTGAGGGTCAAACACATCAAAATTAAAATTGAAAAAAAAAGAGAGAGATTTGCGTACAGGAAGATAATATATTAGAGTCACATTCTGTATGTATTTTTTTTTTAAATCACACCTGTTTTGTAAAAAGTTGCAACTGTGAAAATTTAATTTTATAACATTACCGACGGTATGATTTGGGGAAATCTGGGTTTTAAAGCAGTAGGAGCTCCTCCTTCTTCTTAAAATCTTTCATAAATCAGTTTACTAGATAGATTACTCAAGTTTATGCATCAGTAAATATCTTTCGATGTACGGATTAAATAAAATATATTTTACAAACTAAAAAAGTATATGTATGATTATAATTTTTTAGCTTTCATATAATTAAAGTTACAGAGAATTTTAAATGTGAACTCCTGGGTTTCTTTTTTTCTTTTTAAAGTAGCGTTAATAGAATTAAAAGCGTTTTTTGTTAAATTCTAGTTAAATACTTTGTAAATAATTTGTGAAAATTATATTTACTTTAATATACATAGTAAAATGTGACAAATAACAAATTGAAAAAACACTACGGTTTAGAACAAAATTTTGCAAGGTTAGCTAGCGGGTTGAGTGTTGACACATTTGCATCCGAAACGTATATATCCGTCCATTTCAGGAATTTGTTTTTTATTCAGAAATTCCGAATTCATGATGGAAATTTCGAAAGAAGAATTTTTACTTTATATAATCCTGAAACGTCTGTTATCAAATACAGCAAAAATTACTATTAAGATTTTCTCGTGTGAATCCGGAATTTTAGAATAAAATATATTCTACTTAGGGATTAATATTCGACTCAGAATAGTTTGCACTTGAACCACATGACTTGAGCGGAATCCATTCGTCGAATAAGGGAAAAGGGCCGGATTACCGCCTAGGCAGACTTCCGTCAGTACAATTTTTGGAAAATTTTCGCCTTATTTATCTTATTTTCTTAATCGAAGAAATCTGAGATTAAATAAGGCGAAATATGTTTAAGGAAAATAGTGGTGGAGGGTCTCCGTAGGGGGTAATCCAGGCCCTGATAAGGGAACAAGTAGTACTTTGTTCATCATAGTGATGGGCATAATAAATGATTTTGTTATTCGAATGAATTATTCGGGTAAACTAATGCTTGCGCAAAAACACAGATACCAACCTTCATAATTTTTTAGTCAATTACCCCCAGAAATTTTGTAAACAAAAGAAATATATATATATAGTTGCCAATCATTGTATTTGTTTCATTTAATAATAGCCAGAAATCTTGTAAAAACGAAGTACATTTTATATTTGTTTGTGGTTCTTAATTTAAGTTTAATTTTAAAAAAAAGTGTTTTCTTTACACAATTTCTTGTAGTAATTGATCGGAAATATATAATGTTTGGCAGTTATGCTTTTTCGCATGCCCGAATGATTCATTCGAATATCAAAATCATTAATTATGCCCATCACTAGTTCGTCATCACGTAATACACCTTCCTAACTACCTACAAGTTCCAGTTGCATGTCATACTAGCTCCATGCTTTTCCTGTGTTGTACAGAATTTGAATGTCAACTTTAAAGAGTTAAACTATAATGTTATCCCAAATGTAACACATGGGCTGATAAGTTCCGGGTCTGGCACACAGATGGCGTTGCAATCGCCGAACCGATGCTTTTTTTAGTAAATACTAACCTTTAAAAGGTAGCAGAAAAAATGTCATGATGATTCGCCGTGTGTATAAAACGTTAGAGTGGCTTTAGTTGAACGACTTTGTTGATAAACAAAAAATGGATAAACAAGAATTTCAATAATTGTTATTTGATGGGAAAAAACTCCGTTCAAACAAAAGCTTGGCTTGATAAGCGTTATCCGGACACTGCACCATGTAAATCAACCATTATTGACTGGTTTGCTGAATTTAAACGTGGTCGTACGGACACCAGGGAAGCACCACGCAAAAGAGGTGGTTACTCCGGAAAACATAAAAAAAGTCCACAAAATCGTTTTGGGGAACCGTAAAGTGAAGTTGCAGGAGATAGCTCAGACTCTGAAGATATGCAAGGAACGTGTAGGTTTTACTTTGAATGAATATTTGTCTATGAAAAAGCTGTTGTCAAAGTGGATGCCGCGCGTGTTGACTTTTGACCAAAAACAACAACGAGTCGATGATTCTGAGCACTGTTTGGAGCTTTTTCGTTATAAAATTATGTTATTTATTACAAAATTATTATTATTATTCATTTATTAAATTATTATTATTAAATTATTATTATTAAATTATTATTATTATTTATTTATTAAATTATTATTATTAAATTATTATTATTATTTATTTATTAAATTATTATTATTAAATTATTATTATTATTTATTTATTAAATTATTATTATTAAATTATTATTATTATTATTATTATTATTATTATTATTATTATTATTATTATTATTATTAAATTATTATTATTATTATTAAATTATTATTTATTATTAAAGTTATGTTATTTATTAAAGTTATAAAGTTATAAAGTTATGTAAAAATATTGTGTTTTCTTTATTAGACCGGGAACTTATCAGCCCATGTGTTACATATATCCCAAAGTTGTATCTTTACAACAAAAGTAAAATTTTATTCTCCCTCCGCTCCAAAAGTCTACTTATTTAATAATGTGGTTAAAAGTTATCCGACGACGTCCCAAATCAACCTTTGTAAATAATACTAATAACGATTTCGATTGTTTTAAATATTACTGAAAACTTATTTATTCTAAAGAAATGTTTTAATACTTTATTAATTACCTTTATTATTAGTTAAACAACAGAGACATTTTCTATAGTTTAACATAGTTTGTGATCCAAAACACTCACAATAAAAAAATAAAGCTTATACACAGTAGCGGCTTGTGACTGTCTTCTTTTGGGGCACTAAATGCATGCCAGAAACATTTATTATTTTCATACCATTATTTTTTTAAAGAAATATTTTCCTTGTTTAAAGGCAGAACTTCTGCCAATAACTTAAATAAAATATTTCTTTATAATAATAGTGGTAAGAAAACAATAAATTGGGGCGGCATGCGTTTAGTGCCCCAAATAAAGCCAGACACGAGCCACTACTGCTCATACATCAAGCATAAGTTATAATAAAACTCCAAAAATAACAGAATATTATTAAGGAACTTAATATTTTCATACAGTGAAATCGATCCGTTCTGTAACCGAATTGTTTTGTGCGTCCATGTAAACGACCTATAAATGCTATTTATTCTGTACTCCTGAGAAAGCATGTTTTAGTTTACTTCAGTAATGCAAATTAATTTCATTATATCGGAAGTATTTTAACATCATTAAAATGCGTCGGAAACGATTTTTACCAATAGACGAAATGTAACGGAATTATTTTGTGGCTCCCTGTAAACGAACTATGAATGCTACTTCATTTCCAATGCTGAACAGTCTATAGTAAATCTCAGAAACATATAATTTACATGGTAATTTGCAAATATTTACGACAGATAAAGCACGGAGAGACTAACAGACAAACCGAATTCATAAACATTTGTTAAAAAAAAAAAAAACGAAATAGAAAGACACACGTTACTAAATATATTAAAATAACAAAGTTAATATTTCTTACTTATTTTCTGCATATCGAAAATTCAGAAAGACATTTTTACGGTTTTCTTTTTTTTTCTTCTTGTCAAGCACATCAAAATTAGAATTGAAAAAAAAAAGTTTATTTGAGAATTGCGTGCCGGGATATAATATATTAGAGTCACATTCTGTATGCATGTTAAAGAAAGAAAATCACACTTGTTTTGTAAAAAGTTGCATCTGAGAAAACAAATTTTGTTGGTATTTGAATAGCAGACTTCATTTTGAATAAAATAAAAGTATCAGTATCAAAGCGTCAGGAAAACTTGTATAATCAAACTTAAGAACGAAAAGATAAAATTAACTAACATTCTCTTAAAGTTCAACAGCATAATAATTTGTTTACTATTTCCTGCATACAGAAGACAAAAGATACACTGGTCTCCAAAAGTTAAGGTGGTACAACCAGTTTTTTGACACGCACTATTAAAAGAATGAAAATAAAAATTTAAAAATACGGTTTATATGAATGATCATAAATAACTTCAATAAAATCTTATGAAAACATTATACCCATCTCAGTTATCTTAATGTGTTGGATACTTATATGTTTGTCAGGAGGAACTACGAATTTTGGGAATTTGTGTGAATTTTTTTTTTATGGTTGATGATACTAAAATAGTGTCTATATCTAATAATGTCGTTTACTTGATTTGTTAAGATGGCGGGCAATCTAATGGATGGAAATTGGGTTATCACAAGCTGGTACTGCTAGGCATCTTAATGTGTCTCGTAGTGTGGTCCAAATACTCTGATATCAATTTGAATCCAAAAATTTTTATCAAGAGAACTTGTTCCAGACCGCTCAGGGATTACAACCTCTGTACAAGATCACTTTCTAACTCTTTTGGCCCGAAGGAGGAGCATCTCTACTGTGGCTCAGTTCATTTCAGATCATCGTTAAGCAACAGGGATGACAATACCTGCGATTTACGATGCATAGACGTCTTCACAATTAAGGAACCTATGCAAGACGAACCGTTGTGTGTGGCCCTCTTAATTGAGAACATAGAAGTGCCCGTTTATGTTGGCCAAGAGAACTGGAACACACAACAATGGGCCTCCGTGTTCACAGATGAGTCCCGGTTTGCTTTGGAGAGTGATTCAGTTCGTGTGTTGATTTTGAGAGGACAATGCATCAGATTCTACCTCTGTAACATTGATGAAAGACACAGTTTTCGAGGAGGTGGAATCATGGTTTAGGCTGGAATCTCTCTTTTGGCCACAGTAACTTCCATGTGTGCCTTGGAAGAACTCTGAGTGCTGTGAAATATCGGGACGAGATCGTTGCTCAGTTTGTCACACCATATGGTGGTGCTATTGGTGATGAATTAATCTGAATGGTTGATAATACCCGATCGAATTGAGCTAGAGACATTGATGAATATCTAGAGGAACAAGGTTTGGAGCGAATGTAATGGCCAACACAATCTTCGGACTTTGATTCTATAGAGCATCTTTGGGATTATCTCAGCAGACAGGTGCCTATGGGCTGGAACAAGCGTTACTCCATGTATGGGAGTTGTTTCCCTTTTCAGTGTCCTACAACTTAATTGACAGTAAGGAAAGTCGATGTCACAAATTCATTACAAGTAGAGCCGGACATATGCTTTATTAAAATCCGTATATTTAATTTTTTTTCACAAAAAACTGCTATTTATTTATTTTTTATTTTTTGTCAAACAGTGGACTTTTGAAAAAAAAAATGCAATTTTTTAATTGTATATCATGCTTGATGTTAAAATTAAGTAAAATTCGATAAATAACTGTTTAAAGCACAATTCTTCTAAATTTCATGTTTTTGTCTACATTTGTTTTCAAATTAGACACAAAAGACTGGTTGTACCTTAACTTTTGAAGGCCAGTGTATTTTGAAAGTTCTTCTGTCACAATACAGGGTGATTAATCTCCGAAAAGATTGAAGCGAGCTTTGGAGATACTTAGGCAATGTTAATAACTAACGCGTACAAAATAAAGTAGCAATCGAGATTATGCGAATGCAATATAGTCGTGCTATTTATTTTCTAAAATATATACTTTTTAAATTTTATACGTCTCCTGGGTCTTAGAAGTTATACTTAAAAACTTTTTCTACATGTTCTCAACAGCCTGACTATAAATCGCCTAGGAATACTTTAATCAATATTATCTTAAAGAATTTTTTCGTTTTATTTTATGAAAGAAATTTGGGATTAAATAAGGGAATTTTTTAAAGAAAATACTGGTGGATGTTTCGTCAGACAGTAATCAGACTCTAGCTCTAACAAGTTCAACAGTAAAAATCCATTCTTATACGAACAAAAATCACCCATTTATGATAGTTTGAATTTTGTTAAAATTTCAGAAGTTTCCGGCATTAAAGATACGTTTGTCTGTTTTGAGTGTCGAAAAGCTCTGAAATATCATAAAATTCAAAGCATCATAACTTGAGTTTTGATTGTAGAAGAATAGAATTTCTACTGCTGTATTTGTAACAGCAAGGAGAAAATGTTTCTAAATATAACTTATAGGACCCTAAGACCGTATAAAAATTTAAAAATTGCTATTTTTTTTAATCTAATGGCAGGCCTGTTCGAACAAAATAGTTTTATATCCTACCTTATTTCGAACATTTTTGCCCATTACATTACCTACGTATCGCAAACAATTAAACTAGTCGTTGGGAACCACCGTAATACTTACCCGTCATGGATATGCATAATATAGAATATCAAAATAAAACATGTGTAAACTACGAGGGTCGTACCAGAAATAAGGTTCCCATCAAGTTTACAAATAGACAACATTGTTTATTCTCATAGTTGGAAAGAAGACAGTTTGCTCTATTTCTCTACATAATCGCCATCTTTTTTTACGCATTTTTGTAGACGGTGCTGCAATTTCTGTATCCCAATGTCGTAGAACTCCGGCGCCAACCCGTTGAGGAAGCGTTTCACCTCTTCTTTGACGTCATCGTCGCTCTGGAAGCGTTGGACACCCAAATGTTCCTTTATCTTGGGGAACAAGTGATAATCATTAGGTACGAGCCTGGACTCTAAGGTGGGTGGGGTATGACAATCCACCCAAATTGTGTCAAAAGTTCCTGTGTTTGGCGGGAGACGAGAGGTCGGGCGTTCTCGTGAAGTAGCGTTACCCCGGCTGTCAGTCGTCCTCGCCGGTGGTTCTGGATAGCTCGCCTGAGTTTTCTTAGTGTTACGCAATAACTCGCACTTGGCGGGATCAACAATTGGAACCTCCATCTCGGACGGCTGCTGAGCCAAGAATAAGCGGCGCAGCGAATCGTGGCCCGTGGAATCGCGAGTGCGGGAACAGCCGCGCACAGCGCTGGTGCCGTATTTCGCCTCGCACATTCCCGTGCGGCTGGAGCTCTTTGGGAACCTTATTTCTGGATCGACCCTCGTATTTTTAAAATGCATTGCAATTCGAATAAAATCGTGGCTTGATGACGTCCTAAACTTTAAATGCTGTATTACTGAATTCCGCAAAGGAAACATCCCTATAACTCTAAAAATGATAATCCTATTAACTAACAGCTTACTGCGTCGCATTAAGCGTGTCATTTCCAATTAAAATATCTCTTTGACTGGAAATTTGAATGAAATACAGGGTCATGAAAAATCCAAGAGTGTGGAAAGTCTGATTACAAATATCTCGGCAACTCATTATCCGATCAACTTCATTCTTTATGCAAAATTTGTTTTTTTATTGTTTTTTATATTTATTTCTTAAAATAAACAAATTCGAAAAATTTTATACAACTTTTATCGTAACGAATATTTCGAGAGTCCGAAAAAAATAGTTCCGGATAATTGAAGTTACTTAAATAAAATAAGCTTCTTCCCATTATTACATACTAAGTACATACCAAATTTCAAGTCACTATCTCAATTTGTTCGGGAGATAGAGCGTTTACAGACACACAGACGGCAAAATATTTTTTTTAGAAATATGTTTTTCGGAATCTTCAGTGTCTGAAACGTGTAAATTCGATTTTCAAAACGATTTCAAGACTTACCCTATACTACGTATGATGGGTAAGTAAAATTAAAGCACGTTTAAATCCATTTGGGACACCCTGTATATCATATTCAGAAGTTGGAAAATTTGTCTTTTTAATACTTACCCACCGGATGAGGATATGTTCGAGGCAAATTTTGTGTGAATTTTAAATAAACGAAAAATTACAAATCACACCTGTTTTATAAAAAGAAGCAAGCATCCGAGAGAACTTAATTTCGTTAAAAGGTAAGCAGCAGACATGGTTTTGAAAGAAATATGTTTTTCTTTCCCAGACACGTTTATGTTAAAATGAAGCATTCTTTTTTCACCTAGTTCTTAGTTTATTTATGCGTTTTGTTTGAACTTGAGGAATATTTTATGCATTTTTAGCTTCTTTATGATGAAAAATATCAGGTTTTTTCTTTTATCGGCATCTTGTTCTTTATTAGGTACGTTGGTAATTATATAAATACGTAGCACATATAGTCGTCGTCTGGTCCGTCCGTCTGTTCGTCTGACTGTCTGTCCGTCAGTCCGCATATAACAGCGCAAAAACTACCCAACAGAATGGTTTGAAATTTAATGTATATTTTTATTTGCAGAATTTCGGAGAGTCATTTCAAATTTTATGAAAATCGAATCAAAACTTAAAAAGATATTAACACTTTGCTGTCCGGCGACACCACAGTGGTGTCGTACTTAAAGTAATTTTAATCCTTAAATGTTACATTGGAACCAGAATTTTGGAATGAAAAATTGCCTTTTAGGAAGTATATGAAGAAAAGATTTTACTTATTTTCGAATAAATTTGTTTCTAAATTCTGGTGTCAATCAATCATTTAACATTTTACGAATAGAAGTATTTTTACGAGACATGTGGACGGCAAAGTGTTAATAAAAGTTTTCTTTATTTTATTAAATGGAATCACATACGTAATCTATATAGTAAAAGCGCAAGTCATGTGACTGAGGAGAACAAATACGGGATAACCACATCTTTTCCCATATGCCAAGCGGGCATTTTTATTCAACATTATTTTTTCGAAAACATTCTATAAAAGTTACATTTTTAGAAAGATCGCTCAAAAAAATTGTTGTTACATTCAAAAATGCATAGATTATGAGATAACTTCAGTGAAAATTATGTTAACAGCCGAATATTTCAATCCATTAAAGTAATAAACAAAAGATTCATTCATCGTGAGTCATAGAAAGATTAAACCATGGAGGTAATCATTAGCACAGCTAGATGTCCATGATACATTTTACAGCGGTGTCTGGTGTTGAAAAAAAATTTGCATCTGTAAACATGGCATTCGTAATAAGTAAAAAAACAAGAACGAAAAATTATGCGTCAAGCATAGATTATGTAACACTTTCCAACGCTTCCAAAATAATTTTACAAATCATACCGTTTAATAAGCTGAAAGATAACATCTAAGTAAAGAATTTGGAAAACGCATACCATATTTTAAAAAAAAATTTCAGAAATTTTCAACATATACAATATTCGGAAAAATATTCGAATACTTTTATTCAGCCCTGTATGTGATTTATAGATTTGTATACATACTACATAGAATGCTAAATTTTAGTTCAGTTAGAAAACGCTTAGCACAGTTTAAAATTTTCCTTCTGGAGTTTCTGTCAATAAACAGAAATTTGTTCGCGAACTTTTGTGCTTCCCTGTATATGATCTACAGAATTTATACACACCACGTAATAGACAAAAAGTGCGTTAAATTTAAAATCGCGTACAGTAACTTAAAACGCACGTTCAGGAATTATTGTTAACAGACAGTAGAGAATTATTTTGTGTGTCCCTGTAAATGAACAATGACTGCTATACACACAATATTCTGTAGTAAGCCTCTTGTAATGCACCTTAGTGATATATATAAATTTCAATGTGTTTAAAATAGTGAAACATTATTTAAATAAACCGCAGACGATTTTTCTCCATAGACGTAATATAACGAAATTCTTTTGAGTGTCCCTGTAAAAAAACTATAAGAGCTACACACTTCCATTGAAATAGGGAACATGCTATAGATAACGATAATAACATATAAAAATTGCAGAGCAATCCGAGCATATTTACGGGAGTTAGAGCACGGACAGACGGCCATACGGCAAACAAACCGAAGTCATAAACACTTTTCAACTAGGTTGGAAAGTGTTAATAAAAAGGGCAAACTCATTTCGCTTATAGCAGACGATATAATTTATTTTACTGAAATAATTACGATGATCTTTTCGGTTGTAAAACTAGTTATAGCACGAAACGAACGCACCTCATTTGTCACTTTTAACATACAATTTCCAACTTGTTGTATTAAATGTACAAGGTTGCATAAAATATAAAGGAATTTTTTTATTAGATTATTTTTGAAATATTATTTACCAAAATTATACTAATTTTATTTTTCTAGATAGCTTTCGTTACCGTGTACACACTTTTTGCAATGTATGGGAGAGGTTTTTATTCTTGTATAACAACAAGAATTGGAACGTGTATGAATCGCATTGCACAAAAATTCTTTGATTTCTTTGTCCGATGAAGATCTAATGTTTCTTAACCCTTTGTGATTCAACAATTCCGATTTGAAAAATATTTACTCAGATGTAGGAAAATATCATGTTAACAATGTAAAAAAATAATTTTAAAAACTTAGAACATAAAAATAAACAAGTGGGTAAGTGTGTTCGGAGCAAACTAAAAGTAAAATATCCCTGACGGCTCGGCCTACAGGCACAGGTAGATTTCGAAGATGCAGACCGTGGGGCGCCTGTTTGTTGGGAATTGCGGAAGAAATGACCTTTTTGCCATGATACGGCAGATGGGAACCACCCACTTCGAAACCTACTTGTTTGCAGGCGGAGCCGGTAGGAATTTTTTTTTTTTTAATTTTTTTTTTTTGCTATAATGGTTGTTCCTATAAAAAACTTGTCAATATAAAAGTTTTATATAATATTAAGAGGATTAATAATAAATTTAAACGGATGTGATATTTTGTGAATGGACGAAGTTATGATTTTTTTTCTTCTAAAACACCCCCTTTTTCCCTCCCTTGGGGCCATTTTTAATGCTATCAAAAACTGTCATACATAAATTTTCGGCCCTTTTCCTAGAAGTAATAATAACTCTAAACGGATTCGATACGTATCATAATTAAGAAATTATGGGTTTTTTTCTGTTTTTACAAAAAGCCCCCCCCCCCCTTGGTTCGATTTTGCTCATTAACGAACTTGACCGAGATTGTATGCCCCTTGATTTTATGTATCAGTTTGGAAGAGATTTATGCAGAATTTTTCCAGTCATCGTGTCCATAAAAAAGTGACATAGATAGATAGATAGATAAAGTTTTGAATTGGGGGTGGTTTTGGGTTCTGGGAGTCATGATCGGCGTAGATCTGCAAAATTTTTTCAAAAATTTCAACTTAGGGAAGAATGTAATAGGTAGTATTTTTTTTACGAAATCTACCTAAAAGTCATTTAGGGATAGTGAGATCGTTAAGAGATGTGCTGTAGAAATGGCATCTTCATTTGGAGATAATAAGATGGCTAAAAATTTCGAAACAGTTTCCTCGTCTCATCAGACAGTAAGCAGAAGAATTAATGGTACGGGTGATGAAGTTGGTGATATGGGTAAGAGAATAGTAAGTTCTCTCAAGAGCACAGACATAGCTGACATCAGCCAGCTCCTTATCTTTGTCAGAACAATAAACGAAAATTTTGAAATTCATAAAGAACTGTTGGAATAGAAATCATTAGAAACCAGAAAATAAGGTATTGACATATTCAACGCACTGGATGATGTCGTTTCGAAATATGGAAGTTTTGTGAAGTGCTCCAGCATTGCAACAGATGGAGCTAAAGCAGTGTTTGGTCATAAAACAGGGTTAGTAGGACTGTGTAAAGTAAAAGGCATGCATTGTTTGTTTTTTCCACTACATTATCCACCAGGAGGGTCTCTGTGGAAAAAATATAATTCAATGAGACAATGAAAACCGGTGTAAATACTGTAAATTTAACACATTGGCGAACAGTAGGAACAAGTGAAGTTCGAAAATTGACACTATGTGTTTTTGTAGTTTTCAGAATATTAGAAGTATAGTTTTACTCTTTCTGTTTAAATAAGCTTAATTTTGATTAATTCAGCACCTTAATTAGGTTGCACTACTCCCTTTACAACAACGTCAGGGTGGCTAGTGGTCAGCGAAAAAACCAGTCAAAAAAAGTGATAAACACTAGTATATTCTTATAGAAAAATGTATGTTGATTATTCGATCAAATAATCAATTTGAATTTTTCTATAAGAATTACTGGTAATTACCATTTTTTTTACTGTATTTTTCCCTGACCACTAGCCACCCAGCACGTGCATACTGAAGCTGCAACTCGTATAACAGGTGGAAAACGAACTTCAACCTAAAAAATTGTTTCCAAAACATGACACTGGGCTTCTACTTGTACGCCGGTAAATGCACATTTGTGCTGCTATAGCCGTAGTGTAGGGATGCACAATGAGCGGGCCCGCGGGCCACCAAAAGTACCACTATTTTTTCACAGAAAAATTTACCTTAGGTTAATGACGGAAACCTTGCTATTAAACATATCAAAGGTTACCTCTTGAAGATAGTGGTGGCAAACGATTTTCATACAAAAAGGTTGTGCAGCACTACCGTAGTGTTTAAAGACGACCGTTTCGTTTTGGAAGGCTATTGCCGTCATGCCACATAGTGAACTTCACTTTGACGGCTATAGCCGCAAATGTCCGTCAACGTGTTAATAAGGGAAGGCAATAAAGCCCATAGACAAAAAGCATTTATTGCATTCCTGTACAATTTGGAAGCTGAGTATGGTGACATTTCATTGTACTGTGAAGTCCCTGAAAATTTCTGGAAACTGATTTCTAAAGAACGTTTTCCTATACTGCTTAAATTCTCTCTTCAAATGTTATCCGTTGTTGGCAGTACATATGTGTGCGAAAGTGCTTTTTCTTCAATCAAACAAATTGAATCAAAAACGAGAAACCGAATTGAAATTTCTTCTGGAAACCGACTTTGCCTTAATGAACTTACAGTTAACAGTGATAAACTTGAATCAGGAAAGCAGTGCCAATCATCACATTGATTTCTCGACTGTAAAATGAAGTAGTACATTAAACTTCTTTTAATATAAATTTTAATAAATAAAGTTTTTGAATAAAATAAGTAATTCGTTTTCTTTTCATTTTCGTTGGAATGTCTCTGGCCATCAAATTCCTATCCTAAAGTTTAATTGGCCCTCGATTAACTAAAGGTTGGACCACATTGATCTATGGCATTGTATGAAAAAAAAAATGAAATTTATTAATAATATTATGTTAGTGTTGGAAGAAAGTGTTTCATAATCTATACCTGACGCATGATTTTTCGTTCTTGTTTTTGTATGTCACCAGTCGGGGTAATTTGGATGTGGTGAAGGTAAAATGAGTAGAAAATTATTATTTTTTATATAAGTCTAACATTATTTTTTAGAAACATTCAATTTATTTCGTATGTTTGTACTATGTGTATACCATAATTCCAAGGAGTGTACGCAGCTTGGAAGATAACCGCTAATAATTTCGATATGCGTTTAAATTTTAAAAAACTAATTCAAGTGAACAATTATAAAAAGTCAGACATTAAGGAAATAAAAAAAAAAAACATTTTTTTAAAGCTAAAACACTTTTATGACCCTTTAACCCTACAGTGCATAGTGTAGCCAATTGGCAACACTTTCTATTTAACTTTTAATAAATAAATGAAGTTCTTTGCAACCACTATATTTATATAGAAATATTAATCCTGTAAAAATAACATAAATATGCTACTAAATAAAGTAAAAATCTATCTTAAAATTTCTGTTGTCGAATTCTTAATATAAGTATAGAAAACACAATTCTAAAAGAAAAATTCATGCACTGTAGAGTTGAGGGGGGAGATCACGTCGAACAGCCTGTAAATTACAATAAATAAACCAGTACGACAAATGCTATAGTTTCAAAGCCAATGAAATAAATACAAAATTTTTTTTTCTCTACTTTCACACATTTTATGGTTTGAAAAAAAAAATCATTCAAATATATATATTTAGCAATATTAATTAATTAAATGATAATGCGTAAAATGGGTTTTTAAAAATATAAATACTAAAATATGCATTTTATGCGCAAGATTTAAAAAATTCTATTGCAGATACATATTTAATATTTCATTTACTTTCACTTATACTACTATATTTTACAACGAACCTAAATTGGCAACTATATTAAAATTAATTAGCCTAATTAATGGTTTTCAATATTAACTAAATTTACCAAAAACGTTAGATTTAATTTTTCAATACCCAATTTTTCTGATTAATTCAGCATAAAAGTATACATGAAAATCAATAATTTGTAAAATTTCAAGGTACTATGATAAGTAGTTTTTAAATGAGAGTGTTCCCAATACTAAAAAATACAGTTTTGAGAAAAAGAGCTTCAAAGTTAACTTTATAGCATAACAGCAAATTTTTTATGCAAGATGTTTTTAGCGATAATTTCTGTTCCAATTGAAATTTGTGAAATAAATTTTTGAAGTGCATTTGTAACATCTCGAGGTATATACATGCTAATTTTTTTCTCTTTAACGTGATCTCCCATGCATCATTATCAACAACGCCGATAACAAAAGTCCAAAACAGTAAAATACCAACAAATAAAACACATGTTAAAATACAGAAAAAAAAAATCATTTATTTCTGTATCTAGCATACTGAAAAATAAAGACATTTTGACAGTCCTTTTGTCACAATATATGAAGACTAAGAAGAGAGAAAAATGTTTATTTGAAATTCGCGTGCCGGAGAATGATACATTAGAATCGCATTCTCCGTGTATTTTAAATATATGAAATCACACCTGTTTCCTCAAAAACTAAATCCGAGAACATTTAATTTTGCTAGCATGTGTGCAATATGTTTTTCTTCCAGACAATTATGTTAGAAATGAAATTTACAAAAACAAAAATTATTATTATTTAACTTTCTGTTTATTAAGGTGCTTTGTTTTAACTTCAAGCTCTTACACCATAGTAAGAACAATAAGTCATACATCAGGCATCGATTATGAAACGCTTTCCAACACCAACAAAATATTATTAAGAAATTTCATATTTTCGTGAAATGAAAAAAATATATCTAAATAAGCAATTTAAATAAAATGCATAGGAAACGATTTTTCTCCATAGACAATAATGCAATGAAATTATATGTCTGTCCCTGTAAAGGAGGTATAAATGCACAACACTTCAACGTTCAATAACAAACATTCCATAATAAAGCTCATTAACATATAAAAATTACATGTCATTCCGAGTATAGTTACGCGAGCTATTGCGGTAAGAGACGGCTAGACAGACCTAATTTATAAACATGTTTCAAGTATTAAAAGGAAGAATACCAACGTTAAAAAATGCACAATTAATACACAAAAAAGCAGCAAACAGGTGTTTCGAATTCACAAGCGCGATACTTCTTCAGTGCGACAAAGAGCAAAGCACAACGTGCAGTCAATATCCAATACTTTTTAGATGCAGTTTTAAACTTCTAAAGAAAAATAAAGTATAAAAGTATCTGCAAAAAACATTAGTAAAGCCAGCATATCATCTCATTTATTCCAACAAAGTTATAGTAAAAACTGATCGAAGATAACAAAAGGCATGCACGAAAAAATAAATTAACAATTCTATTTTAACTGCATTGAGGATAGACGCTACCTGTTTCAGGAAAAACAAGCGACAAAGAAAAATATATTGAACAAATATAAAATGCAATTTAATTTCATATAAAACAAGAACGAAAAATCATGCGTCAAGCATAGATTATGTAACACTTTCCAACGCTTCCAAAATAATTTTATAAATCATACCGTTTAATAAGCTGAAAGGTAACATCTAAGTAAACAATTTGGAAAACGCATAACATATTTAAAAACATAATTTCAGGAATTTCTAACATATACAATATTCGGAAAAATATCCGAATACATTTATTCAGCCCTGTATAGGATCTATAGATACTACATAGGATGCTAAATTTTAGTTCAGTTAAGAAACGCGTAGCACAGTTTAAAATTCTCCTTCTGGAGTTTCTGTCCATAAACGGAAATGTGTTCGCGAACCTTTGTGTTTTCCTGTATAGGATCTGCAGAATTTATACACACCACGTAATAAACAAAAAGTCAGTTAAATTTAAAATCGCGTTCAGTAACTTAAAACGCACTGCCAGGAAATATTGTTAATAGACAGAAGAGAATTCTTTTGTGTGTCCCTGTAAATGAACGATGACTGCTATACACGCAATATTCTGTAGTAAGCCTCTTGTAATGCACCTTAGTGATAAATATAAATTTCAATGCGTTTAAAATAGTGAAACATTATTTAAATAAACCGCAGACGATTTTTCTCCATAGACGTAATGTAACGGAATTCTTTTGAGTGTCCCTGTAAAAAAAACTATAAGTGCTACACACTTCCGTTGAAATAGGGAACATGCTATAGATAACGACAATAACATATAAAAATTTCAAGACAATCCGAGCATATTTACGTGAGTTAGAGCACGGACAGACGGCCATACGGCAGACGTCAGACGGCAGGCAAACCGAAGTCATAAACACTTTTCAACTAGGTTGGAAAGTGTTAAAAAACATGCATTGTAGGCAACACGTGAAATACCACTGCTTTGCTCGGTCGATGGTGTCTCTATCTTCTAAACATTTAAATTTTGGCTTTTTTAATCATATACTGCGTTGGTCGGAAAGTTTTTGCCGGTTGGGAAAATCAATTAGTACCGGAAAATTCTCCCCGTTAATTATTAGACATTGGAATCAATGTCTAATAATTAAATGATAGGATTTTCCGGTGCGAATTGATTTTCCAAACCAGCACGAACTTTTCGGACAACAGAATAAAATAAACCCGTGAGAGATGTCCCACTTTATATTTTTTGTACTATTTGTATATTTTTTTATAGTCATTGTTGAGCACGATATAATGCGGTATTTTATTATTGTAGCAACATTTATTTTGAAAAAATCTTTCATTTCATTTATGAAAACAATGCCGATTTAATTTTTAATTAACTGAAATTTTTAATCCAAAAACATGTTTTTAGGAAATGTGAGTGTACTATGTCAGAAGCGGGTTCAAAAACCTTCCGAATGATACCTCATTCATTGCTGTGCGTTTTGTAAATGCAAAGAAAAAGGCATTTTGGCAACAAAAATGATATATATGATAATATAAGGTGGAAGAATACCGGCACCTTATATATTTTCTTGTTAGAGAATTTAATAAAAAATTCAACAAAAGCATAAAAACGATTAAAAAATAAATTTAAATTGACATAATCATTCTGTGTCGATATTTTCTACATACCGAAGACTCAGAAAAAAAATTATGACAGTTCTTCTGACACAATTATATTATATAAGTTAAAAAATAGTTTATTTAATATTTGCGCACCAAAAAACAATGTGTTAGAGTCACAGTCCCTTTGAATTTTAAATAAACGAAATACCACACTAGGTTGTAAAAAGAAACATATGAGAATACTTAATTTTGTTAGTTTATGATGAAACAGACATAATTCTGAAAGAAATATATTTTTCTTCTAGACAAGTATGATTTGGAATAAATTTTTTCCTGTGTTGTTCTAGGTTTATTAAGATGTTTTGTCTTAATTTTATTAAAATATTATGCATTTTCTGCGATTATAATTAAAAGTTAAATAATATTTTAAATCTCTATCGTTTACATTTTTCCTTTACATTTGTTGCTAGTAGCAAAGTTGTCATGTCTTCCACTTTTTAACCGCTTTTTTTTCTGTAAAGAATTATTCGTTGTACATAATCGCCGATTTCTGCGATTTAATAGAGCGATTATTTGTATTATAAGTTAGTGGTAGTTAAAAATAGAACTTGGTAATTATGGTAAGTAGTTAAAACACTTTCAGGTCGTATGTCACGTACGTTTTACACAGTGTGCGTATATTTTTAAATTTGCTAGTACCATAATATTTTACTAGTAATCCTTCCTTGTCTATTAGTACAATTAACGGTGTTGGGGCAAGAAAGTACCACGCCACATGTTTGGTGAAATAAATAACTGTAATCTGTTGTTTAATATTGTAAATTATAATATCCTACCTATTATTTTTTTTATTATTATCACTAGGTAGCAGCATATGTCCCACGTTTCTGTTTTGCCCCCAGATGTTTAGAACTTTTTTAACAGAAAGAAAGTGTATATCATTAAAGTCATGAACATAGATCTAAAGAAGGACTTCAAACGAAATAGACTTCCCAAGAAACTAATTCGTCGAAAAATTTCTCAAATAGGTGGCGCACGTGTAGGACAGCTTCTACATACGTCACTAGTTCGTCTGCTTCTTCAAACCGTCTGTCGTTTGGTGGGTATCTGATATACAATTTCGGTTTGATGTTGTAGGTGGCGCTGCCGTAGCAGGGATTCTCACCGGCTGCACCGAACTGTGTGCGTAGCTGTGCAACTGCCATTTCGTTCCAATGTCGCGACACGATAATAACACGTTCCGTTAGAAGTCCTTTTTAAGTTAGTTGTATGTTCATGATTAAAGTAATGCCATATTGTTATTCGGAATATCTCAAATGTAACTCGGAAATTGGCAAAAGAAATTTATATTACATATTTTGATTTGAGTATATGATCTAACTTTCAAATTGATATATCTCAGAAGTTCCCCCGAACCCCTCAATTGTTGGAATTAGTCAGGTGGAAAATACCAAACGGAGTTACTGATATTAAAATTTAAACTATGGTTATTTTACGCCCGTCCTGAAGAAATTAATAGAAATTCTTTATTGAAATCTTTTAAATATTACATAGAGAGTTGTTTAAAAAGCGATACATATTTCAAAAGTTAATAACTTTTGACTGAAATTTTGTTGTCGTCTAACCCCATAGTGATTTAACCCTTTCAAGGGCTGTGTTTTTCTATAGATACTACTTCATTTTAACCCTTTAACGGACATTGGTTTTCCTACGAAACCACAAAATTTTGATTACGAAATTCAACAATGACAGCAGAATTGTAATAGAAATGTTTTCTATTTATTATGTATAGGAAACATCGCCTTTTTTTTTTTTTTTTTTTTATTATATAAAATATATTTGTTCATAATTCCGGTGTCAATCATTTATTCCAACATTTTAGCAATTTAAGTGCTTTATCCGTTAAAGGGTTAAATTTCAAATACCAAGTGACTCCTAAATTTGGTTAACCCCTTGAGCACCACGACGTACCTGCGTACGTCATGAACACCTCTATCTATAATACCAGAACGTATGTGCGTACGTCCAGGTTGCCAGTTTGGCTTTTTTTTTTTTATCAAAATTTTGAATTCATACCAGAAAGTGATAGGAGAAATTTGTATTTTATATAATAACAGAATTTTCATGAGTGCATAAATTAAAATTATTTTTTCAGAATGTCCGGTATGAATTTCGTATTTTTGAATTTTTTTGTATTTTTGACAAAATTTAACATAGCTGGATTCAGCATACTATTACTAAATTGAATATGTTGCTTAAGGTGTTAATACAATTTTCGCTTTATAATAAATACACTTGACGAAAACAATTTATTTATTTTTTAAATAATTTCCGGCGTATAATCCGCGGATCAAACAATCCAGAAATTATATTTTATAAAATGTAGGCGCACTAGATCTGTGTAAATATTTGACTTCAATTTTTAAATAAAATTTCTGAGTTGAAGCAGAACTGTTTGATCCTCGGATTAAACGCCGGAAATTACGGTAAATTCGTTCATACATTATGGTGATGTTCAACCATTTCAACATTTTAGCAACAAAATTACTTTTCTCCTGAAAGGGTTAACAAAAATAGATGAACTGCATATTTTTACCGGGTGGATTTCATCCAAGGAACACAAATGCAGTGTAAAAAGTGTCTGTTACCAATTGAAAAATCGAAAATTGTGGAATTTTTAATATGTAGACGACCCTTGAAGAATTGCATTCATGGTCTAAAAGAAGACTTTATGTGCGAACCTAATTACACCCTTGGGGAGATTTAATTGTAAAAAGTCTGCAAATAAAGGCAGATGTTTTATTATTATTATTATTTATTTATTATTATTTTTTTTAAGAATGAATGTTTTATATAATTAAAAAAAACTCGTTCCACTTTTATTCTAAAGATATTTTTAAAAGTACTCTTGTAAAAGAAAAGTTTTTGTTGCAAAGTCTTTAGCTTTCTTTGAGTTTTCTTACCTCTTTAAAATTTCCAGAAAAGTTGACCATTTTTTTGTCAGCGTTCGATGTATGATTAATTTCCGTATTAAAATAAGTACATTTTAAGTTGGCAGCATTTTATCTTTCGTTGACATTTCCTGAAAATCCCAATGGGAAACTTAAGCCTAGCTTTGAAAAATTTCGAAACTTGAAATCCGTATTTAGATTCTTTTTCCAGTTAATATCTATTTCTCCTGAAAACCCTTAATCTATATCATATGCCAATCAGATGTGGTTACGTTAGGGATTAAGTTTTTTGTTTACTATAACTCTCTAAACAGGATAATTTTAATTAAAACCATCGTGCACTTTGATAGACAAGTACTGGATAAAAAATCTTTGAAAAAAAAGAGAAAGAAGCAGAACTAAAGAGCAGAATTTATTCTTTTCGAATTAAAAAAATCCTACTTTCTATTAACTCGAAGTTACAGTAAGAACACTTTGAAAGACATTCTGTCATAATGTCTGTCATAAAAATAAACACTTTTTATTTAAAATTCTTGTTGTTTGAAAAAATATTGGAATTTGGAATAAATAATGATTTGAAAAATAAAAACAAAAATAAAACACACCAGAAAAGATAATTTTCTTTGTATCGGGAAAGCATTCATTATTTTAGGGAAATTGTTTACTTGAATATTCTGCAAAAGTTTGTTTTGGCATGACATCTTATTTGAGTTTGATACCATTGTTTGTTATAGTTGTTTTTTAATACTGCATATTTTCTCACATATGTGGTTCTTACGTGTTGGAAACTTTAATAAAAAATCACTTGGAGATGCGAAGTATTTATTTTGTTAAATAGACATGAAAAGGCTAAAAAAAACTGCACCGTGTAATAAATAAAATAGTAATTGACGAGTATTATCTATCTTCAAAAGTGTATTATATGTTACATAGATGAGACTGACGTATTTATAAATATCGTCACAAAAAATGCAATATGGCAAACAATCTACAAATTATGAAACTTAAATTAAAACATAAAAAATAATGTGTTTGATTAAGACGATTATATACTCCATTTGCTGAAAGAAGATAACAAAAGTAAACAAATGCACATGCGGATTGGCGATGCTTAAACCTGGCGCTGAGCCAAAAGCGCCAAACAGACTGTCTGAAGTGTTTGAGCTTCTGCTTTTTCAAATCGAAATAAAAATAAAATTCGCCAACATAGGGATTTGTGCCAAATGTGTGGCTTCTTGGCGATTTTTCTGCAACCCGTTTGTTTACTTTCGTTATTTCCTTTCCCGGAACAGGCTATAGTATAATATTAGGCATGATGCAAAAAAATCTCTTTTGTAATCATACCTACCAGCATTTACTATTTATTAACACTACTGAAATTTAATAAATATTTTTGTTAAATTTTAGTGGTAACAGTAAAGTTTAAAAGTTCGCAGCTTTGTTATAACTAATACAAAAATAGTTTAAAACAACGAGTGAACTAGCTATGTAGTTGTTTTAAACTAATTGACCTAGGTGCGTACACACCTTAGGTTTCCAAAGAGTTTGTCACTACGATTAAATATTAGAACATTTCTATCTAATATTTAAATCAAAGACCTTGTAGCCACCGCGTTTAATCTCAGGCTTTTCAATATTTTTCTTCAATTAAATAAAGTCAAAAACTTTAAAAACTGTGGTAAAACTGCACCAACATTGGTATTGGTGGCTTAGAACTTAATCAATTAAAATAATAACCAAGTTCAGGGAACACACGATACATACATATGTATATTTTTTAATCTAAATATTACGGTGCGCACATTTCTACCACAATTTTTATCAGAATTTTTTTCTGTATATAACTGCGTAAAAGTACTCTAAATTCTATGAATAAACACGGTGGGTGCGAATTTTGTGATTTAAAAATTAAATAGAAATTTTCTTATCATGAATAGTGGGGCCAGACTTCTTGCAAATTTAAAGGAGTGTGCGCACCTTGCTATGCCTTTCTCGGGCATTTTTTTAAAATAAAAAACAAGCATACTTTGAGCCAGAAAATTTGTTTAATTAAATGAGTCTTGTTTCTATATTGCTTTCAATCATTTTAAATCCACTTTATTTTATTCGTAAAACAAATTTCTGGTTTAAGGTATGTTTTTGTTTTAAGCCGGAAGTTGGCATGCAAGAATAATAAGACGAAGTTAACCCTTAATTGCATAGTGATGTAAATTTCCATCACTGTTTATTTAACTTTTAATAAATAAATCAACTTCTACGCCACCACTATATTTATATAGAAATATTATCCAGTAAATTTCCCGTGAACTATGTTGCTAAATAAAGTTAAAAATCTATCTTAAAAATTTCTGGTGTCTAATATTTAATATATGTGTAAAAAAATACTCATGCAAAGAGGGGTTAAAGCTTAACGCATTTTCCTCAAACAAGCACTGGCGACAAAAGTCGGGAAATAAAAAGCTTTTTCGGAAGGGCCAAAAGTGCTTCACACATTTTAAAATTCAATGTAAAACGAAATAATCGGTTTACCAGAGTACGGTTTAGATGAAAACATTTATCATCATCAAAAGTTTTGTTTTAGTAAATTTAAAAATATATTTCTTTCTTTTTTCCATAGATCGCGCTATGTCTTCAAAGTATAATTTTAATTTGTTAAAATTATATATGTGTTCACCTATGCTGGGTTTTGATTTCGTCTCATGTTTGCCGCAGGGGTGTGTGCTCTTGACGACTTTTTCATCTTGTGCTGCGGTTGCAGTCCACGTAGCTCAGTGGTAGAGCATTGGAGCGTTATTCCAAGGGTACGGGTTCGATTCCCGGCTTGGACAGTTTTCACTTTGTCGTTTGTATGCTTTGTTAGCAGTGTGTAAATTCACGTGTTTAATATTCAATAATTTCGGGCGTAATTTCACTGCTGAAAATTAATTAAAATTATATAGAGTAGTTTTTATAAAATAAATTTTGAATGCATGCCTAAATAATCTTTATGATTATTTCTAATGGTAAAAATAAATATATTGATATATTTATTAGAAAGTTTGCAATATGGGTATAATCAATAGCCCCATTTTTATGTTTTTAAACTGTCGAAAAGTATCCAAGTCCCCTTAGCATCCTTTATGGGCGGTGGGATATAACGTATCCCACTTAATTATTTAAATTTTCAAATGTCTAAATTTTGAATTCATGCCTAAATAATCTTTAGGATTTTTTCTACCTATTGTAAAAATAAATATATTGATATATTTATTAGGGAGTGTGCAATATGAATATAATTAATAGTGACATTTTCATGTTTTTAAACTGTCGAAAAGTATACAAGTCCCCTTAAAACCCTTTAATGGCGGTGGGACATAACGTATCCCACTCAATTATTTAAATTCTCAAATGTCTAAATTTTGAATGCATGCCTAAATAATCTTTATGGTTTGTTCTACCTATGGTAAAAATAAATACATTTATATACTTATTAGGAAGTGTGCAATATGGGTATAATCAATAGTGACATTTTCATGTTTTTAAACTGTCGAAAAGTATCCAAGTCCCCTTAACACCCTTTAAGGGTGGTGGGATATAACGTATCCCACTTAATTGTTTAAATTCTCAAATGTCTAAATTTTGAATGCATGCCTAAATAATCTTTATGATTTTTTCTACCTATGGCAACAATAAATATATTGATATATTTATTAGGAAGTATGCAATACGGGTATAATCAATAGCGACATTTTCATGTTTTTAAACTTTCGAAAAGTATCCAAGTTCCCTTAACACCCTTTAAGGGCGGTGGGATATAACGTATCCCACTTAATTATTTAAATTCTTAAATGTCACAATGGAACCAGAAATTTGGAATACAATTTTTATTTGATAATGTATGTGAAGAAAATAATTTTCTTCACATACATTAGACACATTTCAGATAAATTTATACGTAAACCCTGGTGTCACTCAATCATTTCAACAATTTAGTAACATAAGTACTTTCTTCCTGAAAGGGATAAATACCTAATTGTGACCATAATACATAATTGGTGTATTTATGTATCATAAATGTCATAATTTATTTCATAAATATTTTTCTCTCATTTTTTATTTTATCCAATATGTTTAATTTTATCTTAATTAAAACACGAGAATGTAATGGATTAAATATCATGTTATATAATATATATAATATTTATTAATATATATATATATATATATGTGTGTGTGTGTGTGTGTGTGTATGTGTGTGTTATATGTATGTCTAATTTTATTTTTCTTAAACACTGATTCTTACACATCACTTATTGTTTACACTAGAACTACCATAGGCCGTCACTTTGACGGTTACCAAATGAATATATTCTGATTCGAACCAGAAATTTCTTTTTAAAATAAATTAAACAGAAAACTCACAGAAGTACGTAAAATGAAGAAGTTAAGTAGTTTTAAATAAAATTTCTGGTGTGAAATAGTTTTAAAAAACTTGAGTAAAATTTTCCGGTAGTTCTACTGTTAACATTTTACTAGTATATGATGCCCATTAATATTACAATCATTCATCCAATTTCGGATCAGAGGTGTCTCCTTGTTACTTTCTTCTATCTTTACAAGAAGAAAGTATTGGATTCATGAAAATTTTCGACTTCCGGTTTTCGACGGATTTATACGTTTTAGAATGTCCTGAACACGATTTGAGAGTTTTTAGAAAATGTCTGTCTGTGAGTCTGTCTGTCTGTCTGTATGTGACACAAATTTTGTGGGCGCTCTATCTCAAGAACTAATGCTCGGAATTTAACAAAACTTTAGATTCTGTTAGTCCCTGATATAAATTGGTGCTGATTAGTTTTTGGTAAAAATCGCCCGGCAGGCGGCGCTGCTATGCAGCATTTTTCGCGATTTCCGCAATAGCTCTATCTCAAGAACTAATGCTCGGAATTTAATAAAACTTTATATTCAGTTAGTCTCTGACATAAATTGGGGCTGATTAGTTTTTGGTAAAAATCGCCCAGCAGGTGCCGCTGCTATGCAGCATTTTGCAGGATTTACACGATTTTAGCGATAGTCATATCTCAAGAAATATTGCACGGAATTTAATAAAACTTGAGTTTCAGTTAGACCTTGATATAAATTGGTGCCGATTCTTTTTAGGGTATGCGAAACCTGTGTGAGATAGAAGAAAGTTTTGGGATTGACACATCCGACTAGTTTTTGTCAGGTTTGCGTCTGTTTGAAAGGATGCGGGTTGTGTTTCAGAATGAATGAGTGAATGTGTGTTAAATGTCATTATGTGCACTCGGAGTGGAGTAGGGTTCCAATTTGAATAAGCTATGAGGCGGAATAGAACTGGAAGGAAATAATGTAATTTTCCGTGTCCTACCGCCGCCCCCTGAATACCAGGCCTAAGGGCTGACACAAAAGTAGCGGCGCTCCTGGGCCGATTTTGTAAAACCTTTGTACGGTTCCCTAATTTTACACCCCAGTATTTTCTAAAAGTTTTCTTTGACTTATTGAATCTCAGACAAATAAGGCGGAGAAAACTTTTAGAAATTATTGGTATAGAATTTCAAGTGACCGTACACACGCTGAAAAAATTCCGCCTACGACTGCATCAATTTTTGTGTCAGCGCTCAGCCCCAAAGCCATTAAATAATAAGCCCAGTCAGATAAATGGGAAACTTTTCGCAAGTTGAAAATAGCGCCATCTAGCGGTTGGGAGTGTGCATTTGGCACCAAGAATATTTTAATAAAATTTTGCCTCTAAAATTAAAGCTTAAAATTAGGAGTTCATATTTTCTAAGAAAGTCGTTTGTAAATTCCGGTGTCAGTCAGTAATTTCACATTTTACGAACAGAATTTGTCTGTGCCGGAAAGGGTTAATTGCATAGTGATGTAAATTTCCATCACTTCTTATTTAACTTTTAATAAATAAATCAACTTCTTCGCCACCACTATATTGATATAGAAATATTAATCCAGTAAATTTCCACCATTTTTTTTTCATTATAGTTTTAGTTTTAATGTAAAAGATCCCAATAATTAGCAAGCTTTTAAAGGAAGTGCAAAAATAAAAAATAGATAAAAATCGTATAAAATAACGATATAAATAAATCGTATCGTTTCTTCGACGCACTTCTGTTTTGTCCTCCTTCCGCAGCAGAGGTTTGGCGCTAGTGTGTCGCTAACAAATTTAACACTATCTGACTGGGCTTATTATTTAATGGCTTTGCTCAGCCCTAATATTCAGTGGGCGGTGGTACTAACCCAACACTACGTAGTATGCAGACCTGAAAAGTTCGCACTTTCCAATAGCCAAAGTAAGTTCATCGCAAATTAAAAATTCAAGTGATACGAAGAGCATAGCTAGCTCATTCGTTGTTTTAATCCATTCTACATACGAACTAATGTTATTGATGAACTAATGAATGTTTTACCTTTTATATTTAACTATTTACATTTTGTGGTGTTAGTTCTTTATTATAAAAAAATAGATTAATTCTAGTGTATTTAACCCGGGAGAAATCGCGCATATCAGGGTATGAATAGTTTTTACTTCGTCACCAATAAATATAAACAATAATTCTCAACTTATATAGTCAGTGACAATTGTTACAAATTGTAGGATAAAATACGCTAAAGATTACTTTTCGAAAAGTAGTGGTGATAATTGTAAAATCTGTACGCACTCGGGGTATGTCATACCCCATGCGACTTCTCCCGGGTTAAAACAGATTTTCATTCAAATTAAAAAAATACTAGCAATAACTAATTACGGGAGATTATTTTTACCCGGTGTATAAATATACATTTCGGTTCTAAGGAACACTTTTTAATCTCTAAAACCTTCCAAAAACAAGCAGAGGAAGACAACGTTTTTACGCGTATAAAATTTTGTTTTATCATATTCGTGTAATATTGATTTTTTTTTACATTGGAATTTTTAGGTGAGCATTTTTTCTGAATTATTAAACAATATATTTTTAGACCAATTTTCGTATGTAATTATGTATCTAAAACCCATACATGATAAACGTATTTCTTTACAGAAGTGAACACAACCATTCATGTAACAATAGGAAAACATTTGTTTTCCTTCTTCTTCGCCAAGGATTGACTTAATGCCGAGATACATGCATTTGGCTGACACGCTGGTCATCTTAATGTAGAATATTAATTATTATGTAATTTCAAGTTTCTAAATATAACTTTTTTTGACAATTAATACTGCGATCTCTTAAAGAGTCAATGTCAAAATCAACAATTAAACAAATTCTTTATATGTTAATCCTGGTGTTGCCAACTTTTTACTAGTGTTGTGCTGAACTCAAATTAAAAAATCACTTCTTGTAACACACATAAACACTCATGTAAAAAGCCATTTCTATTAAATTGTTATATAACTATAAAACACAATATATTTGAACTTTTATTTAAAAATCACTTCTTGTAAAACACGTAATCACTTATGTAAAAAGCCATTTCTATTAAATTGTTCTATTAAATTGTTATATAACTATGAAACACAATATATTCGAACTTTTATTTAAAAATCACTTCTTGTAACACACATAATCACTTATGTAAAAAGCCATTTATATCAAATTGTTATATAACTATAACACACAATATATTTAAACTTCTATTTAAAAATCACTTCTTGAAAAACACGTAATCACTTATGTAAAAAGCCATTTCTATTAAATTGTTGTATAACTGTAAAATACAATATATTCGAACTTTTATTTAAAAATCACTTCTTGTAACACACATAATCACTTATGTAAAAAGCTATTTCTACTAAATTGTTGTATAACTATAAAATACATTACATTCGAACTTTTATTTATTCAACAATACAAGATGCGGACAATTTTACCATATGTTTTAAATTGAAAATTTCCCCTTATTTAATTGCAGAATAATATTACAAATCATGTAATTAAACGAGGCAACAACAAATTCTGCTATTTAAGTATTAAATAGAACATTTTTAATCGGAAACAGTGTTGGCAGACTCCTTGGAAATTCCAAGGAGTACGTATCTTGATATTATATTATACTGTAGTAGGGAGCAAAACAATTAGAAAAGTTCTTTTCATACAAAAATTAAATATTTTAAATAAATATAGCCGTTCTATGCTTTTAATATTAAATAATAACTACATAAGGAAACTGTTACATATTCTGCCTTTAAACGAGGCATTTACGAAATATACTATTTAACCCCTTGATTCTCGCTCCCGTCAATATCACGGGCTGAGGTGTCGTTCGTTATTTCTCGTGCCCGTCATATTTCCGGGCTCAAGATTTAACTGCTGGAAAACACTTCTGAAACCAGAAAATTTTAACTGGAATTTCCTTGTGAAGTCTTTGAGTAGTATCGTGAGGGCTTGGTTTGTACGATCTATATTTTGGTAAATTATGGAGTCTGATGAATCAAGCATTTCTGATGATAACTGGAAAATCCGCCAGTGATTTTCACGGGCAGTGTAGACTCCCTTTTTTTAAATTCAGATTGTTTGACTCCCACCAGTTTTTTAAAATAGTATAATTGGCTTTATTTTCGCATCATTTTATCTGCTGTAAACTACGGTGAATATTTCTACATCAAAAAAGGGGTGGGAATCAAATAATCTGAATTAGAAAAAAAAGTAGCCTACACTTATCGGGGGGGCGGCGCATAAGGTGTTAAGACACAGAAGTCTCGCATGATGGCTTTTCTACAAATGTAAATTTGTTCTATAACATATTGTTTTTTTAAATTAAAAAAAAACTAATTGCATGTTTTATTTAGAAACCTTATAATTATTCAATTTTTGAAATTAAAAAAAAGGTACTTTTTTTATGGTTTTTTCAAATATTAAGCGACCTTGAAGGGGTTAAATATTAATTAATTTTTTTTTTGTAATCTTATAAAGTAGTGACACACTCCATAAAACAGAGATGAAAGCGCTGCTCCACAACTGGGCAGTTCACACCACTAAATTTTAAAAGTATTCACCTTTTTATTAAATTTCAGAAATTTTGTCCTTAAATAAGGAGACAAATACTTTTAAAAATTAATGGTGACAATCGGCCGCTTGTTTCATCCCTGCTTAAAATGTTGGGTGATCTCAGAATAGAAAATACGAGGCTAGTTTGAGAACACTAATCAGGGTGCTTGCAATTTTATCAGAAAAATGTTATACACATTTTCACCGTATTTAATCGAAGAAAAATGTTTCAAACTCTTCAGTTAAGAACCTACATCAGTCACGCAAAAAAACGCGCAAGCTAATGTTAAGTCTATGGGACGATTCTTGCGCGATTTCTCGCTCGCATTTCAATGATTTTTTTTTTTTCATAGGATAGTTGAGGTTGATCTCTAACGTTGTTAATTTTTACTTTTTCGATTTTGGTTCCAGTTTTTTTATACAAGGGTACTTTCACTTTCAGAACCGGTTCCAAAATTGAAAATGTCCAAAAAAACTGCAACCAAAATAAAAAAAAGTGAAAACCAACAACGTTAGAGATCGACCTCAGCTATCCTATGCAAAAAAATCCTTTAAAAATATTAAAATGCGAGCGAGAAATCGCGCAAGAACCTTCCCATAGACTTAAGTGAAATGTTTACATATTCTGCTATTTAAATATTAAATAGAAATTTTCTAATATTAAATAGTGGTGACAGTATCCATATAAATACCGAGGAAAGTGCGCTCCTTGATTTACACTCCTCAGAAAATATAATCCAGTCGTGATACGTTTTGAAGAGGATGAAGGTATTTAGTTAAGAGTTCGATCGCGATGGAAGAATATTTTCAAGCTAATAATCGACGTAGTCTGATTCAATAAAAAAATCCAAATTATACCGTGAAAATTACTGCAACAGGTGGAAATACATAATCACTTAGCATTTTGATGAACTAATGGTAGAATTATAAAAGATGCTAGTGATTTTAAATGGTTCTCCAAATGTACCTGATAGTAAAATTTCTTCAGGATCATGGAATTAAAAAAAATTAATAGCCCTTAAACCTTTTAGACTTTAGTCATTTTAAAACTTAACAAGATGCCTGTAAAACAAACTCTTTCTAATGAAGATTAAACTAGCATTATGGAATGGTTGGTTAGTTGAGTTTATGGCGGCCGATTATCTACACGAGAGGTATAGGCCGTAAGGGGAGTGCTCTTCGTGGGGGGTCTTTCTAAGGGACCCTAACCCGTATTTGCGTCAAGGTTCGAAGAAAACCATGGAAAACTCCGAACGGTTAGGTCGACGAGCGTGACAGGCGTCTGAACCCAGCACCTCCCGTGTACCAGCTTTGAGAGCAGAACCTCTCAGCCACTGGTGGGGCACATTACGGAATGGAAACTTACTGTAATGGATTTATGGTACAATGTGCCCAACGACGTATTGGAGTTTTTACTTTGTTGTACCTTTACAAGAAGAAAGTATTGGATTTGTGAAAAAATTCAACTTCCGGTTTTCGGCGGAATTATCTGTTTTAGAATGTCCTGAACACGATTTCATTGTTTTTAGAAAATGTCTGTCTGTGAGTCTGTCTGTCTGTATCTGACAAAAATTTTGTGGGCACTCTATCTGAAGAACTAATACACGGAATTTAATAAAACTCTAGATTCAGTTAGTTCCTGATATAACTATCCGTGATTAGTGCTGATTATTTTTTTGGTGTAAATGGCCTAACAGATGGCGCTGCTATGCTACGTTTTTCACGATAGATATATCTCAAGAACTAATGCACAGAACTTCATCAAACCTCAGATTCTGGTAGATCTTGACATAAATTGATACTGATTACGTTTTGGTGTAAATAGCCTAAGAGGTGGCTCTGTTATGATAATTTTATCATGATTTTCATGATAGTTATATCTCAAGAACTAATGCATAGATTTTCATCCAGCTTCAGATTCTGTAAAAACTTAACATAAACAAATGCTGGTTACGTTTTGGTGTAAATAGCACAACAGGTGGCACTTCTATGATACATTTTCATCATTTTCACGATAGCTGTATTTCAAGAACTAAAGCATAGATTTTCATCAAAATTCAGATTCTCTAAGTTCTTTACATAAATTGATGCTGGTTACGTTTTGGTGTAAATAGCCCAAGAGGTAGCGCTGTTATGCTACTTTTTTATGATATTCACGATAGCTATATCTCAAGAACTAATGCACAGAACTTCATCAAACTTCATATTCTGTAAGAACTTGAAATAAATAAAGGCTGGTTACGTTTTCGTGTAATTAGCCCAACAAGTGGCGCTGCTATGTCAGATTTTTCATGATTTTCACGATAGCTATATTTCAAGAACTAATGCCCAGGTTTTCATCAAACTTCAAATTCAGTTAGGCGTTGACAAAAATTCATGTTGATTAGGTTTTGGTGTAAATCTCCCAACAGGTGGCGCTGCTATGCTGCATTTTTCAGGATTTACACGATTTTAGCAATAGTCATATCAGAAGAACTAATGCACGGATTTTCATCAAACTTCAGATTCAGTTAGATCTAGATATAAATTGGTGCGCATTCGTTTTTGGTGTATGTGAAACCTGTATGAGATAGAAGAAAGTTTTGGGATTAGTACATCCTAGTTTTCATTGGTGTGAAAAGAAGATTACAAGCGTGTATTTCTCGAAAACGCGAAAATATTAAAACTAAATGTTTTGAAAATTAGTATCTCTTGAACAAAAATAATGTAAGCTTCTTCACAATAAATGTTTTCCTGGTAAAGTTATGTTAACCCATAAAGGCCGGAATTATTTTTCTCTTTAAAATGCAAAAATTGCATTTCATACCAGTTTTTCAAAATTGCCACTTTTGTCTCCTTTTATTATGGAGATTCTGTCATTAGTTAAACGGAATTTTTTTCTTCAAAAATACTGGTATACAAACAACAAAATGGATATTTGCTATTCTGGTACCATATGGTACCGCTAGGACTTAATGGGTTAATACATTTGCCACTGTTTCATCTTCCATGTATACGAAGCTATGTTAACCGTACAGTGCATGAATTTTTCTTTTACCATTGTGTTTTTTATACTTATATTAAGAATTCGACACCAGAAATTTCAAGATAGATTTTTAATTTTATTTAGTAGCATATATATATATATATATATATATATATGCTATTTTTACAGGATTAATATTTCTATATAAATATAGTGGTTGCAAAGAATTTGATTTATTTATTAAAAGTTAAATAGAAAGTGTTGCCAATTGGCTACACTATGCACTGTAGGGTTAGGTTAAGGGGACTCGGGACCCAAAATAATTTTTTTATTATGAACTTTAGAAAAATTATTTTTTGATGTTACTATGATAACTACAAATAATTTAATCCAAAACATATTTAAAAATTAAAATTATCTTTGCAGAAAAAAAAAAGTTTCTATTTTGTGTATTTTTTTAAAAACATTCAGTAAGTCGAGGGTATAAATGCAGCAGTAAATTAATTGAGAGACTTGCGTAAATAAAGAAGTGGGAGTGACAATTAAGGAATAATATGATAACAGACGTTTGGTAAATTAGACGTAACTGCAGTTCTGCTTGCAGTATCGTTCTGAAATTTTGCCAGGATGTAGACAAAAGTACGTGGTATGAGATAGAATAAAAATTTGAAAAACGAAATGTTTACGAAATTTCGATATTTCTAGAGAGCGGGATCCCTTAAAATACCAACATTAACAATTGTCATAAGAGCTGCTTAGAGAACAGCCTCGGATTCAGTATTCTTGTGTGTAACGGAGCTTCAAACATTTAAGAAATTCCCATACAAATTCCCGTGGAAAATATTTCTGGTATTAAAAGAATATTTAAAAAAAAAATAATAAAAAATTGTTTGTAGTTTTTCTTATTTTTAAATCAGATATATTTTTTTTTTTACATTATCAAGTTAGAAGCGAATGAGTCCTTTGAAAATATTTGATGCTATATTACTTGCTTAATAATATACCATCTAGTAAATCAGTTTGTTAAAAATGTTATTAAAATCTTAAAAGAGATTAAAATTTAAAAGAGAACTTCACCTTTTCATAAACATATAAACACTTAAAAACTTTCTTTTACTTAAGTAAAGTGTCACACAAAATATACGTATAAAACAAATAAACCACTGAAATGTTTCGGTTTCATTCCAGATAAAAACCATTATCACAAGAATGCAACATCAATCAAGACAATAATGACACTGCACATGCACAACGACATATAAGAACATATAAAACACATAAAAGCCCTCTATTATCAATTATGGAAAAAAAAAAGAAAAAGAAAAAAGACATCGATTTAAGATTTTTTACTCCCGTGGCTCTCTTTATTCAAATTTTCTTTAAAATATTTATTTAGTCATTACAATAATAAATTTGGAAAATTATAAGAAAAGGTATCGTTGCAAACAACGATATTACTCGTTGTCCAGTTTCATTCATCTTGATTGATGTTGATTTATTGTGATAATGGTTTTTATCTCGAATGAAACATAAACCTGTCAGCGGTTTATTTGTTTTATATGTGCATTTAATGCGACACCTTAATTAAGTAAAAGAAAGTTTTAAGTGTTTATAAATCAATTTGTGTAAGGAATACTATTTTAATGGGTTTTATTTCGAATGAAACCGAAACTTGTCAGCGGTTTATTTGTTTTGTATGTGCATTTTGTGTAACTCTTAATTAAGTAAAAGAAAGTTTTAAGTGTTTATAAATCAACTTGTGTAAGGAAAGCTGTTTTAATGGTTTTTATTTCGAATGAAACCGAAACTTGTCAGTGGTTCATTTGTTTTATATGTGCATTTTGTGTGACACCTTAATTAAGTAAAAGAAAGTTTTAAGTGCTTATAAATCAATTTGTGTAAGGAATGCTGTTTTAATAGTTTTTTTAAATTTAATATCACAAAATGGAAAAAAAAAAGTAGAAAAGATGCATACATAAATTTAATAATTTTTTTAACGCAAAGTACCCCCTATAATACTTCTAAAAAGAGTAAAAGAGGGGATTAATGGACACAATAATTGTTTTTCGCGCAAATTTCTTTTGAAAAATGAAACTTTTCTTATACAGTAACCTCTCACTTATACGTGATGTTCAGTAATTACGATTTCGTACCACTATTTTAAAACAGTAAAATTCAATTTATAAATTCTGCGATTAAAAATGGAGAAAAGTACTTTATAAGGAAACTTGTGCAGAAAAATAATTACCGTGTATCGCGTATAAGTCAGATGTCACTGTATTTTAAAACTCTTTCAATTTTAAATTGTTAAACAGTGAATATGTTGGTAAACCATATATTTTTACAGTTTGAAACAGCGCGTAGCCCTCTAACGGTGATATTTGAAACTAAAACAAAGCAGCTTACTAAAGAAATTGCCGGCATATTACGTTAATCTCCTCTAATGATAAATTAACCTTTAATTGCATAGTGATGTAAATTTCCATCATTGTTTATTTAACTTTTAATAAATAAATCAACTTCTTCGCCACCACTATATTTATATAGAAATATTAATCCAGTAAATTTCCCGTGAACTATGTTGTTGAACAAAGTTAAAAATCTATCTTAAAATTTCTGGTGTCTAATATTTAATATATGTATAAAAAAACACAATTGTAAAAGAAACACTCATGCAAAGAAGGGTTAACATATTTCTTTGTTTGTTAGTTAATCAATTTTAAAAACCAGCAGTCCAATTTAGGATACCCCGTATTAGGACAAATGCTAATATCAGTATATATATTAATAAAAGAAATATGCTTGTCTGTGTGTATGTAATGGCTAGGGAAATCTACCATACGTAGAGGTCTATAAATTTGAATGATGGCCAGTCCCAATGCACTTGAGGCTCAGATTTTTCACTTTTTGATAATTAGCCGATATACTAATTAAAACCAGCAATTAAAAAGGATCTGCGAAATTAGTTAGCCGCGGTCCGTGCTAGAACTCCATTCCGAAGCACAAAGCAAAGAACACCTTAAAATGCGAAAGCGGCATTTTTTTTTCATTCCTTCTTTCTAAACGCGCATTGGCGAATCCTTCGAAATACGGAAAATGAAAGACACCAAACCACAGCTACGTTTTTAAGGATTTCTAATGGAGCAAGATGTTAAAAAATAATACTAATGTTAAACCTTTCAAAAGAATTAATTATGAAAAGCCAAATTCGTATTATCTTTTGTCCTTCTTTTTGAAGCCAGTATTCGCTTAACTAATCGAAATACAGAAACACCGATTGCACCAAATTAAAATATTAATATTAACTCTTTGAAAATCGTTCGTTTCTGAAAGTCACTCACGCAGTTTTAATTATTATTTTTTTATTTTTTTATTTTTTTATTTTATTTTTTTATATAAATCGGATTCTGTTTAGGAAACCAAAAAATATGAAACCACCTCTACGTTAAATTTCTTTTCGAATTCCGCAATCCGTTAAAAGAAATATGAATATTAACTTTTTAAAAATAATTCATTTTCGAAAGTCACTGACGTGAATTTCGGTTTTTATCTGCGATGTTTAAAGCTTTAGAAATCAAACGAAACCAAAGACACCAAATCATATTTACGTTCATATTTCTTTAAAAAGATTTCTTTAAAAGTTCGTTCGGCTTATATCAACCTTTCGCTATCAGTCTTAATTTTATCATAATTTTAGTTTCAGTGGATTCGGAAATAGAAATGGGTGGGAGACATATTTTTCCAATGTACTTTTGAAGATATCTCTGAAAATATAATACCTAAAATTAAAACAAATATATTTTTGAGTTTGATATTACGAGATTTTTTTAACGATACCTTACACGATACATGAAAATACATTTTTTTGCAAGTAACGTAATTAATATCTCGGCTAATTATCGGCAATTTTTTTCAAAAATCATTAACATATATCCTCGGATGATTCTGCGTCGATTGATACCTCGAGTATCCGTCAACTCTCCTGCTCACCGCTCGAAAAGTAAAGTTTGTGTGTAACGGTAAAATGCGTTTTTCTCAAAACTAATGTTACCTAGGAAAATCGCTATCGTTTTCCTGCAAGGTTTAAATAAACTCCTACTACCTCTAATTTTTTTCATAATTTTAGTTTTAGTAGATTCGGTAATATTGGGAGGAGGGGACATATTTTTGCAGTGCATGTTACTTTTTAAGTACGGGACCCTAAAAAAAAAAAAAAAAAAAAAAAAAATCTATACTGACTTAGGACAGAATGAATGCAAATTTCTCAAGATTTGTAAGGTAAAAATAAAAGAAATACGTAACTTTTGTACTGAACATTTTCTTCGAAACCTTGTAGATGGCGCATTAATCGAGTGCAATGCTGTGAGAATCGTTACCATTGCAATGTCTGGAAATGCTCGAATAACTCGAGAAATATACATCAGATTGAAAAACGGAAAAATACGTGATTAATATTTTAGAAAAATGGCAACTTTGATATCACTAAATAGATTTTTCAAAACTATTGAACATACATTTTTCCGTTTTTCAATACGATGTATATTTCTCGAGTTATTTGAGCGTTTCCAGACATTGCAATGGTAACGATTCTCACAGCATTGCACTCGATTACAGCACCATCTACAATGTTTCAAAGAAAATGTTCAATACAAAAGTTACGTATTTTTTCCCACAGAATCCGAATCTGCAATAAAAAATGGGGATTATCATTTAAGATTTCAAAGATTCCCCCCATTCCCCCCAGGGGGCAAAGTTGGGAGGAGGGGCAACTTTCATATCCCTAAATAGATTTTTCGAAAATATTGAACACGCATTTTGCCGTCTTTCAATCCGATGTATATTTCTCCAGTTATTTGACCGTTTCCAGACCTTTCGGGCACCCTGTATATATTACAAATCTAGTTTTAGAATGAATTATCATCTAATATGGTACTATTGCTCATTCTGATGGTTTCTAATTTAATAGCTTTTTTTTTTTTTTTTTTTTTTTTCCAATTTCATAATATAAAGCGCAGGAATTTACTTTTTAATTTTATATTACTAACTTTTCCCGCAGAATACAATAATATTTTTCAAGGACTATCTGTTAAATGGTAAATAATACATGTGCTGCCTAATATCTAATTAAATGCAAAATTCCCAATTATTAAATTTTAAAAATAATATAAATTACAATTTTTTTTCAATAAATCGCAGTTGTATTTTCTATTATTTACTGAAATAATACAAAATAACGACATCTAAAAACAAATTTTTATTCATTTAAATTTCATACTCTGAAAAGCGAGAAAAAAAAAATTAAATCGTACACTTTACTGTCACGAATATTTATCGGTAAAATCGTGGAAAGAAATAATAAATTAAATTTAAAGCTGCATTGAAGAAAAATTACCTTCTTCCTTTTAAGTTGATATCCCGAAGAGACATTTTGACAATGTTTCTGTCATAAAATATGGAGTTAAAAAAAAAGACAACTTTTCTTAAAAAATATGCAATAAGTGTGCATGTAAATGTTAAATTCAAACAAATTAACAACACAAATGGTAAGTCACAGGTGTATTCTAAAGCGAGAAAGTTAAATATACTATGTTTTTAAAAATATATCTGTATTAATAAAAGAAAGAAATATGTTCTTTTTTTTTTTTTTTTTTTTTTTTTTTTTTTATATGGCTATGTCTAGTGAAATCTGCCACACGTAGAGATCTACATTTTTGGTTCCTGATAGACGAAGACAGGTCCAAACGCACTTGAGCCTCACAATTTGGATTCTTTTTTATTGTTATTTTTCATTGTAGGAACAATTTCGTCTGTTGTTTATCTGAGTCTATTTTTTTTCTTTTCGCTATTGCTAGGGAAATCTGTCGCAGTAGAAGTCTATATACTTGGTTCCAGATAGACGAAAACAGATGCAAATGCATTTGAGCCTCACATTTTAGATTAATGTACGTATTTATTTTTTATTGGATGAACAAATTCGCATATTTTACAGATTTTCCAAGTTCGCCGGTGATTTTGAGTCACTCATAAAAGCAATCCAATTTCAATCTTTTTGAAGTAGTCCTATATCGTAATTTTGCATGGAATTTTATTCGTAATTCGTACAGCGATTTTTTAAAAGAAGTCCCCATTATGACGAAAATGAGGACTTTGTTTTTATATTTCGTTCAAATATTTATCACTAAAATTGTGGAGAGAAATAATAAATTAAATTTAAAGTTGTAGTAAAAAAAAAAAGTACCTTCTTCCTTTTAAGTTGATATCCCGAAGAGACATTTTTAACAATGTTTCTGTCATAAAATATAGAGTACAAAAAAAAAAAAAAAAAAAGATAAAAATGATATAAAAAAAAGTGCATGAATATATTAAATTCGAGCAAATTAACATATACATGAGAAGTCGTAATCTGTATTCTAAAGCCAGAAAATTAATTTTTTTTTTTAAATATATATATACAGTACAACTCCGATTATCCGAATCCCGGTTATCTGAAAACCGGCTGATCCGAAAGACCTTAAAACTCTTTTTTAAATATGAAAAATTTTATTTTTAAACAAGCATGCTGTTAATGAAATAAATAAACAGCGCCAACTTATTTATTTGAACCTTTGCGTAAATGCGCGGGCATTTTATTGCATAGACACATACAACACTTAATTTTTTTACAAAATATGTTGCGATTTTTTTAACGAAATGTTTTTGCGACTTTATCTTCAATGCTGCCTTATCACGCCACCTTTTAAACAACAACACATCTGATACTGGTGTATCTTCCTGCACTTCAATATATTGAAGTACCAGTATCATGAAGATAGAAATAGATAAGGACTTCTAACGAAATAGCCTTTCAAAGAAGAAAACCGTTCCTTGAAAAATGTTTCAAATAGGTGGCACCTATGTAGGACAATTGCTCTGTACTTAGTATATACCAGTTTGTCTCAGAAATCGCTCAGAATACGAATTCTTGCTTCACCTGCAAGCACGAACGCGTTAACTGACTGTGAGGAAGTGAGAAGAGTGAGTAGTGTCATCTGGTAGAATAAAATTAGGAAGCCTCCCGGTTATCCGAAAATTCTTTGGTCCCATTTGCAATATCTCATATGACTTTTTGGTGTTTTTTTTAATTGGTGTGAAAAGAAGATGTATGGAGAAGTATGTATTTCTCAAAAAAGCGAAAATATTAAAAATTAACAATTTTATCTTTTGTAAATTAGAGATTCATGCACGAAAATAATAAAAGCTTTTTTACAATAAATGTTTTTCTAGTAAAAAAGTTATTTTATGTATACATTTGTCATTATTTTATCTTCCATCTTCCGTGTATACAAAGCTAAGTTAAAGAGATTCGGAAACCAAAACATTTTATTACTTTTATTATCAACTTTATTATTTTTTTTATGTTATTACGTAAATGTTAAATACAAATAATTTAATCACAAAAAATAAATTAAATTTATTTTTTCAGAACATTAAAAAAAAGTTCAATGTTATCCCCCGATTTTAAAACGCTACTAATATTTAAATTTTTAAAATTTTCACATGATTTTTTTCTACAGCTTACAAATGATATTTCAAATAGATTAAATTATATAAGTTTTTTTTTTTTTTTAACAGAAATAGTTTAAAAGAAAAAATATATATTAAATACCAACGAAAAAAAGGCAGAGAGAATAACTAATTTTTGTAAATATGAATTTTTTTTAAGTTATCAAAGTATTCTTTAAATCACTTATATGTGGGATGACGTTCAACAAGAAAAAAAAATCGAAAACTTTCATTCATACCTGGAAAAGCCTTAGCATTTTGAAGTTATGGAAAATCTGAAAAGACTCGTAAAGATTTTATTTCCCCTTTTATTATTATTATTATTATTATTATTTATTTTTTCCTGGTCTTTTTGTGTGTGTGTGTGTGTCTTCATTAACCTTAAACAACTATAAATAGTGTTAAAGAGGGTATATATTCTTATTTTACCATTAATTATAGACTTTTAACTGAGTACAAACAAAAAGTTATAATTCGAGAAATTTATACATTTTTTAAAGATTGTCTTTAAATATATATAATTATTATGAATTAATATTGCTCTAAATGACACATATTATACTTATTTTTATTGGATATTTAATTTATGTCAATAACATTACTTATTCTTGATTGAAAATAAATCAATGCTAGATGGATATAAAAATAACTTTCTACATACAAATGCAGACCGACAAACTGTAAAATTATTTTCCGTTACACGAAATTTTTAGAAGCAACCTGGACCATATGATGGTTCTTCCTTTCCTTCTGTAAAATGTTCCTTCTCATCACAGCTTTCTTTCTCGTGTGCTTCAAATTTAAATTATTTCTTCTGAATTGATACCTATTTTTTCTCAGCTGTAATATCTTTGCCAATTTAAATACGTGACTGCTTCGGTAAATACTCAGGTATTTTTGAGCATCTGACACATTACATTGTACATCCTTATTGAATTCACAGACATCTTAACATTTCTTTTGTAAACTAAAATTTCTTTGGGCCATTTAGACCCTATGATACTATAAAAACTATCGTTGTTATTCTTAGTCCTACGAGACTGCTACCTTTTTAAAATTCTGTTTTAATGATTCCCACCAGTTTTTTGAGAATATTTTTTTGCCTCATTTAATGAAAGATTAACGCTCTAACAGCCGAAAGTTTTTCTCAATTTTTATAAAACTATTTCACTCCAGAATTTTTATTTAAACCATTTAACTTACTCATGTATTAAAGTTCTAAGAGTTTTATATTTAATTTATTTTTAAAAAGAAATTTCTGGTTCGAATCGCAATATATTCATTTGGTAACTGTGAAAATGACCGCTCATGGACGTTCTAGTGTTAAATAAGGCGAAAATAAGGCGAATTATATCATTTTAAAAAAGTGGTGTAAATCAAAGCAAAATGCTTTTTTTTTAAGTAGCCCACAGACAAAACCGAGTCTTACATTCAATGCATCTTTCCAAGAGTTCGATTGTTGCCAACCTTTGATACACAGGTAAAATCTTTGGAATAGAACGCGCATTTACAGGTGTTCTGATATTTAATTTATGTATAAATATTTCCCTCAGTTTTACTTAGAACTAACACAGAAATATTTCTTACCACAACAATATGTTTTATTCTTATGTAAAGATTTATCAGAATGAATAAAATTTCCCAATTTATCATTTATAATAATAGTAATAATAATAACTATCACAATTAGATACAAAATTAAATGTATTTCGGTCTTGAAAAATATAGTTTTTTTCTCAAAAAATAGAAATTTGATACATAAAAGCAATAGAACCCTAGTCTCCAATGCAAATAAACTACGTCATCAGTTACAAATACCAGCAAACTGAATGCACTCCTGATTCTTCTTCTACTTTGTGTATTTTTAAAACATTCAGGCAGTCAAAGGGGTAATTGCAGCATTAAATTAACTGAGAGACTTGTGTAAATAAAGAGGTGGACGTGGCTATTAATGGGCACTATAATTTTAGATGTTTGGTAAATTAGACATAACTGCAGTTCTAAATGCAGTATCATTGTGAAATTTTGCTAGGATGCATACAAAGGTATGTGTTCTGCGATAAAACACAAAAATGAAAATCGAAATTTCAATATTTTTAGGGGTTAATCTCCCCTTACAGACTAACTATTTTCATAAGAGCTGTTTAAAGAACTGCCCTTCATCTTGATTATTTCAAACATCTTGTTTCCAGCGAAACATGTTTTTTTTACGAAATTCCCATACAACTAACCGTGGAAAATATTTCTGGTATTAAAATAATATATTTTTTAAAGTTTTATAAAAAGTTTTTTTTTTTTTGGTTTTAAAATCAGGAAATTTTTTCACAATATCAAGTTATATTAGTAGAGAATAAGTCCTTTAAAAATATTTAATGCTACATTACTTTCTTAATAATATACCACCCAGTAAATCAATTTGTGTATAGAAGGCTTTTTAAATAGTTTTTTAAAATTAAATATCACAAAATGAGGAAAAAGTACCAAAGATGCTTGCATAGATTTTAGTTGATATATTTAAAAATGTCTGCTTGACGGCTTATGGGCGGGAGCGCTTCGAAAAAAAAGGGATATATACTTTACATATTTATTCATTTAATTTGTAAAATGTTTAATGCAGGTAATCTCGTTTTATTTTTGTGGCAAAAGATGTATCCCCAAACCTCGTGATAGAATGCTTGGTAAAATTAAAACTGTTTATTTTTTTTATTTTAAATAAGCCGTATTAGAAAGACATAAGAGATTATCTGTTATAAAACAAAAGTAAATAATATAATATTTATTTATCATTCTAGTACCACGGCATTTACAACCGTTGCTAGTTTTTCATGTTTCAAACGAGAAATAGTATTTAATAAAATGTAGTTCTAGGAAACAGTGTGATCAGCGTTCAGGGGTTTCCGAGTTGACATCAACTTTACGCCCAGTTATTAAATGAGCCATTGGAGGATGAGGAGGCGTCTAACTGCCGTTAAAAAACTACATTAAATTATAAATGAATTTAAAAAAATTAATATTAATTTAAAAAAGTGGTACAGCGTATAACTTTTAAATAATTAATATAAATAATTAAGGTTAATACAAAAATTTATTTAACACGTTGACGGACACTTGCGGCTATAGCCGCCAAAGCGAAGTTCACAATGTGGCATGACGGCTACAGCCGCCCAAAAAGAAACGGTCGTTTTTAGACACTACGGCTATAGCAGCATAAATGTGCATTTACCCGCGTACAAGTAAAAGCCCATTGTCATGTTATGGAAACATTTTTTTAGGTTGAACTTCGTTTTCCACTTGTTATACGAGTTGCAGCTGCAGTATGCACGTGCAGGGTGGCTAGTGGTCAGGGAAAAATACAGTAAAAAATTTATACTTACCAGTATATTCTTATTAAAAAATTCAAATTGATTATTTGATCGAATAATCAACAAATTTTTCTATAAGAATATACTGGTGTTTTCCCTGACCACTAGCAACCCTGACGCGGTTGTAAAGGGAGTAGTGCAACCTAATTAAAGGTGCTGAATTAACGAAAATTAAGTTTATTTAACAGAATGAGTAAAACTATACTTCTAATATTCTAAAAATTACAAAAACATATAGTGTCAATTTTCGAACTTCACTTGTTTCTACTGTCTGTCAATGTGTTAAATTTAAATTATAATAACAATTTCAAAAGTTAAATTACAAAAAAAGAGTTTAAGAGAAAAAAATATGTAAAGTTATATTTAAAGCAGCTTTAAAGGCAGTCTAAGCTAAAGGAAGTGGCAAAAGCAAAAGCGTCAGGATAAATTAAATAAAAGCAATTTATAGAGCAATATTATTATTAATCACTGCATTGCGGAACACGTGCCGAACAGTTGGTCATTAATTTTATTTTAGTTGCTAAGTTAAATTTATACATTTTTCGAGTTTGAAATTTGAAAATAAAAAATTGAATGGGTCATTATCATTAATTAGTGGATTAAAATAAATTATAATCTCTAAGACTATGAGAATCTATGTTTTGGTTTGACATAATTACACAGATTTGAAATATACATTTTTACGAAAGATATTTTCTTCTTTTTTATTTATATTGTACAAATATAGTTTTAAAATGATGTATAATTCTAATATGGTACTGTTGCTCATTCTGATATTTTCTAATTTAACCGATTTTCATGTTTCAGATCTCATAATATCATTCGCTGGAATTTACTTTTTAACTTTAAACTGCTAACTTTTCCCTCTGGATATGATGAATATCTGTTAAATGGTAAATAATACATGTGCTGCCTAATATCTAATTAAATGTAAAATTACCAATTATTTTATTTTAAAAAGAATATAAATTACAATTTTTCTTTCAATAAATTGAAGTTGTATTTTCTATTATTAACTGAAATAATACAAAATAACTACATCTAGAAACCAATTTTTTTTTCATTTAAATTTCATAATCTGAAAGGCGAGGGAAAAAAATAAATCATACACTTTACTGTCACGAATATTTATCGGTAAAATCGTGGAGAGAAATAATAAATTAAATTTAAAGCTGCATAAAAAAAATTACCTTCTTCCTTTTAATTTTATATCCCGAAGAGACATTTTGACAATGTTTCTGTCATAAAATATGGAGTTAAAAAAAAGACAATTTTTGTTAAAAAATATACAATAAAAAGTACACGGAAATGTGAAATTCGAACAAATTAACACAAATGAAAAGTCTCAGGTGTATTCTAAAGCGAGAAAGTCAAATATACTTTGTTTTTAAAAATAGATCTATATTAATAAACAAGTAATATAAAAAAATTAAGTCAATTCCTACTTTTTAATCATAAATATATAAAATAAACCCGTGCAGCATTACTGTCCCACGTTATTTTTATTGAACATTATTTTATAATCATCGTTGTGGTATTTTATTTCTGTGGCATCACTAATTTGAGATAAATCTTTCATTTAATTTATGAAAACCATGAGAGCAATTTTTTTCTCCCATTTAAAACGAAAATTAATTAATTAAATTTAATTAATGAATTAATATTTGAAAAAACTGTATTAACATAAAGTGTCATCCACTACAAGTTTAAAAAAATTTATTTGAACTTGAGTGGATGAATAGAAAATATTTTATTAACGATTGAAAATTTGAACAAGATATATATTGTTGTGAGCTCGGGGTTCGAAAGGACTGATGCCAATATATAAGAACAATCAAAAGGCTTTATTCACTACAAACAGTGCAATACGATCACAAATATCTTCTGAAAATTACAAGATATTCAGTAATCTGCAAATCCAATAAAAGCACAGCAAAATTTCACACAGAAACAATGCGTTCAATACGACGTATCAACGACAAAATCGATCCGAGAAACACAGTTCTCAATGCAAAGCCTCTCGTATGAATTCAATCGCAGTTGACAGACAACTAACTGAACTGAACTGGTGGAGGTCCCTTATATAGGCTTTAAAGATAACTGTAGAATTTTCCAGAGCCTTCAGATGCTAGAAATTACCAGAAAGTGCTTTAACTTTCGATAGAGAACCTAAGCGAGAAAGGATCCCAATGTACAGGTATAAGGGGGGGGGTTGCACAAAAAGTCGCCAAATCCGTCGCCAACTTGGCGACATTTGGCGATATATCGCCAAATTTGGCGACAAAAATAAGTCGCCAAAACCGTCGCCAACTTGGCGATAAACCCATTCCTTGGCGATTTTTCCATAGACTTCCATTATAAAGATGAGGGTGTAAGGTTGTTTTCCTTGCAAACCATCTGAGGCCTTTAGCATTGAGTTACATGATGCTCAATAGGAAATACATTAATAATACTGCAATTTTCACAATAATAAAATAAAATAAATTTAACAAATGGAATATTTACAGATATATACAAAATTCATAACATTGCCCCCCTCTCAAGGACTGCACGTCCCGGGCAGTTCAACCTTTGATCGGAAAGCAAACCCGTTGCCAACAAATGCTATACTATTCAAAACACTTAAAGCAAACATGCAAAATAACCATTAAACACATTCATAATGCTGAATTATACAAAATATACACTTAAATTAAATTAAAGCATAGACATCATTACATACAAGTATTTAAATAATAATAACATTAATAATGATAATGCTAAGCAAAATAAATTTTTACATTAACTTATATACAAGACCATGGTCATACTAATTTACATTATTTACATTACACTATTTACAATCAATGAACTGAGTACTATGGCCATAGTATGGAGCCAGCCTGTCGTAATGAACGACTCTAGGCTTCGAACTTAGTGACTTTCGGATCCGAATTACGACATCGTTCAGTCTGTTTAGGACTGTATAAGGACCGTCCCAGTGCGATTGCAGTTTGGGAGAAAGTCCTTTACGTCCAGTCGGATTATAAAACCAAACCTTGTCACCTTCTTTAAATTGATGTCCGTGGCTTGCGTGTCGTACCTGGTCTTCATCTTTTCCGTCTGTATATGGATCCGCTCTCGAGCCAAGTTGTGGACATCTTCAAATCGTGCCTGGAGATTCTGCACGTATCCATCTGGCGATGAAGGCGCATCTGGAGGGCGACCAAAAATCAGATCACAAGGTAGACGAAGATCACGACCGAAAAGAATCTGAGACGGGGAATAGCCGGTTGTTTCATGGACGGCGCTGCGATAGGCGAGAAGAAACAAGGGAAGTTTTTGGTCCTAGTCTTGTTGGTTTCTTGAAACTAGCAGTGTGAGATTGTTGAGGATGGTACGATTAAATCTCTCAACCATGCCATCCGATTGTGGATGTAAAGGCGTCGTCCTAGTTTTCTCCATTCCGAGAAGTTGACAGAGACCCTCAATCACAGCAGAGATGAAATTTCTCCCCTGGTCAGAATGCATTTGAAGGGGGACTCCATACCTTGATATCCACTGGTGTACCAAGGCATCCGCAACCGTAGAAGCTTCTTGATCAGGGATGGCATAGACGTCAGGCCATTTCGTGAAATAGTCCATGACAACAAGGAGGTATTTGTTGCCATCAGCACTTCTTGGCAGAGGACCTAGGATGTCAAGGGCGATGCGTTCGAAAGGTGCTCCTACATTGTAGAGATGTAGTCTTCCTCGGCTACCTTTCTTTGGTCCTTTCCGAGCTGCACATGCATCGCAAGATCTGCACCATTGTTCGACGTCAGCTCTCGTTTTTCCCCAGAAGAAGCGCTCTCGGACTCTGTGTAATGTTTTCATGACTCCAAAATGGCCTCCGGTGGGACTGCCATGTAATTCTTCCAAGATCTCTGGGATTCGAGATCGAGGAAGTACCAACTGCCACCGAGATGTCTTCCCATCTTCCGATTCGAATTTTCGGTACAGGACACCATCCCTGACGTGGAGGGAGTTCTAAAGAGCCCAATATTGCTTCGTCGTAGGACTGTAAGTCGAGATGTCTTTCCAACTGGGCTTCGTGCTAGAAGATTCTAATAACTCCAAGATTGGTTTGATCTCAGAGTCTGCCATTTGATCTTCTCGAATCTTCTCATCACTCCAGGGATCTGGTGGCGTCAGTAGTGAAGTATTCGTCTGGCGTATGACATATTCGGGATTACAGTTGCTCTCCGCTCTGGAACAATAGCGACAGCTCTCGGGACACGGTCTTCTTGATAGGGCATCGGCGTTTCCATGCGATGAGCCTTTGCGATGCCTGATGTCAAAGTCGTATTCCTGGAGCCGTTGTATCCATCTGGCTACTTGGCCCTCTGGGTTCTTAAAATTCATCAGCCATGTTAGGGATGCGTGATCAGTACGAAGGAGAAATTTCTTGCCATAGAGATAGTGATGGAAGTGTTCTTTGGCTTTCACTATAGCTAATAACTCCTTACGAGTGACGCAATAATTCCGCTCTGGTTTCGATAAACATTTGCTCCAGTATGCTACGAATCGTTCTTGGCCATCTATTTCTTGGGAAAGTACAGCGCCGACACTTTCATGACTGGCATCCGTGTCCACAATGAACTGTTTCTCGGGCTGCGGATAGGTAAGGACTGGAGAGGATGTGAGAGCTTCTTTCAGCCGCTGGAAGGAATTCTCGCATTCTTGTGTCCATAGAAACTTATGCTTGCTTTCAGTGAGCCTATGCAATGGTCTTGCGATGTTGGAGAACCCCTGGACAAACTTTCTGTAATAAGTGCATAGTCCCAGAAAGCTTCGCAACTGATGGACATTTTCCGGACGCTTCCAGTTCTTTACTGCGGACACTTTTTCAGGATCTGTTCGAACACCTTCAGCTGAAATGATGTGTCCTAGATAATTTACTTCCCGTTGGAAGAACTTGCATTTCAAAGGGTTCAGCTTTAAATTCGCCGCTCTTAGCTTCGTTAACACTTTTCGAATATTTTCTAGATGTTCTTCAAACGTGCGGCCACCAATGATGACGTCGTCTAGGTAGATGAGACAAGCTTCAAAAGTCAGGCCTTTTAACACTGTCTCCATGAGGCGCTCGAACGTTGCTGGAGCATTGCAGAGACCGAACGGCATAACTTTGAATTGCCAAAGTCCTTGTCCAGTAGTAAATGCGGTCTTCTCTTTGTCATCAGAATGGATCTCTACTTGCCAATATCCACTCTTCAAATCCAGCGTGGAAAACCATTTATGTCCTGAAAGAGTATCTAGCGTGTCGTCTATTCTTGGTAGAGGATAGCTGTCCTTCTTCGTGATATCGTTAAGTTTACGATAATCCACACAAAATCTTGTGGAGCCATCTTTCTTTCGGACCAACACGATGGGAGAGGCCCACGGACTTGATGACGGTTCGATGATGTCACTATCCTGCATCTCTCGTAAGAGCTTAGAAACCTCTTCTTGTTTTGCGAACGGCAAGCGTCTTGGATGCTGTTTAATCAGTGGATGGTTGGCAGCATCAATTCTATGACGTGTCAGTGAAGTGCGCCCTATATCACTCTCGTTTTGTGAAAACACAACCTTAAATTCCTGGAACAGTCTTTCTGCGGCATGTCTCTGTTCAGGAGATAAATTTTCATTTCGTCCAATTACAGGTGTTAAACTTGTAGGCGGCTCCAATAACGTCAAGCTCGGGTCTTTGCAAACACAGGTGACTGGAGCACAGGTTGCAAGCACTTCACCTTTCTGGATAATTCTAGACTTTTCACTTACGTTCGCAATCCTCACAGGTATCACATCTCTCGACAGATCTACCAGCGCCGATGCTATTAGCACTCCCTTTGGGCTCTTCTCAGGATATCCAGTCAAGCCATACTGGAAAATTCTTTCGTTTCCAGTTAATCCAGGTATCATCATTTCGGTCCGAGGAGGGATGATAACATCTGCCTTGGCTGTGATCCGTTGAATAGACCCGGACTCATTTCCAAGTTTGAAAATAGTGACATCTTGAGCAGAGCGTAACTCATTCTTCTTAAAATCCAGTGTAAATCCATGCTCTTTTAAAAAGTCCAGTCCGAGTATGAAAGGGTCTGAAATGTCGGCCACGTAGACTGTATGGCGATAAGCGGCGTTCCCAAACTTTATTTTCAGTGTCATTCTTCCATGTATATCGATCTTATCTCCGGTCACAGTTTGAAGAATAACACGTGGCGGGGTCCAGGAGAGTTTTTCTTTCAGCCGCTGAGCTAGATCTTTCCGAATGATGGTCACATTGGCTTCTGTATCGATGATCATATTACAGGGCAAATCATTCACACTTCCGACTAGAAAACTCCGTTCTCGCCGCAACTTCTTGCAGAAATTTCACATACTTGAAAATGAGGCTTCTTAAGATCTGGAAACCTCCGCCCCGCAAGATGGTCAATAATCAGTTTTCTTGCTCCTCCGTTAGCGGGTGAGCTATTACCTTCGGTGCTGGGTCGTCTTGGGCAGTCGATTTGGATATGGCCTTCTCCACCGCATTTCCAGCACTTGATCTTCCTGTAAGGTTTGTTGGCCATTAAGGAGTTCATCTTTCTCATTATGTCATTCATCTGCTGCTGTAAGCACTCCACAGCTCTATCCGACGTCTCAGGCAGGTTGGCTGCTCGCACAAAGTGTCGATCTTTCCTAGTAGCTTGATGGGCTGCCTCGAATTTCAGAGCGTAAACCAAAGCACCTTTTAAATCATTGAGATCTGCAATCCGGAGTGCTGTCTGGATCTCGGGGTCACGCACACCATCGATAAAATGCTGTAGATCTAAGCTTTCTCTAATTTCAGTCGGACAGTCAGGATAAGCAAGATGGGAAAGTCTCTCGACATCCGTAGCAAGCTCTTGCAGGGATTCAGTGGATTTCTGCTGTCGAGATTTGGGCTGGAGTCTGCTATATTCCTTCATGCATTTCTCGCCAAAGCGCAATTCTAAGGCACTGACGAGCGTTTCAAAATCCAGCGGTTCATTTGCAGGCAAAGTCTGTAGGACGTCGGCAGCATCAGCTCGTAGAGAAGCAGCTAACTGGCAAGCCTTTGTCTGGGAATCCCATCCATTGGCGTCCGCTACGATCCCAAATTGTGTCTTGAAAACTGGCCATGAGGATTTTCCGTCATACGTCGAGAGTTTAATAGAGGCCCGGGGAATCATAGCTTGATACTGGACATCTTCGGGATAGTATTCGGCAGTTATCTTTTGTTTCTTCACATTTTCCAACTCCTTTTCTATACTCTCTATCCTTTCTTCTACGGTATTGGCTGTCTTTTGAACTTTTTCCTCTATTTCCAGAAATCTTCCTTCAAATTTGTTTTCCACGCTGTCAATTCTTTCATTTAAAGATGTTATTTTATTATCTATTAATTCCTTCAACTCACCAAGGTTGGTTGACATATCCTTCTTCATTTCTTCCGACATCTCTTTCATTTCAGCCTGGTTTGCGGTCATTTTCTCATCTATCGCTGACATTTCCTTCTTCATTTCTTCCGACATCTCCTTCATTTCAGCCTGGTTTGGAGTCATTTTCTCATCTATCGCTGACATTTCCTTCTTCATTTCTTCCGACATTTCCTTCTTCATTTCCTCCGACATTTCCTTCATTTCAGCCTGGTTCGCAGTCATTTTCTCATCCATCGCTGACATATCCTTCTTCATTTCTTCTTTCATCTCGCCAAGGTTGGTTGACATCTCAGCCTGATTCGCAGCTAATTTCTCCAATAATTGTTTCAGTTGCTCCTCCATTGCTCTGGTGATCGGCATTCAATCCCACTTCTGACACCAAATGTTGTGAGCTCGGGGTTCGAAAGGACTGATGCCAATATATAAGAACAATCAAAAGGCTTTATTCACTACAAACAGTGCAATACGATCACAAATATCTTCTGAAAATTACAAGATATTCAGTAATTTGCAAATCCAATAAAAGCACAGCAAAATTTCACACAGAAACAATGCGTTCAATACGACGTATCAACGACAAAATCGATCCGAGAAACACAGTTCTCAATGCAAAGCCTCTCGTATGAATTCAATCGCAGTTGACAGACAACTAACTGAACTGAACTGGTGGAGGTCCCTTATATAGGCTTTAAAGATAACTGTAGAATTTTCCAGAGCCTTCAGATGCTAGAAATTACCAGAAAGTGCTTTAACTTTCGATAGAGAACCTAAGCGAGAAAGGATCCCAATGTACAGGTATAACGGGGGGGGGTTGCTCAAAAAGTCGCCAAATCCGTCGCCAACTTGGCGACATTTGGCGATATATCGCCAAATTTGGCGACAAAAATAAGTCGCCAAAACCGTCGCCAACTTGGCGATAAACCCATTCCTTGGCGATTTTTCCATAGACTTCCATTATAAAGATGAGGGTGTAAGGTTGTTTTCCTTGCAAACCATCTGAGGCCTTTAGCATTGAGTTACATGATGCTCAATAGGAAATACATTAATAATACTGCAATTTTCACAATAATAAAATAAAATAAATTTAACAAATGGAATATTTACAGGTATATATACAAAATTCATAACAATATATAGAGTGTGTGAGCTAATAGTAGGAATTTAAAGAAAGAAGTATGTTCTTTTTTTGGATGGCTATATCTAGTGAAATCTGCCACACGTAGATATTTACATTTTTGGTTCCTGATAGACGAAGACAGGTCCAAACGCACTTGAGCCTCACAGTTTGGATTATTTTTTACTGTTATTTTTCATTGTAGGAACAAGTTCTTCTGTTGTTTATCTGAGTCTTTTTTTTTTCTTTTCGCTATTGCTAGGGAAATCTGTCGCAGTAGAAGTCTATATACTTGGTTCCAGATAGACGAAAACAGATGCAAATGCATATGAGCCTCACATTTTAGATTTATGTACCTATTTATTTTTTATTGGATGAGGAAATTCGCATATTTTACAGATTTTCCAAGTTTGCCGGTGATTTTGAGTCACTCATAAAAGCAATCCAATTTCGATCTTTTTGAAGTAGTCCTATATCGTAATTTTGCATGGAATTTTATTCGTAATTCGTACAGCGATTTTTTAAAAGAAGTCCCCATTATGACGAAAATGAGGACTTTGTTTTTATATTTCGTTCAAATATTTATCACTAAAATTGTGGAGAGAAATAATAAATTAAATTTAAAGTTGTAGTAAAAAAAGAAAAGTACCTTCTTCCTTTTAAGTTGATATCCCGAAGAGACCTTTTTAACAATGTTTCTGTCATAAAATATGGAGTACAAAAAAAAATTGATAAAAAAGATATAAAAAAAGTGCATGAATATATTAAATTCGAGCAAATTAACATATACATGAGAAGTCGTAATCTGTATTCTAAAGCCAGAAAATTAAATTTATTTTGTTTTTTTTTAAATATATATATATACAGTAAAACTCCGATTATCCGAATCCCGGTTATCCGAAAACCGGCTGATCCGAAAGACCTTAAAACTCTTTTTTTTAAATATGAAAAATTTTATTTTTAAACAAGCATGCTGTTAATGAAATAAATAAACATCGCCAACTTATTTATTTGGACCATTGCGTAAATACGCGGGCATTTTATTGCATAGACACATACAACACTTAATTTTTTTACAAAATATGTTGCGATTTTTTAACGAAATTTTTTTGCGACTTTATCTTCAATGCTGCCTTATCACGCCACCTTTTAAACAACAACACATCTGAAAATGGTGCATCTTCCTGCACTTCAATATATTGAAGTACCAGTATCATGAAGATAGAAATAGATAAGGACTTCTAACGAAATAGTTTTTCAAAGAAGAAAACCGTTCCTCGAAAAATGTTTCAAATAGGTGACACCTGTGTAGGACAATTGCTCTGTACTTAGTATATACCACAGGGTGGCTAGTGGTCAGGGAAAAATACAGTAAAAAAATGACAATTACCAGTATATTCTTATAGAAAAATTCAAATTGATTATTTGATAGAATAATCAACATAAATTTTTCTATAAGAATATACTGGTGTTTAACACTTTTTTTGACTGTATTTTTCCCTGACCACTAGCCACCCTGTACCAGTTTGTCTCAGAAATCGCTCAGAATACGTATTCTTGCTTCACCTGCAAGCACGAACGCGTTAACTGACTGTGAGGAAGTGAGAAGAGTGAGTAGTGTCATCTGGTAGAATAAAATTAGGAAGCCTCCCGGTTATCCGAAAATTCCTATGGAACCTCGGTGAACCGTAAATTCTTTGGTCCCATGGGCAATATCTCATATGACTTTTTGGTGTTTTTTTTTTTAATTGGTGTGAAAAGAAGATGTATGAAGAAATATGTATTTCTCAAAAAAGCGAAAATATTAAAAATTAACAATTTTATCTTTTGTAAATTAGAGATTCATGCACGAAAATAATGTAAGCTTTTTTACAATAAATGTTTTTTTAGTAAAAAAGTTATTTTATGTATACATTTGTCATTATTTCATCTTCCATCTTCCGTGTATACAAAGCTAAATTAAAGAGATTCGGAAACCAAAACATTTTATTACTTTTATTATCAACTTTATTTTTTTTTTTGATGTTATTACGTAAATGTTAAATACAAATAATTTAATCACAAAAAATATATTAAATTTATTTTTTCAGAAAATTTAAAAAAAGTTCAATGTTGTCCCCCGATTTTAAAACGCTACTAATATTTAAATTTTTAAAATTTTCACATGATTTTTTTTTACAGCTTACAAATGATATTTCAAACAGATTAAATTATATAAGTTTTTTTTTTTTTTTTTTTTTTTTTTTTTTAACAGAAATAGCTAAAAAAAAATTAAATACCAACGAAAAAAAGGCAGAGAGAATAACTAATTTTTGTAAATATGAATTTTTTTTAAGTTATCAAAGTATTCTTTAAATCACTTATATGTGGGATGACGTTCAACAAGAAAAAGAAATCGAAAACTTTCATTCATACCTGGAAAAGCCTTAGCATTTTGAAGTTATGGAAAATCTGAAAAGACTCGAGCATTCGTAAAGATTTTATTTCCCCTTTTATTATTATTATTATTATTATTATTTATTTTTTCCTGGTATTTTTTTTGTGTGTGTGTGTGTCTTCATTAACCTTAAACAACTATAAATATTGTTAAAGAGGGTATATATTCTTATTTTACCATTAATTATAGACTTTTAACTGAGTACAAACAAAAAGTTATAATTCGAGAAATTTATACATTTTTTAAAGATTGTCTTTAAATATATATAAAATATTATTATGAATTAATATTGCTCTAAATGACACATATTATACTTATTTTTATTGGATATTTAATTTATGTCAATAACATTACTTATTCTTGATTGAAAATAAATCAATGCTAGATGGATATAAAAATAACTTTCTACATACAAATGCAGACCGACAAACTGTAAAATTATTTTCCGTTACACGAAATTTTTAGAAGCAACCTGGACCATATGATGGTTCTTCCATTTCTTCTGTAAAATGTTCCTTCTCATCACAGCTTTCTTTCTCGTGTGCTTCGAATTTATATTATTTCTTCTGAATTGATACCTATTTTTTCTCAGCTGTAATATCTTTGCCAATTTAAATACGTGACTGCTTCGGTAAATACTCAGGTATTTTTGAGCATCTGACACATTACATTGTACATCCTTATTGAATTCACAGACTGCTTAACACTTCATTTGTAAACTAAAATTTCTTTGGGCCATTTAGACCCTATGATACTATAAAAACTATCGTTGTTATTCTTAGTCCTACGAGACTACTACCTTTTTAAAATTCTGTTTTAAGGATTCTCACCAGTTTTTTTTAGAATATTTTTTGCCTCATTTAATGAAAGATTAACGCTCTAGTTTTTCTAAGTTTTTCTCAATTTTTATAAAACTACTAGGGGGCCTACCCCCGCTCAGACTTCGAGGCCTCTAAAAACATGACAGCGTGCTTTGTTTTAAAAATATTGGTAAATCTGTAATTGGGTTGCCATGCTTTTGACGTTTTAATGGGGCATTTTTCGATTATCATGGCCTCATACACAGCTGTTGCGACAACTGACGACTGTTTTAGGGATTCATAAGTAAAATCAATTACAACTTGAAAACCAGCTTGTATAGAATGGTTAGGTTTAAATTGTGGGTACCTCTCGGACTTTTATAACAACGATCTGTATTCTATTCTTCCTTTGCGTTTAAGGATGAGAAAAATTCTATCTGCTTGTGAATAACATTAAGAACCCCGGTATTGAAAAGTACAATGTACTATGTACTAAGTACTATGTACAAAAGTACTATGTTATAGACATTTTTAGTAACATGTTTTAATTTTCTCTCTATTTTAGTGCACCATTATGCATATTTTCATGTTATTTTAAATATGTAAATTATTTATTTTAATTAATATATATATACGAATTTTCTAATAATTATTTATGTTACAAAATTAATTAAATATTTTGTGTATGCATGCCTGCATTTATTCGGCATCAGTTGATGAGATATTTAAACAAATTTGCTATCCGCGATAATTTTACACCATGTTATGTCACTTGAATATTGTCCATAAGAAAATCGGGTACTTTTCCAGTATAGGATCCCTTGCTTTTAGGTTTGGCGTAATTCGAGCTTCAAAAAGGGATAGATTCGTTAATATTCATAGATTTGTTGCCAAAAGTTATGAAAACAAACCCAATGAACTTTTGGTGCTTTTCTATTATAGGGGTCTTGACGCTTTTTTAAAAAGCTTGGCGCAATTCGGGTATCAGAAAGTGAGATTTGGTGCCAAATGACATAAACAGCCATGGAAACAAATTCGACGATTTTTTTGTTTATATGCGTATTTTAATTATACGTATATTATTATTGTTTTTTCTATACCAATTACTTCTGATTATATATAAAATAGGATAAATGACATTTTACGCTAAGCAATTTGGATAAATATTGAAAAAATGCTTCTGTATGCGAAATTACAAAGTGAATAGGTTGACAGAAAGTATGTTGCCAAATTTCCTTTTCCGCCAAGGCTATTTTCTCTGTTTCGTCAAGGCCCCATATCAATATCAATAAATAATAATTACTATTAATTCCTTTCCACCCCTTTCTTTTGCGTTTACATAAATGACGTCATTTGGACGAATTTATTCAAAATATTTTCAGTTTATAAATTAAATTAAATGCTGACAGACGATTGAATCCTGATGATAGAAATGTGATTTTTTTTTCATATTTTCCTGAAAAACATAATTTAATCACAATCTTGTCTTCATTATCGATTGAAATAAAAGATAAATTCAATTTCAATTTAAACTTGACAAATAAAAAGAAATCAATAATCCCTATCGGGATCCTTTTCAATTTTTTCCCCTTTTTTGTCACAAAAAAACTGAGTAATTAGTTGCCATCATTATAGAAATGTCATTAAAATTAGAAAAAAATTAATATCTCGAAAACTAATTCCAATTTCAAAATTCTATTACCAGTTTTGATATCCGCGGATTTTTATGGATAATTGGTATTAATTTCACCATCAAGCGTTTAATATTTTATTAAAAATAGCCCTGAAACATAATCAGTCGTTTAATCAGTCGTTTCATAAAATCGTTTCATAAATTCGTTTCATAAAATCGTTTCACAAATTCGTTTCATTAGGATTTTATATATATAGGGTAGATTTCACACCAGAATTTTTATTTAAACCATTTAACTTACTCATGTATTAAAATTCTAAGAGTTTTATATTTAATTTATTTTTAAAAAGAAATTTCTGGTTCGAATCGCAATATATTCATTTGGTAACTGTGAAAATGACCACTCATGGACGTTCTAGTGTTAAATAAGGCGAAAATAAGGCGAATTATATCATTTTAAAGAAGTGGTGTAAATCAAAGCGAAATGCTTTTTTTTTAAGTAGCCCACAGACAAAACCGAGTCTTACATTCAATGCATCTTTCCAAGTGTTCGATTGTTGTCAACCTTTGATACACAGGTAAAATCTTTGGAATAGATCGCGCATTTACAGATGTACTGATATTTAATTTATGTATAAATATTTCCTTCAGTTTTACTTAGAACTAACACAGAAATATTTCTTACTACAACAATATGTTTTATTATTAGTAAAGCTTTATCAGAATGATTAAAATTTCCCAATTTATCATTTATAATAATAATAATAATAATAATAATAATAATAATACCTATCACAATTAGATACAAAATTAAATGTATTTCTGTCTTGAAAAATATAGTTTTTATCTCAAAAAATAGAAATTTGATACATAAAAGCAATAAGACGCTAGTCTCCAATGCAAATAAGCTGCGTCCTCAGTTACAAATACCAGCAAACTGAAAGCACTCCTAATTCTTCTTCTACTTTGTGTATTTTTAAAACATTCAGTCAGTCAAAAGGGTAATTGCAGCATTAAATTAACTGAGAGACTTGTGTAAATAAAGAGGTGGACGTGGCTATTAATGGACAATATGATAACAGATGTTTGGTAAATTAGACATAACTGCAGTTCTAAATGCAGTATCAGTTTGAAATTTTGCTATTATGTAGACAAAAGTATGTGTACTGCGATAAAACAAAAAAAAATTAAAATCGATATTTCCATATTTTTAGGGGTTAATCTCCCCTTACATACTAACTGTTTTCATAAGAGCTGTTTATTGAACAGCCCTTCATCTTGATAAGTTTAGATACCTTGTTTCCAGCGAAAGATGGTTTTTTAAAGAAATTGCCATAGAACTCCACGTGGAAAATATTTCTAGTATTAAAAGAATATATTTTTTTAAGTTTTATAAAAAAATGTTTTTTTTTTTCACAATATCAAGCTAGTAGAGAATAAGTCCTTTAAAAATATTTAATGCTACATTACTTTCTTAATAATATACCAACCAGTAAATCAATTTGTGTAAGGGAGGCTTTTTCAATAGTTTTTTTTTAAATTAAATATCACAAAATGAGGAAAAAGTAGCAAAGATGCTTGCATAGATTTTATAATTTTAGTTGATATATTTAAAAATGTCTGCTTGACGGCTTATGGGCGGGAGCGCTTCGAAAATAGAGGGATATATACTTTACATATTTATTCATGTAATTTGTAAAATGTTTAATGCAGGTAATCTCGTTTTATTTTTGTGGCAAAAGATGTATCCCCAAACCCCGTGATAGAATGCTTGGTAAAATTAAAACTGCTTCTTTTTTTTTTCTATTTAAATAAGCCGTATTAGAAAGACATAAGAGATTATCTGTTATAAAACAAAAGTAAATAATATAATATTTATTTATCCATCTTAGTACCACGGCATTTACAACCGTTGCTAGTTTCTCACGTTTCAAACGAGAAATAGTATTCAATAAAATGTAGTTCTAGGAAACAGTGTGATCAGCGTTCAGGGATTTCCGAGTTGACATCAACTTTACGCCCAGTTATTAAATGAGCCATTGGAGGATGAGGGGGAGTCTAACTGCCGTTAAAAAACTACATTAAATTATAAATGAATTAAAAAAATTAATATTAATTAAAAAAAGTGGTACAGCGTATAACTTTTAAAGAATTAATATAAATAATTAAGATTAATACAAAAATTTATTTAACACGTTGACGGACACTTGCGGCTATAGCCGCCAAAGCGAAGTTCACAATGTGGCATGACGGCTACAGCCACCCAAAACGAAACGGTCGTTTTTAGACACTACGGCTATAGCAGCATAAATGTGCATTTACCGGCGTACAAGTAGAAGCCCAGTGTCATGTTTTGGAAACAATTTTTTTGGTTGAAGTTCGTTTTCCACCTCTTATACGAGTTGCAGCTTCAGTATGGACGTGCAGGGTGGCTAGTGGTCAGGGAAAAATACAGTAAAAAAATTGTACTTACCAGTATATTCTTATAAAAAAATTCAAATTGATTATTTGATCGAATAATCAACATAAATTTTTTCTATAGGTATATACTGGTGTTTCTCCCTGACCTCTAGCCACCCTGACGTGGTTGTGAAGGGAGTAATGCAACCTAATTAAAGGTGCTGAATTAACGAAAATTAAGTTTATTTAACAGAATGAGTAAAACTATACTTCTAATATTCTAAAAATTACAAAAACATATAGTGTCAATTTTCGAACTTCACTTGTTCCTACTGTCTGTCAATGTGTTAAATTTAAATTATAATAACAATTTCAAAAGTTAAATTACAAAAAAAGAGTTGAAGAGAAAAAAAAATGTAAAGTTATATTTAAAGCAGCTTTAAAGGCAGTCTAAGCTAAAGGAAGTGGCAAAAGCAAAAGCGTCAGGATAAATTAAATAAAAGCAATTTATAGAGCAATATTATTATTAATCACTGCATTGCGGAACAGGTGCCGAACAGTTGGTCATTTATTTTATTTTAGTTGTTAAGTTAAATTTATACATTTTTCTAGTTTGAAACTCGAAAATAAAAAATTGAATGCGTCATTATCATTAATTAGTGGATTAAAATAAATTATAATCTCTACTGACTTAGGAGAGAATGAATGAAATATCTCATGATTTTTAAGGTAAAAGGGAAAGAAAAGAATATGAGAATCTATGTTTTGGTTTGACATAATTAAACAGATTTGAAATAGACATTTTTACGAAGATATTTTCTTCTTTTTTATTTATAATTTACAAATATAGTTTTAAAATGAATTATCATTCTAATATGGTACTGTTGCTCATTCTGATGTTTTCTAATTTAACCGATTTTCATGTTTCAGATCTCATAATATCATTCGCTGGAATTTACTTTTTAATTTTAAATTGCTAACTTTTCCCTCTGGATATGATGAATATCTGTTAAATGGTAAATAATACATGTGCTGCCTAATATCTAATTAAATGTAAAATTCCCAATTATTTTATTTAAAAAAAATATAAATTACAATTTTTCTTTCAATAAATTGCAGTTGTATTTTCTATTATTAACTGAAATAATACAAAATAACTACATCTAGAAACCAATTTTTATTCATTTAAATTTCATAATCTGAAAGGCGAGGGAAAAAAATAAATCATACACTTTACTGTCACGAATATTTATCGGTAAAATCGTGGAAAGAAATAATAAATTAAATTTAAAGCTGCATTGAAAAAAATTACCTTCTTCCTTTTAAGTTGATATCCCGAAGAGACATTTTGACAATGTTTCTGTCATAAAATATGGAGTTAAAAAAAAGACAACTTTTGTTAAAAAATATACAATAAAAAGTACATGGAAATGTTAAATTCAAACAAATTAACACAAATGAAAAGTCTCAGGTGTATTCTAAAGCGAGAAAGTTAAATATACAGGGTGATCAGAAAATGAGTATACATTTGAAAAATTAATAATTCACGGAATAATGTAGGTAGAGAGGTAAAAATTGACACACATGCTTAAAATGACATGGGGTTTTATTGTATCCACAAAAAAGTTCATAAAATGGCAGACAGATGACGCTTCGTGTGATAATAAAAGCAATAATTAGCATAACAAATTATGACAAAACAAAGACGATGTTCTTCAGAACGAATGCTCAACATGTCCACCGTCATCCCGCAACAATAACTGTAGCCGAGGGACAATGTTGTGCACAGCACTGTGCAGCATATCTGTAGTTAAGGTGAGAAATTGGCGTTGGATGTTGTCTTTTAGCATGCCTATTGATGTCGGTCGATCGCGGCAGCTTCCCCATTTTGATAGTAGAGCTTCACTAACATTGCCTTTTCTGGTATCGTCAACATGCTGCGATTGCTGGTGCATCTGATTCTCTCTCTCATTACAGCCCCTTTTATACATGATTCTCAGGCAGAGTCACTGACGTTTTGCTGTTCAGTGTCATCTGTAGGCCTTTTTTTTAAACCTTTTTTTGTGTGGTTACAATAAAACCGCATGTCATTCCAAGCATGTGTGTCAATTTTTACCTCTGTACCTACATTATTCCGTGAATTATTAATTTTTCAAATGTATACTCATTTTCTAATCACCCTGTACTTTGTTTTTAAAAATATATCTGTATTAATAAAAGAAAGAATTATGTTCTTTCTTTTTTTTGGATGGCTATGTCTAGTGAAATCTGCCACACGTAGAGATCTACATTTTTGGTTCCTGATAGACGAAGACAGGTCCAAACGTACTTGAGCCTCACAATTTGGATTATTTTTTACTGTCATTTTTCATTGTAGGGATAAGTTCGTCTATTGTTTGTCTGAGTCTATTTTTTTCTTTTCGCTATTGCTAGGGAAAGCTGTCGCAGTAGAAGTCTATATACTTGGTTCCAGATAGACGAAAACATGTGCAAATGCATTTGAGCCTCACATTTTAGATTTATGTACATATTTATTTTTTATTGGATGAACAAATTCGCATATTTTACCGATTTTCCAAGTTCGCCGGTGATTTTAAGCCACTCATAAAAACAATACAATTTTGATTTTTATCAAGTAGTCAGTCCTATATCAAAAATTTTGCCCGGAATTTTATTCGTAATTTGTACAGTAACTTTTTAAGTACCCATTTTGCCGAAAATGAGGACAATGTTTTTATATTTCATTCTAATATTTATCACTAAAATTGTGGTGAAAAATAATAAATTAAATTTAAAGCTGTAGTGAAGAAAATAAAAGTACCTTCTTCCTTTTAAGTCGGTATCCCGAAGAGACATTTTGACAATGTTTCTGTTATAAAATATGGCGAACAAAATAAAGGAAACTTTTGATTTAAAATCTACAATAAAAAGTGCATGGAAATGTTAAATTCAAGCAAATTAACAGCACAAATGTAAAGTCTCAAGTGTATTCTAAAGCGAGAAAGTTAAATTTACTTCGTTTTTAATATAAGAAAGATGTTGACTGTGTCTAGTTTTTTCTTTTGATTATTGCTGGGGGTAACTGTAGCAGAATAGGTCTACATATTTGATTCCGGATAGACGAAAACAAGACTCGATGCTCTCGAACCTTACAGCTTAGAGATATTTATTTATTTATTGTTATTTTTTAATTGAGGAACAAATTTGCATATTTTACTGATTTCCCAAGTTCGCCGGTGATTTTGAGCCACTCATAAAAGCAATCCAATTTCGATCTTTATGAAGTGGTTCTATATCGTAAATTTTGCACGGATTTTATTCGTAATTCGTACAGCGATTATTTAAAAGAAGTCCCCATTTTGCCGAAAATAAGGACTTTGTTTTTATATTTTGTTCGAATATTTATCACCAAAATTGTGGAGAGAAATAATAAATTAAATTTAAATTCAAGTTGATGATGATTTCAAGAGACATTTTGGCAATGTTAATGTCATAAAATATGGAGTACAAAAAAAGAAAAAAAAATCTCGAGTGTGTTCTTTCAGCGAGAAAATTAAATATACTTTGTTTTTAAAAATATATCTGTATTAATAAACGAAAAATGTTTGTCTGAGTCTATTTTTTTTTCTTTTAGTTATTGCTAGGGAAATCTGTCGCAAAAGATGTCTACATACTTTTTTCCGGAGAGACGAAAACAGGTCCAAATCCATTTGAGCCTCACATTTTAGATTTATGTATGTATTTATTTTGTTATTTTTTATTGGATGAACAAATTCGCATATTTTACCGATTTTCCAAGTTCGCCGATGATTTTAAGCCACTGATAAAAACAATCCAATTTCGATCTTTATCAAGTAATCCTATATTGTAAATTTTGCCCGGAATTTTATTCGTAATTCATACAGCGATTTTTTTAGTCTCCATTTTGCCGAAAATGAGAACAATGTTTTTATATTTAGTTCGAATATTTATCACTAAAACAGTGGAGAGAAATAATAAATTAATTTTAAAGCTGTAGTGAAAAAAAGAAAAGAAAAGTACCTTCTTCCTTTTAAGTTGATGTCCCGAAGAGACATTTTGGCAATGTTTCTGTCATAAAATATCGAGTACAAAAAAAGAAAACTTTTGATAAAAAAAGATATAATAAAATATGCATGGAAATATTAAATTTGAGCAAATTAACAATACAAATTAAAAATCTCATGTGTATTCTAAAGCGAGAAATTTAAATTTACTTTGTCTTTAAAAATATATCTATATTAATAAAAGAAAGATGTTGACTGTGTCTATTTTTTTTTCTTTTGACTATTGCTATGGAAAACTGTAGCAGTACAGGTCTACGTATTTGTTTCCGGATAGACGAAAACAGGTGCAAATGCACTTGAGCCTTACATTTTATATTTATTTATTTATTTATTTATTTATTGTTATTTTTTATTGGATGAGCAAATTCTCATATTTTACTTTTTTTCCAAGTTCGTCGGTCATTTTAAGACACTCATAAAATCAATCCAATTTCGATCTTTATCAAATAGTTTTGTATAGTAAATTTTGCCCCGATGTTTATTCTGGATTCATAAAGCGATTTTTTAGGAAAAGTCCCCAATTTGCCAAAAATAAGGACATTATTTTTATATTTCGTTCGATTATTTATCACTAAAATTGTGGAGGGAAATAATAAATTAAATTTAAAGCTGCATAGAATAAAAAAAGGACCCTCTTCCTTTTAAGTTAGCCTGAAGTGACATTTTGACGATGTTTCTGTCATAAAATATGGAGTACAAAAAAGAAAACTTTTGATTAAAAATATATAATAAAATGTGCATGAATACATTAACATCGAGCAAATTAACACTACAAATGAAAAGTCTCAAGTGTATTCTAAAGCGAGAAAGTTAAATTTACTTTGTTTTTAAAAATAAGTAAGATGTTGACTGTCATAATGAACAGAGGAAAGTATATTCAACTAGGTAAATTATATTCAATGGTTGGAGTATCATAGTTGAGATTTTTTTCCAACAGAGCGAAAATATGCCGGGACCAGGACTCGAACCTGGGTACATGGTATACAAGAGTTTCCGTGCTATTTCAAGATTCATCATGTAAATGCTATAGTTATAGCTCGAATGAACGAAATTAGCGCTGTAGTTAGCAGCCTTGTCCAACATATAAGAGTGAAATATTCCAGGATATCGCCGTGATAGCTGAGTAGGCAGAGCGTTTGTACGGCAAACCAACGTACCCAGGTTCGAGTCTTGGTCCCGGCATATTTCCGTTCTGTTGGAAAACATCTCAACTATGATACTCCAACCATTGAATATAGATGTTGACTGTGTCTAATTTTTTCTTTTGACTATTGCTAGGGAAAACTGTAGATGTAGAGGTCTACATATTTGCTTTCGGATAGACGAAAACAAGACCCAATGCACTTGAATCTCACATTTTAGATAGATTTATTTATTTATTTACTTATTTATTTATTGTTATTTTTCTATTGGATGAATAAATTCGCATATTTTACCGATTTTTCAAGTTCGCCGGTGATTTTGAGACACTCATAAAAGCAATCCAATTTCGAAATTTATCCAATAGTTCTATATAGTATTTTTTTACTGTAAGTTTATAACGGGATTCGTAAAGCGACTCTTTAGAAAAAGTCCCCATTTTGCCGAAAATAAGGACATTGTTTTTATCTTTCGTTCAAATATTTATCACAAAAAATGTGAAGAGAAATAATAAAATAAATTTAAAACTCCATTGAAAAAAAAAAAAAAAAAAAAAGGCTTTCTTCATTTTAAGTTGATATACCGAAGTGACATTTTGACAATGTTTCTATCGTAAAGTATGGAGTACAAAACAGAAAACTTTTGATAAAAAATATATAATCAAATGTGCATGAATATATTAAATTCGGGCAAAATACCATACAAATGAGAAGTCTCAGGTATATTCTAAAGCCAGAAAGTTAAATTTACTTTATTTTAAAAAATATATGTATATTAATAAAATAAATATATTTTTTTTCTTTTGCCTATGTCTAGTGAAATCTGCCGCACGTAGAGATCTACATATTTGGTTCCGGATCAGGGCCGTAGCGAAAGAAAATTTTTGGGGGGGCAAAAGGCAAGATTGGCCGACTCAAAAATGTGTCAAATCCGACTAGTGTAAAATAGTCAATTTGTCGCATTATTTCTTAATTAATATATTTTACAATTAATTTTAACTGATTAATTATAATTGATAGTTAAAAATAAAATATATGATTTTCTATTACTAAAATGTTTCTTTGATATAAATCAGTAATTATTTAAAAGATTTACCAAGAACTTTACTGAAAAAAAAAGAATATGTATTGATAAGAAAAAATCCTACAAGTTATATTTGTGAAAAACATATTTGTTTAGAATGATAGAATGAAGTGACAGTTTAGTAAATAGAACGCAGTGATTTTCAAAATAAAAGCAAATAAAAATGTGATCTCTTAGTTCTAAAAATTATGATAATGTAATGAATGGGAAGTACTTTCAATATTTTATTAGCATGCGATAGAAAATAACTTGAACTTTATATTCCAATTAGAGATAATATCGTATGGAATTAACAACATACACTTTCAGTAATTCTAATTGTAAAACTAAAAAATGCATACTATAGGGGTACTGAAAATATTATGAGGAGCCTCAAAATTTAATTGCGCCTGGAGCCTCTTGAGTGCTTAATCCACCACTGATTGTGTTTTATAGGAATGTCAAGGGACCGACAGAAACATTTGAATTATCCACGATTTCGAATTATTCAAGTTTGACTGTACTATTTTTACATGAATTACATATCATGCTGAATAAAGCAAACCATTCATACCTTTTTTATCACCATTCCCTGTCGAGTGGTTTCCACTATCCAGCCATGTTGATAACTTCTTCGAACTTTTTGCAGCCTCCAAGTTTCTTCTCTTTAGAGTCTGTCTTTTTTTATTTCCACTTGGCTGGTGCCGAATTCGTTTCATAATATAAACTATTATCTCAACACAAGCAAAGTAAGATTAACCCCTTGGGGACGAGCGACACGTATACGTGACACATAAGATGCTCAGAGTCCTCGATTATTCCCACCAGTTAATTTTTATTGTAAGCTTTGCCTTATTTAATGACAGCATTTCTGCGATTCAATTAGGCGAAAATTTCTGTTTTGAAAAACCGGTGGTAAAAGATTAAAAATTCCGTAAAAGACGCTCGTCACGAAGGGGTTAAGTAATAAACTATCGTACTATCACTACTATGCGACTCCCAACTGCTCTGACAGTCCGATATTGATGAGCAGTTAGTAAACGAATGACTCATCATGAATAGCACTAGCTCACTGCACGTCCTAGCCTGCACTTGACTCATCACTCGGCAGGTATCTGGCGCGACATGACATATTCGACTCGACATTCTGCTGTCTGCTCTAGAGATGCTTTTGCATGCGAAGCGTATGGAGTATTAGAACGGACACGCAAAAACATTTACTCCACTTTGATGGATTTTTTTATTATTAACTTTTAGCTAGGTGTTGGGTATTTTATAGGAAGTTAGATTAGATATTAAAATACAATAATTTTTTAACCAACAGTTTGTGGTCCCGGGGCAGTGCCCCGGCGGTAGTTACGGACCTGAAATGCTGAACTATTTATATTGTTTTAAGTGCAAACGTGTTAATGTTCCGCAATCGCTTCAAGTTTTTTTTTCTTTTACCATAAAACTACTTTTAATAATTTAATTTTTCCTGAAATCCTCTACTTTCTGAATTCTGTATTAAAAAAATAATTCCTCTTACGTATGATTTAGTTTTTAAAAAAAGTAATCGCTAACATGTACCGTAATTTCCGGCGTATAATCCGCAGATCAAACAATTATGTTTAGACCCAGAAATTTTATTTAATAATTGAAGTAAAATATTTACAGTGATCTTAATATGTTCCATTATATAAAATAAAATTTCTGGGTCGAAACATAATTGTTTGATCCGCGGATTATACGCCGGAAATTACGGTAATCAGGGTATACAATAAATATTTAGTAATTAATAAAGGCTCCAATTCTAATTTTTATAATAACAAGTGAAAAATCAGTGAAAACTATGTAATTATGTTATGTTGGCACAAGCATATAAATTTAATTTTAGTTTTATAAAAAAAAAAGAAGTTTTTTAGGTATTAAATGTTAAATGCACGTTAATTTTTAAAATTTATTCATTTTCTTTTTTTAAATAGTTTTAAAAATTCTTCGTTTTAGGTAGATTTCGTAAGAAATACTACCTATTACATTCTCACCTAAGTTGGAAATTTTGAAAAATTTTTGCAGATCTACGCCGATCATGACTCCCAGAACCCAAAACCACCCCCAGTTCAAAACTTTATCTATCTATCTATCTATCTATCTATCTATCTATCTATCTATGTCACTTTTTTCTGACCACGATAACTGGAAAAATTCTGCATTAATCTTTTACAAACTGATACATAAAATCAAGGGGCATAAAATCTCGGTCAAGTTCGTTAATGGGCAAAATCGAACCAAGGGGGGGGAGGGTGGTGGGGGGGGCTTTTTGTGAAAACAGAAAAAAAACATAATTTCTTAATTATGATACGTATCGAATCCGTTTGACGTTATTATTACTTCTAGGACAAGGGCCGAAAATTTATGTATGACAGATTTTTGATATAATTAAAAATTGCCTTAAGCGGGGGAAGGGGGGGGGGGGTTTAGAAGAAAAAAATTCATAACTTCATCAATTCCCAAGATTTCAAATTCGCTTAAATTTATTATAAATCCTCTTAATATTATCTAAAACTTTTATATTGACAAGTTTTTTATAGGACCAACCGTTATAGCAAAAAAAATTAAAAACAAAAAAAACCCTGCCGGCTCCGCCTGCAAACAAGTTATTTTTCGAAGTAAGCGGTTCCAACTCCCGCATCTGTTCGAAACTGATACATAAAATCAAGAGGCATAAAATCTTGGTCAAGTTCGTTAATGGGCAAAATCGAACCAGGGGGGATGGGGGGGCCTTTTTGTGAAAACAGAAAAAACCCCATAATTTCTTAATTATGATACGTATCGAATCCGTTTGAAGTTATTATTACTTCTAGGAGAAGGGCCGAAAATTTATGTATGACAGATTTTTGATATAATTAAAAATTGCCTTAAGAGGGGGGGAGGGGGGTTTTAGAAGAAAAAAATTCGTAACTTCGTCAATTCCCATGATTTCAAATCCGCTTAAATTTATTATAAATCCTCTTAATATTATCTAAAACTTTTATATTGACAAGTTTTTTATAGGACCAACCGTTATACCAAAAAAAATTAAAAACAAAACAATCCCTGCCGGATCCGCCTGCAAACAAGTTAGGTTTCGAAGTAGGCGGTTCAAACTGCAGCATCATCGTAAAAAAGGTCATTTCTTCCGCAATTCCCGACAAACAGGCGCCCCACGGTCTGCGTCTTCGAAATCTACCTGTGCCTGTAGGCTGAGCCGTCAGGGATTTTTTATTTTCCAAACGTTCCTAAAACAGTTCCAAAGGGCGTAAGCATCATATCGTTGCTAGAACCTACTATGTATCAAGTATAAAATTTCTTGAATTTTCTTAAGCGACTTTCGCATTCGGTCGACCTAGTTTATATTGTGATAGTTTTGATCTATGTTAGTTGCAAGTGTTACTATAGGACAAATTTCTGATATTTTCAAATCAATAGATCAGATTCATTTTCCCCCCCTATTGGCCTATGTATCAACGGCCGACTTAGCTTTTCCATGTGTGGGTAAGGTGTAGTTTATGTCCAACATTTCCGTCTCTGCAGACAAGTTTTACACATGATGATAATTTTTTTTCAGTGGGTAGGCCGACTAGCTATTTATGTGATTCGAAAATGTGACAGAGCACGCGACTTTCATACCGGCTGACCAGATAGATCCATTACTTTTTTTACTCATAACCTATCTATTGACAGACCGACTAGCTTTTGCCATATGATTGTAAGGGTGTAGTGAAATGCATTCTGAAGACTTAAAGTCCTGCCAACCAGAATTTTTCTGAATTGTTTTCTTTAATCGGCCTACTGACATACTACAGAGACACTAATTAAATCTGCTGATAAGCCGACTGCATCCTTTTACCAAACATTGGGGGGGCAGCTGCCCCCCCTGCCCCCCCGCTCGCTACGCCCCTGTTCCGGATAGACGAAGACAAGTCCAAACGTACTCGAGTCTCACAATTTGGATTTTTTCTTTTTTTATTGTTATTTTTCATTGTATGGACAAGTTCGTCTATTGCATCGATTTTCCAAGTTCACCCGTAATTTTAAGCCACTCATAAAGGCAATCCAATTTTGATCTTTATCAAGTAGTCCTATATAGTAATTTTTTTCCCGGAAATTTATTCTGAATTCGTACAGCGATGTTTTAGAAAAAAATGCACATTTTCCCGAAAATGAAGACATTGTTTTTATTCAGCTGGTTTCTTACCGATGCCTTAGCCATCAAATGTTATATGTTACGTCCTCGTATGAAGAAAATTCTCGGTAATCAGTTAAAAATAACAAAAAAATAATAATAATTTGAATTTATACGAATTTTGTTCCTTTCTTGGTTTGTTTAGGAAATTCATGTCATAACTTGTACATGAGGTTTGTTAAAATATTCTGTTAGTGTTTCATAACCTATTCTTGATGCATGGTTTTTCTTTCTTTTCTTTATTGCATTTGAGAGGTATTTATTGCATTTATTTAAAAATTCGAAATTATTTTTTTTGTTAAGTGCATGAATTATAATTTATGTTTATTGATTTATTTGCATTTATTGTTCTCAGAATTTCTGTCTATGAAATTGATATGAAATTCATATACACTACGGAGGTTTATTACAAGATGTTCGCTGTAGAATATGATGTGCATAGCATTAATCTTTCAGTTACAGAGTCCCTCAAAACATTTCGGTTACAGTACGGTCTATTAGAGATAATTGCTTGAAGTGCGTTTTCCGTTATGGTATGTGTTGTAAAGTTAATTTAATTTTTTATCATTCGTGGTGAGTATCAATTCTGTAGATCATATACCGGTCTACGTAAAGTAAAAGTATTCTGAAAGCGTTGGAAAATGTTTCATAATTCATGCTTGACACATGATTTTTCTTTCTTTCTTTTTTTTAAATTGAATGTTGCTAAAATGGCCGATGATGAAAATTGTGCTATTTAACAAATTCATAACTGTTAAAATTTTGAAATTATTATTTTTGTTACATACATGAATTATAATTTATTTTTCAGTTAAAAGTTTAATCTTAATTGCATTAACTTTAATTGTGATGAAATGTTTAAGAATTAACTGATAGAATATATTTTTTTAATATTTAAAGACATATTTTTATTTATTTAAATTTCATTATCTAAAATGCGAGAAAAAAGGTATTAAATTGTACACATTACTGTCACAATTATTGATCACAAAACCCGGTAAAAGAAAGAACAGAGTGAATTAAAAGTCGCTTATTAAAAAGAATACCATCTTCTTGATGCCCCAGAGAGACATCTTGACGACGATTCTGTCATAATAATATATGGAGTAATAAAACACAAAGCATTTGCTAAAAATATTATAATAAAAAATACATGAAAATAGCTATAAACTAAATATTTAAGAAATTAACAATAACAACAGTAACAACAAAATTCTCGAGTGTATGCTGAAGCGAGAAAGTAAACTTTACTCTGTCTTCCAAAATATATTTTTGAATAAAATAAATAAAAATCTCACTTAATTTGAGCAATACAAATAAAATAAAATAAAATGTTTATTTTTCAGAAAGCATACCTTTGTTCAGGAAACATATTTTTATATCCTAATCGAGTTATTAATATTTTCAGTTTGAGTGATATCTCATTTCTCTGACATTGTTGCTTGTTCTTGTGTGATTTTTAATTTCACAGATGTTTTTCTATTTATTCTTTATATCAAAGAGTAATAAAATGTGTTGTAAAATTTTGATTTTCTGTCTTTTTTTATGGCCAGTGATGAAAATTTTGCTATTTACAAATTAATAACAATTAAAAATTCTAAATTATTATTTTTGTTACGTGCATGAATTAATTTATATTTCAGTTAAAAGTTTAATTCTGCTGCATTAACTTTAATTGGAATGAAATATTTTAATAATTAACTGATATAGAATTTCTTTTTTACATTTAAATACATATTTTTATTTGTTTAAATTTCATAATCTGAAAGGCGAGAAAAAGCATAAAATTATACACTTTAATGCACATTTATTGATGATAAAACACTGTAAAAGAAATAATAGATTAAATTAATAATTGCTCATCAAAAAAGAGTCCCATCTTCCTAAAGTCCCAAAGAGAGAATCTTGACAACGTTTCTTTCATAATATATGGGGTAAAAAAGAAAAAGCATCAGATTAAAAAAATAAAAAATATAAATCAAAAGCATTATAATCAAAATCATTAACAAATTAATAACAAAGGCAACAACAAAAGTCTCCAGTGTATTTTCAAGCTAAAATGTAAATTTTACTCTGTTTTCTAATATATATATATATTTATTCGAATGTAGTTATTCTAAAAATGGCGATAGCTTTTTTAATTTATTCTTTAAATAGAACATCTTTATTTTAATCCATTATTAAAATTCATTAGTATTATTCCCGTGTGGTTAAATTGCTATAACTTCTTTATTTAAATGCTAAAATATCGTATCTCTTAAAATATTCCGCTCAAAAAACCTTATTTCATAAAGTTATCCTATTATTAAATATCAAATGTCTATTAAAATATTTCCGAAAAACTTTAATTCTTTCTTTTTTTTTTTTCCCTTTTATAAAGATTCATTTTCTTTTCTTATTATTATTTTTATTACGTATTAAATTCGAAGTTTAGCTACAGCCTCAAAAACAGATAAGCTCGTTTGTTGATATGACAGGCATCTGGTACGAGATTATGGAATATTCGGGAAGGGCGTAGAAAATTTTTGCATTTTACAACAAAATAAATCCGCCGGAAATATTGATAAAGTTCCAAAAGAGACCTTTTGATTCGATAGAAGTGGGTCACGTGACGTATTCTGTATTATTACGCAAGCTAGTTTAAAAACACGATCATCCTGATTCGGGGAGGGATTTTTTGACGCTGGTGTTTGCTAAAAGAATCGGGACGGATTCTAGAAAATAATGGAACGTTGTATTTTTTTTTCGTTTAGCGTTGGCTAATGAGCATTTTCCCTGAAGAGATGTCTTAAACTGGAAATAAAAGGTTCTTCGACAAAAATATGGACTGACATTTCTTGTTGTTGATGATACCACCCGGCCGCCTGATGCGAACTAAAAGGGAAACCAATAACATCGCTAACCCTATTTATCACGAGCACGACTGCCTTCTTCCCGGATTTGAACTTGGAAACACGACATTAATATAATAAGTCGAACAGGATGTTGATCAACAGAAAGTTTGTGTAGTTAAACGTGAAATTTGCCGATTAGAAGAATATGTTACGAGGACGTCTACGCCATTACAGCACGTTTACGTCTGGTGTTTTGTTATTTTGTACTTTTATAATAAATTAAAAATGGTCAAGCCTAAAAGAGAAAAGAAGAGGAAAAGTTGGCCTAAGTGAAGTTGTTGCTAGAGAATATACTATTCATCTTCATAAGCGTCTTCATGGTGTTGGTTTTAAAGGATTGCGAAAAAGCAGAACTTTTGTGTTATCAAGAAAATTAAAGATTTTTAGATGTGTGAAACTCTTAGATGTGTCACGATTTTTAGATGTGTGATCCTGTGAAATATGCTCAAGAGTAACTGTAAGTTGGTATTTTTATTTATTGGTATCTTTATATGTTGATATTTATTAGTTTATGTTATATTTAAAATGTTTTATTTATTTAATAGTCTACCTTGAAATTTAAAGGTTTTATATACTATGTTATACTGATTAAATTTTTGTTTTTAAAATTTATTTCTGTTGCAAATATTTAAGTGTTGTTAAGGTTAATTAATTTATTTGATGATTTCGTGTGATACGTCATTGTAATATATAGACAGCGGTATAATTTATATTTTCATGTTTTAAGAACAGATATTCTTAAAAAAAAAAAAAAAAAATCTATTATTTTTAAAATGTTACTGAGATCGTAAATTACATATTTATTTACTATTTTATCTATTTCGTTATTTGTATGGTATATAGTGTTATAAGTTTAAAATTTAATGTTTTTAAGATCCGGATATTTAAAAGAAGATCGAATTAACTCTTTTGTTAGATTAAATATTATGGCAGAACCAAAATTTATAGCATTTGATCCAGATTTAGGAGTTGAGATACAAGCGTGGTTAAAATACTTTGATGATGCTTGTGAAAAAGAAAAGAAGGATGATGATTGGAAGTTTAAAAATATTTCTCAAAATTTAAAGGGAGAAGCTCTTAAGATTTACATTAATGATTGCCTTAATTGCACTAAATACGAACAGATAGCTGATATCTTAACTGAGAATTTTATTAGGGTAAATATCCCGAAATTTTCTGAATTTTCTGCTTTGAAATTGGATAGTTTAAGTAACTTAGAAACTTATTTTAGAAAGAAAATTGAAATTGGTAGGAAATTGCATTTATGTGAAACTATATTACTACAAGGATTAACCGATGGTTTAAAACCAGAATATCAAAATTATCTAATTGTTAACCCTCCTGAGAGTACAACAGAATGGTATAGAATTGTTAAGCAATTTGTGGAAGTTTCCACCCCTGCTGTTACAAGTCCATCATTACCAAGTAAACCTAATGCAACTAATTTTGACATTCCTCGATATAGTGTGCAGCCTAATAGACCAAATTTTCAACAAATTAATACTCCTAGGCATTGGATTCAGTCAAATCGGCCCAATAATCAATTTAATTCTCCTCGAAACTGGGTTCCTCGACCAAACTATAATTTTCAAAGACCTAGAAATTTTCAAAACAGAGTACAAAACAATTATTTTCAGAACCAGTACCCATCTAGGCCATGTAGAATTTGTGTAAACAAGGGTGTAATGAATGCTTTTCACTGGGAAAAAGAGTGTATTTTTAATAACAACTCAACACCCTCTGATACTCTTCCAATTGGTACTCCTAATATTTGACAATTAATTGTGTATGGATATACGAATAATTATAATTTACCATGTGTCGTCGATACCGGTTCAGCTATCGCAATTTTACCATTAAAGTTTGTTAAAAAATTGAATGCTAAAATTGAAATTGTTCCTCCAGTTACTATTGGTCAGGCAAAGGGATTTTTACAAATTAATCAAAAGTGTAGTATTCTTCTTAAAGTGGGTAAAATCCAAAAATATGTTAACTTTTTAGTATGTGATACAGATTTGGATTACTGCATCTTGGGGTTAAAAGAATGTTCAAAATTTAATTTTAATATAAATTGTAAGAATTGTACAGTAAAACAGGGAAGGAAGATTATAAATAGGAGTATATCCATACATGATGAGAGATCACTTCATTTTAATACTGTAACTGTAAAAAAACTACAACAAGGTAAGGATAACTTGATAACTTCTGATTGTGACAATTTGAATTTATTTAATGATGGTAACTTGATAACAACTTATAAGGAAGATACTATTTCATGTAAAGATGAGTTATTAACAAATGGTGATAGTAATGAGAGTTTAAATGGATATAATGATGACAAAGTATCACCATATACTAATGAAAATTTTGTGAATACTCAGGACTTTTTTGCAGCTAATTACAATGATTGTAACGTGCAGCCTGATTACAGAAGTTCAATGACTCCTCAAAATTTTCGCGATATTAATGATTATAATTCAGATTTAATTGGGGAAATAAATTTAATTGAAAATGGGGATTTAAGGGAAATAGTTCAAAATTATAGGGATATTTTTGCAAAACATAAATATGATGTGGGTAAGATAAATATTGAACCACAACGTGTTTTACTAAAATCTGACCTACCTATATCTTTGAGGCCCTACAGAACTTCCCCCTTAGAGGAAAAAGAAATAAAAAATCAAATTCAATCTTTGTTAGCGGCTGGTCTCATAAAAGAAAGCAATAGTCCTTATTCTGCCCCCGTCACCTTGGCTATGAAAAGAGAGGAAGGTAAAAAGACCCGACTATGTATAGATTATAGGAAATTAAATGCAATAGTTAAAAACGATGCAGAACCTTTACCTCTTATCGATGAAATTTTAGATAAATTGAGTAGTGCCCAGTATTTTTCCACTTTGGACTTAGCCTCTGGCTACTGGCACATACCAATACATCCATCCGATACAGAAAAATTAGCTTTTGCCACCAATTTTGGCCTCTTCGAATGGCTGGTGCTCCCCTTTGGTATAAAGACAGGGCCCCCGATATTTAATAGAACCATTAGAAGAATCCTCAATAAGTATAAAATTGATTTTGCTTGCCATTATTTCGACGATATCATAATTTTCTCCTCCTCTCTAGAAGAACATTTAAATCACTTAGCAAAAATCTTTGAAATCTGTAAACTAGAAAACCTTAAACTTAAACTTTCTAAATGTAAACTAAATCAAAATAAAATTAATTTCTTAGGCTATGAGATCACCAATGGGACTTTAACTCCAGCTAATACCAATATTGAGACAATTAAAAAATTGAAACCTCCCTCTAATGTTAAAGAACTACAACGATTTTTAGGTTCCATTAATGTTTATCACAAATTCATACATAAATATGCTGAAATTAGATACCCCCTCAATAAATTACTTAGGAAAAACACAATATGGGAATGGAACTCAGAATGTCAAAACTCTTTTGAGAAATTAAAAAATACTCTAATTGCAAAACCAATTCTAAAAATTTATGACCCAAAATTACCCCTCCACATGTTTGTAGATGCCTCTCAGGTAGCAGTAGGTGCAGTTCTAAAACAACCAGGGAAAGATAATTTTTTGCATCCTATTGCTTACCATTCTAGAATTTTGAAGAGTTATGAACAAAATTACTTTATAACTGAATTGGAATGCCTTGCTATCATAGATACTCTTGATAAGTTTTATCACTATTTTCATGGTACTAAATTCACAATCCATACCGACCATGCATCTCTGGTATGGTTAAAGAATGTTAAAAATCTAAGAGGTAGACTTTTTCGATGGTCTTTAAAACTTAGCATGTTCGATTATGAGATCAAGTATCAAAAAGGTTCTACAAATGTCGAAGCGGACATGTTGTCACGAAATCCTGTTGCTTATCTTAATCAACATGTAAGTTTATTATTGGACAAAAAAGAAATTATAGCGATGCAAGATAAAGATAATGTTTGTGACAGAAAATACAAAAAAGAGAATGGGATTATAATTATTCAGAGAAAAGGATTCAAAAAAATAGTAGTACCAATGTCACTCAGGAGAAAATTATTACATATTGCTCATGATAATTTTGGACACTTAGGAATACAAAAAATGCTTAACTTAATATCTCCAAACTATTATTGGCCCAACATGACAATAGATATTACACAATTTGTTAAACATTGTGATACATGCCAGAGAAATAAAAAACCAAAACAAAAAAGATTTGGCTTGTTACAAGCTATGCCAGCCACAGATCAACCTTTTGAATGTCTTTCTATTGATACTGTGGGTGGATTTAATTATTACAATTCAACAAAAAAATTCTTACACATAATAATAGATCATGCAACTAGGTTTGTTTGGGCTTTTCCATCCAAAAGTGTTACTACCGAAACATATACTAACTGTTTAAAACAAATTTTCAATATTCAAGCACCTAAAACAATACTTAGCGATAGACATAAATCTTTTAGGTCTCCCAGATTCAAAAAATTCCTCAGAAAATATCATGTTCAACAACGTTTTACATCATCACATCACCCCCAAACCAATGGGAAGGTAGAACGAGTGAACCAAACTATAGTTACTAGACTTAAATGTAAAGTTAATTCCATTTCTTCTAAAATACCTTGGACTAGATTATTAGACCAAGTCATCCAAGAATACAATAACACACCACATTCCATAACCAAATTCCCACCTGCCTATTTATTTTATGGTCAATTACCTTATGAATCTCCTTTAAAACAAAATTATTACCCTCCTGTTAATAAAGCACTCAAAATTGCAAAAGCGCGAACTTGTGAATTCCACCTTAAAAGTAAAAGACTCTATGATAGAAAATTTGTTGAATCTCCACTAGAAATACAAGATTATGTAATTTGTGAAGAATTTAAATATCCTAACACTAGAAAATTAGAACCTACTTTCTCTGGACCATACAAAATAATAAATAAACTTTCTGATGTGACCTATGAAATAGACAAATTTAATTATGAGACTAAATTAAATTCAGTTATTGTACATGTGTCTAAATTACGACCCTATTTTTCACCAGATAACTTCAGACTATTTCATGAGCAACCCAAACAACAATCAAAATCACCACAGACATCACAATCACCATCACAAAATCAAACTAAAGTAAAAACAATAGAATAAATTCTAATTCTTTAAATATCTCTTATTACTCTAGTTTCAACATTATCAGGTATGTCTTTGGTGTACAACAGAGATATTACCCATTTTTGAAAGTTTAATATTTTAAAATTTAAAATGAATGTCACAGCTTTTATTTCAACATTGTGGTTATATTTTAGCCTGATCAACTAAAATATTTACTTGTTTTTGAGAGTTTTTGAGGTTGAGTAGACACCTTATGCAGGCATAAGATGTGTATTTTGATTTTAGGAATTGTCAAATTGATGTTGAAAAATGAAATTAAATGTTTTAATTCTATATCAAAATAAACTTTATTTACTTTTTCTTAAACCAATTGTTTCAAAAATTTAATATTATGTTATTTACTTCAATAGATAATCAAATAGTAACCGTTTATAAGTATTTCTATAATTATACAAACATATAAATGATTGGATAGTGATGATGTGATTTTACAGTGATTGTTTTGGTGTGACAATAGAAAATTAAGTATCTAAACTAATTGCCTTTGTATTCCATTTCTCAGCTAAAATTAACATCTTTTATTTGTTATTTATTGTCTTTATTTATTCTAAGTTTGCCAAAAAAAAAAAAAAACTCTCTGCATTTAGGATATGAATACTTATAACTTAACAGTATAATTTTGTAAAAGGGTATCAGAGGAAAAAATTATTGTAAGGAACTAATGGTTGAGAGTTCAATTTCTAAATATTTAGATTTAAATTTATTTGGATTTTGAAATTATTATATATTTTTTTTTGTATACTTTCGACTGGCAAAAATACTTTCTTATATAATTAAAAAAATAAGAAATTTATTTATTTGCTATGTAATTATTTTATCCTCAACCAATATTTTTCCTAACAATAAATAAACAAACTGTGATATTTTCTTAAATTATACTGATGTTATTATATTATTATTTCTACTATTGAATTATATTATGAATTACTACATATGTTGAGAAGTATTAGTTATATTGAAAGTTATTATTGTTATGTTTATGAATTGAATTTTATTATAGCATGTATTTATATTATTGAAGAGTTATATTATTTATTAGTGAAAAAATGTTTGACAAATATTAGTTAAAGATGGTGGGATCCCAACAGAAATATAACAAATCCCACAGGAATATAACAAAGATAACATATTCCAAGTACAATAAACGACCAAGAGATAATTTGACTTGTTTATTATGTGAGAAAATTAATGTGATACTTAAGAGAAGATGTTGTGACAAGTGCTAGCATTATAAGGTCATTATAAAGTAGTGGTAAGAATGACTACAGTTTTAAAATTTTGATGGAGTAATGTCTTTATTTTCAGCCTTTACATAAAAACTGTATTTTTAAGAAAGGGACTGCAGTAACCATTTTTTTTAAAAAACAAAATGAGGACTTATCACGATCCAAGAAAGAGACTGAAATAAAACAGTTGGATCTAATGAACTCAAATTTGAATTAAGTCGAATTTTTTTTTTTAAACTTTGTTTTAACAATTTGCTAGTGACTACTTATTCTAAAGCTTGTGAACTTGGTAAAAGCAAAATTCTGTTACTATTATTATCCTGTTTTTCTTGTTTATTAATATTTATAATTTATTGTTATTGTATTTTTCTTGTGCACTTACAAATGGTAAGTGAGATTGTAACCATTTCTTGTATTATTTTACAGGGGAAATGCTCGTAGCTTTATTTTTATTTATCTATTAATTTTAATTGATTACTATTATTTTATTTTTGTTTTTGTTTTTGTCTTCCAGTTCTTCAGAAATTCCCCATCTCCTTGCTGGCAGTCTCTAAATTTATACTAGTCAAAATTCAAATTTCTAAAGTATTAAATTTATATTGTCTGAATTTATAGTTACTTAACTATTAACTTCATCCAAAATCTTTAGGGAGGGGGGATAATATTACAAAATTTAAATTTTTTCCGCAATTATTCTATAAAATTTGTCCATTCAATAATATTCGGTATATAACCCAGCTTATTAAAATAATTCTCATTCTTAAAATAGCCTTTTACTATCCATATGTAAAGCCAATTATTCCTAATCCACTTAATAATATTTATTCGAATGTAGTTATTCTAAAAATGGCGATAGCTTTTTTAATTTATTCTTTAAATAGAACATCTTTATTTTAATCCATTATTAAAATTCATTAGTATTATTCCCGTGTGGTTAAATTGCTATAACTTCTTTATTTAAATGCTAAAATATCGTATCTCTTAAAATATTCCGCTCAAAAAACCTTATTTCATAAAGTTATCCTATTATTAAATATCAAATGTCTATTAAAATATTTCCGAAAAACTTTAATTCTTTCTTTTTTTTTTCCCTTTTATAAAGATTCATTTTCTTTTCTTCTTATTATTTTTATTACGTATTAAATTCGAAGTTTAGCTACAGCCTCAAAAACAGATAAGCTCGTTTGTTGATATGACAGGCATCTGGTACGAGATTATGGAATATTCGGGAAGGGCGTAGAAAATTTTTGCATTTTACAACAAAATAAATCCGCCGGAAATATTGATAAAGTTCCAAAAGAGACCTTTTGATTCGATAGAAGTGGGTCACGTGACGTATTCTGTATTATTACGCAAGCTAGTTTAAAAACACGATCATCCTGATTCGGGGAGGGATTTTTTGACGCTGGTGTTTGCTAAAAGAATCGGGACGGATTCTAGAAAATAATGGAACGTTGTATTTTTTTTTCGTTTAGCGTTGGCTAATGAGCATTTTCCCTGAAGAGATGTCTTAAACTGGAAATAAAAGGTTCTTCGACAAAAATATGGACTGACATTTCTTGTTGTTGATGATACCACCCGGCCGCCTGATGCGAACTAAAAGGGAAACCAATAACATCGCTAACCCTATTTATCACGAGCACGACTGCCTTCTTCCCGGATTTGAACTTGGAAACACGACATATATGAATAAAATAAATAAAATCTAACTTAATTTGAAAAATAAAAATAAAATAAAAGCAGACGAGAGAAAATGTATTTCGTTTGTTCTTCAAAAGCATACCTTTGTTTAGGGAATATGTTTTTATATCTTAATAATATTATAATTATTTTCTTTTTGAATGATATTTTATTTGTCTGTCATTGTTGCTTGTTCTTGTGGTTTTTAATTTCACAAATATTTTTATATTTATTTTTTATATCAATAAGTAATAGAAAGTAAAATAAAAATGGGATTTTTTTATAATGATATATTTACCAATATTACTTTAACGATATATTCCTCAATAAATTGAATGCACTCTTTCTAAAACGTTGGCTTCATTGTTTGTTTGGTTGGTTTAGGAAGGTCATCTGCATCACACGAGGGATAAACATACCGTGACTTATGTTGACAGAAGAATCCGACACAATAGAAACATCCATGCCTGTTATTCATCTATATATTTAAAACGAAAAGCACATTCTGTCAAACTTTCCACACGAATATGTCTCTTTGCGCATGCGTCAACGTTTTTTTTTTTTTTTTTTCTTAAGGCTTCTCTCCTCAGAAACGGGAAACCTGAATGATTAGCCTTTTTAGCCTAGGAGGATTGAAAAGGGTTGATTGATAACGGATGGAGGTGTACCATTGTATTAAAAACATAGAACTTCTAATATACTTTTGCTCTGAGGTTGAAAGCTAAAGCTTTTTTTTAAAAAAGAACTCATGTTTTCACTACTAAATATGCATATATTTTCGTAAAATTTTAAAGAGAGTCTGGATGCAGTTATATTTACATACCTGCCAACTTCGCACTAAACTTCCGTAAAATGTGGGTTAATTTAATAGAGGTTAAACACGTTTGAAACCAGAATTTTTTATTAAGAAATACATTTAAATAGGTTCCACGAAAGAACATGAAACTACACATATATTATTTTCTCTGATATATTATCTGGTTAGAAACGTGTTTAACCTGGATCAAATTAACTCACATTTTACGGAAGTTTAGTTGAAAGTTGGCAAGTATGTATTTATAACCGATTGAAATGTCAGAGAGTTCGGAAGATGAGAAATATTTTTTTATTGCTATGTCCTGTTATTCATTGTACAGTAGACTCCCTCAAATCCGTAACCCAAAAATCCGCAAACTCCTAAAATCCGCACATTGTTTCAGATGTAAACAATGAAACTTGTAGTTGAGATGTAGAGGGAAAATTCGAGATTTTTTGTATTTTTATATCATTCCATACATATTTTAATATATAATTCTGGTTAATACATTGAACTGATGCTTTCTCATGCAAGAAGTATAAATCTATTTCTGAAAAAAAATCAAGATATCACTGATATCAGTAGTCGTGATCTTTTTAACAAATACATTTATGTAATAATCAAGCTTTTTTGGTTATTAAATATGTCTAAACATGAAATAAAGTTTTATTTTTTATAGTTTTGATGTAATTATTAATATACCTTTATGAGGAGAGTTTCATTGAATAATTCAAGAAAAAATTATCCCATCATTATTATGCCTATTTAGTCATGCAATATTAATTATTTAATTGACTTTTACTTTTATTATTTTAATCATTTTTTAAATTTTCTTAATTTTCATTATTTTACTTTATTATTTTCCTTCATTATTTTAATATTTTACTTTATTGTAAACATTCATTATAATTTTGGTGCATTATTACACTCAAATTATTGTTTGAAAAAGGTAAACAAAACAATGACAAGAAATCCGCACAACCTCTGGTCTCAAGTTGTGCGGATTTGAGGGAGTCTACTGTACATTATTTTTATTAGTTTAACACAACCAAACTGATTGATAAATAAGATAAAATCATAGGAATAGTAATTGTTACAACTGAGTGAAAATATACTCAGGCTGGGACTTAAACTCAGAACCCTTGACATTAACTGACAATGTTCACTCAGATAACAATTTGGTAATGTCATCTGGTCTGTTATTTGAAACAGTTAGACAAAATAAACGGCAGGTAAAGAAATTCCAATAAACTAGATATCCGTAATTAAATTTTTTAACACTTTTTGAACATAGTTGAAAAGTGTTTATGAATTCGGTTTGTCTGTCTGTCTGTCCGTACTCTAACTCGCGTAAATGTATTCGGATTGTCCTTGGGGTTTATTAATATTTCACAATTTCAAACATATTAAAATTGATATATATCACTTAGGTGCATTGCAAGAGGCTTACTATACAATATTTTGTGTATAGTATTCATCGTTCATTTACAGGGACCCGCAAAATAATTCGGTACTGTCAGTTAATAATAATTTCTGGATTTGGTTTTTCCGTTGCTGAACGCGTTTTTAAATTTAACTCCTTTCAGGTCTATTACTTGGTGTGTATAAATTCTATAGATCATATACAGAGCAGCACAAAAGTTCTCGAATATATTTCCCTTTACTGATGGAAATTCCGGAAGGGAAATTTTAAACCGTGCTTCACGTTTCCTAACTGAACTAAAATTTGCCATTCTATGTAGTATGTATACAAATCTATACAGGGCTGCACAAAAGAATTCTGATATTTTTCCGAATATTGTTGGTAATTCATGAAATTGAGTTTTAAAATATGTTATGCGTTTTCGAAATTGTTTAGTTAGATATCATCTTTCACCTTATTAAACGGTAAATATTTGTAAAATTATTTTGGAAGTGTTGGATAGTGTTATATAATCTATGATTGACACATTATTTTTCGTTCTTGTTGTTATTTTAACACAATCCAACTGACTAGTAAATAAATCAAACTAAATTTCTGCATACTACGTGGTTGTGTATAAAATCTATAGATCATATGCAAGATTTCACAAAAATAAAGTGTTCTAGATGTATTGGAAAGTGTTTCATAATCTATGCTTGACGTATGATTTTCCTTTTTTTTTCATTTTTTCATTTTAATATTTAATATCGTTAACATGAAAATTGTGCTATTAAAAAAATTAATAAAAGTTAAAAATTCGAAATTATTCTTTATATTATGTTATGTGCATGAATTATAATTTATATTTCAGTAAAATTTTAATTTTGTTGTGCTAACTTTAATAGCAATGAAATATTTAATGATTAAATGATATAATACTTATTTTTTATATTTAAATATATATTTATATCTATTTAAAATTCATATATTGAAAGACGAGAAAAAAATATTAAACTGTACACTTTACTGTCATAATTATCGATAATAAAACCCTGTAAAAGAAAGAATAGATTAAATTAAAAGTTGCTTATTAAAAAAGAATCGCATCTTCTTGATGTCCTAGAGAAACATCTTGACAACATTGTTGCTAATAATATATGGTGTAAACAGGGAAACATTATAATGAAAAGTACATGACAAGAGCTATAATCTAAATCTTCAACAAATTAACAACAACAATAAAAAAGTCTCGAGTGTATTTTCAAGCGAGAAAGTAAACGTTACTCTGTTTTTCAAAATATAATTTTGAATAAAATACATAAAAATCCCTCTTAATTTGAGAAAAAAAAAAAAAAAAAAAGCATCCGAGAAAATGTATTTCTGTTTGTTCTTCAAAGGTAGATTTTTGTTCAGGGAATATATTTTTATATCTTAATAAAGTTATTATTATTTTCTTTTTGAATGATATCTTATTTGCCCAACATTGCGGCTTGTTCTTGAGGTTTTTATTTTTACAAATGTTTTTTTTTCTATTTCTTGTTTGTATCAATAAATAACAGAATGTATTTTCAAAATTTGAATTTCTGTGTTTTCTGGAATAATACAGTCAACAATTTTATTTTAATCATATATTCATCAATATATTCAATGTATTCTTTGTTGGTTTGCTGGTTAGTTTAGGAAGGTCAGCTGTATAAAACGAAACAGGCCGTTACATTACCCAATACAAGAATCCATATCTGTTATTTATTTAAATATCTATTATTTTTTAACGCAACCAAAGTAAATAAATCATACGAATAGTAATTTTTCCAACTGAGTGTAAATGTTCCTAGACCGGAACTCGAACCCAGAACTCTTCCAATTTAGCTATCTGGACGACATCCCAGCCAATACAATTTACCCAGATAACCATTTGAAATTGGCATCTGGTCTGCTATTTGAAACAGCTCAACCGAATAGAACCCAGGAAAAGGAACTCCAAAAATCTACAGATACGTAATTACATATTTTTTTTTTAATTTAACACGGTCAAACTGATTTATAAATAAATCATATGTGTAGTAAATTTTCACAATTGAATGAAAATGTGTCCAGGCCGGGACTTGAAGCCAGGATCATTTGCTGTAATTGCCATTGCGCTTCCAATTCTGCTATCTTTTCGAAAGCCTAGCCAACACAAGCAATATCAATTAAAGCCGCCCCACCAGTGACCGAGAGGTTCTGCTCTCAAAGCTGGAAGACGGTGCTGAGTTCGAACCCAATCACGTCCGTTGGCCTAACCGTTCGGAATTTTCTTCGAACCTTGAATTGCCTTGCGTAAATACGGATTAGCTTCCTTTAGAAAGACCCCCGGAATTTTCTGCGAACCTTGAATTTCCTTTCCTAAATATGGATTAGGTTACTTAGAAAGACCCCTTCGGAGGGCACTCCCCCCTCAGACCTATGTCTCTCGTGCAGATAATTGGCCATCATAATTACGCCACCAATTTAAGGGAAAGCTTCTGGATTTTACACAGTTGGAAAAATTAGTCCTCATATTATATTTAAAAATATTTTTGAGGCCTAATTTGAGGAAAAATGGTTTGAGGTTCATAAAATAATAGCCTAGGGCTATCTTTATTGCAAACTTTTTAACTCTCCGTGAAACTGGTTGCCCATTATCTGGCACACAGACTTATATTGACATAGACAAATAAAGACATACACTGTCCCTCTTTTATTATATCTAGAGATTTCAACAAGTAATAGAAAACATAATACATAAATTAATAAATTTTCATTTAACTTTCATTATCTAAATAATATTATATTATGCAAAATAAGATAAAAAGATGTCATTTCATGTTTTATTTTTGAATGGCCGGTAAAAACAAAAATAAGAAAAAATATATATGAGAGACCAAAAATAAAGCTGCTTTGGTTAAAGAAAGAAAAACCTTTTCTTCTAAAACCTGAAGACGAAGAGAGACATTTTGGCAGTGTTTCTGTCATCATATATCAAATATAAAAAAGAAAACAACACTTGTTTCAAATTTTCACGCTGGATGAAAAAAAAATACAATTAAACTCTGTGCGGGAGACATATGAAATAAATAAAAATCTCACCTGCTTTAAAAATTACAAAGAAATAAGAATATCCGAGACAGTATAATTTAGTTAGTATTTTCAAACGCATGGTGGTTTCGAACATTTATTTTATTTTATTTTATTTTTACTTTTCATATTCTGGCAACGTTTGTTTAGTATGTAATGTCATTTTAGTTTGACACTTCTGTTTGTTATGATGATTTTTTTTTCTTACTCACACTTTTTAAAAAAGCATATGCAATTAAGCACTGGATTGTATTTTTGAATTAAATTACTGGCCTTTCTCGTTTAATGCGAGAAAGTATCCAAACATGAGATTATTATTTATTCTTCGTTGACTACCTATTAATTCGGGGACCTAAAATTTTCTTTTCTACTTTATCAAAAATAAATATTTGAAATTAATATTACTTATGCTGTTGTATATATACTGATGTCCAGAAATTAAGGGGCAGTGACCAATTTCAAACGTTTCGTCGAAATATACTGACACTAGTGAGGAAATGCCCGAAATGGTCTTCAACTTTGAGGATGTAAAGAACATGTTTGACTTCATGTTTTTCTGTTAAGATTTTGTCGCGAGGACAATTAGGGGGGAATAATAATTTTAATAATAAATTAATATTTTCGACCGCCCAAGTAAAAGAAAATGCTAAAAATGGCCTGTCACTGTAGAAAATGACTATGTAGGTCCTGTTCAACATTTGTATGCATTTGCGTAACCAAAGCACGTATACTATTCATAGGATTATATGGGATTTCCTTCTCAATTTATCAATTATTGCTGTAACTTTGTAAGTTAACTTCGACTAACTTTTCACGATATTTCACTTGTATTTTTGTACGAGCTGCCCTATAGTATTGACTATGAAATCATGACAAAAAATCTTTGCTGTAGTTCGCGCATGCGCAGTTAAAATTTATTTTATACAAATACCCATATCTCATCAAATATTCAATATATTAATATTTTAATTGCAGTATAGTATTTTTACGATTTTGTGTCAACTTTTTGGAAAACGGTGTTAAATTCCGCTGAAAACTCTGCTTGCTATTAAAAAAACCTTTTGAAAATTTCCCAGAAACGTTAACATCTTCACGAATGTGCTATGGATGATTACACAAATGCACACAAATGTTGAACAGGACCTATATAGTGATTTGCTACAGTGACAGACCATTTTTAGAATTTTCTGTTACTTGGGTGATCGAAAATATTATTTTATTATTAAAATTCCCCCCCCCCCACCTAATTGTCCTCGCGACAAAATCTTCACAGAAAAACTTGAAGTCAAATATGTTATTTACATCCTCAAAGTTCAAGGGCATTTCGGGCATTGCCTCACAAGTTTCAGTAGATATTCGACGAAACGTCTGAAATTGGTCATTGCCCCTTAATTTCTGGACACCAGTGTATTATTTCTTTAACACGTTGACGGACAGTAGGAACAAGTGAAGTTCGAAAATTGGCACTATGTTTTTGTATTTTTTAGAATATTAGAAGTATAGTTTTACTCTTTCTGCTTAAATAAACTTAATTTTGATTAATTCAGCCCCTTTAATTAGGTTGCACTACTTCCTTCACAACCACGTCAGGGTGGCTAGTGGTCAGGGAAAAATACAGTAAAAAAAAGTGATAAACACCAGTATATTCTTACAGAAAAATTTATGTTGATTGTTCGATCAAATTATCAATTTGAATTTTTCTATAAGAATACAGGGTCATTCATAATTCCCTCCGGGGTTTCGAAACATTATAGTAAAAAAACGAAGACGAATATGAAAAAAAGAAACATATGAAATTATTCCGAAACTATTCAAGTTTTACTTACATACATTACAGGTGTTCTATGTGTGAACCCTTGGTCACACGGCATACATCCATGCGATAGTCCAGTACCTGCCATACTCCGTTTCTTTAAATTTCCGGTACCACACATGAATTGTTTTGTCAGTTGGTACCTGTTTTCGATATTTATTACGAAAGGCCCGTTGAACTGACACCACTGATTCAGATTTAAAGAAACGGAGTATGGCAGGAACTGGACTATCGCATGGATGTATGCCATGTGACCAAGGGTTCACACATAGAACACCTGTAATGTATGTAAGTAAAACTTGAATAGTTTCGGAATAATTTCATATGTTTCTTTTTTTCATATTCGTCTTCGTTTTTTTACTATAACGTTTCGAAACCCCGGAGGGAATTATGAATCACCCTGTATACAGGTGACTATCCTTTTTTTACTGTATTTTTCCCTGACCACTAGCCACCCTGCACGTGCATACTGAAGCTGCAACTCGTATAACAGGTGGAAAACGAACTTCAACCTAAAAAATTGCTTCCAAAACATGACACTGGGCTTCTACTTGTACGCCGGTAAATGCACATTTGTGATGCTATAGCCTTAGCGTCTAAAAACGACCGTTTCGTTTTGGGCGGCTATAGCCGTCATGCCACATTGTGAACTTCGATTTGGCGTATATATAGCCGCAAGTGTCCGTCAACGTGTTAAAATATGATAAGAGTCTAAAGCACAACGACTAACTTTTACGTTTTTTTCCTACCACTATTTTTGAATAAAAACATTTGCCTAATTTAATCGTAAATTTTCGACGATTAAATAAGACATTTTTTTTCTTCATAAATATAGTGTCTTCATAAATAATATCTTCATTCATACAAAAGCTTACAAGTGGGCAACTATGCTAAAGTTCTCAAGTGATCGAATAATCAAACAGATCGAACTATGAAATAAAAATCATTTAGGTGTTGCCAGATCTTTCCTTTTTCAAACTCTGTCCAACATAGTTGAAAAGTGTTTTTGATTTCGGTTTGTCTATCCGTCTGTCCGTACGTACGTACGTAAACTAACCCTCGTAAATATGCTCGGATTGTCCTAAAATTTTTGTATGATATTGACGTTTACTTTAGCAAGACCCCTATTGAAAATAAAGTGTGTAGCATTTATAGTTTAGGTACAGGGTCCGTTAAAAGTGTACCGTTACATTACAGACAATGGGAAAAAATCGTTTCAAGTGCATTTTGATGATGTTACGCCATTCGAAACATGATTGAATTTATATAAAATTATGAAGCGCACTAAAACATGCTTTTTGTAAAATATGATGTGCAAAGCATTTATTATTCATTTACAGGGTCACACAAAAGGTTTCTGTTACGCAATTTTCTACGTGAGAAAATTATTTGAAATGTAATTGAATGATGTTTCGCTATTTCAAACATAATGAAATTAATATGCATTACTGAGGTACACTATAAATTATTCATTGAAAAGTAAGGTGTTCATTGCGTTTAACGTTCATTTACAGGGACACACAAAATAATTCGGTTACAGTCTTAGTGCGATAATAACAGTGTATGTGGGATAAGTGCGTTTTTAAGTTTAACTAAATTTTTGCATCGTATGTGGTGTGTATAAATTCTTTTTATCATATACAGGAGTACACAAATTAATTCGTAAGTGTTACTGAATATGGGAGTGAATTGCTTAAGTGTATTTTTAATTATTTTACTCATTTCCTTGCTGAACTATATTTAGTAGACCAATATAAAAATTTGTGGCATATAAATAAATTCATATACAGGTATACGCCAAGATTAGAGGTGCCAAGCTCTCATTAATCTTCCGTAACATGTGGGTTAATCTAACCCAGGTTTAATACGTTTCGCAGCGAAATTATTTTTTAATTATATATATTTCTTGTAGAAATCTGAAATTAAGTAAATAAAGATTAATCAAATATTTCTTCTGGTTCAAAACGTTGTTAAATAGGGTCAAATTAATCAACATATTACGGAAGAATAGTGAGAACTTGGCACCTCTGGCCAAGATACACTGTCGTTTATGTAGAAGTGAATTTTAAGTTGTCTTATGCGTTTTTTACCTGAATTGAGTTTTTGCTTAATACAATGCGTGTGTACAATAGTCATTAGATAATTTACAAGGCTGTACAAAAGAATTCGAGTGCAATTAGATCGACTGGCAAAAATTGTTAAAAGTGAAATACATTTTATCATGTTATGTAGTATCTATCCAAATCTATCGATCGCATTCAGGGCTGCACAAAATAATCAAACTTCTTTTTTAACTATGGGCGGTAATTGCTGGAAGTGAGTTTTAAGTTGCCTTATGCGTTTTTTACCTGAATTGAGTTTTTGCTTAATACAATGCGTGTGTACAATAATCATTAGATAATTTACAAGGCTATACAAAAGAATTCGAGTGCAAATAGATTGATTGGCGAAAATTGTTAAATGTGAACTAAATTTTATCATGTTATGTAGTATATATCCAAATCTATCGATCGCATTCAGGGCTGCACAAAATAATCAAACTTCTTTTTTAACTATGGGCGGTAATTGCTGGAAGTGAGTTTTAAGTTACCTTATGCGTTTTTTACCTGAATTGAGTTTTTGCTTAATACAATGCGTGTGCACAATAGTCATTAGATAATATACATGGCTATACAAAAGAATTCGAGTGCAAATAGATTGATTGGCGAAAATTGTTAAATGTGAACTAAATTTTATCATGTTATGTAGTATATATCCAAATCTATTGATCGCATACAGGGCTGCACAAAATAATCAAACTTCTTTTTTGACTATGGACGGTAATTGCTAAAACTGTATTTTTAAATGTGTTATATGTTTCTTAAACTGTTTACTACATATCTTCTTTCGCCGTATTTAACGGCGAAGTTCCGTTACAGTTTTCTGGTTGTGTTAGAAAGTGTTTCATGATCTATGCTTGAAGCATCATGTTTCGTTTTTGTTAGCATACAAAAGGGCGTTTTTCTCTCTCAATTAAAATTTTTATTGCGATTGGGCAGATTTTTTTTTTCTACAGTTAGTAATATCAATCTTAAAGAACACGGTATGTTTATAGTAAGGTAAAAACGTGGGCAGCGTACAGACTACGCCGAAGAAGTTTAAAGCCTAAATAACAAAAATGACATCCAAGCCGGGACTCGAGCCCGGGTCATTGGTATAGCGCACTGACGATCTACCAACTAAACCACTTGGAACGATACCCAGACTGGCACTTACTACCACATGTTGGCAAAGCTACAATCGCACAAGATGGAATATTTCCCGTGAGCCACCAACCCTGGGGCAAACGTGAAACTAAAGAAATCCAGCATCCATAATAGCCTTGCCAATATGTGGTAGTGAAAAGTGCCAGGCTTGATATTCTTCCAAGTGGTTCAGTTGATAGAACGTCAGTGCACTGTACTGATGACCCGGGATCGAGTCCCGGCTTTGATACTTTTTCACTCTGTTGACTATATGCGTTTTAACAAATTAAAATTTGAAAATATGAATGCAAAGGCGTGAGAAATTTTCTATGGGAAAAATTTCCAAATATTAAAATAGATTTAACAAAAATGATATTTTTGTGCAATGTAATGTCCAGCATAGGCACCTACTTCACGGGAACAAAATAGGCAATCAGACATACAGTCCTATTTAATAATTGTGATTAATTAAGATTGAAATAACATTTTAAAATTTGTGGTGAAAGTATCCCCTCTTTGTCCCCGTCACCGCCATTAAGTCCGCGCCAGTGATGCCCAGTAGTAAAAGTAATAAATTTCACCTTGATAAAGAAAAAGACTGATTTAATTAGAATTACACGGGTGGCTTGTTGATTGGTCACCACCGTATATTTTACCAGAATTTTCGAAGAAATTTTTTTCTTATTATTTAATTGCAGAAAATCCTTATAAACTTTTCGGTTAATCGTAGAAACATATATAATCTGAAGAAAAAGTATTGGACAAAGATTTCCAATCTGAAATAATGGTACCTCTCTTTGGAAATTTAAAGGATAATTTCTTTTTCAACTTTTTAAGTGATGCTATTATTTTGAAATGGTAATAAAAATGCTGAACAAAATTGTCTTTAAAATTATGAAAATCGTACTAAATAATTTAAGTTACTATAATAATACGTTCAAAACGTATGTTTTAAATACTTTTGCAGAGCTTTTGAACAAGATAAACAAAAAAAATTGGAACGCTCTTTAAATGTTTCGTTTAAATAATTAAGTTATGAAAAATCTCTAACCACTCCTTAGCAGTTTAAAATTCTTGCTCAATCTGTATTCTGATCATAAATTTTACATAGCATTTGTAGTTAAAACGATAAAAGTTAGTTTAAAGTCTTTTCCCATTCTCCATAATAAGTAACGGAGATAATAAATTAACGAATTTACTTCCTTAATAAGTTATATATAAGAATAAAAGTAGTAATATGCCAGGTAATAAATTACGCATCGTAAAAATCAGGGCTGCCACTGGCAACTATATCATTATATTCTAATACGAGCAAATTTTGTGTGTGTGTGTGGTTATATATATATATATATATGCAAATTTTATTTTAAAAACGGCTCTAACGATTTTGCGAAATTTTGTATCTTACCGTTTTGGGGCACCAGAAGACTTTTGGGCTAGGTCACATGTTCGAGAAAATTCGATTAGTGGGTCATTTTGGGTCACCTTGGGTCAGGGTCAAGCTAATTGTGTCTAAAAAACGGTTCAAACGATTTTGACTAAATTTTGTATCCTATCATTTTCGGGCACGATAAGACTATTCGGCTGGGTCACATGTTCGAGAACTTTCGATTAGTGGGTCATTTTTGGGTCCCTGTGGGTCAAGCTAATTTTATCTAAAAAACGGGTCAGACTATTTTGACTAAATTTTATATCCTACGGATTTCGGGCACGAGAAGAACATTGAGCTTGGTCACATGTTCGAGAAAATTTGATTAGTGGGTCATTTTGGTCATGGACCGTGATATTTGAACTCAAAGCTAATTTTGACCCAACATAGCTCGTTTTTATTATTTTGTTTACCAATATTTCAACATAAAACTTTCTTGATACTTATCTACTTATCTTCAAAGTAGAGTCCTGCATCGGATGACCCGCGGTTTGGGATGGGTGTCGGACTTTTTTCGGTGTCGGTCGGGTTGGCATTAAAGGTTTCGTGTTCGGTGGAATTTTGATTCTGTCGGGTCGAGTTTGAGAAAATCCCAATTTGCAAGAGAAATTTTGAATATTTTTTTAACCCATTCGCTGCCAACCACAAGTATACTCGTGGTTTTTCAATCTAAAATTACGTATTCGCACGAGAAATTTCGAAAGAAGAATTTTTTTTATGTAATCGCGAAATGTCTGTAATTTAATAAAGTTGTTATTGTGTTGTGTCTTATCCTCCAACTGTCTGACGAAGTCATACAAGATCCAATAGGCCGTTAATCCTCAGAAAATCAAGAACCAGAAGGGGGGAAGCATATACAGGGTGGCAATTATTGAACTATATGAAATTAAACCGTCATAACTTCTGAACGGTATGTGTGATGAAGTCCAAACTTCTTGGTTGGCACACAGGGCATGATGGGAATTCGTATGCTCATGCGCACGCAACTTGTTGTTGTCGGCCATTTGCAAGTGAAAATGTCACGGTAGAGCGTGCCTTAGCATATTTCGCTTGTGAAAGCCTACTATGCAAGCAATAACAGCCCGATTGCGGCTCAAAGGCAGTTTGCGACCGAGTACAAGCTGAAGACAACCGGTCAGAGTGTGCTAACAATCAAGAATTTGATTCGCAAGCTTGAGAGAACTGGTAGTGTTTGTGATGACAGTGTTGGCAATGTCGGTTCGACCCCATCGAACAACTTAAGTGTTTGATGTCCTGGATGATCACTTTGCGGACAGCATTCTGGCTCTGTGATACCCAGAGGCCACTGGAATGGGACTCGCTTGGCCGCCATATTCTCCGGATCTGAACACATGTGACACATTTTTGTGGGCTACATTATAGACAATGTGTACGGAAATAACCCCAAAACCATTGCGGAGCTGAAAACCACCATTTAGGAGGTCATCGACACCATCGATGTCCCGACACTTCAGCGGGTCATGCCAAATTTTGCCATTCGTCTGCGCCACATCATAGCCAATGATGGCAGCCATATGTAACACGTCATAACTTAAATCCGAATATCTGTAGTGACGTTTACATGTTGAATAAAGTTTGTGCACGCAGTAGTTTTTAAATAATTTACGTTTTATTTCATATAGTTCAATAATTGTCACCCTGTAAGTTCTCCCAGGCAGTGGCGTAGCGTCAAGGGGGGCACGATCATTTTACTACCAGTATAATTATATACTACATTTAGCCTTATTTAATCTTTGAACGGTATGAAATAAATAAGGCCAAATATAGAATATAAAAATACTGGTAGTAAAGTCACCCGTGCCCCCCTTGACGCTACGCCTCTGCTCCTAGGAAAGACCCAAGCAGTCCAGGATGTGTTCTGAAGAGGCCAGTTGAACTGAACATGTACAGTAGACTTCAAATTAAATAAAGTATATATTGCTATTAGTATTTTCTAGTATAAATTTGAACTTTCTTAATAAAATAAAACTCCGGTAATTTTAACCCTGCAGTGAACGTGTTAATGAAAAAACTATACGTTTGAATATTAGTTACTGCATAGTGTTCATTTTTATTCAAATAAGATAAAATTGGTATCAGAGATATAGACTACTTTTCCATAATTTTATGAAAATATTAATTAATTTTCCTTCACTTCGAGTTAGGATAGGGTTTGAGTTTGAATATTTCGGTTTTGGGATGTTAAAAATGCGGTTCCGATCGGATTTCGGGTTGACGGTTTTTTTTACAATATCGGGTCGGGTTGCAAGTTGACTTTAAGCAGAATTTTCGGGTTCGGCTCATGTGCAACCTGACTCGTTCATGATTCTATTTCGAGGTAGAATGTTATTTTTTTAGAAATAGTTGTAGTAAAATTAATAAAGAAGTAGTCGCCAGTGGTAGCCCTGTAAAAGTAAATTTAAATATAAAAATCAAAGTGATTTTTTTTACGCACACACACATACAGGGTGTTCCGTTAAAGGGGTCCAATATTAATAGGGGTAATAGAGGAGATCACACGGAGCATAAATCAGTATATAATGCCTGGCCGGATCTCAATAATTTTCAAGTTACAGCAAATAGAATGAAAATTCGGAAAATTGTAAAAGAACCCTCATTGCTAAACTATCGATAATGCTACATAAAAACGAAGCACATATTTAGAAAGAGCAGAAAAAAACCTACAAAATGACATCAATTGTATTAAAATAGCAATATTTATTGACGAGTTACAAGCCCTGAAACAGTGAAAAAAGTACGAAATCCAATATACATCAAAATAGTTAATCGTTAATTCCAAAAAGACAACTCTAGCTACAACAAGGAAAATTTAGTAAAATTTGGTCCATTCCGAAAACTTTCGAAAAAGCTTACAATGAACCATATCGGTTTAATTGTGTGAGAGAAATTAATCAGTTTCTTAGTTACAACTCCGCTTTCTTTGACACTAGCAAAGGTTAAACTCCGCCCATCACGATTGGAAACACCGCCTTTTTAATTACTCTCAACTATACATTTTCGGTCATGTTTCTTCTGAGATGCAACATTTTTAATTATTCAAGAGTTGAATGAACCAAAATAACTTTACAATAATAGTCTAGATTTTAAAGTGGTCTTTTATTGATATAAAGCTTAAGTTAAATTCCTTAAAATTAAACTGGTGGTGAAAATTCGGAAATAATTAAAAATATTGCGATTTGTAACTATGCAAGAAGTTTCAGTACATGTTTTACATGGACAATTATTGTATGTATATGTGCATCATAATTTATGATAGGAAATAATAATAACAAATATCATAATAATTTTATTAATTATAAATTTAAAAAAGACACTAAATTTTAAATTAATTCATACAAACTTTGTAATTTACAATTTGAGTACACCACAGTCTGTGACTTACAAAATACTGTGCCAAAAAGTGTTGAAAATAAAAGAAAAATGACAAATAAAGAATTACATTCCACGTACTTTATGACATATGTGAAGCATAGTCTTCTGGCCTGCGCTGCACAGTTCAATGTCGGAAGGCAGACGAACGGACATTATTATAATAGGTGTTCGAAGTTGCGCCTATTAACAGAATCGCACAGCCGACAGCGACGTCGTAAAGATTGGCGAACACGCCGAAAAACTCCGACGGAGTTGGGAATGTCTCCTGCAGCGACAACGATTCGCGCTAGTAAATCCTCCGGTGTATCCACAGGCGTTTCATACACCAGCGATTTAAGGTGTCCCCAAACAAAAAAGTCTAACGGATTGAGGTCTGGAGAGCGTGCAGGCCAAGCAACAGGTCCACTGCGTCCAATCCATTTCCCAGGATATGTTGAATTGAGGTGATTGCGAACACCTATGAAAAAATGTGCCGGTGCGCCATCGTGCATATACCACATATTGTGGCGCAATGTTGCTGGCACATTTTGCAGTAACTGCGGTAAGATATCCCGTAGGAAAACCAAGTACGTACTGCCATTGAGTACATCTGGGAGTAAATATGGTCCTATGAGATAATCGCCGAGGACACCTGCCCATATGTTCACACTGAACTTTTGTTGTGCGTTCGACGGGAAAACAGTGTGCGGATTTGTATATGACCATGTGTGCATATTGTGCGTGTTTACCACGCCCTCTCTCGTAAATGTTGCTTCATCAGTAAATAAAATATTTTCCAGAAATTGTGGATTATTTACTGTTACATTAAGCAACCAGCATACGAATTCTGTCCGCTGAGCACAATCTGTTACTGATAACAGTTGTACCCGCTGCACATGAAAGGGGTGCATGTTTTCTGCACGCAGAACACGCCACACACTTTGGTGAGAAACACAGACTTCAGACGCAGCAGCTCGTGTACTCGTGGAGGGGTTATCTTTAAAAATATTCAGTACATCTTCTTCCATTGCAGGTGTTCGTACATGTCGAGGTTTCCCTGCATCAATGCTTGCTGTATTAAACGATCCAGTTCTCGTAATCGTCTATCGATTTTTATGAAGAGTTTCGAACTTGGGCAACGTCTCCTTGGAAATTGCTCACGGTACATGCGCTGTGCTAGACATGCATTTCCATGAGCTTGCCCGTACATCAGATGCATGTCCGCATATTCTTCGTTAGAGTATTCCGGCATAATTATTATACATCAACTTACTACAATCCCACTTACAACAGCCTCCCTTTAACATAACGCCCACTGATGACTGCTGTTTTATTACACTTTTCTTCCTATACACATAGAAAATTTGCATAAAAAGTACTTCTTCTTCATCATCCTGAAAGTTCATGGAGGAAACGCAGCAGTCACGGAGTTTGCTTTAAGACAAGGCGAGAGCTGCACAATATGTCATTCACTTGACCAGACTGAATAATGAAAGGGTATTGATAGAGGTTGATCAGAAATGTATAATTGAAAGATATTAAAACGGGGTGTTTACAATCGTCATGGGTGGAGTTTCGCTCTTTCCGAGCGTGCAACAGTACAGAGTTGTAACTAGGGAACTGCTTGATTTCTCCCATACAATTAAACTGATATGGTTTATTGTCAGCTTCTTCGAAAGCTTTCGGAATGGACCAAATTTTATAACATTTTCCTTGATGTAGGTAGAGTTGCATTTTTGGAATTAACGATTAACTATTTTGCTAAATATTTGATTTTGTATTTTTTCACTGTTTCAGAGCTTGTAACTCGCCATTAATTCTCAATATTCTAAAACAACTTATGTCATTTCGTAGGATTTTTTCTGCTCTTTCTAAATATGTGCTTCGTTTTTATGTAGCATTATCGATAGTTTAGCAATGAGGGTTTTTTTGCAAATTTCCGATTTTTCATTCTATTTGCTGTAACTTGAAAATTATTGAGATCCGGCCAGGCATTATATACTGATTTATGCTCCGTGTGATCTCCTCTATTACCCCTATTAATATTGGACCCCTTTAACGGAACACCCTGTATATACATTAATTTATTTATTTATGCAAAATTTTATATATTTTTGAAAATAAAGTAATATTTTTAATCTGTTGTTGTAAAACTAGTAATGTAACTAGTAATGTAATTTAGTGAAATCAGAATCGAACAATTTTTACCAGGAAAATTAGAACTTTAGAAGCAATTCATTATGGACACACGCATACACAATTCATGTAAAATTGTATATCTTTTCGGAAATAAAAGCAATTCTTTTTAAAATTTGTTGCTGTAAAACTAGTAATATAACGTAAGCGATTTAGTGAATTTGGACTTGAGGAATTTTTACTAAGAACAATAGAACTTTTGAAGTAATCCAGTATGCACACACACATTACAAATATGCATTATTATATTTAAATGTATAAAATTTTACAACTTTTCTGGTAGGAAAGAAATTTTTTTAATATGAAGGATGTCATATACAGTTGTTATTTTTAACAATTAGAAACGTAAAATATAATTTTATTCTTTTTTTCAGGAATTTCAACGCAAAATTTCTATACCAACATTATTGAATTACAGTGAATTCCCGTTTGTGCGGACTTCCATAAGAGACCATTTTTCGTCTGGATTAACCGAAGCCCGCATTAGACGAAGTAAAATTTTGAATGGTATAAAACTTATCCTTTGCGTTGAATTAATTGAATTAAATTTGTTAAAGAAATTAACTAAGATTAGAACTTTATGCTAAAATAAACAATATATTTTTAATTTAGCATTTTTAGTAAGAATGCAAATTAATGTCAATATTGTTACTACAAAAAGACTACTAGGACAAATAAATAAATTGCCGTATTTACATAATTTAAATTTATGTAATTTATTAAGTCACTTTTCCATGGTTCGCACACGTCTACCATAAATTTTTTACATTTTCTTCAACATCTTCTTATTTAACTGCAGATATATAATGCAAAATCTGTGGATGAACGAGACTAATTCTGTGTTTTAAAAATTAAATAGAAATTTGCTTATCATTAATAGTGGTTCCGGGCTCCATGGAAATTACGTGAGCGAGCCTTCTTTTTCTTTGCGAAGAAGAACAAGTGATATTTTTACCACATTCTTTTCTGATTTTGCAACACACTCCAAAATTTCATCTGTTACATCAGATTTTTTGATTGGTAATATTGGCGATCAGCCGGCAGCATTGAACCTGTCACGTTGTTAGGTATGGAATGTCACCTTTCTCTTCATAGATGTCATTAACAATTTATTGATCTCAAAATAAAAGATGTGGTATCAAAATTGATTTTGAAAAAGTAGTGTATAAAATGAATGTCTTTTGATTCTCTCCTATTAACCGCGAGCAATTTGTGCGCATTATCCGATGAGCATTACGCATTAAGCGATGCCCTAAACATTAATTAAAAATAGGAAATGATGCGGAAGACGAAATTGTCCTCATTAACCGAAGATACGTCTTAAGAGCCTACACTAGTCACGCGAAGAAACGCGCAAGCTAATGTTAAGTCTATGGGAAGGTTCTTGCGCGATTTCTCGCTCTCATTTTAATATTTTTAAATGATTTTTTCTTGCATAAGATATCCGACGTCGATCTCCAACGTTGTTAGTTTTTACTTTTTTGATTTCGGTTACAGTTTTTTTTTATAAGCGGACATTTCAATTTTGGAACCGATTGGAACCGGTTCTGAAAGTGAAAGTACCCTTATATAAAAAAAATGGAACCAAAATCGAAAAAGGTAAAAAATAACAACGTTAGAGATTGACGTCGGCTATTCTATTAAAAAAATCATTTAAAAATATTAAAATGCGAGCGAGAAATCGCGCAAGAACCTTCCCATAGACTTAACATTAGCTTGAGCGTTTCTTCACATGATTGATGTAGGCTCTTAAGCCAAGACTTAATAACGAGAGTCACTGTATTTTTACTTTCTTCTACCTATAATAGAAGAAAGTATTGTAATCGAATTTTTTTTTCGATTTTCTGTTTTCGACAGATTTATGCGGTTTAGGGGTCAGAGATCCCGAAAAAACATGTTTTTACGAAATTTCTGTATGTGTGTTCGTCCTCATTGTATCATCGAAATGTGTATGGATAGAATTGAACAAAAATGCATTGATAGTGTTTTGACTAAAGACAGTAGATTCCCATTGAATGTCGAGGTATTCCACCGCAAGGAAGCACCGTAATAGCGATTTTTGTGTCATTTTCGTTACTGTATCATCGAAAAGTGTATGAAGTTATGCATAGAAATCAATCAAATTATATGAATGTAATAATAAAAAAATTTCGCCATTTTATCTTAATTATTTTTTTTCAAATTCTTATCCTTCTAATTTTTTCCCTGTCTTTTAATAATATCTTAAATATAATTTATATTTTAATTCCATATCTTTAATCGACATATTCTTTTAATTCTTATTCTAAAAAATTTAATCTGTTAAAAGCTACACTTATTTGTAAAAACACCTAATTTATCTATTCTTTTGAGACATTAAATTTTTATTTCTCTAGAACGTCTCTTAGTATCATTTAAATTTTTATTAAAATTATCATTCGACAGCCCAGGATTCATTTTAACTCCCGCGTCTAACTTTTTCACTTCAAAACTATGCCGTGTATAATAATAAGTCTCACAGTCTTGCAACCCGCTCATTGGTTAATTTACCCCTGCATTGGCGAAAGATTCCTACGCCTCGCTGCGTTTAAAACGCAGTTACGCAGCCTCGCAGCTTAGAATTTTTACGCTTTTTGACTTGCCAACTAGATCCCTCCCTTGGAGGAGAATTGTCTTTAGATCGGTGTATATCTCTATAACAACATGTAACATCTTCATGCTTTTTTCTACGATGTAACGCAGCTCGATCTGAGTGCCAAAAATAACGAGTAGTGGAATTGTCTATTCTTTGTGAATTATCAGTAAATCCGTTGGTGAAAATGCAGCTTCCTTTATTTTGATGGGAAATTTCCAATATTTTCATAAACATCGTCTTCCATCTAGAGCATTCAACTGCAAAACATATGTTGTTCTACAAAATCATAGCTTACCAGAATTAATGTGTTGATATAATTCACTATGAAATGGAAGAACATTTGGAGAAGAATTGTCTTTAGATTGATATATATCTCTACAATAATATGGAACATCTTCATGCTTTTTTCTACGATGTTTTTGACTATTGCCTGCAGGTTCCACTTGAATTTGGGGCTATACCACCGGAAAGGAGGCGCTGTTATAGCGATTTTCTCAATTTTTCGTAGTTGTACATCACATGCTCGTGCAGCGAAGGGTGTTTCGCTTCCAGGTAACCTGGCGTTTCACATGCAGCTGAATGAAGAAAAATATTGATTTTATTAGCGCTGTGGTAGCGAATTTATAAGTACTAACATATATGAGATAGGCCAAAGTTTTGGGATTGACACATACGGCGAGTTAAATTTACAGGATGTCTCTGGGAAAAATCCTGATATTTCTATTAAAAAAGGCGATTTAAGTTTTCAGCACAGCACTTTCTTTTCTATTAAAATTGTATTTCGGTTCTCTGTAATATTTATGGTACAACAAGGTATCAAAAACCGACAAATACAAGTTTAACATACGAAGAAAAGTCATTAAGTAAGTCACAAAAGATAATTAAATAATAACTTACAATGATGTGCACTTCAAAACCAATTTTATTTCTCAACATATTCTCCCCCAATATTTATGCACTTATATCACCGTTTTAGCAATGCTCCAACACCAGCTACATAACATTCTTTGGGTTGCTGTCTGACCCACATTAGGACTTCAAGTTGAACACAGGAGACAATTCGAAAGTTTGGTTGGCAATTTCTTCAACATCCACCATACAGCTTCGACTTAGCCCCAAGTGATTTTAACCTGTTTAGTACACTAAAAAACCATCTTGGAAACAAGATGATTTTCACAGATGATGAAAAGGTTCAACTTGAAGTTCTAATGTGGCTGAGACAGCAACCCAGATAATGTTATGCAACTGGTGTTGAGGCACTGATAAAACGGTGATATAAGTGCATAAATATTAGTGGAGAATATGTTGAGAAATAAAAATAGTTTTTAAGTGAATATCATTGTAAGTTATTATTTAATTATCTTTTGTGACTTACTTAATGACCTTCCCTCGTATTTAAAAAAAATAATTAACTGTAACGTTCATATTATTAAAAAGGTAAATGAGGAGAAAAAAACTTTGAAGGTTTTAAAAAGATTTTGTTAAATTAATTTAACTGATGAAATGTTTTTAATCTTCTCTCAGTAGTTAAACACTCTGGTCATAAATTTAACATAAGATTTGAAGCTAAGCCGATAAAAGTTAATTTAAAGTATTTTCCCTGTTTCAGAAAAAAGGGCTCTACAAAAATAAATTAAGAAATTTGGCTTAGTCCTTGGTTATATATAATAATGAAGCTAACGAAATTTTACATAATAAATTACTGATCGTAAAAAGGAATGTTAAAGAAAGTCGTATTTAAATATTTAAAATGATACTTTGTTTTTTATTTCAATATTATTATAATTTATGCAGGGAATGAATCCGCTTGAAATATAGCGTAAAAGTAAGTTTTTGCAGCACCAAATAAATTTTCTTAAAAACATGGCTTATATCGTTTATAAAATAATAGATAAAACATTTGTTTAACATATTAGTGTATTGGGTTACCTATACCATCATTTTAGCCTTAACCATAACCAATCGAAATATAGGTAAAATTCTTAAGTGATACAAAGAGGAACACAAAAAGGCTTATAAAAAGCTTTTAATGATCGACATATGTTTCAGTGTTCATATACGGCGCCAATTTCAAGATATATAACGATAAACAAAAGTATTCTCGCAAATTTTTGAAAATAAACTTGAAAACATAAATCACGTGATCATATATGCAAAAAGGCAGGTGCTTGTAATAGTCAACTGTAAACGTGAAAATTAATATTTCCCTATTGCTTTTTTAAAACTGAAAAGTATCTCGTGCTAAATTTTAGGTAATTCACAAGAGGCGGATTCATTGCAAATGTTCAAGTTACGCATATAGATTTCTATTGAGTCACAGATAATAGATGGAAAATAAAGCCTTGATAGACAACTTATTTTACTATTTTTAAAATCAGTTTTTAAAGTCTCGGTTCTATGTACTCTTACCAGTGCTGTTGTTCTTCTGTCATATTTGATATCTGCCATAAGGTAAAGCTAGAATAGATGTAATAAAATCAAAAAAGTTATTTTGCGCAATCTGCCCTTACAGGGTTGATGTGATTGCGCACATGGGTAGGAGAGATTGTTACTAATAATAACTGCAATTAAATTGTTAACAATAATAATTACACTTAAATGACATTGTTGTATGGTTTTTGTGAACAAATATTGTATTAAGAGTGAATATTTCAACCTAATGACTAAAAAATCAGAAAAAGGAAATAATTTTAAAAACGATTAAAAAATTTTAATTAAAGGGAAAAAAATTAAAGAATCAGAAAAAGAAAGTCCAGATAAGATTACAAAATAACATTAAGTTACTTGATATCACGTTTAACTTACAATTAGTCCATTTTCATTTTTCATTTTTTAATGCAAATTTACCATTAAGCTGCGTAATCTCTCCTAGTATGGAAACTAATGAGAACATTGCGCCATCTCTCCTAAGTAGCAGATGCGAGAATTCTCCAATTTCGGTAGGAGAGATTTAGCGGCCTTTTATTTAAACATGGCCGATACTAAAACAAACCGTTGGTGTTCACACTGTTAGTCTAGATTAGTAGCTTATGATAAATCGTTTAAGTTTAAAATATTTTGCACTACTGACATTGTATAGAAATTCTGATGAATAGCTATGAAAATTCAAGCACTTAGTTTGGGAAAACAAAACAAAATAGCAATATTTTATCTTAGATGCTCAAAGCAATCAACGTGCACTTTCAAATAGACACCCCCCTACTGCTGCTGTACAACTAACTGGAATCGTTGCGTGCCCACTCTACTCCTTCTCCCCAAACCTCTGTATGCGCAATCTCTCCGACCGCGCCATCTCTCCTGGCTTTACCTTATGCTCTTTTAATCTTGATTTAAGCTTTCTAGTGGTCATTCCTATATAATATTGTAATGTTCCATCTGCTCTGGTGAACGGGATTTCATAAACACCTGATAGTTGATATGGCTCCATTGGGTCTATTTTCTTACAAATTGCGCTTTTAAATTTTATGGATGGTTCTGCGATAAGACATATATTAAATTTGCTAAGTTTATATTTCAATCTTTCAAAGAACCCAGGGAAATATTGTAAAATAGATAACTTTGAGTTTTGTTTATTGAAGTTTTTCTTCTCCTTCTTCTCCATGCTCGTAATTACTTTATTAATAGTGCTTTCTTTATATCCGTTGTCTCTTGCTATTTCATGTATTTTATTTATTTCACTCGTTAACTGATCTGAAGTACAAACTGTAAAGTCTCTCTTAAAAAAATGCCGAAATGCCGAAACTTTGTATGAAAAAGGTGATTGAGCATTGTATGGGATAATGGATTGATTGGCTATTGCTTTTCTATATACAGTACGTTCTATGCCATGGCGGGTTTTGATTAATAACACGTCCAAATAAGGAAGTCTGCCATTCTGTTCATCTTTGTATCACTTAAGCATTTCATCTATATTTTAATTATAATTAGTGATCTTATCATGTGATTGCACTACAAATTGTTTACCATTAGCTTGCGAATAACGTCACGCATCAAGTTTGTGTTGGACATTAAGATACTACGCTAGGTATGTGAAGACACACGCAAACTAATGTTAAATCAATGGCAACGATTTTTTTTCAGATTTCTCTTTTGCATTTCACTATTTTTAAATGATTTTTTATAGTATTGTTAAGATCGGTCTCTAACTGGATATTTTTTCTTTTTCGATTTTGTTTGTAATTTGCTTTTTATGATGATAATTTAACTTTCGGAACCGGTTCCGAAGGTGAAAGTAACTGCAAATACTAGTACATAAAGCAAAATATTAAAGAAATTCACTAGTAATAAAGATAATTAACTAGCTGGCTTCGCCCGCTAGCGGGCCCCTAATTTACATCGGGGCCTCGAATCTTTGAAAATAAATTAGTTCCACCTTCCACCGCCAAGGGGCGCAATCTGTCCTATACGAACATCAGGCAAGTGTCCTTTTCCAGTCAAAACTGAAATTGTTTCTTTGTTTCGGAAAATTATTATGCTTTTTCGCTAATTTTCGAGACTTTGTTAATTAATAACTCTCTTAATTGAGGGCCGATTTCTTCGATACTGAGTATCACATATCCCGGGATTTTTCCGAAATTTTTAAAACAAAAAGCGCTTTGCTACTCGTTACCGTTGCAGAGTTTTTCGAGGTACAGACACACAGACACACAGACAGACAGACGTTTCCGAACATTAATAGTAAAGATAGCATTAATAGCTGGCTTCGCCCGCTAGCGGGCCACTAATTTACATCGGTGCCTCGAATCTTGTAAAACCTCGAATAAGATAAGCCTCGAATCGAACGAACCTCTGACACAAACGTTTCCGAACATTAATAATAAAGGCTACACAGCAGTCATAAAGTTACAATTTCATTTATCATTAACCTCTTGGGGACGAGCGACACATATACGTGACGCATCAGATGCTCAGAATCCTCGATTATTCCCACCAGTTACTTTTTATTGTAAGCTTTGCCTTATTTAATGATAGCATTTCTGCGATTCAATTAGGCGAAAATTTCTGTTTTGAAAAACCGGTGGTAAAAGATTAAAAATTCTGTAAAGGACGCTCGTCGCGAAGGGGTTAAAGAAAATATCTGATACTTTTTTATTACGGTGGCACTACAGAAATTCAATTACATATGATTCACAAAATATTCATAGCAATCAATGGATGTGTATCAAAAGTACAGGGTGGCCACAATTAAAGTACATGGGGGTGAAGGGCTCTACAAGATAAACTGTTTGGAATATTCTTAAAAGATTTGGTAAACATACTAGTTAGAGCAAGCGAAAACGAGTTATGCAATAAAAATGATCGAAATTTCACTATGGCGCTTAAGACAGATGGCGCTTAAATGTTAGGGATGTTTTATTAGTAAATATTAACAAAATTAAATAATTTTAAATCAATATCTTTTGAGACGACGATATTACTTCATAGCAGCGCTATAATTACTACCGTTATGTTAAAAAAACACTTTATCAACAGAACGCGGCTTTTATGGGCTAAAATTTTTGTGCTCATAACTTCAAGGCAAAAACCTGAAGATAAAATCATGTAAAATTTGTGATAAAAACGTTTTAAAGGTTAGCAGGTACTAAATTCTGTATTTTTCTTTTCGTTTTCTTTTTTCAGTTTAATGATATACAGCGCCACCTATTGGGAAAAAATTATTATTTTTTAAATTATTGCAGAGCTTGTTTCCGCATGCTCTGCTCTAAACAGTCAATAATACTACTGGGGGTGCCTAGTCAGGTGAGGGTCTCGTCACCTGATCAAGGTTCTAAATTACGAGACCTATTAAATCTGTCAATTCAACAAAGTTAAACAGAAACCTTGAACCGGCAAACAAAGATAATTGTAGCAAACCACAAGAGAGCAAGCACAGCAGCGATGTCAACAAATCTATAGTCAGGTGGATCACAGCCATGCTCTGATCAGGCGATTTCAGCCCCGCTCCCAGGTACTAACCCGTCAAGCTAGGTATTCATGCCGGGCAGGTATGGCCTGGTTAGCGGTATTAAAAAAACAGTATAAATACTGAATCTTTAAAAATATATTCCAAATAGTTTAGCTTGTTGAGCCCCTCAAACACGTACACGTTAATTATGGTCACTCAGTATACAGGGTTCGTACGCTTTTACCACGATTTTTAATAGAATTTTTCGCCTTATTTAAAGGCAGAAAAGCACGAGGGAAAGTCATTAAGTAAGTCACAGAAGATAATTAAATAATAACTTACAATTATATTCACTTCAAAACTATTTTTATTTCTCAACATATTCTCCACCAATATTTATGCACTTATATCACCGTTTTATCCGTGCTCCAACACCAGCTATTTAACATTGTTTGGGTTGCTGTCTCAGCCACGTTAGAACTTCAAGTTGAGTCTTTTCATCATCTGTGAACATCATCTTGCAACTTCTTCAACATCCACCATACAGCTTCGACATAGCCCCAAGCGATTTTCATCTGTTTAGTCCACTAAAAAACCATCTTGGAAGCAAGATGATGTTCACAGATCATGAAAATGTTTAACTTGAAGTCCTAATGTGGCTGAAACAGCAACCCAAAAAATGTTATGCAGATGGTGTTGGGGCACTGACAAAACCGTGATATGAGTGCATAAATATTGGTGGAGAATATGTTGAGAAATAAAAGTAGTTTTGAAGTGAATATCATTGTAAGTTATTATATAATTATCTTTTGTTACTTACTTAATGATTTTCCCTCGTATTACAAAATCTGCAATTAAATGAGGAGTCAAAAATTTCTGCTATTTAGATATTAAATAGAAAAATTCCTTAAACAATTTTTGGTATAGGCGTACGAACCCTGGTATGTAACTCGAACAGCCATAGAACAGGCATTAAGGGAGAAAAAACCCCCAAAAACACGTGAATATTGAAATGAATTTTTGGTGTGTATATCTATTATGTGACCACAGCGTCATTTTGGTGTTTTGAAATCAAGAACATGTTACTTTATTATTTGTTTCTTTGAATAAATACAGAGGTGCCAAGCTCTCACTAATCCTATGTAATGCGTGGGTTAATTTAACCCAGGTTTTTACGTTTCGCACCAGAAATTTTTTTATGAAATGAAATTAAAAATGTTTCATGTAGAAATCTGAAATCAAATAAATAAAAAATCATCAAATAATTTTTCTGGTTTGAAACATTATTAAACTGGGTCAAATTAATCCACATATTACGGAAGATTAGTGAGAGCTTGGCACCTTTGATAAATATTACAATACGGATTATAGCTTTGTATTGGAATAATTTAATTGCAACATTCAGCAATTGTAAAATTGTGTGAACGATATTAAAAATGTTTTTTAAATCTCTCTTTCATCGAAAAAGTGGAACAGTAATTTATATCGGAAGATGTATAATGTGGTTACTTTACTTGTTAATAAGTAATAAACAGTTAAGCTTGTTGGTCAGTGAGATCTCAAAGTCTCTTCGCTAAAGTTAAACCTATGGGCATTGAACGCATTCATATTTTTAAATATCTCATCAGGAAATTAATTTTTTTAACTTCTTTTTCCGGTGTACTCATCTTATAGGATATATCTTCCTTTTTTAGTTGACAAAATACTTCTAAAATAGTGGGTTGTTTGGAAAGTTTTTTCCGTTTGGGAAAGTTGGCTCGCACCGGAAAATTCTATCATTTAATTATTAAACATCGATTCCGATATCTAATGTCTAATAATTGACTGGCAGAATTTTCCGGTACGAATTGGTTTTCCCAAACAGAAAGAACTTCCCGAACAACCCAATATATGTTTAAATTAAATCTTCCGGTGTTAAAATCTTAGTGAAGCTGACTATCAGTAACATTTTAACACTTTAGATGAAATTATATATATATATATTACAAGCTTCGCACATTTTTACCACAATTTTTTAACAATTTTTTCGCCCCATTTAACTGCAGTAAAATATAGCATATTCTCTGAATAAGTAAGGTGGTTATGAATTGTGTGCTTTAAAAACTAAATAGAAATTTTCTTATTGTTAGTAGTTGTGCCAAAAAGTGGTGTGCGAACCTTGATTTCAGAAATATTTTGACAAATGAAAAAAAAAAGAGAGAGACATCTTCTTTCAGAAGAGTACACAGCAAGAAAAGTTTAAAATATTAATTTCTTCAGGAGATTTTTTAAAAACAATAGTGCATTCCATGCCCTTATGTTTAACATTAGTAGGGGAATTTGATATCCCTGAGCACTATTTACACTATTTACTTTTATTGCTTCTGAACGAGATATACTTGTTTTTGATGAGAAGGAACACTAATGAGGGAATCACTTTTGGTGCAACTCGCACCCAGCATCCTGACCTAGATCATTTTGTAACCCTATACATAAAAGTTAGAGAACCGATAAAATTTCTCTGTTAAAATCATATTTTACATATTTTTTTTATACTTTTAATTTTTTATTATTGGATTTTTAATTGTAATTTTACGCCAAAAAGCGAGTTAAGTAGACAGATATCATGCTACAAATCCAAACTACTACTCACACACAGCAGATGACTGTGACATTTGTCCAGGCTTGGCGAGAAAAATTCTACGCTAACAAATAAAGCCAATTTCGCGCCGCCAAAAATGCAATTATAATATTGTATTCCAAAATCAAATTCGTAGGTTCTTGAAGGAATTTTTAAACTGTTTTCAAATATTTTATACTTATTATTAACTAATTTGCTATTTTAATTGTTTGTTAATAGTCCGATAAGAGGTCTCGAAACTTGCATTTTCAGAAAGTTATGCTGCTCTAAAATCCATAAATATGATTTTAACAGAAAAATTTTATTGATTCTCAAACTTCGTAATATAGGACTTTAAAATGCACCATGTCTGAATGCTAGGTGCGAGCTGCACCAAAAGTGGTTCTCTTGTAAGTAAGTATCAAAATCGGATTATTTGTTTTATTATCGTAATTGCCGGCGTATAATCCGCGGATCAAACAATTCTGTTTCAACCCAGAAATTTTATTCAAAAATTGAAGTTAAATATTTACACCGATCTAGTGCGTTACATTTTATGAAATAAAATTTCTGGGTCAAAACATGATTGTTTGATCCGCGGATTATACGCCGGAAATTACGGTAACTATCATGATGTAGCATCTTATAAAATACTGTGAAAAGTTTGTAACAATGTAGTAAAGGAAGAAAAAAGTAATAAGAAACTGATTTGAATAATTATAGGAGGTTGATGGCTGGAGATGGCAAAGAAAGAAGAGAACCTATACATATTGGGTGCTAAACTTAATTTTAAAGTTTTTTTTTTTCATGATGACAATGAACGCTTATAAAGAAACAAATTGATAAGTACCGAATTTTCAAAGTATTGTTTATCGTTAGCTACAGATCGATTCCTCAGTGGACAACTTCTCCTTTTATTTGCCGTTGAAGGAGAAATGCAAAAACGCTCTTTCGATGTCCCTTTGCTTCAATTCGTATGGCATCTAATTTCCTTGCTTTTCAATCACTCCCATCAACATAAATTGTTTCTAAACGATGGCTAAGTGTTTGACATTGATCTGCGTCCAGCAATGTTTTCAATTCTCAGTTCTAGAAACTTTTTCATTAGGCCAGTGACTCTTTGTCGTCCAAATTCATATCGCCATTTTTAAATCCTCGAAACCAGTACTCACATATTGATATCGATGGAGCATAATTCTCATAAGCTCCCGTCAGCAAACGACGACTTTCAGCTGCCGATTTCTTTAAATAGAAACAAAAATGTCCGAAATTTCTGGATGAAAAAAGAGATTCCGGAAACGTACGTATATACAGGGTGATTTTTTTTAAAGTTGTGAAAGTAAAACACTATAACAAAAGAACCACTGATCCAAATGACTAGAAATTTCACCAGTATGCTCCCAAAGCAACGGGGATTTTTTGACATGGTTAAAAAAAACTTAAAATTGCTCCGACAGATGGCGCTGTAAGGTAGCAGAAACAAAGAATATCGTTTTTGGGAGGAAAAAAATGAACGGTACTTTGAGAAACCGTCTTCCGTAGGCCCTCTGTCGTCATTGGACCTTTTCTTAAATTCTTAAGTGTCCTAAATCTCCTAAAAGCAGTTTCTGCGCTGTCATTATTCTGATAATACAGTTTCACTAACAACGCACGGTCCGTCAATGGCGCAGTCACTGCAAGGATTTCCATAGAATAATGAACATGAGGTGTGCGCATTTCACGTTTTTATTGCCAATGTGCGTGTGCCGCTCGCAAGTTCATCTCCCTGCATGTACAGCGCCATCTGTCGGTGCGATTTTAAGTTTTTTTTAACCACGCCTAAAAAATTCCCATTGCTTTGGGAGCATACTGGTGAAATTTTACGTCATTTGGATCAGTGGTTCCTTTTTTATAGGGTTTTACTTTCACAACTTAAAAAAAATCACCCTGTATGTGCTAATGATGCAAATAGGTAAAGCAGTTACAATATAAAAACACACAAATAATGTGATCAATTACCTAAAAGATGACTAAAATACTTTAATAGATGTTAAAAAATTACACTGAAATCATCTAGTACTTCCGGCTACGCACCCAGCCTTCATCAGGATTCTGGATCTAAAATTATGTTATTAACGTCACTTGTCTGGATCTCACTCGTAAATGGCACGCTTCAAAACTGAGAACATCAGGGAGAGTCAATAACATTAATCGGGATTCTAATGGTCATACCATAAACGAATAAAGAGATGGAAGAAGAAGAAAGGGAAATTTATTTAACAATATTGCTTTCTGATTCCAAGCCATATATTTGAAATTTTATAACATAATACGTCATTGCTCACCGTTTCATTCTTGTGTACTATTTCTGAGGATTCACGGATTGTTAGTTCATAATAATTATTCCGAGTTCATATAATTCTGGCATTATCAGCATTATGGACTAGTTTATTTTATATTAAGTTAAGCAGTTGTTATTTATAATTCAAATTTACGCATGTTCATTGATAAACAGATTCTACATTTAATTGTTTAGATGGAAGAGGGGCATTAATTAACTCAAGTTTAAAATTGAAATGTTTTTTTTTATTGCTATTAATTTTCCGATAAGTATAAATTAAGCAAGTAATCAAAAACAAAAAAATGAATTATTTAAAATATATATATATATATATATATTTAAGCAATGAAATATATATATATATAGCAATGAAAGCAATAAACCTTATATATAGCACTGAGGCATTCCAGCTCACTTCAAATTGCGATCATAACCCAACACAACATTTGCAACTAAGCTGATAAAAAAAAAAAATTAGTCTTACCCCTCTTCCATCAATAACAAATGACGATAAATAATAACTTAAAAATAACTAAACGAAAATAAATTAACGAATTTACTTTATTACTGGGACATAAATAATAATGAAATTACTTAAGTTTAGATAATAAATTACAGGTCGTAAAAAGTAATTCTAAAGAAAATTCTTCTAAAATGCAAAATTAAATCTTGGGCAATTTTTTTCCTTCGATGTGAAAGTATTTGCTTATGAAATATTCACTTAGTCTAAGTGAAAGTATTTTCTTACGGTATAGTTACTTTGTTTTTATTTTGTTGCATAAATGTTTGATAAACATGTATTTGATTGATTGTTACCATGTTGTGAGAAGAACTTTTTATTTACTTTGAAGAAAAGTTAAAGGGGAAATACCTTTTATAAGTAAGTGCTATAATTGTACAAAAAATTAAAACTATTCTCCTCCGACCAAGCTTATATAACAAGGTTAAAAAAAATACATTATCTATATAAGAGGATCTATTAGATGGAAGTTAAGTCAAATTCTTGTAGGCATCAAAATTCCATGAAACGGGTGGCACCAGTTACTAACCCATGTCTTAGTCGGAAAGCAAACACAAAAGAAGTGACGAATTGAAATCGCCAACAGTGCTTTTTTCATATCAATCCACGATGCCATGAAGAAATAAACGGTTAGATCTTTCACATATTAAATATCTAAAAGTACTGCCGCCAAGGAAAGTACTAAATTTCACGGAGTTAAGAGGAACTGTAGATGAAATGTTTACGTTTGGCGTAACGCCAAAAATGCAACCCTAAAGTCGGCCCAAACAACTGGCGGCTTGCTTTGAAAACCTCTCCCCGTCCAATGAATCCGGTCCTTGTTCCACGTGCAGCCTCTCTCCGTCCAATGAAGTGGCTTGTTTGGGCCTAATGATTTGAGCGATAACCGGCTTTATATTACAAACCGTTTTTACGGTTCTCTGCCTCTCTATTCTTTCTCTTAACTCTGTGACTAAATTTAGCAAACTTATAATTTGAAGAACGTAAGGGACAACTCTAAAATTAGTAACTCTGGATAGGCGCCAATAATCTAAGCATCCTATCACAGTTGGCCGGCTGGAAGGATAAAAAGGAATTTTATTTTATTATTTGTTGTTGTTAATTGTAATCGGTTGAAACAAGCTATAATTATGACAGAGACGTATGTTTTATTTTATGTATTTCAACCGCAGAAATAAGACAAACATGAAAATGAAAAAAAGTTAAATTAGTTTTATTCAATTAAAAACTTTTAGCTGGGAGAAGAAATTATCAGAAATATTGTATTTAGTATAAAAGTATAAATCAATTATAGATTTTACACACGCATATAAAAATTAAAGGAATTTCGTTTAAGAGAACAATTAATTTTAATTGTTTTATATTAACAATTAGGATATCTAATCATACACACTATTATTTCAGATAAGAAAATTTCTGTTTAATATTTAAAAGCAGAATTCGTAATCACACCGTTTAATTGGAGAATATGTAATTTTTTCTGAGTTAAATAAGGCAAACAATTCTAGTCAGAAATTATGGTAAAACTGTACATACCCTGTGTATTCATCAATATGTAATTAGGAGTGTTTGGTCATGAACCTTTACTCTTCCACTACTTGAATAAGATATCACTTTTTGTACAGCTGGTTATATTTTACACAGGGAGGCAGAGCATCATGATTTTAGGATTCTTAAATGGATCCGACAGTTTTAAGACATAACTGTGTATTTCGGAAGCTTTTATAATTTTTTGTTTTAAATAATTACTAGATGGAACTCGTCAAAACTTGACGGCAAACAACTTGATAGTACCAAAAAAATTAAATTCATAGCTGTTTTAAAAAGCTTGAAATTTTTGAAGAATAATTCGAATAAAATAAGAAAAAATATTCTGTCCACAGCAGGGATCGATCCCACACGATAACCGGAAGAGAGAAGAAACGCGCCTTATACTTTTTTAAACTACACTTTAAAAACTTTCATTAAATTATTTTTTATCAGTCTGATTCTAAAACGCCGAATTTAAAATTTGCTGTTTGCAGCTAACGATTAATAATACATATTTTTTATTTAGTAATTAAAACAAAATATTCTTGGGTGTTAAATTTTACATAATTATAAAGCATTCTAATTTAAAAAAAATACAAATTATATAACTTTTCCTCCTGAATTAAATGTGGCATTATTAAAATAAATTATAGCCATAAAGAAAGAAAATTCATTCTGTCCATAGCGGGGGTCGAACCCACAAAATAATCGGAACAGTGAAGAAACGCGCCTTATACCACTCGACTTAAGTTTACGCATGCGTATTGGGTACGATTTCATGTGAATTTGACAAAAAAAGCCTTTGCTTTTTTTATTTCTCTCAGAAAATTTTAATTTTTTAATCGGAAAAGCATTTTATTCTGTTAATTCCTGTTTTAAAATTTAACAAAAACAGTTGTTCACTCAGTACTTTGTAGAAAAAAACTACTCGTTTTGACGATGTTAAATGTTATAAATTTACAAGAGATAGCCGCGAACTTGTACTCTTTTGACACCACTAAAATTTAGTAGAACATTTTGTTTTATTTAATCGTTAAAGTTATATTGATTTTAGTGATTAAATAAGGCAAACTTTACTACTAAATTTTATTGATAAGAAAAAGCTTTACAAGTTGTTAGCTAACCAAGAAATTATTACCGAAGTTTTAGAATAAATTTTTCTGTATACTTACGTCATAGCAAAATAGTGTCTTTGTTTTTCTTTTACAGTTATAAATAATTCAAAAATCATTTATTTTACGACTGTGAAAACTAACAAAATATTATCGCAATGGCATTTATTCTAGCACAGTCATTTACATAAAATCATTTTGTAAAGATATTATGCTGAATTTATAAAGAGTAAACAAAATTTGTTAACCTCGGTGGCGCCAAAAAATTGATATCTACTTTAAATGACCGCTACTGACCCGTGTTCAGTCAACGACATTAGGTAGAAGTTATGAAGAAACGATAAAAAATCGCACGAGCGGCCTTTAGATAAATTCGTATTATGATAAGATGTGTTGATTTAAGAAATGTAAGCAGAATTTTTATTTTTTACCGATTCTTTTTTTTCTTTTTTTTAGTGATGATATAGCAATAGATATATAAGTATTTTATTAAACAAATTTAGAATGATTCTAGATGTAATCTGTATTTTCTAGAGGATTATGGAGAGTCTTCCGATGTTTTTCTTATCTATTTGTATTGCTAGAATCATTCGATGTATTATTCAAATTTTGAGTATCCAATATTGAAAGTTAAACACTTTTATATTTATTTTTCTGCTATGCTTCTACACTTGGAATAATTCACAAATTTTCACCAAAACTCCCATAAGCGGCTTTCAGTGAAATTCGTTTTATGATAAGATCTGTTGATTTATGAAACGTTAGCAGCGTTTACATTTTTTATTCAATATTTTTTTCTTGTTTTGATGATATAGCAATAGATACATAAGTATTTTATTAAACAAATTTAGAATGATATTTAGATATAATCGGTATTTTCTAGAGGATTATGGGGGGGGGGGGGTCTTTCCGCTGCTTTCTTATCTATTCATCTTGATAAAATCTTTCTATTCATTCATTAAAATGGTTAGTATAAAATATTAACAGTTAAACTTTTTTATCTGTATTTTGCTGTTATGCTTTTAAATTTGGCGATAATTCACAAATTTTTATCAAAAACTCCCATAAACGGCCTTTAGCGAAAATGATGTATTTTATGATAAGATCAGTTGATTTAGGAAATATAAACAGCGTTTTAAGTTTTTATTCAACCATTTTTTCTTCTTTTGTTGATCTAGCAATAGAGACATAAGTATTTTATTAAACAAATTTAGAATGATATTTAGATATAATCTGTATTTTCTAGATATTTTTCTTATCTATCCGTCTTGCTAGAATCTTTCGATCAATTCATTAAAATGGTAAATATCAAATGTTAAAAGTAAAACACTTTTATATTTCTGCTATGCTTTTACATTTGGTAATAATTCACAAATTTTCACCAAAACTCTCATAAACGGTCTTTAGCGGAATCCGTTTTATGCTAACGTCTGTTGATTTATGATTCATCTCTACCATGTCAAACTATCGAATGTGAAAAATGCATTTTTCATTACTTTTAAAACTGGGCCGACTGTCAGCACTAAATTTTAATAGGGTTTCATGGTTGCAACATTACCAGGGTTGCCATTTTGACCTACTTTTCCATTCAGAAATTTCGAATCTATATCAGAAATTTAAAATAGAAATTTTTTCTTTATATAATGAAAACCTACTTCGTGATTACTTAAAAATTTTTCTCTCAAAATTTCCGGTATGAATTCGGTATCTCTGAAGAAAAAAGGAGGCCAAACTCATAACCCTGTTCTTCACAGAAATTTTATTAGATTTTTTACTAGGCGAAGAATTCTAATAAAATTTAGTGGTGACAATCGGCCCATTTTTTGAAGTAATGAAAAATGCATTTTTACATATTCAATAGTTTGACATAGTAGCGACGATATGTAAGCAGTGTTTTTGTTTTTTATTTAATCATTATTCCTTTTTTTTTTAGTAATATAGCAATAGATACATAAGTATTCCATTAGACGCATTTCAAGTGATTCTTAGCTATAATCTGTATTGTATAGCTAATTTCTTCCGATCTATTTTTTATCTATTTGTTTTATAATCTTTCGATCAATTTATTTAAAACGCGAATATAAAATTTTAACAGTTAAACATTTTTATTTACCTGCTATGATTCTACATTTGCAAAACTCTCAAATATGACCTTTCGCGAAATTCGTTTTATGATAGGATGTGCTGTTTGCATGAAATGTAAGCAGCATTTTTAGTTTTTATTGAATCATTTTACCAATTGATTTCATTTTCCTTTTTTTGTGATATAGCAATAGATATTCATTTCATTAGACGCATTTGAAGTGATTTTTAAATATAATCTGTATTTTCTAGCTAATTTCTTCCGATCTAGTTTTATTTATTTGTCTTATAATCTTTCGATCAATCTACCGGGTGATTTTTTTTGTTGTGAAAGTAAAACACTATAACAAAAGAACCACTGATCCAAATGACCTAAAATTTCACCAGTATGCTCCCAAAGCAATGGGCATTTTTTAGGCGTGGTTAAAAAAAACTTAAAATTGCACCAACAGATGGCGCTGTAAGGTTGCAGAAACAAAGAATATCGTCTGTGGGAGGAAAACAATGGACGGTACTTCGAGAAACCATCTTCCGTAGACCCTCTGTCGTCATTGAAACTTTTCTTAAATTCTTAAGTGTCCTAAATCTCCTAAGAGCCGTTGCTGCGCTGTCATTATTCTGATAATACAGTTTCACTAACAACGCACGGTCCGTCAATGGCGTAGTCATTGCGACGATTTCCGTAGAATAATGAACACGAGATGTGCGTACTTCACGTTTTTATCGCCAATGTGCATGTGCCGGGCGCAAGTTCGTCTCCCGACTTTACTGCATGTACAGCGCCATCTGTCGATGCGATTTTAAGTTATTTTTTTAAGCACGCCAAAAAAATCCCCATTGCTTTGGGAGCATACTGGTGAAATTTTAGGTCATTTGGATCAGTGGTTCTTTTGTTATAGGGTTTTACTTTCACAACTTTAAAAAAATCACCCTGTATTTAAAAGGCGAATATAAAATTTTAACAGTTAAACATTTTTATATTTACTTACCTGCTATGATTCTACATTTGAAAAACTCTCATAAATGGCCTTTAGCGAAATTCGTTTTATGATAAGATGTACTGTTGCATGAAATGTAAGCAGCATTTTTAGTTTTTATTGAATCATTTTACCCATTGATTTCATTTTCCTTTTTTTTTGGTGATATAGCAATAGATACATAAGTATTCCATTAGACGCATTTAAAGTGATTTTTAGATATAATCCGTATTTTCTAGCTAATTTCTTACGATCTATTTTTTATTTATTTGTCTTATAATATTTCGATCAATCTATTTGCAGGGCGAATATAAAATTTTAACAGTTAAACATTTTTATATTTACCTTCTACGATTCTACATTTGCAAAACTCTCATAAGTCGCCTTTCGCGAAATTCGTTTTATGATAAGATGTGCTGTTGCATGAAATGTAAGCAGCATTTTTAGTTTTTATTGAATCATTTTACCTATTGATTTCATTTTCATTTTTTGGTGATATAGCAATAGATATGTATTTCATTAGACAAATTTAGAGTGATATTTAGATATATAATTTGTAGTTTTTGAAGAATTATGAGGAGTCATCCGATGTATTTCTCATTTATTTGTCGTGCTAGAATGATCAATTTAATAGAATGATGAATATCAAATATATATAGTTAAACATTTTATATTTATTTCGCTGCTATATGCTTCAATATTTGACAATAATTCACAAAATTTCACTAAAACTCTCATAAGCGGCCTTTAGTGAAGTCCGAGATGATAAGATCTGTCGATTCATTCATTGTAAGCAACGTATTTTTTTTTTAATTCAATCATTTTTCCTCATTTTGTGATATAGCAATAGATATATATCATTAGACGCATTTGGAGTGATATTTAGATATAATCTGTATTTTCTATAGCGGATTACCTGAAGTCTTCCGACGTATTTCTTATCTATTTGCCTTTCAGAATCATTCGATCAATTTGTTTAAATTGTGAATATCAAATATTAATAGTTAAACACTTTTAGATTTATTTTGCTGCCATGATTCTACATTGATGACAAAGATGACAACAATTCTACATGATTGTCGAAATTTGATCAAAACTCTCTTAAGCGGCCTTTAGCGAAATCGTTTTATGATAAGATCTCTCGATTTATGAAATGTAAACAGCGTATTTTTTTTTAATTCAATCATTTTGTTTCCTTTTTTGGTGATACAGCAATAAATATATAAGTATTTCATTAGACGCATTTCGAGTGATTCTTAGATATATTCTGTATTTTCTAGCTAATTTCTTCCGATCTATTTTTTATCTATTTGTCTTACAATCTTTCGATCCATTTATTTAAAATGCGAATGTAAAATTTTAACAGTTAAACATTTTTATATTTACCTGCTACTACAGATCGACCTCAGCTATCCTATCCAAAAAGAATCATTTAAAAATATTAAAATGGGAGCGAGAAATCGCGCAAGAACTTTCCCATGGACTTAACATTAGCTTGAGAGTTTCTTCGCGTGACTAGCTTAGGCTCTTAAGCGGCCTTTATCGAAATGGCTTTATGATAAGATCTCGGTTTATGAAATGTAAACAGCGTATTTTTTTTTTTTTATTCAATAATTTTTTTTTCTTTTTTGGTGATACAGCAATAGATATATAAGTATTTCATTACACGAATTTAACGTGATATTGAGATATAATGTGCATTTTTTATAGAATTTATGTAGTCTGCTATTTGTTTCTTACCCTTTCGTCTTTCCAAGATATTTGTATTAATTTATTTATAAGTTGTATATCAAATTAGTTAAAATAAATTACAATTTATTATGTTTACGCAATCAAACTGATTGGTAAAGATGTAATACAAGCTGAAATTTTTCCAACTGAGTGAAAAGTATCCAGAATGGGAATCGAACCCAGAACCTATGGATTAAATTGCCAATGCTGATACAATTGAGCTATCTGGAAAAACAACAGGCCAACGCATTTCACTCAGACAACCTTTTGGCAATAGCACTTGGTCTGCTCATAGCTCAATTCGCATTGGCAATTTAAGCCAAATGTTCTGGGTTTCTTTGTGATCCTGTGTATTTGAATGAATAAATGGATTACAATTCTCATTATGTGTACAATTTGTTGTTGTTGTATCTGTTCTACAATTCTTTAAGTTTTTACGTGGAATGTTGAATCTTCAAAATAACTTTAACAATAAAAGAAAATTCGAAACGAAAGATTCGTCTTTGTTTATTCACTATAAGAAAAATATTTTTCTATGAAAAATGACTTAATCTACATGTTACTAAAATAGACGTAAGATAAAACTAAATGTACAAAATGTCTTAAAAACCTTAAAACATGAGATCTTAGTAGTACATAACTCTCCTAGCACTTTCGGCTCCAAACTAAGCAATTATCAAGGACCTTCGACCAGCGGAGATAGCAGAACACATGTTTTTAAAGACCAGAACTCAAAGTGACAGGAGAACTCATTATGGACATGCGCCGGCGGATGAACCCATTGTTGGTGAGGGGGAAACACTACTTACTATGTACTACTGAGATCTTATGTTTTAAAGTTTTTAAGACATTTTGTACATTTAGTTTTATCTTACGTCTATTTTTGTAACATATAGATTAAAGTCATTTTTCATGGAAAATGTTTTTCTTATAGTGTTGAATCTTACTATATATCCTGATAAATGAAATGGACAAACTAGCCAAATAAATTATTAAACATTTGAAGGAAATAGTAACGGCTACATACTTACAAAATTAAGATTGGTGATGGTGAGACAAATTTATGCAGAACAGGAACTTACCTAGAAAAAGAAAGCAACAATTAAAAAAAAGCAATAAAAAAGGAAAGAGCATCTATAAAACATTAGAAAATGTCAAATGGATCGTGTTCTGCAGACAAATAAATATTACCTTCACTTAAATATGAAATATTATTGCGATTACACATGCTTCGACTTTACATTCATAGTAATTAAAAGTTTTTAAATTGACATTTGTTCATGTGATAATTTTGCAAGAAAAACTGTGTATAGTTCTTCCTCTAATATTTACATTCTAAAACTTGTCTTTGGAAGAAACTGCAGAGCAATTAAAACAAATTGTCATCGAAGCAACAAATAGCTGCTCATCAGCAATCATCTTAAGACAGGTGTCAAATTTTAAAATTTTTTGCTACCACAATTGCCAAATAGCACACCTAACTTTATTTAATCGTAGAAATACTATTAAATAAGATTACAATTCGGATATAGTGGTAACAAAGAACACTAAAAGTTGGCAGCTATGCAATACCCAGTACTGTGAATTTAGTAGATATTTAAATACCACTATTTCCAAATAGTAGCAGTATTTCCCTGATTTAGTGGCAGGCTTTCCGTGATTCATCAAATTGAAGAATAATATTTTAGGATAGTGGTATTCAAAAATACGATAAATTTCAATACTAGTAGGGCAGCCAGGGTGGGGGTTCACAAGCTCAAAATACCACAATTTTAGTATTGTAAACTTCGTCTTATTAAATTGGAGACATTTTTCTATTAACAAAAGCGAAGAAAAGCTCTTACAAAAAAGTGATATCATGTGCGTCATAATCCCTAACCTGGCTGCGCCACTGGTAATACTGACTTAGCTCATTTGCTTTATTAACGAATACATTCGTCCATTTGACGAATTTCTTTTCCGATAAATTGCAATACTAGTAGGGCACCTGTCCCCTGACTGTTTTGGCACCTCAGATCTTCACCGTCTCATCCGCCACTATCCTGGCTGATAAACATAATAACGAGGCCAGTCTTAAACCATAAGCTACTAGAAATTTATAAATTTCTACTCAATCGCTCAAATCTCACCTAATCTTTGCATTTGTTGTAGTCTTAAATTATTTATTAATTTATCTTTCTTAGTTTAATTCATAATTCTTAAGTTCATCCTAATCTTAACCCTAACTTTTTTGTCTTCAAGCTTCTAGTCTAAGGGACAAGCTCCCACTTATAATTTTAATGTTTTTTAATTTCTCTTCATTGGGACCGCTCTTATGCTCAGCAACATCATCAGCTTTTTATCATCATTTTATATCAGCCTTCCTACAGTGCACGGGTTTCAGCGCAAATGTGTGGCGCTCCTTGTCGCGTGGAAATCCTGCACTGTCACCTCTTCAAAGGGCCGTCAGCTATGAACTTTACAAATGGTGCAGTCATACCACTGAACTGCTCATCCATTCTTCAAGCGGACTATACAACTGGTGCAGGCGCACCTTCTCCATCATCCTGTCTATCGCTGCCTGTCGCGTAGGAACGCTGGTTCCAGCAACAGACCCTATATTGTAAAGTTTTTTTTTCTCTGCGTGACGGGGAGCTAGCTGGGGAAGACATTAAACGCTCAACGGCTGGGTTCGCCCTGAGCCGAGTGGTCTTCCTCAGGCATTAAAATATATGAAAATACTAGTAAGGCAGCCAGGGTGGTGGTTCAGAATCTCAAAAGTACGACAATTTTAGTATTGTAAAGTTCCTCTTATTAAATTGCGGAAATTTTTCGATTAAATAAATCTAAGAGAAACTCTTAGAAAAAAGTGATATACAGTGCCTCTGAATCCCCATCCTGGCTGCACCACTTGTAATACTGACCTTAACTCATTTGCTTCATTAGCGCATACATGCGTCCATTTCACGAATTTTTTTCCCGATGAATTGCAATACCAGTACGGCAGCCAGGGTGGGGGTTCACAAGCTCAAAATACCACAATTTTAGTATTGTAAACTTCGTCTTATTAAATTGGAGACATTTTTCTATTAACAAAAGCGAAGAAAAGCTCTTACAAAAAAGTGATATCATGTGCGTCATAATCCCTAACCTGGCTGCGCCACTGGTAATACTGACTTAGCTCATTTGCTTTATTAACGAATACATTCGTCCATTTGACGAATTTCTTTTCCGATAAATTGCAATACTAGTAGGGCACCTGTCCCCTGACTGTTTTGTCACCTCAGATCTTCACCGTCTCATCCGCCACTATTCTGGCTGATAAACATAATAACGAGGCCAGTCTTAAACCATAAGCTACTAGAAATTTATAAATTTCTACTCAATCGCCAAATCTCACCTAATCTTTGCATTTGTTGTAGTCTTAAATTATTTATTAATTTATCTTTCTTAGTTTAATTCATAATTCTTAAGTTCATCCTAATCTTAACCCTAACTTTTTTGTCTTCAAGCTTCTAGTCTAAGGGACAAGCTCCCACTTATAATTTTAATGTTTTTTAATTTCTCTTCATTGGGACCGCTCTTATGCTCAGCAACATCATCAGCTTTTTATCATCATTTTATATCAGCCTTCCTACAGTGCACGGGTTTCAGCGCAAATGTGTGGCGCTCCTTGTCGCGTGGAAATGCTGCACTGTCACCTCTTCAAAGGGCCGTCAGCTATGAACTTTACAAATGGTGCAGTCATACCACTGAACTGCTCATCCATTCTTCAAGCGGACTATACAACTGGTGCAGGCGCACCTTCTCCATCATCCTGTCTATCGCTGCCTGTCGCGTAGGAACGCTGGTTCCAGCAACAGACCCTATATTGTAAAGTTTTTTTTTTCTCTGCGTGCCGGGGAGCTAGCTGGGGAAGACATTAAACGCTCAACGGCTGGGTTCGCCCTGAGCCGAGTGGTCTTCCTCAGGCATTAAAATATATGAAAATACTAGTAAGGCAGCCAGGGTGGTGGTTCAGAATCTCAAAAGTACGACAATTTTAGTATTGTAAAGTTCCTCTTATTAAATTGCGGAAATTTTTCGATTAAATAAATCTAAGAGAAACTCTTAGAAAAAAGTGATATACAGTGCCTCTGAATCCCCATCCTGGCTGCACCACTTGTAATACTGACCTTAACTCATTTGCTTCATTAGCGCATTCATGCGTCCATTTCACGAATTTTTTTCCCGATGAATTGCAATACCAGTACGGCAGCCAGGGTGGTGGTTCAGAAGCTCAAAATACCACAATTTTAGTGTTGTAAAGTTCGTCTTATTAAATTGCGGAAATTTTTCGATTAAATAAAGCTAAGAAAAACTCTTAGAAAAAAGTGATACCCAATGCCTCTGAAGCCCCACCCTGGCAGCGCCACTGGTAATGCTGACCTTAACTCACTTGTTTCGTTAGTGCATACATGCGTCCATTTCACGATTTTTTTCCCCGATAAATTGCAATACTAGTATGGCAGCCAGGGTGGTGGTTCAGAAGCTCAAAATACCACAATTTTAGATTGTAAACTTCGTCTTATTAAATTGCGGAAACTTTTCGCATACATGCGTCCATTTCACAAATTTCTTTCTCAATTCAGAAATTCCGAATCTATACAGGAAATTCCGAAAAAATATATTTTTTTATTTAATGTAATCATGAACCGTCTGTCGTTAAATCAAGCAAAAATTACTATCCAGAATTTCTGGTATGAATTCGGAATTTTTAAATAAAAAATAAATCCCTGAAATGCACTTGGAGTTTGCAAATGGGACTAAGAAAATATTTGGAATTTCTTTAGTTCTGCCATGTGATGTCAGAAATGAAAGAAAAATGTTACGCTTTGTCTATTAAAACAATTTTAATTGGTTGTAATAGGATACTACGTAACTAGTAGCAGAATAGAACAAGCTTTTTAATTAATACGTGTCAAAATTACTTCGACTTTCCGTAAAAATAGTATTGGGAGCTTTATTCTGTCCAAATCATGTTCAATTGCAATCGCAATACAGTGGTTATCAATTATTTTAAGTTTGACCTCTTCAGACCTTAGGTACACGAATGTGGATTTCTATTATTTTTCCTGATAAAAACTAAACTTTTTGATTTTATTTTTCTTTCTTTTTTACTTTACTTCTATAAGGTAAAGCCAGGAGAGATGGCGCGGTCGGAGAGATTGCGCACATAGAGGTTCGGGGGAAAGGAGTAGAGTGAGCGCGCAGCAACTCCAGGTAGTTTTACAACAGCAGTAGTGGAGTGTCTTCTTGACAGTGCACGTTGATTGTTTTGAGCGTCTAAGATAAAGCATTGCTATTTTGTTTTGTTTTCCCAAAGTAAGTGCTTGAATTTTCATAGCTATTCATCAGAATTTCTATACAATGTCAGTAGTACAAAATATTTTTAACTTAAACGATTTCTCATAAGTTACTAATCTAGACTAACAATGTGAACATCCACGGTTCGTTTTAGTAGCGGCAATGTTTAAATAAAAGGCCGCACAATCTCTCCTACCGAAATTGGAGAATTTGCGCATCTGCTACTTAGGAGAGATGGCGCATTGTTTCCATTAATTTCCATGCTAGGAGAGATTACGCAGCTTATTGGTAAATTTGCATAAAAAAAATTAAAAAGAAAATGGACTAATTTTAAGTTAAACGTGTTATCAAGTAACTTAATGTTATTTTGTAATCTTATCTGGACTTGCTTTTTTCTGATTCTTTAACTTTTTTTCCTTTAATTAATTTTTTTTAATCGTTTTTAAAATTATTTCCTTTTTCTGATTTTTTAGTCATTAGGTTGAAATATTCACTCTTAATACAATATTTGTTCACAAAAACCATACAACAATGTCATTTAAGTGTAATTATTATTGTTAACAATTTAATTGTAGTTATTATTAGTAACAATCTCTCCTACCCATGTGCGCAATCACACCAACCTTGAAAGGACAGATTGCACAAAATAACTTTCTTGGATTTCTTGCAACTGTTCTATAAAATTGCAACATAACAACAAAATAACAATGGAAATGCATAATAAACAAATGAAGTAAAAAATATTCATGGATAGTTTAGCAAAAAATTAAAATTTAGATTTTTTGTTGTTATTCTTTTGAATTGTGCGCAGACTCTCCTAGCTTTACCTTATTGCTGAATGTGTTTTTCTTTGGGACAAAACCAATAAATAACAGCGCTGATGTTTATTTCCTCATAAAATAAATGTTATTTTCACATGAGTTTTCAAAAACCCTTCAAGACAGTGTGGCCCAGAAAATAAGAATTTTTCCTAATTATTTAACTTAAACCCTTTACAATAAAAACATTCGAGGATTTGTAGATGATCCATTTGTTTAAAGTCCTTCAATTTGTTACTGCGTGAATTTAAGTTATTAATAATCAAATCGATATTTAAAGGGGCTAGTAATTTTAGATCCATATTTGTGTGAACCTAAATTACCAGTCCCCTAAGTTACCAATTTCAGAAAAAGATCTCTTTCTGTCATCTAAGGTGCCATTTTGTTTGTGCAAAAGCAAAGAATGTGTGTTTGTAGTGTTATTTTAACTTCAGATTTCAAGAGGTTAATTAATGTAAACAATAAATGTTTTTTAACACTTTCTAACATATTAAAATAAATGATCAACGTAAAAATAGCACAAATAAAAATTATACTATAAAATAGCAAACAGCTGTTTCAGAGCATCTAAAATTCCATCATCAGTGCCAAATTAAAAAAGATTAAGAACTGATTTAAAAGTTTAAGCCATGTAAGTATGCTTGCGTCTCCGCACACGACTAAGATAGAATGCCGGTGAGTATTTAATCCTTTGAAGGGCGGTGGGATATTTTATATCCCACCTAATTTTAATCCCATTCGAACCAGAAACTTTTAATTATTATTTTTTTTAAACTTTGACGGGAAAAGTTGAAAAATTGCTTTTTCTTATTTTGAACTAAATTCTTTCTTAAATACCGGTGTGAATTCGATGTTACAGGAACACAATTGATTGCCCCTGAAAGGGTTAAAAACAGCAGCGAAGTCAGGAGTCGGAGACCAATCAGAAGCGCTCGGCCAGTCTGGACGAGTTTAACTACGGAGGAGAAAAAAGGGTTGGGAGGGGGAACTGAAGAGAATGAATTAAATGAAAGATAGCCAGACATTTGAAAAATTTGGTGTACTGGACATATCATTAAATAACTTGCCTGAATTCTTCTATGTATGATACGTTTCGCAAAAATCAAGGTCGTAAATCGATGAGCATTTCTGAATTATTGAACCTTCTGAAAAATTAAAACTGTGATTGTTAGACCAGCAATAGTTAACAATCGCAGAGCGTTTAGTGTCACAATTTTTAACATAGTTTTTATGTTCCCCCAAGCGGAAATTAAGAGGTCGCTTAGTTTGACCTATGTACATTATATCACACTTGCAAGATATCTTATAAATTCCCCAGTGTGAAAATCTGTCAATTGGATGTTTGAGATATGTAAATTTGATTTTGTTAAATGGTGCATAAATGACTTTATAGTCGAATCTTTTCAAAATACTAGACATTTGATGGCTAATGCTCGGAAAATATGCAATATTTTCCGAGACGTACAAAATACAGGGACGTACAAAACAGGGACGAACAGGGTCGTACAAAACGGGGACGACAGGGACGTACAGGGTCCCTGACAGATGTGACAGGGTTCGAAACAGGGACGTACAGGGTCCCTGACAGATGTGACAGGGTTCAAAACAGGGACGTACAAAATTGTTCCTTTACATTCTAATATATGGGGGAAAATCGTTTGCGGTGCATTTTAAACATGTTATGATACTTGAAACATAATGAAATTTAAAAGTATCACTATAAGGTTCAATATAAACTTATTTTATATAGATTATGGAGTTCGTAGGATTTATCGTTCATGTACAGGGACGCACAAGAGAATTCGATTAAAAGTCTGACTATGATCAGACATTTCCATAAGTGCTCTTTCCGCTGTAATATCAGATTTTATGTAATTTTTAGTGTATTAAATGTTGTCTACAAATTCTGTTAGCTTATATATAGGGCTGCACGAATCACTTTTAATATGGGCATCAATTAAAATTCAATTGCTGAAAATGGATTTTTACTGAGTTATGTATTTTTTTAAATGCTGATTTAGATATCTCATTTTATCGTATGAAAAAAATTAATTTCTTATTAATATTCTGTTAGTGTTAGAAAATATTTCATAATCTATGCCGAATGCATAATTGTTCGTCCTTGTTATAAGTTGGAAAAGGATTCTCAATAGTAAATGCAAAAAAAAAAATAAATGCTATTTACTTATTTTTTTAATTTCTTTGTAGAATTGCGAAAAGGCAAAAAGTGTTTATTTCTCTCAACTATATAGCATTTAATTACACGTGCATTTAAATCTAATTATGTATTTCAAAAAATTCTTAATAAAACAGAGACGAAGGAAATTTCATAAAGTTGGAATATTGTTGTAAAATATACTATCTATTTATCCCATATCTCATCTATCATTGTCAAAACATCTTTTGGCGAAAGAATAATGAAGTTAGTATTGATGTGATATATTTTTCGAAATTCAATTGTTCAGTGCAAGTTCGATGTGGCAGAAAAAGGATTTTCACAAGTATTTACGGCAAAAATTATTTGTACAAAATATATTTATTTCTGTAGGAGATATAATATTGAGATGCGTACAACATATAGCATGCATATCTATCTATCTATCTATCTATCTATATATATTTGCAAAAATTTACTTGAAAGAAACATAAGATAAATATAAATTAAATCTTGGGTTCGAATCCCGTCCTGGGTATTTTTTCCACTCAGCAGACCTGCCAAGTCTCCGGCTTTTTGAATACCAGTATTTTAGTACAGAAAATGTTGTTTTATTTAATCGGAGCATTCTGCGATTTAAAAGAACAACATATTTTCTCTAAAAAATTACTGGTGGGCAAAAAGCCGGAGACTTGGCAACTCTGCACTCAGTTTAAAAAATTCAGTCCATATGATATCTTAATCAATCAGTATGATTAAGTTAAAAATAATAAAGTATAATTAATTTAAGCATTAAATGTATTTTCTAATGTTTCAAATGATTCCCTATATTAAATGTTAATAAAATAAATGCTATTTATTTAATCTTATTCTCTGTAGAACGACAAATTTATAAATAACCGTCGTAATGGCAATTTTTTCCCGTTTGTCTCAACTACATACCATTCATTAACACGTGCATTCTAAATCTCATTCAGTACTTCGAAAAAATCTTAATATAAAACCGAGAAGAAGGAAATATTATAAATTTGAAATATTGTGGTAATATATATCTATTTATCCCATATCGCATCCATCATTGTCAAAACCTCTTTCGGCGAAAGAATAATGAAGTTAGTATTGATGGGGTATATTTTTCGAAAATTCAATTGCTCTGTGCAAGTTTGATGTTGTATAAAAAAGATTTTTCTCAGGTATTTGCGGAGAAAATAGTTTGTACAAATGATACTTTTTTCTGTAAGAGATATAATATTGAGATGCATACTACACATGTAGCATGCATATATATATACAGGGTGTTTTTTTTTTAAAAATTGACGCTATTCAGAGCCGCCGGTAGCTTGTTCTAATAACTGGATTGACATAAAATTTTGTGAATGGACTAAGAAAACCATGGGAAAAAAAGATTCCAACAACAACAAAATTAGTTCCAATCACCACCGATAGGGGGAAATGTGGCGCTGTGGTAATGTATGCAACTGAGATTTAGCATAAAATACGGTCAATAAATGAAGATGCAAATTTTTACTTACGCAGGCGACAGTAGCGCCAATAGTTTAAGTTATAAATGCATGCGAAAAACAATTTTAGCTCAGGTTGAAAATGAATCTCAAGTTACCGCAGCGCGCGTTACTTGTGAAGTTCTATTATTGTAACCAGTGCAATGCACTAGCCGCTCTTTGTTTACTTAGAACACGCCATAAACTGCTCAAAGGACCTTTATCCGTTAATGTATTGAAAGCAATGATTCTGAAATTCGAAGAAACAGGCTCGCTAGCAGTTCGGTCAGGCAGAGGACGTAAACCGGTGGCAGAAAAAGTGATAATGGATGTTTCAACTGCGATCAACGAAAGGGAAAGTGTAAATGATGAATAAAACATGGCATTTTATCCAAATTATTAATTTTGTCTGTTTCTGATGTTTTTTTTTCAATGTACAGCGCCACATTTCCCCCTATCGGCGGTGATTGGAACAAATTTTTTTGTTGTTGGAATCTTTTTTCCCATGGTTTTCTTAGTCTATTCACAAAATTTTGTGTCAATCCAGTTATTAGAACGAGCTACAGGCGGCTCTGAACAGCGTCAGTTTAAAAAAAACACCCTGTATATATATATATATATATATATATATAGATAGATACTAAAATTTACTTGAAAGAAACATAAGATAAATATAAATTAGGTCAAAGGTCTTGGGTTCGAATCCCGTCATGGACATTTTTCCCTCTCAGTTTAAAAAATTCAGTCCATATGACATCTTAATCGATCAGTATGACTGAGTTAAAAATAATAAAGTATAAATAACTTAAACAATAAATGTTTTTCTTTTATAATTTGTTAAGTGATTCCCCATATTAAATGTTAATAAAATAAATGCTATTTACTTAATTTTATTTTCTGTAGAATGACAGATTTATCGATTATTGTCGTAAAGGCAATTTTCTTTCTTTGTTTCAACTACAAACCAATTATTAACACGTGCATTCTAAATCTCATTCAGTAATTTCAAAAAAAAAAAATCTTAATAAAACAGAGACGAAGGAAATATTATAAGATTGGAATATTGTGGTAATATATATCTATTTATCCCACATCTCATCTATCATTGTCAAAACCTCTTTCTGTGAAAGAATAATGAAGTTAGTACTGATGTGATATATTTTTCGAAAATTCAATTGCTCAGTGCAAGTTCGATGTTGTATAAAAATGATTCTTCTCAGGTATTTGCGGAGAAAATAGTTTGTACAAAATATATTTTTTTCTGTAAGAGATATAATATTGAGATGCGTACTACATGTAGAATGCATATATATATATTTTTTTTTTCATTTGAATTAATAATACTTCATTTATTAGGACTATATATTATATTTTGTAATTTGACACTGCTATATGGTATAGTGATTTCATTGTGTATGGTCAGTTTCTTATGTTTCAATGGTTAATTTTTACAATAAGTTTATATATATATACTAAAATGTACTTGAAAGAAACATAAGATAAATATAAATTAGGTCAATGGGATCCCGGCCTGGCATTTTGTCACTCAGTTACAAAACTTCAGTTGGTATATCTTTATCAATCAGTATAATTGAGTTAAAAATAATAAAGCATAATTAATTTAAGAAATAAATGGTTTTTTTAATTTTTCAAATGATTTCCCATATTAAATGTTAATAAAATAAATGCTATTTACTTAATCTTATTCCCTGTAGAATGACAGATTTATAAATTCGTGTCGTAAAGGCAATTTCTTTCTTTGCCTCAACTCGTACCAATTATTAACAGGTGTATCCTAAATCCAATTATGTATTTCGAAAAAATTCTTAATAAAACAGAGGCAAAGGAAATTTCATAAGGTTTGAATATTGTTGTAATATATATCTATTTATCCCATATCTCATCTATCATTGTCAAAACCTCTTTCGGCGAAAGAATAATGAAGTTACTATTGATGTGATACATTTTTCTAATATTCAATTGCTCTGTACAAGTTCGATGTTGTAAAAAATGATTTTTCTCAGGTATTTGCGAAGAAAATATTTTGTACAAAATATAATTTTTTCTGTGGGAGATATAATATTGAGGTGTGTACCACATGTTGCATGCATATATATATATATATATATATATATATATATTACTAAAATTTACTTGAAAGAAACATAAGATAAATATAAATTCGATGAAAGGTTTTGGGTTTGAATCCCGTCCAGGGAAATTTTTCACTCAGTTTGAAAAATTCAGTTCATATGATATCTTTATCAACCCGAATGATTCAGTTAAAATTAATAAAGTATAATTAATTTAAGCGATACATGTTTTTTTTTTTTAATTTTACAAGTGATTCCCCATATTAAATGTTAATAATATAAATGCTATTTACTTAATCTTATTTTCCGTAGAATGACAAATTTATAAATTATTGTCGTAAAGGCAATTTTCTTTCTTTGTCTGAACTAGAAACCAATTATTAACATGTGCAGTCTAAATCTCATTCAGTATTTTGAAAAAAATCTTAATAAAACAGAGAAGAAGGAAATATTATAAATTTGGAATATTGTGGTAATATATATCTATTTATCCCATATCTCATCCATCATTGTCAAAACCTCTTTCGGCGAAAGAATAATGAAGTTAGTATGGATGTGATATATTTTTCGAAAATTCAATTGCTCTGTGCAAGTGCGATGTTGTATAAAATTGATTTTTCTCAGGTATTTGCGGAGAAAATAGTTTGTACAAAATACACTTTTTTCTGTAAGAGATATAATATTGAGATGCGTACTTCATGTAGAATGCATATATATATTTTACTAAAATGTACTTGAAAGAAACATAAGATAAATATAATTTAGGTCAAAAGTCTTGGGTTAGAATCCCGTCCTGAACATTTTGTCACTCTGTTTAAAAAATTCAGTCGATATAATATCTTTATCAATCAGTATGATTGAGATAAAAAATAATAAAGTATAATTAATTTAAGGACTAAATGTTTCTTTTTTTATAATTTTTTTAAATGATTCCCCATATTAAATGTTAATAAAATAAATGCTATTTACTTAATTTTATTTTCTGTAGAATGACAGATTTATAAATTATTGTCATAAAGGCTATTTTCTTTCTTTGTCTCAACTACAAGACAATTATTAACACGTGTATTCTAAATCTTATTCAGTATATCGAAAAAAATCTTAATAAAACAGAGACGAAGGATGTATTATAAAATTGGAATATTGTGGTAATATATATCTGTTTATCCCATATCTCATCTATGATTGTCAAAACCTCTTTTGGCGGAGAATAATTAAGTTTGATGTGATATAGTTTTTAAAAATTCAATTACTCAGTGCAAGTTTGATGTTGTAGAAAAATTATTTTTCTCAGGTATTTGCAGAGAAAATAGTTTATACAAAATATAATTTATTCTGTAACAGATTTAATAATGAGATGCACCCTATATACATATGATATCCACATATTCTTTTTAAAATTTACTTGAAAGACATATAAGATAAATATAAATCAGACGAGTATATTGGAAGCTATCCATGATATTAGACCGATATTTCAGCAATATCGAATAAATCTCCGCACAATATTTTCGAAAAATTGACGGCGAAGTATTGACGGCGGAAGTATTGTTGGCGAAAATAATTTGTACAAAATTTAATTTTTTCTTTAAAAGTATAACATTGAGATGCACACTATATATAGCATGCATATATTCCTTTTACTAAAATTTATTTGAAAGAAATATAAGATAAATATAAATCAGAAGAGCATATTGAGATATATCAGTATTACCTAATCAATATTTCAGCAATATCGAATAACTCTTGGTCAGACAATTTTGCAATATTGGGATGCTGAGATTTTAGAAATATATAGCCTATATTTCCTGCCAGTATTTACTTAATATTGGCTATACTTTGGCATAATTAAAACAATAAATGCAACGTAACGCCAATATTTAGTTTATAATTGGATTAAATTGAAAATATTATCAGTGAAACAAGAATATTGGGTAAATACTGGTTGTCAATGTTGGTTATAATAAAAGTAAAATAGTAAATGCTATAAAAATAATTGTATTTTTTATTCTGAAATAACAGATTAATAAATCATATTAAAAAATGTAAAACAATATTTTTCTTAATTATTTCATTTTGAAGCAAGTGCATTCTAAATTTAATTCTGTATTTAGAAAACTTCTTAATAAAACAGCGACCAAGAAAGCTTAATATTGGCAGATTGTGATAATATATATTTATTTATCCACATACCCCATCTGCCATTGTTATAAATTATTTCAGCGAAAGTATAATAAAGTTAGTATTCGTGCAATATATTTTTCGAAAATATTCAATTGCTTAGTGCAATGGTGATGTTGCAGAGAAACGTTTTTTACAAGAGTATTCATAGCGAAAATAACTTTTACAAGATATTTTTTTTCTGTAACAAATATAATATTGTGATGCCATACTACATATAGCATCCATACAGATTTTTCTAGAATTTACTTGAAAGAAATATAAGATAACTATAAATTAGACGTGCATATTGTGAGCTATTCATGGTATTAACCCCTTAAAGAGCGGTGGGGTACCGTATATATTCCTCTAAATTTTAATTACCAAATGCCACAATGGCACCAGAATATAGGACAAAAAACTCTTTTTAATGTACTTGAAAAAAAAAAAAATCTTTTACTTATTTCCAAATACATTTGTTCGTAAATAATGGTATAATTCAATCGTTTAAACATTTTAGCAATAGAAGTACTTTACCCCCGAAAGGGTTAAACCAATATTTTAGCAATATCGAATAAATCTTGGCGCAATATTTGAGCAAAATTTAGATGATGAGAATTTAGAAATATTTAGCCTATATTTCCTGCCAGTAATTTTTTAAATATTTGTTACACTTTGGCTTAATTCTAGACACAAATACAACGAAACTCCAGTATTTAGTATACAATTGGATTAAATTGGAAATATTACAGAATTGGAAACATTATAATAACAGATTATGAAATCATCGTAGATAATTTAAAAAATATTATTTTCCTAATTGTGCCATTTATAAACAAGTGCATTCTAAATCTATTTCTGAATTTCGAAAATTTCTTAATAAAACAGAGACTATGAAAACTTAATATTGGTAGATTGTAATAGTATATAACTATTTATACGTATATCTCATCTATCATTTCCAAAAATTCTTTCGAAGAAAGCATAATGAAATAAATTCATATGATATATTTTTCAAAAATTCAGTTGATAAGTGCACATGCGATATTTAATAAAAATATTTTTTTCCAAGTATTCGTGGCGAAAATAATTTGAACAAAATATACTTTTTTGTGCAAGAGATTTAATATTGAGATGCATAGTACATATAGCATGCATATTTTTTTTTCTAAAATTTACTTGAAAGAATTAAAAGATAAATATAAATCAGACGAGCACATTAAGAGTTAGCAGTATTATTTAATCAATATTTTATCACTATCGAAGAAATATTGGTCCAATATTTGGGCAATATGGGGATTCTGAGATTTAAGAAATATATAGCCTATATTTCCTGCCAGTATTTACTTCATGTTGGTTACACTTTGGCATAAATCTAGAAATAAATGCAACGAAACGCCAGTATTAGGTATATATAATTGGATTAAATTGTACATATTTTCAGTGAAACAACAATTTTTGGGTAAACTTTTGTTGTCAATGTTGCTGATAATAAAAGTAAAAATGCAAATGCTAACAAAATAATTGCATTTCTACTTATTCTGAAATGACATATTCATAAATTATCGTAGAAAATGTAAATGTGTGTTTTATTTAATCATGCCATTGTGAAACAAATACATTCTAAATTTAATTCTGAATTTCGAAAAATTCTTAATAGAACAGTGACCAAGAAATACTTCAAAATATTGGCAAATTGCGGTAATATGTATCTATTTATCACCTGTCATCTGTCATTGTCAAACATTCTCTCTGCGAAGGAATAATAAAGTTAGTATTGATATAAAATATTTTTTCAAAATTTCAATTTCTTAGTGCACGTGCAACGTTGCAAAGAAAGATTTTTCCCTTCCTGTTTTTTCTTGAAATACTCATGGCGAAATAAATTTGTAAAAAGTACGATTTTCCTTATACAATATTTAATATTTAGATGCGCATATATTGCATGCAAATTTCATTTTTAAAATATTACTCAGACGGAATATAACGTAAATATTTAACAGTTTATCGAGTAGCTAAACAATGTTGTAGCAATATCAAATAAAGTTTCGAATAACATTAAAGCAATACTGTGATGACTAGATTAAAAAATATACAGAGTAAAACACCCTGCCAATATTGACAAAATATTGGTTAAATGTTGTCATAACTTTTGAAATAAATCTAATGAAACGCCATTATAGGGAACATATTTGGATTAAACTGGAAATTTTTTAGTAAAATCCAAATAGTGGGTAAATATTGGTAGCCAATATTGGTAATAATAATTACAAAAATGGGTCCTGCATTAGGTTCACAACCTGACTGCCACATTTGCTGTATAACACTTCAGGGCTTATGGTCAGGAAAACAGAGATGGTCACTGTAGGCTAGGGCAAGATCGTTAACCCGTTCGCGACGAGCATATTTTAGGGATATTTTACTACCGGTATTCTTAAATGGAAATTTACTTTAATAAAATCTCATAATTGCTCTGATTAAATAAGGTAAAAATTATATTTGTCTATCCATCCTCACTCGTCTAATCGATCTCAGGAGGGCAAGTATTGTTAAGTTCTGGACTGTGGGTTGCCATAGTCTGGACAAAATCTGTACATATGCATTGTATGATATTCTCCATTGTTATGTATTCTACCTATTAGATAAATTTCCAGAATCAGCGCCATTTATGAGAAATTTTTGGAACTAATGTTTTTATTTGCTTAAACAAAATTTCAGATCATAAAAAGCTCTTTCGTCCAAACCGCACTCTCGTACGTCAATTGTTTAATATTATATTGAAGTTTAAAATGTGTCAAGGCCTTTTGAGACACACTGTATATTCATATATATTAGATGGCAAATGAGTGAATAAAACCTTCTAATGCGTACACATGCTCGCACACGAGCACACGCGTGCGCACACACAGACACATAGCCACATCATTCAGTTCTTATCTGTTCTTACTTTTGAGTACCATTCTTTATTAATTACAAGATGAGTTCGAAATGTTCGGTGAATGCTTTCATAAAACAAAGAAAACAGGAGTTACAAACGAAATACCTTTATATGCATTCAAACTAATCAACATTAGCTACAACGCACTTTTGACATCGGTTGTACAGCTGCTGGAAACTGTGAGCAAACACTTCTTTCGGAATCGCTCGAAGCACCGTTGTTACACGTTGTTGGAACTCCTGAATGTCTGCAAAGCGTAGGCCTTTCAGAACTTCTTTGAGGCGGGGAAACAATAAAATATCTGCAGGCGCCTGATCAGGAGAATATGGATGGTGTCCAAGAACTGTTACCTTGCGTTTAGCGAGAAGTTGCTCACCCTTCTCTAAAGCACTTAAATCACTCAAAAACACACTTTTTACTCACTGCTTCAACATTGTACACTTTCACTAACATTTCTTGAGTCTCCGTCGCCATTTTTCTTAATTTGAACCAATACTTCATGTTCACGAGTTGCTCCATTCGCAATGACACGAGTTCTTACTTTGACTGCGTCAGATTGGTCGCAGCGAGCAACTCTGCTTAACTTAGGTGATTTGGACGATAGGGGGCACTAGTTGACATGTGTCTCTCAATGAGTATACGTGGGTTAAACATTCTAAACAGGGCGGTTTTTAAAATATGGGACCATTCTCCGAACTTTTCGAACACACATTCTATAATTTTTGCTTTATTCAATCGCAGAATCTTACTATTAAATAAGGCGAAAATTACTTTTCAAAATTCAAAAGTAAGCAATTCTAATAAACGCGTTTGTCGAGCATTTCCGTTTTTTTCTACCACTATTTATGAACAGAAATATTTGTCTTATTTAATCGGCCAAAATTTAGAATTAAATAAGACCTTTTTTTTTTTCAATAAAGGTAGGAAAAAAGTGTAAAACTTGTACATAATACATATATATATTAAATTTTGGAATTCTTCGTCTATAAATTGTTCTTGAAACCTGATTTTTAAAGTGTTAGGTCCAATGTGACAGTTTTTTAGATTTCATTGTATTTCGTAAAGAAAACTGAAAAAGAATGATAAATTATATGAAACGTGAATTCTCAAAATGTCAGCAGCATACTTTTTTTATTCACATTGTTTTCCAAATAAAATTTAGAATATAGATGCATGAATAGAGACTACTACATATATTTCTAAATGTGACATACTTGACAGGCTAAGTTATAAATCTTTATAAACACATTTCGTTATACGTTTATGTAGACATTTTGTAAAAAAAAAAAAAAAAAAAAAAAGCATTTTTCACGCAACAATTCACGTCTTTCAAACGAAATCCTCACAAAACTTGAAAATATTAATACTCAATTCATTGTTAATTTTTTAAGGGAAATGAATAAGAAAACGAGAAATGAAGGGTGAGTTGGATCAACATATAATGTAATATTTTGTTAATGTTTTTAGCACTTTCCAACATAGCTGAAAAGTGTTTATGAATTCTGTTGTCTGTCTGTCTGTCTGCTGTCTGTCCATGCTGTAACTCGCATAAATGTACTCGGATTGCATTGAAATGTATATATGTTATTAGGGTTTACCATGGCATGTTTGGTATAGAAAATGAAGAGTGTAACATTTATGTTTCTGCTCAAAATAATTCCGTTACATTACGGTCTATTGGGGAAAATCGTTTCCGAAGTATTTTAATAAAGTTACACAATTTTAACATATCCTAATTGATACTTATCACTGAGGTGCACTACAAGGCACTTACTGTAGAATATGATGTGCCTAGAATGTATCTTTCATTTACAGGGACACTCAAACGAATTTCGTTATACAGGGTGTCTCAAAAGTCTCCGTACAACTTCAAAAATTTATTTAAAAAAAATAATAATAAGCCTACAGCAAAAATAATTACAACAGTACATAAAGTAACTCAAAAAGTTTTTTTCTACTACCTTAGTATACTTGTACAAGAGATCCTTTCGTTGCACGAAGAATATCAAGTCGATATTCCAATTCCATCCACGTGCGTTTCAGCATGCTAACATCAACAGAAGTTACAACTTTTTTTTTTGCAACTGTAATTTTAATGATTTTAATATAAAGTTAGAACTGTTTGGATCTTTTGTTTCAAGTGAACAGTCTCCTGGAATTGAAACAAAAGATCCAAACAGTTGTAACTACTGTTGATGTTAGCATGCAGAAACGCACGTGGATGGAATTGGAATATCGACTTGATATTCTTCGTGCAACGAAATGATCTCATGTACAAGTATACTAAGTTAGTAGAAAAAAACTTTTTGAGTTACTCTATGTACTGTTGTAATTATTTTCGCTGTAGGCCTATTTTTTTTTTGTAATAAATTTTTGAAGTTGTACGGAGACTTTTGGGACACCCTATAATACTGTCTATGGACAATAATTGCTAGTAGTTCTTTTCAGTTGTGGTGTTCATTTTTAAATGTAACTAATTTTCTGCATATTAATTGGTGTTTATAAATTCTATAGATCCGATACAGGGCTGCTCAGAAGATTTCACGTATATGTCCGTTTATTGACGGAACTTGCCAAATTTGAATTTCCAATTGTACTGTGTATTTCCTAACTGAAGGAAATTTTAGCTTACTGTGTAGTATACATACAAATCTCTGAACAATGTACAGAAATTTCTCTTCATTTTTTACTTACTTTTCTATCTAATGTTTATATTTTTAATACTTTTTTACACATTTTTTATTATCTTCTCTTCCTGACAGATTTTCAGCGAAGCCCGCCTTATTGTCAGTTAAATTTGATTCCCTGGCTACTCTCTCTTCTTTTTACTCAATGCTAGTTAAATTTTATTGGCTGGCTAATCTCTCTTCTCTTTACTCAACGCTAGTTAAATTTGATTGGCTGACTACTCTCTCCTGATTGGCTGCATTGAAGTTATCAGTCCAATCCTTTACTTTTCTTTTCCATTGTAGTACAAATGTGCTAAAGTTATACTTTTTTTCTTGACCCCTCTATGATGTAATATACATTTACTCGTGTACAGGAAGTGGAGTTAATTTGCAACTGCGAATCCCATTGAAACACTCAACTGTTTATTGTTTACTGTTTGAAATTTATCTATATTATATGCAAATTGCCTCTACACTTTTACTTGTGTTAATACGAAAGTTTTACCTCTGAGATATTAATTTATTTTTTTCAAAATTTGTGTTTATGCCCCTAATATATTTTCTTTCATAACTTTAGAAAAAATTAATAGATAAGTATATAAACTATACCTTTTTCCGAGTTGATTTGATTCGAGGAACACAAATAAACTGTCAAAACTGAGCGCTATTAGCTGAAAGACCGAAATTAAAGCAAATTTTAATATGTAGATTATCTTTACTTCAAAAATTGTATTCATATTTTGAAATGAAACCTTATTTCAAGGACACTTTTGTTGTCATTTTATCGTAAACTATCTGCAGATCTTAAAAATGTACATGTAAATGTACAGGTATCTTAAAAAAAAAAAAAATACTGGCTGTACAACGAATAATGCTTTCGGAACCTGATAAAATAATGTATCTATAACTAATTCGAAATTGTATTCATGTAAATCTATGTATTTTTATATATATTACGTGGCACAGATATCACGATTAATTGTTCATTATTTAATGGCGACGCCCGAATGAAACGCATCTCTCATTGGATATTGTGTAAAAGTCCTTTAGCAGGATTTAAGCCAGGATTTTTTACATTTAACTGTTTGGTGCTGCCATCTACAGGAATAAAAGCTAAACAAACAATGATTTATAGATTATGGTGCAAATAAATTGTAATTATAATTTGTCAACATTAACAATTAAATAGATATATTTTTATACATTTGGCATATTGATTTTTGTAAGCATTTAATATTTATAATTTAAAAAATACATTTAGCAATATAAAATTAAAAATGTAAACAAAGGAATGATTTTTAAAAAGGGAGTTTCAGTAAAAAGTGAAAAGTAAGTGTAATAAATTTCTCTGACCGCTTCATTTTTTAAACCTAACTGTTATACTTTTGAAATTTTAGCTCTTATTTAATTTTTTTACAAATTTTTAGTATAAATAAGTATTATTCAGTCTTTTTTTTTATGTAGTCCACTCTACTGTTATATTTTTAAATAACAGTCTGACCGGACAACGCCGGCAGGGTTAGCTAGATAAATGGATTTTATAAGATGTTCCCTTTTCTTTAAATGGTAGTTTAACCCGGGAGAAGTCGCATGGGGTATGACATACCCCGAGTGCGTACGGATTTTACAATTATCACCACTACTTTTCGAAAAGTAATCTTTAGCGTATTTTATCCTACAATTTGTAACAGTTGTCACTGACTAAATAAGTTGAGAATTATTGTTTGTATTTATTGGTGACAAAGTAAAAACTATTCATACCCTAGATATGCGCGATTTCTCCCGGGTTAAAATACCGTCTGTACATAAAGGGTTATAGAAATATCTATTTTTAAAACTGCGTGATAACATTATCTGAACATTTATTAGTTATATTTCATTTTTAAGTGTATGATCACGCAACTCAAACTATTTATCTCTTAGTTAAATTACTTGAATGGCATTTATGACATTTTTTATCATATTTCCGTTCCGGAAAATTTTAGCGGAAAGAATTAAAAATAAGTAAGCGCTTTAGAATGTGATACGATAACTTCCTGGCCAATTGGATTAAATGTTGTTGGCGGAGAAAATATTATTATGTTTTGAAAGAGTCTTTAAATTAAAATATTTATCAAAGTTATATCTAAATTCAAGTTATATTAATTCACAAAAAATCGACTACGATAAGGACAGTAATATTCAAAGAAAAATGCGCGGAATTTTGTTTTAATTGACGCAAAGAAAAAAAAAACGCTTTGTGAATATGAAAGTTTTTATAAATATTGCGGTTTATGTTTTTATAAGTCATTTCCTACATATTAATCTAGAATACATAAAATTGGAGAGGTAATCAGCATTTTAATAGATATTTAAATTGTTTCATCCAAAAAAGACTTTGGAAGAGAAAATTTATTCTATTTTAAGTAAGTGATTAATACAATTTGATTTATTAACGATTAGATTTTTAACCCTTTCCGGCACAGTGGTCCCACTCCGGGCACACCTAATTTTAGTTCCAAACTTGCATTCGACACCAAGAATATTTAATAAAATTTTGTTTCTACAATGAAAGTTCAGGAGTTCTTATTTTCTGAAAAAGTCGTTTGTATTCCGGTGTCATTCAGTAATTTCTCACTTTACGAACAGACTTTGTCTGTGCCGGCGGGCGCAGCTTGTCCCCAATGGAACCTTGCGCCATAAAACCCTATACAACCAATCAACCTGTGCCGGAAAGGGTTAAAGCTAAATAAAAATGGCTGTTAGTTAGACACCTGCGGAAAAGAAATTTAAACATTTCATTTATTTTTGTTTCATGTGATACTTTGTAAAGATCTAATTATAATTCATAACATTTTGAAATCGGTTGTATTTAAAATATAATCCTTAATTAGTAAAACAATCTTTAAAAAATAGAAAAAATATCTCTATTGCAGCGGTTTTCAAACTGGGGTACGCGTACCCCTGGGGGTACGTGGCGGGCCTGCTGGGGGTACGTGAAAATAACATCGGTAATGGCGGAAATTGCATTAAATGGTTTAACTGAAAACACATAAAGAAAGTTGATAATTTTGGATTACAAAGTAAATCTCAGGTGTAACTCCAACATGTCATTTTAACTCCAATATGTTACACTCAAAATGAGAGTAAAAGTTCACTAGACTTAATAATCCATTGATTATTCTATGTCTTTAGCTCCGCCCACTGCTAATCATATTGCATGTGTACTTATATATATTTTCCCAATCTTTGCGAAAACTACCATTAGTCATTATACAATTTTATTTCCCCCCGCCTTATTTTTATCCCCGTTTCGCCTAAATTACGCCAGAGGTTCTAGTTTTAATGTTTTATTATAAAATGTGTTGAAAAGAAGTCCCCTATTTTCGTTTTCGAATAGGTGAAGTTATATCATTAACGTATATAATCCAAAAGCTTCCTTCTTTTTAATGAGTATTTAATTTGAAGTGTTTATTTATTATTCGAATAATTTGATTTTATATTTAAAATGGATAACTGGTTCAAATCTGGAACTCTTAAGATTACTGCAGCTGCGACTGAAATTCAACCTGCTAATTCGGGAACTACGAGTTCTTCGAAACAATCTGATTATTTTGAAATACAAGAGAACCTGAGTGCAGCTGTTAATAGGTATGTTCTCATAACTGATAAATACTGATTAATAATACTTTATAACTTATAATACTTTAAATAATACTGAAAATATCAGTGCTCCCTCGATGAATAGAAAATATAATAATAAATAATTCTTAAAATATGGATTTTGCATTCACGGGAGATGAAAATTTTAATACTATATGGGGAGGAGAGGAGTGGGTGGATGTTTATGATAAATGGGGGTACTCCGAAATGAAAAGCCTAAGGAAGGGGTACGTGGAAGAAAAAAGGTTGGAAAGCGCTGCTCTATAGTATTGTAATGTTCCATCTGTCCTGGTGAATGGATTTCATAAACACCGGAACGTTGATCAGACTCTATTTGTTCCATTTTACTATGTTTTTTTTTTTTTTCCATTTTGTGGAATGTTTCGCGATAGGGCAGATATTGAATTTGCTACGTTTATATTTTAATCTTTCAGAGAACCCAGGAAAATATTGTAAAGTTGATAGCTTTGACTTTTGTGTTATTATTATTATTTTTTAATCACTTTAAACAATAATTGAATTTTAATTCACAATCGACAATTTTTTTTAAAGTTCTTTTAGCAAAGATTTATTTAAATATTACTTTTTATTATTAAGTTTGTTAGAAATTTTCTAAGAAATTATTTTAAAGTAGGTAAAAATTTTAAAGCTTGCTGTCTTAAAAATCGTGTGTTCTCCTTGCTCAAAACTATAACGAAAGATTTTAACAACCCCATTACTTGGAATTGTCCGCTGTGAGAAATTAAATATACATTATTTTATTAGTTTTATGTCATAAATATGTGTACATTTTTTACAAAAATTGATGCACTATATGCAAGCTAACACGCACATAAATTAGCCCTAAAAGTTTATTAATATTGTTGTATATATATAATTAATATTATTATCATTTAGATAAATAGTGTCTAATTTTAAAAAAGTGACCTACTTTTAAAAATAAACTTGTTTACTTTCGATAATAAAAAATAAAATTCTTAAAAAAGCCAGACCTTCGAAAGGATTTTAAAAAGATAAATAAGCATTCATTTAAAAATTACATAAATTGATTTTTTCACGTAAAAACATTATTAAAAATAGCATAAAAAACATCTTTCATTTTTTATAAAACTACACTGTAAAAAAGGACCAATGTTTCTTATTTTATGAAAATATGCTATAACCACGAACGAAAATATAATATAATCTTCTGAGTTATCCGGAATTTCAAATAGCATGTTACATTGCCTTTTGAATCCCCAGAAACGAATACATTTCCAAAATTTAAAGAATAATTTATAAAAACAAATTATTTTTAGCTGCCCGAATTTTTCAGAAACGTTTCCGAAGGGTTTTTATAGTTGTATTAATTAGTGTCATCAGGTTGGAATACCTGTTTTTCGAATGTTATCCATTCTCAAGTACACGTTTTCAGCCGCATAAGTTAATTTATACATGAAAGAGTAAAGAAATAATCTTAATTTTAATGTTATTGTTAACGCTGTTAATTTTGCATGTTTGTCGGTCAAACATTTTTTTTGAGCATGAAAATGTTTACTTCAGAAGTGATAGCATTCGAAAAACAGGTATTCCAGGCTGATGACACTAATTAATACACTATAAAATCCCTTCGGAAACGTTTCTGAAAAATTCGGGCAGCTAAAAATAATTTGTTTTTATAAATTATTCTTTAAATTTTGAAAATGTATTCGTTTCTGGGGATTCAAAAGACAATGTAACATGCTATTTGAAATTTCGGATAACTCAGAAGATTATATTATATTTTCGTTCGTGGTTATAGCATATTTTCATAAAATAAGAAACATTGGTCATTTTTTACAGTGTAGCAATTTTTCAAATGCTTTTCTTGTCTATATAAATAACTATAATCCCGAAAAAAACTCTTATATAAGCATTTTCTTTCTGTGCAAATTTTACATCAGACGCCTTCGTCAAATGTACTTCAAAAAAAGATATACAAATGGGCAATCCTTTAGAACTTTGCGTTCTCTTTGGTCAAGATTACAAATTTCGGCAGATATGCTGAATGTCGACAGATGTCTCTAAATGTCCGAAAAATGATTGTTTTTTACGAATGTCGATAGATATCCCTGAATTTTGTATTAGTAATATCAAGTTTCAACATTGGCCTATGTAAACAAAATATTAAAAATGAGGCAATAAAAAAGCAAGTTTTTTAAAAACGGCAAACTTATTAAAGTTTATTGTTTAGAATACCATTTCTGTATTTATAATAGGCATCAGTAATAATAATAATAATAATAATAAACTCTTTTGAATGCTTTCTTTTAAAAACTAATTTTAAGTTATGTCTGTTAATATCGGCAGATGTTGTAAATTTGAAGTACGACATCCTAAATATTAGCCAATAATGAGTTCAATATCTCTGTGCTACCTGAAGTTTGCAGAATGTCCACTATTTTCCTTTTATTTTAATATACGTATTAGCGAACAATACTTGACACAAGAATAAAATAAATAATCTGGTTATTTTTCTTCCGAGACTATGTATACATATATATTTTATTGAATTTAAAACCATGTTCTTTTTTAAACATATATAATTTTTACTTATGTCTTATACCTTTGAAGTACTTTCTCCAATATATTTCAAATATTTCTGAAAACTACAAAGTATTTTGTTAATGAATAATTTAACAACATACTGACAATATTACTTCATATTTAATTAGTACTTGCTAAAGTGCTTCAGGTCTTTTCATTTAAAGGTGTCTCAAAAACCAAAACTTAATTCATATTGTATATAAAAAAAAAATAATAAAATGTCAGAAGGGAACTTAATAGAAAAGAAAAGGCACAGTTGACGTTAGAAAAGGATTAGCCAAAGCGAAATTGTAATACTCCAGACAATGCCAAACCGGTTCAAGATTGTTGCCATAGTTACCAGACCACAACACACCATCCAAAGCCTACGCAATAGCTCCCAGGTCGAGGTAGGGGTTGATTTGGTGCTGCAAGCAAATCCTCCACTGAGCGTTCCGCATAGTATATTTAATCTGAGGAGATAAACCCGTTTAGCATACAAAAATCATACTTATTTTTACCAAGTTGCAGTCACCGTAGACCACTGCATCTCTTGAAATTATGTAGGAATGAAAATAGCATACGCTGTAGATATAAAAGTTTTAATTTATACTCATAAGTTACTTAGTTTTTCTGGGTTAAAAAAATATTTTTTAATACAATCCTGCAGAGTGCCGTTCTCAAATAATTTACAAAATTTTGTAATATCAGACGTGCCACTGGTGTCTATTTTTACATTTTATTGACACCACTCTTTTCAATTAATATTTTTGACATACATTTATTTACTTGTTTTTACATGTAAGTTGTAGAAATTTTCCATAAAGGTTATTGATTTGATTTAGTTTCAATACAAAAATATTAAAATTGTCGCATTTCTACAAAATGGTGAAGTTTTTGATTACAAATATTTTATTTAAAGAATACTTTTTGAGAATTGTTTTGTAAATTTTGTGGAAACCAGCTTCGATGGTAATTTTTATTGTAAATGTTGTGAAAACCTACTATGAACAGTTTTCATAGAAAATACAAGTATCCAAAAAAGCGGACTCTTTGGAAGTTTTATAGACGGTATTAGAAACCTTGATATATTAAAATTTAATGTGTGTTACGGAAAACAGTAACTCGATCTGTATGATGCACACTCACTTTAAAAAAAGGGTACAATTTCATTTAATCACAAACGGTTTAAAATAAAATCACACAAAATGTGTCAATGCTCACAGAATATTGTCTTCTTTCAGAATTTCAATTTTTCAAAATAGTGTTGTCTATGTATAAAAATTGCACGAAATTCGTTTTTTTTTAAATAGTAAGACAAACATTAGACACATTACTTATCAAATTGGCGAGGATATTTGTATAGTTAATGCATTGTATCTTTACCCATTACCCGCTGGTGTTGCGTTAACGCAACATTCAAAATAAAAGTGTATAAAAAAACTGCCGTGCCACCACTATTTTAATATGTTAAAAAATACTTTATTTAATGACAAACACTTTGCTATTAAAGATACCGAATATTATCTTTCAGAATTTTTGGTGGGAAACGAATTTCAGTAAAAATATTGAAGGCTCCGCCCACATAGTTTTGGCGGTTACAATTAACTCATTAATGCCGGTTGAGAAGAAAACTTGCCACTTAAGGCGCACAATACATTTAAATTTGGAAACTAGTATTTTAGCACGAAGATTTCCCACTTCCCTAATCTGAAATTTTGGAAGATTTTATAAGTCAAAATTACAGCATGGAAAATCTGATGTCAACTGGTATTGAAGAATTAAAAAATTGTAACAGAATCTCGTCGTGAATGGGTTAAATATTAATTTAGTTTGAAGATGTTGAAGTTTTAGGATAATAAGATTAAATTTATGCAACAAATTAAAATTTATATCTCAACATACAACATCGGACTTAAAAATTTAGTTTTCAGCGAGATTCTAGTTAAAATCGAATGGACCCAAATATATTATAAACTTTTTTTAGTCAAAATATAATTTAATAACAAACATTGTCAATAGATTCATAAAAAAAATATATCAATTATGACATACAAGAAAATATTTCATAAACAGATTGGTCTTCGCGAAAAACATCGGTGTGTGAGCTTTCAGTTCATTCCAGTCATTTTCCTTTTCAAGATGCAGCGAACTTTTATTTTTCGGACGTCTCGGAAACCCCTTACCAGGCCCCTACCTACCGGGAATCAACCCAATTTGACGGGTTTGAGTGCCTGGAGAGTGGGGCGAAATTCGTTTTGTTTTTTCGGACTTCTCAAGGTACTATATTCTGCTACAAATCTACCACATATAAGAAAATCGAAAATTACAAGCAGAAAATTTACGAGAAAATACTTTTAAATAAATTTGACAGATGTTGCCTTAAACTCTTGATTCTCTATAGCAGCAGTTCCCAACCTGGAGTACGCGTACCCCTAGAGTACGTGGCAGGCCTGCTGGGGGTACGTGAAAATCATATCGGTAATGGCGGAAATCACAAAAATGATTTAACTGAAAACATATATAAATAGTTGGTAGTTTTGGATTACAAAGTTAGTCTAATGTGTTACTCCAATATGTTACACTCAAAATGAGGGTAAAAGCCCACTAGACTTAATAATCCATTGATAATTCTATGCCACTAGCTCCGCCTACTGCTGATCATATTGCATGAGTACTTATATATTTTCCCAATCTTTGCTAAAATTTCCATTGATCATTTTACAATGTTCTTTTCCCACGCCTTATTTATTCCCGTTTCTAATAATAATTACAAAACGCCTAAATTACGCCATAGCTTCTGGTTTTAATGTTTTATTTTAAAACGTGTTGAAAAGGAGGCCCTTATTTTCATTTTTGAATAGGCAGAGTTATATCACCAACTTATACTTATTGGAAAGTTTCCTTCCTTTTAATGAGTATTTAATTTGAAGTGTTTTCTTATTATTTGAATGATTTGGTTGAAATATTAAATGGTTAACTAGTTGAAATCTGGAACTCTTAAGAGTATTGAAACTGCGATTGAAATTCAACCTGACGATTCGGGAACTGCAATTTCTTCAAAACAATTTGATTATTTAGAATTGCAAGAGAACATGAGTGCAGCTGTTTATAGGCATGTTCTCATAACTGATAAATACTGAATAATAATACTTTATAACACTTCAAATAATACTGAAAACATAATTGCTCCTATAATGAATAGAGAATATAATAATGAATAATTCTTGAAATATGGATTTCGCATTCGCGGGAGATGAAGATTTTAATAATATGTGGGGGAGGAGAGGTGTGGGGGGGGTTATGATAAATGGGGGTACTCCGAACTAAAAAGCCTAAGAAAGGGGTACGTGAAAGGTAAATGTTGGGAAGCGCTGCTCTATTGTATTAGATTCACCAGAAAGTTACTGCCGGTTGGGAAAATCATTTCGCACCGGAAAATTGTATCACTTAATTATTATACATTAAATCCGATATCTAATCTATAATAATTAACGGGCAAAATTTTCGGTACGATTGATTTTTTCAACCGGGACGAACTTTCGAGACAAACCAATAGTTAACATATTTAAAACCTTTACCACAGGTGCCAAATTTCACTCTTCTTTTCTACCATATTTTTGAAAGGAAAAATTTGTCTTATTTAATCACGAAAATTTAAGATTAAACAAGCCGATTTTTTCTGTCCAAATACGAGGGGCAGTCGGAAAATAAGTTTCCCCTGGCGACTGTGGACAGAGGTGTGTATGAAAGACAAAAAATGTAATGAGACATTAAAGATAAAACTTAACTTTATTTTTTCACATAAGTACCAAGTACATTGAGACATTTGTCATATTGTTTTATAAGCTTCAAAAAGCCCTCCATGAAAAAATCAGGGCTTTGCATACGGACGAAGCGTTGAACGGCTATAGCCATAAGACGCTGTTAGCCATAAGACCTAAGGTTATAAGACGACACAGAAGGTGAACGCGAACGTGCAAGATATCGATACACCATTGGGTAGAGGTCTATAGCGATCAAGCAGATGGTGCTGTTGCAGTGCCTGCGCAGATGGCGGTGTTGACTGCAACAGCGCCAGCTGCATGATCGCGGTCGACCTCTACCCAATGGTGTATCGGTGTTTTACACGTTCGCGTTCACCTTCTGTGTCGTCTTATAGCCTTAGGTCTTATGGCTAATAGCGTCTTATGGCTAATAGCGTCTTATGGTTATAGCCGTTCAACGCTTCGTCCGTATGCAAAACCCTGATTTTTTACTGGAGGGCTTTTTGTAGCTTATAAAGCGGTATGACAAATGTCTCAATGTACTTGGTACTTATGAGAAAAAATAGACTTATGTTTTATCTTTAATGTCTCATTACATTTTTTGTCTTTCATACACACCTCTGTCCACACTCGCCAGTGGAAACTTATTTTCCGACTGCACTTCGTATAATGGTAGAAAAAAAGCGTAATAGTTGCTAGCTATGTCTTTAGCCTTTGGGGAAAAAAATACTTTCAGTTTTGATCTTTACTTTTCATACAATGAGAAAATCTGTAAAAACGGTGAATTATAGAAATACTCCTTATAATAATATAAGAAGGTCAATATGGATAAAGTTTCAAACAGTTGTGGAATTTTAAAATATAGTTTAATTTTTTGTTTTAGTTTTACAAAACGTAGAATGTGCTTTTTTAATTTCCTTGGAGAAATTTTTTTCCAAAAGCAAAAGAAAATCCGAGCTACTTTAGATAATTTAATTGATCGGCAAATATGAGTATGATCAATAGAATGCTCATGATATAACATCCTGATGTGCTGGTTAGCAACAATTGGGTATAACTGAATATACAGCTATTTATACTACAAAAATATACCATTTATACTGTATGATCGGAAACTATCTGGCAAAATTTTATAGGGTAGTAGAAGGGGTAAAAATAAGCCTTTTTTGTCATAGGATACGTGTCCGGAAATGACTTGTATAAGCGCAATTTATTGGCTCTTATACACTGTCTTTCATTGCACTTTTCACATATTTCTTCGTCACCAGCGTTTAAACGCATCATTTCCGGACACACATTCTATGTAGAAAAATGCTTGTTTAGGTTCCCTCTACCCCCCTTTAAAACTTTGCCAGTTATTTTCCGATCACTCTGTAGTATAGGTACCACAGTATATCTGTTAACTAGGCTAATACCCTGTTCGCACCGGCTAGTTAAGATACCCTAAATCGCCATTTTTGAGGTGGTACACTCCCGGAATTGAATACCTGTTCACACCGCAAAACTCATCCAAGATAACTCACTGCACTAATCTGTGACTCACTGAACATCACCGTGTCTGAGATCTGAACAAACATAGAATGTGCGAATGCGCATAAGTTAAAGCCAGTGTCAACAGCCAATCAGTTAAAGCTAGCTGAGTTTGTGTAACTCCCTCAGTGAGTTCGACGGTCTAACAAGGAGACGGCCAAGTTTGGTAATCGCAGATTTTGATTATTTTTATATATGTTGTAGGGAAGAAGCACCCTAGTCTCAGGTTCAAGGGATTTTATACAACGCCCCTTAGTTCTCGAGAAGTTACTTTGTAATGAATTTATTACGTTGGTCGTAGCTCAGTTGTTATGGCCTTAGCCGTGGGCCCGGGTTCGAGGCCAGAATGTGCTACATTTGTTTTTCTTATTTTTGGTTTTATAAATATAGTTGTAATTATAATTTAATAATCTCACAGTTAAAAATTTTAATATCGTACATTAATTATAATGTTAACATATTTAAATTTTAATTTAGCAGTTTTTATTTTCAAACCATTATTAAACATTTTTCATCATTTAAAGCGATTTTTAAAAAAATTGGATCTATTATTAACTAGTAAGAATTCCAAAATCGTTAAAAATCATACCTTATTATGTTAATAATATCATATAAATTACAATCTTTACTGTGCAAAAAAATATGTTGTAATTTAATTCGTATGATAATTTTTAATATAACTATGATTCTTACTTTAAAGACAGTAGTATTATCATCGCATTGACTTCCCTTGTTAAGGCAATATATATATGATGTTCCTTTAAAATCGCAAATTGACACAATTGTTCAACGTCATTGCATCGATAAAGCATATATGAAATACATTTTATAAGTGATTTAAAATAAAAAATTAACCGTTTAATGTTGTTTTATAGCACGATTTAGTTATAAATAAAAATATAATAATAAACAGTTTAATATTATAATTAACTAGATGGAACCCGTCAAAATTTGACGGCAAACAACTTGATAGTACCATAAAAATGAAATTTATAGTTGCTTTAACTTGACAAATTTCATAGTGGGGAGCATAATATGATTAAGCAGTCACAGACCTTTCCATCGATATATCACATGAGGGCTGTGTGCAAAATTAACAAAAGTACCCCTTGGGGGGGCAAAGAGGGGGGATTGACATGGGAGATGCATAATATGTTTAAGTGGTCACAGACCTCTCCAATGATATATAACATGAGGTTGTGTGCTAAATTTAGAAAGTACCCCTTGGGGGGGGGGCAAAGTGGGGAGATGGTCACCGGAGATGCATAACATTATTAAGTGGTCACAGACCTTTCCAATGATATATAACATGAGGGTTGTGTACAAAATTTGGAAAGTACCCCTTGGGGGGAGGGAAAGAGAGGAGATGGACATCGGAGATGCATAATATGATTAAGCAGTCACGGACCTTTCTAACAATATATGACATGAGGGGTGTCAACAAAATTTAGAAAGTATCCCTTGGGAGGGGGGGAAGCAAAGTGGGGAGATGAACATCGGAGATGCATAATATGATTAAGTGGTCACAGACCTTTCCAATGATATATAACATGAGGGTTGTGTGCAAAATTTAGAAAGTATCCTTTGAGGGGGGGGGGGAAAGTGGGGAAATGGACATCTGAGATGCATAATATGATTAAGCAGTCACAGACCTTTCCAACAATATATGACATGAGGGGTGACAACAAAATTTAGAAAAGTGCCTCCCTTAGGGGGAGGGGAAGTGGCGGGATGGACCCCGGAGATGCATAACATGAATAAGCGGTCAAGGACTTTTCCAGCGATATATCACATAAGGGGTGTGTGTAAAATTTAGAAAAGTGTCCCACTTGGGGGAGGAGTGGGGGGATGGACCCCAAAGATGCATAACATGAAAAAGAGGTCACAGGCGTTTCAACTTGCAACTTTTTTCTCGAAGGCATTTGACAATATTAATTTTTTTTTACCCAAGACAATTTAACGATATTCTTAATTTTTTTGCGCAATTCGTCAAACGTTCATGGAAAAAATCATGAAATTCGCTAATCAATAGTTGATAAATTATAAAATTCAACAATCGATAGCAGTAAAATTGGTCAATCGATAACGGAAAAATCACGAAAGTCATCAAATGGTCTTCCATAAAAAAATTGTCCTGCACACTGATGTGATGATCAAAAGAGTTTTGAAGTATAGGACACAATTAGCACTTGCCAAACAGCGAGTAATACTGAAAATTTGGCAATGGACTTTATTGCCACCACTGGTCAAACATAATAGTCACACTCACCAATTGCGATAATTGAATGGGAAAAAGTTTTCTTTTCTCTGATGTCGCTCGACAAATTTTGAAACCATTTGGCGAATTTCACGATTTTTTCCCTGAAATTGACGTATGTGATTTTTTTTCTCGAAGCCATTCGACGATATTTGAAAACATTTCTCCCGAAACCAGTTGATGAATTTTGTGATTTTTCAACTGTCGATTAATGAATTTTGTGATTTTTCCACTATCGATTGACGAATTTCGCAATTTATCGACTATCGATTAACAAATTTCACGATTTTTTCCATAAACGAACAAATTGCGCACTTTCTTTCCGCTAATGTTTGACACATTAAGCACTTTACAATTCAGCCAATGAGTTGAACTTAACTAACGCAGGCCTTTCGAATGCTATATAATATGAATGGTGTCAGCAAAATTTAGAAAAGTCTCCGCCCTGTGTGGGCAAAACATACTTCCCCCCACCGCCATAATTTTTGATGCGGACTCATTTTTAAAATTCCATCACACCCCTCCTCTCACCCCGCAAAATGTTGTGAATTTTAAAAACTCCCCTTCCGAATTTTTTTATACCAAAAGCGCTTAGGTCCGTCGTCTGCATGCAGAGTTTTGCGCTTACAGACGCCATACACACCAACACACACACAGACAGACGTTTACCGACATTAATAGTATAGATGATACTCAGTGCCTACACATTTCACCCTTTATAATTCAGCCAATGAGTTGACAGTTGTTCATTTCCAGAAACGAAACAATAATTCTTTAGGATGAATTTTGTTTGTTTGATACACCGTGGCAGAATGTGTGCAATGCAGCGACGGGCGTCACAAACTTTTTAGGGCACCTGCAGACTAAAAACATATAATCAATCTTTGCGGGAAAAAAATCCTAGATTTCGTCAAATGATCACGTTAAAAACACTAATTTCATCAAAGGATCATGTAAAACGTAAATTTTGTTAAAAGGCCACAGAAAAACATGATTTATGCAAAAGGCTCACAAAAGATGAGCAAATTTTGTCAAAGAATCGCAAAATAGGAAATTTCACCAAAAAAACGCGCTTTTTTGCCAAATTTCGTCAAAAAATCGCTGGAAAACGCAAATTTCGTTAAAGTATCGCGAGAAAAATGCGAATTTCTTCAAAGATCACTGAAAAAAGACGAATTTCATCGAAGGATTGCTGAAAAATCATGAATCTCATCAAAAGGCAGCAGAGAAAATGCGATTATTATCAAAGGATTGTGAAAAATGAAAATTTCGTCTAAGGATCACAGAAAAACGCAAGTTTCGTAAAAGAAGCGCAGAAAATAACGCAAATTTCGCAAAACAAATTGCAGAAAAAACACAAATTTCGTCAAATTATCACTGAAAAAAAACACGAATTACATCAAGGATAGCTGAAAAAAAATGTGAATCTCGACAAAAAAAAGATACAGAAAAAATGCGAATTTTGTTAAAAGATCACGAAAAAAATGCGAATTTTGTTAAAAGATTGCGCAAAGAATGTGAATTTTTTGAAAGGTTCGTGTGAAAAATGAAACTGTGTTTATTAAAAACAGCACACACACAAACATCTATACAAACCTCAATACACACAAACATATTATTATAGGTATAGTTTTAATCTGAAATAATATACTGAACTAACTTTTGAAAAATCGGGTTAATCCAAATCCAATTTGCAGAAATCTACACTCAGTCTGAAATCGACTCGAACCGTAAAGACAGTTAACCCAACTTGTAACAAAAATAATTATTGCCGAGAGGGCATTTACCCTCTCTCCCTGTGCTGAAACCTTTCAGAAAATTTTCTGTGAATTTCAGATTTTTTCTTTACTCAGAAATGCTGTAGTCATTTTGCCCTTTACAATTCAGCCAATGAGCGGAGGGGGCCAAAGGAGCGTTCCTTATCACAAACATCAGAAACAAAAGATGAGATACGTTCGTTCGATGTCGTTGTTGAAAGTTTATGGATTTCTATTATTAAAGTATTTTTTTCATTTTACCGTATTTATTTTCTTTTTGTGTTGTATGTATTTTGCTACTTTGAATTTTTTTAAACTAACTGTTTTTTTTTTTGGAGAGTGAGAGAGAGAGATTTAGTAATTTGGTGACACGAAGTTCCGCAAATTCTTAAAATCCACAAATCGTTTCCAATGTAAACAATGAAATTTACAATTAAGTTGCAAGTGCAAAATTTCAGTTTTTTAAAATTTTCATGTCATTCTGTACACATCCATATACTTAAAGCTAACCTGCTTTTTAGTTTTTCGTGCAAAAATGCTATTTATACGCATGCGCGAGCATTCAGCTAATCAGCTAGAGGCTTTTACTATCTTCAGACGCGATGTTCCAGCCAATGAGGTGAAGGCTTTTTCCTCTCTCTTCTCTCTAGAAGCGTATGTGTTCCATTTGGTTGTTCGGTTGTTGAAACTTTATAGATTTCTTTTATTAAGGTATTTTTTCATTTTACCGTATTTATTTTCTTTTTAAGTCGTATGTATTTTAATACTTTGAATTTTTTATAACTAACCCTTTTTTTTGAGAGAGAGAGAGATTTCGTGGCACGAAATTCCGCGAATCATTTCCGATGTAAACAAACTAATTTTAAACTTTTAATATGTAATTCTGTGTGATATGATTAAATTCAGGTTTTCTCAACGACGATCACAGTATTTTTACCAAATAATTTTTGTATTAATCAAGCTTTTTTGGTTATTAAGCATAGCTAAACACGAAAGAAAACTTTGTTATTTTAAGATTTTGATGTGAATTATTTGCGTACATTTATAAGACGAGTTTCACTGAATAATTCAAGAAAGAAAAAAATCTCATCATTATACATATTTAGTTATGCATTATTAATTATTTACTTGGCCTTTACTTTTAATATTTCAAACTTACAGCTGAATGTAACTATTAAAACATTTGAAATACTGTATTTGTAAAATGAAATTTCAGCTTAAACACTCGACAATTACTTTTACTTATGCATTATTAATTATTTACTTGGCCTTTACTTTTAATATTTCAAACTTACAGCTGAATGTAACTATTAAAACATTTGAAATACTGTATTCGTAAAATGAAATTTCAGCTTAAACACTCGACAATTACTTTTACTTATGCATTATTAATTATTTACTTGGCCTTTACTTTTAATATTTCAAACTTACAGCTGAATGTAACTATTAAAACATTTGAAATACTGTATTCGTAAAATGAAATTAGTTTAAACACTCGACAATTACTTTTAGTTATGCATTATTAATTATTTACTTGGCCTTTACTTTTAATATTTCAAACTTACAGCTGAATGTAACTATTAAAACATTTGAAATACTGTATTCGTAAAATGAAATTTCAGCTTAAACACTCGACAATTACTTTTAGTTATGCATTATTAATTATTTACTTGGCCTTTACTTTTAATATTTCAAACTTACAGTTGAATGTAACTATTAAAACATTTGAAATACTGTATTCGTAAAATGAAATTTCAGCTTAAACACTCGACAATTACTTTTACTTATGCATTATTAATTATTTACTTGGCCTTTACTTTTAATATTTCAAACTTACAGCTGAATGTAACTATTAAAACATTTGAAATACTGTATTCGTAAAATGAAATTAGCTTAAACACTCGACAATTGCTTTTAGTTATGCATTATTAATTATTTACTTGGCCTTTACTTTTAATATTTCAAACTTACAGCTGAATGTAATTATTAAAACATTTGAAATACTGTATTCGTAAAATGAAATTTCAGCTTAAACACTCGACAATTACTTTTAGGTTAAATTCAGGTTTTCTCAGTGAGGATCACAGTATTTTTACCAAATAATTAAAAGTACTACATGCATGCATCTATCTATCTATCTATCTATATTAGAAATTGTGCAGGTTTCTGGTCACTGTTTTGTTTACATATTTTAAACAAAAATTTCAATTTAATAATGCACTGAAAATTATAATGAATGCTTACAATTAAACACAACAACACAAAACAAAAAATTTCACAAAAACACATTATTTCCCCGATATTTTCCCACAACTAATCAATAAATTTCATGATATTTTATTGCGATTTTAAACCATGAACTTTAGTACTTTTCTGTTATATGGACACTATGCCAAAATGTATGTATGTATGTAAATGTATGTATGTATGTTTGGCGACAATGGTGTACGTATAACGGAAAAGTGCCTGAATTATTATTTATATATATATATATAAACATAATTGGCGACACAGCAAGTTTTCTGGATTTCTCCCTGTCTCTCTAACCACATTGTTAACAAAACAAAAAATTCACGAAAAACACATTATTTCCCCGATATTTTCCCACAACTAATCAATAAATTTCATGATATTTTATTGTGATTTTAAACCATGAACTTTAGTGCTTTTCTGTTATACGGATACTATGCCAAAATGTATGTATGTATGTATGTTTGGCGACAATGGTGTCCGTATAACGGAAAAGTGCCTGAATTATTATTTTTTTATATATATATATAAAATATAAACATAATTGGCGACACAGCAAGTTTTCTGGATGTGAAAGGCGGAGATGAATTCCATTCATTCAATGACCGTTTTAAAAGTTTCAAGTTTGGATTGAGTGCACCTGAACATAAAAACCGATACCTATTTCTATGTTCATGTTTGAGTTATTTGGATATCTTTTCGTATAGCACAGAAAATCATTTCTCCCGCTTTCGTAATACAGATAAATTCTGGTGTATTTTTTTTTCTTCTTTTTATATCATAAGTACTTTTCTACTTTAAATTTTTTAATTGTCGAGTTTCTAAGCTGAAATTTCATTTTTCGAATGCAGTATTTCAAATGTTTTAATAATTACATTCAGCTGTAAGTTTGAAATATTTAAAATATTAAAAGTAAAGGTCAAGTAAATAATTAATAATGCATAACTAAATATGTATAATGATCAGAATGACATATTAAAATGTGTACAGAATGACATGAAAATTTTAAAAAACTGAAATTTTGCACTTGCAACTTAATTGTAAATTTCATTGTTTACATTGGAAACAATTTGTGGATTTTAAGAATTTGCTAAACTTCGTGTCACCAAATTACTAAATCTCTCTCTCTCACTCTCCAAAAAAAAAAAAAAGGGTTAGTTTAAAAAAATTCAAAGTAGCAAAATACATGCAACACAAAAAGAAAATAAATACGGTAAAATGAAAAAATTACTTTAATAATAGAAATCCATAAATTTTCAACAACGACATCAGACGAACGTATCTCATCTTTCGTTTGTGATAAGGAACGCTCCTTTGGGCCCCCTCCACTCATTGGCTGAATTGTAAAGGGCAAAATTGGGGGACAAAATGACTACAGCATTTCTGAGAAAAGAAAAAATCAGAAAATCCACAGAAAATAATTATTTTTGTTGCAAGTTGTGTTAACTGTCTTTATGGTTCGAGTCGATTTCAGACTGAGTGTAGATTTCTGCAAGTTGGATTTGGGTTAACCCGATTTTTCAAAAGTTAGTTCAAGTTCAGTATATTATTTCAGATTAAAACTATACCTATCAGGGCTTGAATTTCAGGGCGGGATTCGCGCGGAAAATTTTGAAATCCTGCCCAAAAAAGATCATGAGCGGGAGCCTCCCGCCCAAAAAATTTCAGCATTTTTGGAGAAATTTGCATTATTTAATTTACCTGCAACCGAACGATAAATTTCTCGATTTTTTTTCCCCCGCAACCGATTGACGGACTTTGTGTTTTTTCCGCTACTGATCGAGGAACTTTGTGGTTTTTTCCGTGACAGATCAACGAACTTTGAGTTTTTTCTGCGACAGATCGACGAACATTGTGTTTTTTAAGCGACTGATCGACGAACCTTGCGTTTTTTGGGGACAGATCGACGAACTTTGTGTTTATTCTGCAATCGATCGACGAAATTTGCTTTTTTCCCATGACTGATCAACGAACTTTGTGTTTTTTGGTGACAGATCGACGAACTTAGCGTTTTTTCCGCGACAGATTGATGAACTTTGCGTCTTTTCCACGATCGATCGGTGAATCTCAATCAAGTAAAATCTAAAGTCAGAAATTTATTTAACAACCTAATTGTTAAGGGTCCCTAACACATTTAATGGAACTTGAAAAATACACTGCATATATAAAACTTAACTTTCTTCCCTTTTTTATAATAAAAATAAACATTTTACATAATCATTCTCAGTTGACTTAATTTTTTCAATGGTATTTTGTCATGTCTGCATTAATGTAATTCTTTAAATAGCACGTAAAAGAATAGTGGGGTTTAAAGATTTTTTTTCTCCCTCCCAAACATTACAACTCCCCTCCACTTAAAAATGTTGGTAGGGAGACTCCCGTCTTTGGAAAAATTGAATTTCAAGCCCTGCCTATAATATGTTTGTGTGTATTGAGGTTTGTATAGATGTTTGTGTGTGTGCTGTTTTTAATACAGACAGTTTCATTTTTCACACGAACCTTTCAAAAAATTCTCATTCTTTGCGCAATCCTTTAACAAAATTCGCATTTTTTTTTCATGATTCTTTAATGAAATTCGCATTTTTTTCTGTATCTTTTTTTTGTCGAGATTCATAATTTTTTCAGCTATCCTATGACGTAATTCGTGTTTTTTTTTCAGCGATAATTTGACGAAATTTGTGTTTTTTCTGCGATTTTTTTTTTTCCACAAAATTTGCGTTATTTTCCACGATTCTTTTATGAAATTTGCGTTTTTCTGTGATCCTTAGACGAAATTTTCTTTTTTCGCAATGCTTTGATAATAATCACATTTTCTCTGCTACCTTTTGATAAGATTCATGAATTTTCAGCAATCCTTCGATGAAATTTGCGTTTTTTCAGCAATCTTTGAAGAAATTCGCATTTTTCTCGCGATACTTTAACGAAATGTGCGTTTTTCAGCGATTTTTTGATAAAATACATTTTATTCCGCAATTTTTAGATGAAGTTTGGCAAGAAAGCGCTATCTTTGGGTGAAATTTCCTGTTTTGCGATTCTTTGACAAAATTTGCTCATCTTTTGTGTAAATCGCGTTTTTCTGTGGCCTTTTAACAAAATTCACGTTTTACATGATCCTTTGATGAAATTAGTGTTTTTCCCGTGATCATTTGACGAAATCTAGGATTTTTTTCCCGTGAAGATTGATTATATGTTTTTAGTCTGCAGGTGCCCTAAAAAGTTTGTGACGCCTGTCACTGCATTGCACGCATTCTGCCACGGTGTATCAAACAAACAAAATTCATCCTAAAGAATTATTATTTCGTTTCTGGAAATGAACAACCGTCAACTCATTGGCTGAATTATAAAGGGTGAAATGTGTAGGCACCGAGTATCATCTATACTATTAATGTCGGTAAACGTCTGTCTGTGTGTATGTTGTTGTGTCTGGCGTCTGTAAGCACAAAACTCTGCATGCAGACGACGGACATAAGTGCTTTTGGTATAAAAAAATTCGTAAGTGGAGTTTTTAAAATTCACAACATTTTGCGGGAGAAGAGGGGTGCGAACGAATTTAAAAAATGAATCCGCATCAATAATTATGGAGGCGGGGAGGAGTATGTTTTGCCTACACGGGGCGGAGACTTTTCTTTGTTGACACCACTCATATGATATATCGTTCGAAAGGCCTGTGACTGCCTTTTCATGTTATGCATCTATGTGGTCCATCCCCCCCCCCGCCAATTGGGGCACTTTTCTAAATTTTGCACATACCACTCATGTTATATATCGTTAAAAAGGTCTGTGACCGCTTAATCATATTATGCATCTCCAGTGTCCATCCCCCCACTTTGCCCCCCCCCAAGGGGGTACTTTTGTAAATTTTGCACAATCCCTTCATGTTACGTATTGTTGGAAAGGTCTTTGACTGCTTATTCATGTTATGCATCTCCGGGGTCCATCCCGCCACTTCCCCCCCCCCTTTAAGAGGGGCAATTTTCTAAATTTTGTTGACACCCCTCATGTCATATATTGTTGGAAAGGTCTGTGACCGCTTAATGATATTATGCATCTCCAATGTCCATCTCCCCACTTTGCCCCCCCCCCTCCCCCAAGGGGGTACTTTTCTAAATTTTGCAGACAACCCTCATGTCATATATCGTTGGAAAGGTCTGTGACTGCTTAATCATATGCATATCTCCAATGTCCATTTCCCCACTTTGCCCCCCCCCTCCCCCAAGGGGGTACTTTTCTAAATTTTGCAGACAACCCTCATGTCATATATCGTTGGAAAGGTCTGTGACTGCTTAATCATATGCATATCTCTGATGTCCATCTCCCCGCTTTGCCCCCCCCCCCCAAAGAGGTACTTTTCTAAATTTTGCACACAACCCTCATGTTATATATCGTTGGAAAGGTCTGTGACCACTTAATCATATTATGCATGTTCCGTGTCCATCCCCTACTTTACCCCCCCCCAAGGGGTTACTTTTTAAAATTTTGCACACACCCCTCATGTTACATATCGTTTGAAAGGTCTTTGACTGCTTATTCATGTTATGCATCTCCTTGGTCCATCCCGCCATTTCCCCCTCCCCAAGGGGGCACTTACCATTTACTTGCACAACAGCGCTAAATGTGTCAGATGAAAGAAATTCCGCGAGTACATGTGCCAGTGAAACTTAGCCAATTGCTGTTCTTCAACCTAGCTTTAATTCAAAGTGGGTTTTTTATTTATTTGAATTATTCTGCAAAAGTTTCAAACATTTTAAAGCAGCTATGAATTTTATTTTTATGGTACTATCAAGTTTTTTGCCGTCAAATTTTGACGGGTTCCATCTAGTTTTAATAATGTCATTCTGATCATTATACATATTTAGTTATGCATTATTAATTATTTACTTGACCTTTACTTTTAATATTTTAAATATTTCAAGCTTACAGCTAAATGTAATTATTAAAACATTTGAAGTACTGCATTCGAAAAATGAAATTTCAGCTTAGAAACGCGACAATTACTATTAGGTTAAAAAAATTTAAAGTAGAAAAGTACTTATGATATAAAAAGAAGAAAAAAAATACACCAGAATTTATCTCTATTACGAAAGCGGGAGAAATGATTTTCTGTGCTATACGAAAAGATATCCAAATAACTCAATCATGAACATAGAACTAGGTATCGGTTTCTATGTTCATGTGCACTCAATCCAAACTTGAAACTTTTAAAAAGGTCATTGAATGAATGAAATTCATCTTCGACTTTCACATACAGGGAGAAATCCAGAAAACTTGCTGTGTCGCCAATTATGTTTATATTATATATATATATATATATATATATATATATATATATATATATATATATATATATATAAATAATAATTCAGGCACTTTTCCGTTATACGTACACCATTGTCGCCAAACATACATACATTTTGGCATAGTGTCCGTATAACAGAAAAGTACTAAAGTTCATGGTTTAAAATCACAATAAAATATCATGAAATTTATTGATTAGTTGTGGGAAAATATCGGGGAAATAATGTGTTTTTCGTGAATTTTTTTGTTTTGTTAACAATGTGGTTAGAGAGCCAGGGAGAAATCCAGAAAACTTGCTGTGTCGCCAATTATGTTTATATTTTATATATATATATAAAATAATAATTCAGGCACTTTTCCGTTATACGGACACCATTGTCGCCAAACATACATACATACATTTACATACATACATACATTTTGGCATAGTGTCCGTATAACAGAAAAGTACTAAAGTTCATGGTTTAAAATCACAATAAAATATCGTGAAATTTATTGATTAGTTGTGGGAAAATAACGGGGAAATAATGTGTTTTTCGTAAAAAAATAATAATTCAGGTACTTTTCCGTTATACGGACACCATTGTCGCCTAACATACATACATACATTTACATACATACATACATTTTGGCATAGTGTCCGTATAACAGAAAAGTACTAAAGTTCATGGTTTAAAATCACAATAAAATATCATGAAATGTATTGATTAGTTGTGGGAAAATTTCGGGGAAATAATGTGTTTTTCGTGAAATTTTTTGTTTTGTTAACAATGTGGTTAGAGAGCTTTTGTAAGACAATTTATTTGTGTTTAATTATAAACATTCATTATAATTTTCAGTGCATTATTAAATTGAAATTTTTGTTTAAAATATGTAAACAAAACAGTGACCAGAAACCTGCAAAATTCTAAAATCTGCATAAACTCCGGTTTTAAGCTATGCAGATTTAAGGGTATATATATATATATATATATATATATATATAGAGAGAGAGAGAGAGAGAGAGAGAGATGCATGCATGTAGTACTTTTAATTATTTGGTAAATATACTGTGATCGTCACTGAGAAAACCTGAATTTAACCTAAAATTAATTGTCGAGTGTTTAAGCTGAAATTTCATTTTACGAATACAGTATTTCAAATGTTTTAATAGTTACATTCAGCTGTAAGTTTGAAATATTAAAAGTAAAGGCCAAGTAAATAATTAATAATGCATAACTAAAAGTAATTGTCGAGTGTTTAAGCTGAAATTTCATTTTACGAATACAGAATTTTAAATGTTTTAATAGTTACATTCAGCTGTAAGTTTGAAATATTAAAAGTAAAGGCCAAGTAAATAATTAATAATGCATAACTAAATATGTATAATGATGAGATTTTTTTTCTTGAATTATTCAGTGAAACTCGCCTTATAAATGTACGCAAATAATTCACATAAAAATCTTAAAATAACAAAGTTTTCTTTCGTGTTTAGCCATGCTTAATAACCAAAGAAGCTTGATTAATACAAAAATTATTTGGTAAAAATACTGTGATCGTCGCTGAGAAAACCTGAATTTAATCATATCACACAGAATTACATATTAAAATGTGTACAGAAGGACATGAAAAGTTTAAAAAACTGAAATTTTACACTTGCATCTTAATAGTTTGTTTACATCGGAAACGATTTGCGGAATTTCGAGCCACTAAATCTCTCTCTCTCTCAAAAAAAGGGTTAGTTATAAAAAATTCAAAGTAGTAAAATACATACGACATAAAAAGAAAATAAATACGGTAAAATGAAAAAATACCTTAATAAAAGAAATCCATAAAGTTTCAACACCCACATGGAATTGTAATCCAAATACGCTTTTAGAGAGAGGAAAAAGCCTTCACCTCATTGGCTGAAACATACTGAATCCAAATTGTCTCTGGACAGTAAAAGCCTCTAGCTGATTGGCTGAATGCTCGCGCACGCGTATAAAAGCGATTTTTGCATGGAAAACTAAAAAGCGGGTTAGCTTTAAGTATATGGATGTACAGTATTATAATTTTTAATTGCGATTATTAAATTTTAATTTCAATTATATTTATAAAGCAAAAAATGAGAAAAACAAATGTAGCGCGTTCCTGTCTTGAACCCGGGCCCACGGATTAACAAGCAGACGCCATACCAACTGAGCTACGACAAACACAGCAATTTCTTTACAAAGTCAGTATTTTAGTTGTGTTATAATATTAGATCCCCTGTAATTCGAGAACTAAGGGGCGTTGTATAAAATCCGTTGACCCAGAGATTAAGGGGCTTCTACCCTACAACATATATAAAAGTAATCAAAATCTGTTATTACCAAACTTGGCCCTCTAATTGCAAGATATCTTAAATATTCCGATCTGAACATGGATAATAAATCTCTCGTGGCTATAAATCTCACTCCAAGGAGTGAGATTTATAGCATCGATACATTTCCGTCTATATAGAATTTAGAAAACAATTCCCGAATTAAAGGGGGGGGGGAGCAAAAATGGCATTGTGTTCCTCCTACCTTCAGAGGTTAATCGCACACTGTCGTGAAAATACAAAGTCAAAAGATGTGTACATTTTACTTATATTAAAGTATCCATTTTTAACAAAGAATTAATACTTTACAAGTCCTTAAACGTACCTTAAAATATAATATATAATGTTTCAAAAATAGTTTCGACAAACAGTAAAACTACTTTATTAAATAATATTAAATGGGATAAAACTGTATTCATAAAATAACATTGTGAAATAAAATATGGAATAACTCACAAAAATCTGATCCACGTGAATGATAAAAATAAAAGCATTTCTTTCCCTTCATTTTTCATCCACTATCTTAGATACATTTTTATTAATTCAGGAAAAAATCCCCGAACAATATTCCGTTTTCAGAAACGTGATCCATTTAAATTTTACAAAATAACAAAATCTCCTTATTCTTTCCATTATACGGGGGAGATAAAGCCGTAAGTTTTATTTCATTGAGAGGTCTTATCTATGATAGATGAGTGATTGGGTATGTTGAGCCCCTGAATATGTGAGTGTTATCACCGTTGCTTTATCTTCCGTTTTTGTGACGCGCGTGTACTTTAGTACATTTTTTTTTCTACCATTCTGTGTCTAAAATTTAACATAAAAGGAAATAACGTTTGTCGGTAGCAAAAATGTTATTTTAATATTATCATTTTTGTTCAAATATTAGCATTTTATTTAAATAATGTAGGAGGAGCATTATAGAATTTTCTAAATTTTATTTCGTGCTTTTATCTTTTAAGCTAAAAAAAATGTTTTGCAAATTGAAAAAAAAAAAAAGTTTAGTGTCTAAAAATTAAGATAAGACAAAATAAAAACATTATTTAAAATATATTTTTCTTTTCTTTTCTTTTTTGTAATAAATATATTTTATGAACTATAATAGTAATTATATGTTTTAAAATTGTTTCTAAAGTACTTGGGAATCTATGTACATCAATATTTATCTACTATCTACTATTATCTACTATATAAATAATCTACTATCTACATCAATATTTCTTTCAAAAATGTATGGAAAATTTATAATAACTTATCAACATTAAACAGTAAATTAAATAAACATGGAATAGTATGAAATAGAGTGACTTAAAAAAAAATTCTATTCATCCACAACGTATACCAATAGTAGAATATTTTATGAACTATAATAATTATATGTTTTAAAAATATTTCTAAAGTACTTTGGGAATCCATCCAAAAATACATCAATATTTCCTTCAAAAATTTATGGAAAAATTTAATAACTTAAACAACATTAAACTGTAAATTAGATAAACGTGGAATAGGATAAAATAGAGTGACTTAAAAGAAATCTATTCATCCGCAACGTATACAAATAATGGAATATTTTATGAGCTATAATAATTATAGGTTTTTAAATTATTTCTAAAGTACTTTGGGAATCTATCAATATTTCCTTCAAAAATTTATGGAAAAATTTATTAACTTAAACAACATTAAACTGTAAATTAGATAAACATGGAATAGGATGAAATAGAGTGACTTAAAAATATATATATATTCATCCACAACGTATACAAATAGTAGAATATTTTATGAGCTATAATAACTATATGTCTTAAAATTATTTCTAAAGTACTTTGGACTCTGTCTAAAATATATCAATATTTCTTTCAAACATTTATGGAAAATTTATAACGTAAACAACAAGTAACAGTAAGTTAGCATTAAACATTAAACAGTAAGTTTAACATTAAACAGTAAGTTAGATAAACATGGAATACGATGAAATAGTGACTTAAAAAATCTATTTACCCACAACGCCTAAAATAACACACAAAATTTAGAAACCATGAAAACATTATTATATAATTTTTTTTTTCTAAGGCAACTCAGGATGCGTTCATTTTTACCACAATTTTGTACTGAATTTTTTTCCGTATTTAATCGAAGGAACATATTAAAAATTATGCTATCAAATGGGGTGTTTGCAAATTCAGAGACTTACGGAATATTAAATAGAAATTTCCGCATTACAAAAAGTGGCGTGTGACTCCTTGGAAATTCAACGGAGTATGCGCACCTTTGGAGCTTTGAAAAATAGTAAAATAGACTCGGTAAATAATGTTAATCTTATTAGCAGAGATGCCAAGCTATTACTAATCTTCCATAATATGTGGGTTAATTTAACCCAGGTATAATACGTTTCGCGCCAGAAATTTTTTTATAAAATAAAATTAAATATATTCCATGTAGAAATCTGCAATTAACTAAATAAAGATTCGTCAAATAATTTTTCTGTTTCGAAAAGTTGTTACACTGGGTCAAATTAATCCATTTATTACCGACGATTAGTGACAGCTTGGCACCTCTACCTATTAGCGCACGCGTCATTTAATGAAGTTTAATTTTTTCTTCAGTAATTTCATAAATTATTTTTTTCCTTACTTGATCAAAAGGTTTAACGATTAAACAAGGAAAAGATTACAACTAAAATATTCTGGTACAAAAAAAAAAAAAAAAAAAAACAGATATTGTATATGGAACGTAAACGTGACGCCCGTTTTGAAAAGGTTAAAAACAGTCAAACGGTATTCATAAAATAACATATGGATTAAAACATTTAACAAATCACATAATACTATATGATGCATTCATTCATAATTTCTGAAGCGAGTCACATCTTGCAAAATCTTAAAAAGTTTTTCTTTTTTAAATAATGAATTATGTTTCTAAAAGATCTTTAGAAAACTGTTAAACAATCTATGTAAATAATATTAAATGTGATTAAACTGTTTTCATTAACAACAAAATAAATAAATAAATAAAAAGTCCTTCCGGCCTGTACCGGGAGGAAAAGGTAGCTTTCCTATATCTTCGTTTTAAAGTTTTAGCTACTCTTACTCGAAAACAGCAAGCTAAAATGCAAAGAAACCGTTTACAAAAGATCCCTTAATACTGAATTTGAATAAGAAATTCGCCAAATTATTCAGCTATAGCCAAGTTGGCTTCATTTTTGAAGACTTATTTTGGTCGCCAAATTTGGCGATATTTCGCCAAATTTGGCGATATTTCGCCAATTACCGCCAAGTTTGGCGAGAATTTCCGCTAACGGCGTATGATAGGGAAAATGATTACAACAATGAAAGAGAATAATTTGCGAGAACTTGCGTTCACTAAAACTCATAAATTAATCGTTGGTTTTAGGTAGCTTTCAATACAAAAAAGTATAGAGCTACCTATTGCAGCCGTACGGAGGAAAACAGTTCCGGAAAATTTCGATATATTTTCACCGATCATGACCCCCAGACCCCAAAACCACCCTCCGTTCAAATGTTGATTTATATACATAGATATATCCATATATATATAAAGATATTATAATTATATATATATATATATATATATGACCTATGTCATACGATAACGCTCGTATTTATAAATCAATTTTGATGAAACAAATTGTGTGTAATTAGGCTCACCAATGTCTCGACCGAGTTCGTTGGCCAGCTTGGTCCGCCTTTTGTTTCAAGATGGCGGCCACTTAAAAATTTAAAACTAAAATAAATATACAAAAAAGTTAAAAATTCAAATTTATTTTTTAAATAAGTGTTAGGCCTTGATACGAGGATTCCAGAGCATTTTTTGGTTTACCTCTATCTCTTTTTTTTTTAGACCGGCGACCAGGCCCCTACCTGCCAGATTTCCCTAGCTTAAACGGGTTTAGCGCCTGGCACCGGGGCGCGTAGCGCCACTGAAGAGATGCCGCAAACGGCTGGTCATTTCTGGCAGGACGGCTATGTGGAGGTCTGAGTTTTGTTCCCGTTTTTGTTTTGCTGCGAATTGATCTGATTCTTTTTGTATGGACCTGGGCTTGGCATCACACCTATACGTCATGCCCTCGCTATGCAAGTTGGTCTCGTAATTTAGAACCTTGGTTTACCTCAATCTTAAAAAATGGCTGAGATAGAGCAGTTTGAAATTCTAGGGTGGGTGACATTTTGAAACAAAACAGCACATTAACGCGATTACTCGCAAATTATTTTCTTTCATTGTTGTAATCATTTTCCCAATCATACGCATAAAACTATATATTCATATCCGTTAGCGCCAAATTCTCGCCAAAATTGGCGACATTTGGTGAAATATCGCCCGATTTGGTGACCAAAATAAGTTTTCATAAATGAAGCCAATTTGGCTATTGCTCAATAATTTGGCGAATTTCTTATTCAAATTCAGTATTAACGAATCTTTTGTAAACATTTCTTTGCATTTTAACTTGCTGTTTTCGTGTAACATTAGCTAAAATTTTAAAACGAAAATATAGGAAAGCTACCTTTTCCTCCTGGTACAGGTCGGAAGGACTTTTTTGTAATGTGCTGTCTTATTTCAAAATGTCAGGCACCCTAGAATTTCAAACTGCTCTATCTCAGCCATTTTTTAAGATAGAGGTAAAACAAAAAATGCTCTGAAATCCTTGTATCAAGGTCTAACACTTAATCCTAATAATATTATAAATCTGATTGTGTGCAAATGTTAGGCTGAAGCCAGCGTCAAAATGAAGCATTTAATTATCCTGTTTCTTTGCATATATGTTGATTATAACCTTCATATGAACATAGGCTGATTTTTGTCAATTTTATTCAAATATTTTCTTTAATAATTAAAAAATTCATTATTTTCATAGAGAATAAATGGACATTTTTCCATACAATTTAACCATTTAAATTTATCGTTGCTAGGGCTTTGATCGTTGCCAATAAATAAAAACACGGTAAAATATGTTTTCCTCAACAATTAATTTTCAATTGAACGATTTTCACGTGAAAACTGAAAATTAAAAATAATTCAAAAGAAGATGAATTTCCGTGATATTTGAAACAAAAATATGGGGTATTTGTTATTATACATGAAGTATGAATGTCGGTTACATTAAAAAGATCTTTTTCTGTCAAAAGCTGCGTTATAATTAAAAGGAAAATGAACAATAATTATATTATTAAAAATAGATTTCGCTTGGACCATGGAACTATGAAAAAGATCCTCCTCGGCTTGGACAAATATGACGTCATAAATAAAACAGGTATTTTCAAATATTCGTAATAATACAAAGAGCATAAATATCAATGTATAATGAAAGTAGATGGATAATGGACGTAATATTTAAGATGAAAAACTAAAATATTTTTTATCGATACTGATTAATAATTAGCTTGAATTCCAGTTACATACAAATGTGAGTTTTCTGCTAAAATTTACGTCCTGATTTCCAGAAAAAAAATTAACAAGAATTATGCCGTTAACCCATATTTTACCATCGTCCTATATACAGCGTTTATTCAGAAATTCTGATTTCTCACCAGAAAGTTTGACTAGTGTCTATTGCTTTATATATTATTGGTTATTTCGTAAATAACATAAAATAAAATTGCTTTTCAAAATTTTCTGGTCTGAATTAGGAATTTTTGAATAAAAAATCCGCCCGATTTAGCGTCCTATATATAGGACGATGGTAAAATATGGGTTAAAAAGAGATTTCTCTGAGGAAAAAGTGACATCATATCCTAATAATATTATAAATCTGATTGTGTGCAAATGTTAGGCTGAAGCCAGCGTCAAAATGGAGCATTTAATGATCCTGTTTCTTTGCATATATGTTGATTATAACCCTCAAATTAACATAGGCTGGTTTTTGTCTATTTTATTCAAATATTGTCTTTAATAATTAAAAAATTCATTATTTTCATAGAGAATAAATGGGCATTTTTCCATACAATTTAACCATTTAAATTTATCGTTGCTAGGGCTTTGATCGTTGTCAATAAATAAAAACACGGTAAAATATGTTTTCCTCAACAATTAATTTTCAATTGAACGATTTTCACGTAAAAACTGAAAATTAAAAATAATTCAAAAGAAGATGAATTTCCGTGATATTTGAAACAAAAATATGGGGTATTTGTTATTATACATGAAGTATGAATATCGGTTACATTAAAAAGATCTTTTTCTGTCAAAAACTGCGTTATAATTAAAAGGAAAATGAACAATAATTATATTATTAAAAATAGATTTCGCTTGGACCATGGAACTATGAAAAGGATCCTACTCGGCTTGGACAAATATGACGTCATAAATAAAACAGGTATTTTCAAATATTCGTAATAATACAAGGAGCATAAATATCAATTTATAATGAAAGTAGATAGATAATGGACGTAATATTTAAGATGAAAAACTAAAATATTTTTTATCGATACTGATTAATAATTAGCTTGAATACCAGTTACATACAAATGTGAGTTTTCTGCTAAAATTTACGTCCTGATTTCCAGAAAAAAAAATTAACAAGAATTATGCCGTTAAAAAGAGATTTCTCTGAGGAAAAAGTGACGTCATATTTGAAATAAAACGGGAATTTTCAAACGTGTTTACAAGGAGCGGAAATCAATTCCTTACATTAATAATACAAGGATCGGTAAGTTTAGAAAGTAGATGAGTTTCACGCCATAATTAAAACGCAAAATTATTATTATTATTATTATTTTATCTATACCGATTATTAAGCAAATAAAAACGTATTTTCACACATTCAAACTTCATGAATCAGTTTATTGTAAAGAACAAAAATCGTCTGTCAACATATTTTCATTTAGAAATAAAGATTTTTTTTCAGTTATAGATTAAATCAAGGAGGCAAATTTAAGCTTCTTGCATTTAGGTCTAGAATAATTGGTCCCTATTCACAAGAATTGAATTTAATGAAAAAGAATATACTATTTCCATTATCTTTGAAGGATGGCTATTAAAACGTTTCACAAGGCGTTAAAAGTAAAATGGTTTACCAGGTAAACTTGACATATGTTTTTACACAATTCGCCGATTTCCACGATTTTATTTGGCTCGCCTTTTTTCATTGGTTGCAGTTTCCTTTTCGTGATTATTTGTCACAAAATTTCACTTTTTTAAAACAGTTATGTGAAGGTATCTATAACATAGAAATACTGTATTGTCTCCTATGGAATGTGATAAAGAGTTCGTTAATTATTTACGTTTCTAATTATCGGGAATGAAATATTTTGCTTAATTAATGCATTTATTCTTCTTTTAATGATACGTGAACGAAGTCACGGGTAACAGCTAGTTAGAAAATAAATTTGATTTTTTAACTTTTTTGTACATTTGTTTTAGTTTTAAAATTTTCAACGGCCGCCATCTTGAAACAAGATGCACTTCGAGAGTTTCGCCTTCTGAATAATTTGCGCAAAACACCATTTCTTTCATAAGTTCTTAGTAGAATGATTCGAGAAAACTGGATGACTTGGAGTTTAGCCGGCTCGAGGAAGCAAACCGCTTCATTCAGATGTCATTGAAGATGGTTAGTATTTTTTAACAGTCAATGGATAATGTTGTAGGCTGTAGCAGTGCAAGTGCAGTGCCACGACACTTGGGTGTTCCCTATAGAACAGTGTGGAACGTACTGAGAAAAATCGTGCATTGATTCCCGTGCAAAATCAGTCAGAATCAACAGTTGCTGGACACTACAGGGAGAAGCGACTGACCTTTGCTTTGATATACCTTGCTAGAGTTGAAGAGGAGGCATGGTGGCGATGGTAGATTCTGCGGAACGACGAGGAGCATTTTCACCGCAATGGATGAGTGAACAACACCCATAACAGTCGCATTTGGGACACGGAAAAACCCCGTACCTTCCAAGAGATTGCACTAAACTCACTGAAAGTTACAGAATGGTGCGGATTCACAGCCACATTCATTCTTGGACTATTTTTTTGAAGAGGCTAGTCGCAAAGGCCTTGTGATATGTATATAGTGACGACCAATAGGTAAGGAGGCTGTATATCAGAAGCATCTCAGTCGACCAGTTACGATTCGCAGTTGAACAAGCAGAGACTGCAGATTTCACATCTTCAAAAATGAACCATATTGAACCGCATTCCATGCGTCGATAAAGTCTTTGTCACATAAATGTTTGGTATATTTGAATAAAATGTGTTTTTGTGTCTTTTTAGCAAATGTCTAATTGTACAGCGCCATGTATCGGTGATTTCTAGAACTGAGTTTGGTTTCGCATAATCCGTTACCCTATGTCCTGAATAGTATGTGTACAACATTTGAACCTTATACACTGAGTAGTTTAATATATAGAGAGGTCGAAGTGGGTGTGATTTAATTCTAGGCATCCTGTATTTGCATGTAACTCACCACTGTGTAAACTCAACATTTCAAACCGACCAGTCACCATCATTCTAGATAATTAAAAATTCCGTAAAAGAGAATCATTGGATTTAAATCACTGTTGGAATAATTTGAATATTTTTTTTCTTTGAAAGCACTTGAATTTAGACGCATACCTCACAAATACCAATAAACTTAAAATATTATATTTCTAACATAGTATTTCTAACATAATATTTCTATGTTTGAACATTGCATTTCTAACATAATATTTCTATGTTTCAACATTGTATTTCTAACATAATTTCGAAAACTTTTCAAACAATCTATGTAAATAATATTAAAAGCTATTAAGCTGTCTTCATAAAATATCATTGTGAAATAAAACATTTAATAAATCACAAAAAAACTGATTCACCCAAAGATAAAAATAAAAGCATTTGCTTTTCATTTTTCATCCTCTATCTTAGGTACATTTTTATTAATTCAGGAAAAATCCCGGAACAATATTCCGTTTTCAAAAACGTGATCCATTTAAATTTTTATAAAATAACAATATCTTGTTATTCTTTCCAGTATACGTGAGATATAAAGCCGTAAGTTTTCTTTCATTGAGAGGTCTTATCTATGATAGATGAGTGATTGGTTATGTTGAGCCTCTGAATATGTGAATGTTATCATCGCTATTTTATCTTTTTTTTCTTTAGGCAAGACACGCATGTAGAAAAAAAAGGAAAACGTTGAAGAATTTTTCCATCTCTGTGCCTGAAATTTTACATAAAAGGAAGTTATGCCTGTCGGTTAGTGAACATTTTATTTAAATATTATCATTTTCGTTCAAATATTATCATTTAATTTGAATAATGTAGGAAACACATTATAGTATTTTTTAAATCTTAGTTCAATATTTTATCCTTCTTGAGAATGAAACTGTTTTGAAAATTTTAGAGAAAGATTAGTGTCTGGAAATTTAGTTGAAATAGAATAAAAATATGCAATAAATTACGTTATTTTGTAGAAATAAATGCACTTCCGGTGCCATAAAAATTACATATTTAAGAATACTTTAAAAACTGTATAAAAATGTTTTTTGTATTAAAAAAATGTATGCTATAAACGAGGTATACTTTAAGGCTTATTTTGCAGCAAATTAGCATAACTGAGATCATACGAGTTGTAATTATTCCTACTGATTAAAAAAGTGTCCAGGCCGGGATTCGAAACCAGCACTGTGGATTAAGCTGCCGACTCTCTTCCAAATAAACTATACTGGACAAATCCGGCGGACACACTTCACTTAGATAACCTTTTGACAATGACATTTGGCTGTTATCTGAAACAATTCAACAGATTTAACCGCAAGTAAATTAACTCTAATAAACGTTACATACGTAATTGTACTTAATTATTTTTAAGGCAATCATACTGATTGGTAAATAAATCATACGAATTGTAATTTATTACAACTGAGAGAAAAATTGTCCAAGCCTGTATTCGAACCCAGGACTTTGGCTTAAGCTGACAACGCTCTTCCAACTAAGCTAGGCTGGACATATCCGGCGGACACACTTCACTCAGACAACTTTTAGCAATGGCATCTGGTCTGTTATCTAAAGCATTTGAACAGAATTAACCTAAAACAAACTTTGGGTATGTTGTTAAATTGAATTATGTTTTAAGTGTGTAGAGAAATCAGTCTAACTGCAATTTTTTGAACTGAGTTCCTTTACCCATGGTTAATTCTTTTGAACTGTTCCACGTAACATATCAGATGTAATTTCCAAAAGGTTGTCTCTGTGAAGTTTTTTGCCGGATTTGTCCAGGATGGCTTAGTTGGAAGAGCGTTGGCGGCTTAAGCCAACGCTCTTAAGTCCTTGGTCCCGGCGGCTTAAGTCCTTGGTTCGAATTCCAGCCTGGGCACTTTCACTCAGTTGGAAAAATTACAACTCGTATTATTTATTTACCAATCAGTATGATTGTGTTAAAAATAATTAAGTATAACTGACAGAGTAATTAAGCAAAATTCATTCACAACTAGTGTTCCTCAGGTGTCCGGATTAACGCAGGATGTCCGAATTTTTAGGGTTCTAAGGTAACATACCACGGAACCAATGATCGGAACTAGAAAAGTACTAAATTTTCAGAGCTTACAAACATCTTTTAATTTTTTTCACACATCATTCTGTTTCTTACTCTGAGTTAAGTTTTATGAGTTAGTTTGAGTAAGAGTTTAAGCTAAACAATTTAAAATAAAATAGTAAAAACCTTTAATTTTTAAAGACTTGATCACCATAGATATTAAAAAAAATTAATTCCGAGCTGTTTCTGTTTTACGTATTTTTTTCAAAGTGACATGAAATACTCAGTTTTCAAAAAAATATATTTGAAATTTTAACATTTTAAAATTATATGCACAGTTTGAAATTTAAATAATTGCATGATATACTTAATTTTTTGTAATGATGTTAATTAGTGAGAAAGCCATTACAATGTTTTAGTTTAGGTTTTTACTGCGTTGTTGTTACCCATAGTGTTATATTCTTAATGTTGAGTATGTATCATTTATAAGGAAAAATGTTTGACATAAAAATATTTGTCAATTATCCCAAAGAACATCTATGTTTAACAAACCTTCTAATGTATTCTTTAGATATTCACATAAATTTAATATGATTTCAGATAAATTTAATTTACATAAATTTTTATATGATGGAAGGTAACTGACTTATATTTCAATGTATCCCGATTGAAATACCGTCGTCCTGTTTTTTTCTCCTTGTTGTCTTGCTTTTTGTGATACTGAACCTAGTAAAACTATTCACGACTCCTGAACTAGCACACATATCTTGCATAAAATAAGTAATGCTTGTCGGTAGTGAAAATTTTATTTAAATATTATCATTTTTGTTAAAATATTATCATTTGATTTGAATGATGCAGGAGAAACATTATAGTATTTTCTAAATTTCAGTTTGGTTATTTTATTTATTTTGAGTAAGGATGTGTTTTGCAAGTTAAAATATTTTTATATATGCGGCTGAAAATAATACTAAAATGGGATAAATGTGTTTAATAAATTATGTTTATTTTTTTATAGTGGTAAACATTACTAAATTGCCTTAAAATAATAAGTTTTATAATTTACTCATCAATAATTTAAGAATTTGTCTAAAATTACATAGATGCTCTTATTAAAACTTTTTGCAATATATAACAATACTATGCTTTGTTGTAAATTATGATAAATTCAAACAGAATGGACTTTACGAAAAAAATTGTAACGACATAAAAAAGTGATTTCGAGATTGTGCTGAGTTCATCATCAAACAAAAAAGGGAGAGGCGGAAAGGGTGGGGGTGTCTGATGATTGAGTAAACGCAGACAAAAAATAAAAAGGTATAATTAATTTTTTAAATAAAATTTACTGTTACTGTTACTGCCCGAGAAAGACTGCTCAGACTAGGAAACCAAGTCTGTAGAGAATAGATGTCCCTTCCGGTCCTCTTTATTGAAGTATCCAAAAAAATCATAATTCAGCAGAAGCTGATCTCGCCGGTAAGCGCTGATAAATGTATATTAATACATTCAGGCGGCCGTTTCTATATTAAATACATCATTTAAATGATTACACGATTTTACGACTTGCGTAATTATTCATATGCGGTTGTTTTTCTTCTTTTATAAATGACTGATATCGACGCTGTTGCATAAAACTCTTCCAACTGCTGTGCCATATTTTTCTGTCTCTAAAAAATTATTTAAATGGGCGTCTACAATTTCTGTCATTTAAATATTATAAATAAATTTTCTTTTAAAAAATTGTGGTAAAAGCGTACGAACCCTGGACAAAAATAGTTTTAAAAAAATCATGTTTTAAAATCTCTAAAATGAAATAATTGATTTTCTTACAATCAAAAAGCGTAAATATTTATTTTTTATTCGAGTTCAAGAACTATTATTGAATGCATATTTCAATTAACAGGAGCGAAAAATCATGCATCACGACATATATTATGAAACATTTTCCAACTCTGTCGGAATATTGTTAAGAACATTCATTTTTGTTCAAACAAGACATCTGAATAAGCATATAAAAGTTACAACGCAGTAAAAAATCATTTTCAGCAACTGCTGTCAACAGCCGGAAATGTGTGTGAATTCTTTCGTGCAGCCCTGCATATGTATGATCTATCAACTCGTAATATCGACATTAGTTAATTTTTAAAATGCATATCACAGCTGAAAACGCTTATCCAGGAGTTATGGATTATATTCAACCCTGCATTCGAATACTTTTAAATGTCTCTGCAAATAAACGACAAATTCTACGTACTCAATAATCTGTAGAAAATATGCTATAATACACCTCAGTGATGTATATCAATTTCATTGAAATAGTTTAACATCATTAAAGACACTGCAACCGATTTGTCCCTATAGATCCTAATGAAATTGAATTCTTTTGTGTGTCCCTGTAAAAGAACTGTGCTACTTACTTTATACTCTATAGAAAGGCTGTTGTCATCCACTTCAGTGATGCATATCTATTTCATTAGATTTGAAACATTATAACATCATTGAAATGCACTGAAAACGGTTTTCACCATTGACCGTAATGTAAAAGAATTCTTTTAACTGTCTCTGTAAACGAACATAATTTCTGTACTCTATAGAAAACGAGCTGTCGTCCACTTCAGTGATGCATATCAATTTCTTTATGTTTGAAATAGTGTAACATCATTAAAATTCACTGAAAATATTTTTTCTTATTGACCGTAATGTAACAGAATACTTTTGAAAGTCCCAGTAACTAACAATAAATGTTACACATTTTATTTTCAATACCAAACATGCCATGTTAAACCTAAGTCACATACATCAGTTACATGGTAATCCGAATATATTTACGTGAGTTAGAGCACGGACAGACAGACAGACGGACAGACGGACAAACATACATACAGACAAGCCGAATTCATAAACATTTTTAAACTATATTGGAAAGTGTTAAAAATAAAGAAGGAGTCCTTGATTATTTTTTTAAAAATATTTACAATGTTTTCTTCTTTTTACATTTTTCTAATAACTTCTATACATTAAATATATTGTAATTTTTCATTATTATTTTTTAAATAGTGTGTGAATATCAGCGTTATTTTATAATGCTTTTATCAGTTATTGATGGATTTAGTAACAGCAAATATTTTCCCCATTTAATTCTTATATATCATTTTCTGTCTAATAACAAAGCTGCATTGTATTTCATGAATGAGAAAGTTTTCAGAACGCGGATAGAATCAATGTTAGATTTTAATGTTAGTTAGCAGTATTTTCTTTCTTTTTTTTTACATTTTACTAATAACTTCTATACATTAAATATACTGTAAGTTTTCATTTTTTTCTGAAATAGTGTGTGAATATCAGCGTTATTTTATCATGCTTTTATCATTTATTGATGGATTTAGTAACAGCAAAAACTTTCTCCATTTAATTCTTATGCATCATTTTCTGTCTAATAAAAAAAATCTATATTGTATTTCATGAATGAGAAAGTTCTTAAAACGCGGAGAGAATCAATGTTATATTTTAATGTTAATTAGCAATGTTTTATTATTATTATTTTTTTTTTACATTTTACTAATAACTTCCATACATTAAATATACTGTAATAATTCTTTTTTTTAAATAGTGTGAGAATATCAGCGTTATTTTTTAATGCTTTTATCATTTATTGATGGATTTATTAACAGAAAAAACCTTCCCCATTTATTTCTTATGTATCACTTTCTGTCTAATAAAATAAAGCTACATTGTATTTCATGAATGAGAAAGTTTTTATAACGCGAAGAAAATCAATGTTAGATTTCAATGTTAGTTAGCAATGTTTTCTTCTTTTAACATTTTACTAATAACTTCCATACATTAAATATACTGTAATTTTTCATTATTATTTTCAAAATAGAGTGTGAATATCAGCGTTATTTTATAAGGCTTTTATCATTTATTGATGGATTTAGTTACAGCAAAAACTTTCCTCATTCAATTCTTATATATCATTTTCTGTCTAATAAAAATATAAAGCAACATTGTATTTCATGAATGAGAAAGTTTTTAAAACGTGGAGAGAATCAGTGTTAGATTTTAATGTTAGTTAGCAATGTTTTCTTCTTTTTACATTTTACTAATAACTTCCATACATTAAATACACGGTAATTTTTCATTTTTTTAAAAATAGTATGTGAATATCAGTGTTATTTGAAATGCTTTTATCATTTATTGATGGATTTAGTAACAGCAAAAACTTTCCCCATTTAATTCTTATCTATCATTTTCTGTCTAATAAAACAATAAAGCTACATTGTATTTCATGAATAAGAAAGTTTTTAAAACGAGAATAGAATCAATGTTAGTTTTTCTTTCATGTTGACATTAAATTCTGATTACTCAATAAAGTAATCTCTGGCGAGATTTATCAATGAAGTTAGGATTTCATCCGATAGATATTCAAAAGTATCCTGTCATCCCCATCCATCATTTGAGCGATAAAAGTGATGTTTTGTTTATGAGTAATCTAAGAATAAAGTTTTCTTAATCTGAATTCAGTATCAAAAAAGTCTAACAGGGACTGTAATTTTTGTATTCTAAAGTACTGTATCTAATGGCGGGAAATAAAAATAATTCAAGAGCATCGGAAATGTTAGCTCTGAAGATTTTATTTTTGTCAGTTTTTTACTGATATTATCAGGAACGATCAGGGGCGAATATTTTAACATATTAACTAGTGGTGGGCATAATGAATGATTTTGTCATTCGAATGAATCATTCGAATATGCTCAAAAGCATAGTTCTCAATTTTCGTAATTTTTAAAATCAATTTCCACTGGAAATTTTTTTTTTTTTTTTTTTTTTAAAAGAAACTAAAGCATATTTGCCAACCTTCACATTTTTTAATTCCAAGAATTTTGTAAAGAAAGAGAAGAAGTATCGCGTTTTCATGTAGTTTTTCTTCTCTTTTTTTTATTATTATTAAAATATGGAATTTATTATATTGTTTTGTTTACAAAATTTCTGGTAGAAATTGATTAAAAAATTACGAAGGTTGGCAATTATGCTTTTGAGCATTCCTGAATAACATAATCATGCATTCTAGCTACCATTAATGTTAACTATTTTATTTCAGAATAAATAAGCCATACGGATTGACTGTCAGCATTCCGTAATCAATGTTGCAAAAACTCTTACCACAAATTTTTAACATGTCTTTTCTTTATTTAATGACACATATTACCTAATTTCTTAATTAAAACTTCACGTCTAAGCTATACCGAAAAAAAAATGTATGTCTCTTTTGAGTGCCTTTTTTTATGCTTTACCCGCCTTTTCACCAACTTGCATTTATGTGCTGTTTCCCGAACATGTTCCGAACCCTATTTTTTTTTTTTTTTCAACTTCCTTACTAGTAGTTAGTTAAAACTACAGTCATTCCATTTAACTTTCTACCAATTATTTAGACTCTATCCTTAATCTCCTTCGCTTTACTTTTTTATTCAAAATTTGTTATAATCTTTTTTCTTAACTTTACATCTATCCTTTTCATTGTAATTATTATTTTATCTTGTAGTTAATACTGCATCTTAACTTTTCCCAACGGCTCAATTTAATACAAGACACTCTACTCACAAATAGACTGGGCGTAAAGTTGTCTGCAACTCGGAAGCCCTTTAACCGACATCAACTGTTCGTATGTTCATAAAGATATGATTTTATTTTCATAGTTTCTATTGCACATTTTGAACAAAATACATTCTAATCCAGATTATGTCGTTGTCTCAAGGTTTACAAGGAAGCAACGGATGTATGGCAGTTAACGTGTTAACGTTCAAACCGTCAAATATTCTTGAACTAAAAAACAGAGAAACAAGGAGAATCGTTATTCTCTCACTATTTTTAAACATTTATAGTGTTGTCAAATTTTTGCAAAAGTTTTCGGGTAATTTCCGTCCATTAAAAGTAGTTTAGTTTTTCATTACAGCTGAATCACGATAGGAGCTATTTTGATTGGACCGTCAATATCTGTTCGCTATATACTAGGGTTCGTTCGGGTGCTTATTTCTCCACTTACTTTTTTCACTTTGAACCGAATTTCTATAAAGAAAAATTCACTCTAGGTAAATTTTTCCGCAGATGTAACGTAAACACCTGTATAAGCCCTGTTGACACAGAATTTTTAATTTGTAGTCTTTTTCTTTTTTTTTTTATTTATTCAACGAGGAATGTTTTTGATTTAAAATGTGAAATAAATATCCACGCTCATGTACCTTTACATACATAAATTTTAAAAGGTTTACATCGGATTTGTAATTTAGATATTCCCTCTTCTGTAGCTGCTAACTTTTACGCTCTGTTCTTACCTCTAAAATTTAATAGTAAATTTTGACTAATGAATCGCAAAAATCTACGATTAAATACGACGAAAAAATCTATTAAATTTTAATGGTATCAGAAAAGCGTAAAAATTTGAAGCCATGTGTTTTCAAATCCGTCTTTTAAAAGAAAATTTTGACAAGGATTGCAAAACATTGCGAAGTAATGGATAATTTTCCTATATCGGTTTTCGCGCTAATGAAATTCTACAGCATTGTTTTTTAAAAAAATCCCTGACGGCTTGGCCTACAGGCACAGGTAGATTTCGAAGACGCAGACCGTGGGGCGCCTGTTTGTCGGGAATTGCGGAAGAAATGACCTTTTTACGATGATGCGGCAGTTGGAACCGCCTACTTCGAAACCTAACTTGTTTGCACGCGGAATCGGTAGGGATTTTTTTGTTTTTAATTTTTTTTTTGCTATAACGGTTGGTCCTATAAAAAACTTGTCAATATAAAAGTTTTAAATAATATTAAGAGGATTAATAATAAATTTAAGCGGATTTGAAATCTTGAGAATTGGCGAAGTTATGAATTTTTTTCTTCTAACCCCCCCCCCCCTTAAGGCAATTTTTAATTATATCAAAAATCAGTCATACATAAATTTTCGGCCCTTTTCCTAGAAGTAATAATAACTTCAAACGGATTCGATACGTATCATAAGTAAGAAATTATGAGTTTTTTTCTGTTTTCACAAAAAGCCCCCCCCCCCCTTGGTTCGATTTTGTCCATTAACGAACTTGACCGAGACTGTATGCCCCTTGATTTTATGTATCAGTTTCGAAAATATGCGGGAGTTGGAACCGCCTACTTCGAAAAATAACTTGTTTGCAGGCGGAGCCGGCAGGGATTTTTTTTTTTTTTTAATTTGTTTTTGATATAACGGTTGGTCCTATAAAAAACTTGTCAATATAAAAGTTTATATTAAGAGGATTAATAATAAATTTACGCGAATTTGATATCTTGTGAATTGACGAAGCTATGATTTTTTTTCTTCTAAAAACCCCCTTTCCCCCCCCCCCCCCCTTGGGGGCCATTTTTAATTATATCAAAAATCTGTCAAACATACATTTTCGGCCCTTCTCCTAGAAGTAATAATAACTTTAAACGGATTCGATATGTATCATAATTAAGAAATTATGGGTTTCACAAAAAGCCCCCACACCCTCCCCCCCCCCCCTTGGTTCGATTTTGCCCATTAACGAACTTGACCGAGATTTTATGCCCCTTGATTTTATGTATCAGTTTGTAAAAGATTAATGCAGAATTTTTCCAGTTATCGTGGTCAGAAAAAAGTGACATAGATAGATAGATAGATAGATAGATAGATAGATAAAGTTTTGAACTGGGGGTGGTTTTGGCTTCTGGGAGTCATGATCGGCGTAGATCTGCAAAATTTTTTCAAAATTTCCAACTTAGGTGAGAATGTAATAGGTAGTATTTCTTACGAAATCTACCTAAAACAGTATGGGGTTAACAGTATTATTTCATGTTAACCATTTTTTCATTCATAAATTTAATAACAGCAAAAATGTTCATCTAACTTTTTTTTTCTCTGATAGTCTAAAATTCTTTGTTTTCTTCGATTACGATGTCTAAAATACGAATTGGAAGGGAAATCATCGTAACTCTTTCTTCCATGTTTAGATTAAATTGTGATTATTCTGTAAGTGTTTTTCTCTAGGGAAATGCATTGGTGGCAGTGGAATTTTATCTCATTTTCCAAAGTTTGTGCCATCGTCTCCATTGAGATCATTTGGAAGATGAAAAAGGCATTTTATTTCTGAGCAATCTAAAAACATAGGTACCAGGTGGTGTAGAATATTTTGCCATATTTAATCGTTAAAAATCGCTAGATTCTGGTAATTGAGATAAACAAAATTTACTATTAAATTTTAATGGTATGAAAAATGCATAAAAGGTGGCAGCTATACAAAAATAAAGTTTTCTTAACCTAAATTCTGTATCATAAAAGAATAATACCGACGGTAATTTGTCCTACTCTAAAATTTTGTTACTAATAACATTAAAAAAGGAATTCATTGACATTTTATGTTAATAATTATCTCACAGGTACAAATTAATTTTTAAAATGACACATTTAACAAAAGACGAGTTTTGAAATATTAATTATGTTTGAATAACAAAAAATACCCGTGATTAAAAACACATGAATAAAGCTATACCTTAATCTAAATATACTTTTGTAATTTTTTCACTTACTAAACTTTTTCTTATAACTTTCAAATATTACATATAGCTTTTTTTTTATTATCATTTAGAAAACCTTGTTTTAATATCAATATTATTTCATAATAATCATAGAATAATTGATGGATTAAAAACAGCAAGAATTTTTTAAACGTCTATATCCCACTTTTCCTTTAAAAAAGATAAAATTTCAATTCATTTCTTGAATAAGACTATTAACAACGGAATGAATCAATGTTAGTTTCTTTTTCACGTTTAGATTAAATTTTGATTACTCAATAGACGTTGTCTATCGCGATATTTATCGGTGATGTTAGCTTTTCATCTGATACTCGAGATATTCTGTCAACGTCTCTATTGAGATCATTTGAACGATAAAATAGATATTTTATTTCTAAGTAATCCAAGAATAAAGTTTATTCAGACTAAATTCAGTATTAGAAATGAATGACAGCTATAATAATGTTTTACTTTAAAGTACTCTTTCCAATATCATGAAATAACAGAGTTCAACTGCTATGTCATGTTACACTGTAAAAAACATTACCTGTAAAAAACATTAAAATTTCTTAATGGTTTGTGAATAACAATTTTTAATTATAGAAGCGAAATTAATTGCTTAATTAATAGGGTTTGTTGTTCTTGGAATCTCATGTGAACGAAGCCACGGGTCATAGTTACTAAATAAATAGAAGGAAGAGGCTTTAATAAATTAATTTTGATTAGCATATTATGTGCTTATAGTATGTGCTCTGATTCGCATAAATAGAGAACTGGAGTGTTTATCTTTCGTTACATGTAATTGTTTTGAACTATCTGCATAATAAACTGTTGCATTTTTTTTTTAAATAAACAAATATGTGTATGGTAGAAGGAAAACTGCAGAAAACATTTTAATAATTCTTTGCAATTAAACTTTTAATCGACAGTAATCAATTGCTGAAACGTGAACGATGTTTTTCACGGTAATTTTACTATTCTGCAATATCCCAATGTACGTCAAGAAAATGCAATATCATCAAGAAAATGCATATTTCTATAAAGGTAATACATTATTCTTCTAGAGAATTTAAATGTTTAATTTTCGTTATATATAATTGTTTTGAATTATCTGCATAATAAATTGTTGCATATTTAAAAAAAAAATAAACACATCCGTGTAAGGTAGAAGAAAAAGTGCAAAAAACATTTTAATTAATCTTTGCAATTAAACTTTTAATCGACAGTAATCAATTGCAGAAACGTGAACGATGTTTTTCATGGTAATTTTACTATACTCCAATGCCCCAATCTGCGTCTAGAAAATGTAATCTCATCTCACATTTCTATAAAGGTAGTACATTATTATTTTGGAGAATTGGAATTGGAATTTGGAGTTTTCGTTATATATAATTGTTTTGAACTAACTGCATAATAAATTGTTGCATAGCTTTTAAAAATAATAAACACATGCGTGTAGTGTAGATGGAATAGTGCATATAGAATTTTAATTAATGTTTTTAATTAAACATTTAATCCACAGTAATCAATTGATAAAATGTGAACTGTAGTTTTTGGAGGGGATTTTACTGTTCCTCAAAATCCATGTCCGCTTTAAGAAATGTAATTTCATCTCACAATTACCTTCAACAAAGATATTACACAGTATTATTCGTTTAATAGATTAACACTAGAACTACCATGAGCAGTTATTTTGACGGTTACCAAATGAATATATTCTAATTGGAACCAGAAATTTCCTTTTAAAATAAATTAAATAACAAAAGCTCACAGAAATACGTTAAATGAATAAGTTAAGTAGTTTTAAATAAAATTTCTAATGTGAAATAGTTTTTAAAAAATTGAGTAAAATTTCCGGTAATTTTAGTGCTAAAAAGGTAAAATTGTGTTTACATATGTTATCATAATAATTTTTTTAAACTTTTTTTCCTAATATCATAAAAAAAAGAAACAATTCAACAACTATGGCATATTATATTTTCTCTATGCGTGAATTATGCAATGGTTTATTGCAACATATTACATATTGCAATATATTTATGTAAGTCTAGTGCTATATTTTTCATTTTCACACATTCTTGTAAGATATTTAGAGATCGACCGAAACAGGTTTTAAGACCGAAACAGAAACAGAAACCGGATTTCGGTGATCTTCCCACTTTCGGCCGAAACCGAAACCGAAAGTGTCATTTTTTAAAAAAAAACTGATTAATACATACATAACTGCATATAATTATTAATTAATTAATAACAAATAATTAATAGTTACTTAATTAATAATAACGAATTAATTAACAACAAATAATTAATAATTACTTAACTAATAGTAAATAATTAATAATTACGTAATTAATAATAACTAATTAATTAATAACAAATAATTAATAATTACTTAATAATAACTAATTAATTAATAACAAATAATTATTAATTATTTAATAATAACTAATTACGCTACTAATTAATTTATTAGTTATACGTGTATTGAACCACATTTCTAACAAACGTACATATATATGTGTGTGTATAAGTTTCAAACAAAAAAGAAATACAAATAATACAACTTTTATATTTTTTTATTTTATAACAACCAATAATTATACGCTTTTATCAATAATTAATTAACAATCTTGTTAAATAATGTAAAACAAACTCAGTAATGAATATTTATTTTTTAAATATATTCATATTTTCAATTCGTTAATATTTTGCACTTAATTTGATTGAAATAAAGTACTTAAAAGTTTGTTTTTTAGGAAATTAACATTGTATATGTTTTAACCACTTTATAATTATAAATATTATTAATTTAATAGACGTTTAAATATAGCTATATATTTAAATATTACTGAATATTATTAATAATTATTTAAAATCTTGTACAAACATTTTTATGGTACATATGTTTAAATAACATGTTTACTTAAAAAAGCTTTGCAATTCCCTGCCTCCCTAAGAAAGTATTAAAATGGCACCCTGTTAGAAAAATTTTATCTCCGGTGCGAAGTTGACTCTCTGTGCCTCTATCCAAAACTATTTATTTTCATATAAAATAAAACGTAATTAATTTATCAGTAAGACAGAAATAGTTTCCAATTATACGAATTTCATCTAATAAAAAATATTTTAAGTATACATACCTCGATATATCTTTTGTAATAAATTTCGTAAATCTTCATATGTTTTAACAACACATTACTCATATAGCATTCGAAACAATCTGGAGTTTCAAAGTAAAAATTTTCTATTATTGTTAAGTTTGCGGCTTTTAAATATCACGTAATAAGCGTCTTTTAAGTTTAGTCATATATGCATTGCTTGTTTTATAATTTACACTCGCATCATGAATCAGTCATGACGGATAATGGTAAACAGTGGAGTTCACAGCAATAAACAGTGTCTCATTTGAGCAGATACAACTCATATCAATAAGTAAAGTTGAAATTTTCCGAAAGAAGGAACGATATTTTGAAATACAGATAGTTTCGGTCGAGTTTCGGTCAGGCCGAAATTTAGGCAGCAGTTTCGCCGAACACGAATATTCGGCGAAACTCCGATTTTGCGCCGAAACCGAAACTGAAACCGAAATTTCGGTCGATCTCTAAAGATATTTAAAGAAAAAATAATAAGCTTTTTCTTTTATTAGAACAGAAGAAAGATTTGAGTTTTGTTTGGATTTTTACGGCTTAACGACCATAGAATAAATTTAGTAATAACATTACAACCACGTAATACAAATCACTCTGAAGAAAGATGGGGATAATTTTCAAACTGAAACTATCATATTTTTTAGACAGGGTGTCCCAAAAGTCTCCGTACAACTTCAAAAACTGATTACAAACAAAATAATAGGCCTACAGCAAAAATAATTACAACAGTATATAGAGTAACTTAAAAAGTTCTTTCTACTACCTTAGTATACGTGTACATGAGATCATTTCGTTGCACGAAGAATATCAAGTCGATATTCCAATTTCACCCACGTGCGTTTCAGCATGCTAATATCAACAGTAGTTACAACTGTTTGATGAAATCCGAACAAAAGTTAATAGCCTCATGGAAGTGAAACAAAAGATCCAAACAGCAGTAGCTACTGATGATGTTAGCATGAAAAACGTTCGTGGATTCAATTGGACTATCGTCTTGATATTATTCGTGCTACGAAAGGATCTCGTGTTGAAGTTTACTAAGGCATTAGAAAAAAACTTTTTAAATTACTCTATGCACTGTTGCAATTATTTTTGCTGTAGGCCTATTATTATTTTTTTGTAATAAATTTTTGAAGTTGTACGGAGACTTTTGGAACACCCTGTATTTCAAATTTTATGATGCCCTAACGAAGTTCTTGTTCCTTATTTAATTGAGGCTCTTAAAATGTATGTGTGATGGACGTTTTAATTTTATTTATTCATTTTTTCGGTATAGTTTATACTAGATAGTTAAATTTTAATGCTAAATTAAGTATCTAAAATCAAATCCTAGGAATTGCATCTGTTTTAAATTTTTACATATAGTTAAACAAACTTTTGCTTTCATTAATTCATTGTTACGTGCCAATCCCTATAAAAAATACAATACACTTAATTTGTAAGATTGGAATTTTTTTTTATAATTCATGTATAATAAACAGTTTATTTTTTCTTTTATATATTTTACTCAGTAAAATGTGTATTCCTTTGGAATTTATTCTGTTTAATTGCTTTTTACTAATATAGAAAATCTCAAAAGAGAGGGGCCATGCGGTAAAGAACGTGTATGTTGAAGGTTAACAGTTGAAGGAAAGTGTTGAAGGTTAACAGAATCCTCTAATCACGTACAGATCAATGATATGTATCTCAATGTAACAAATTTTAACGAAATCAGTTAAAGCTTATTTATGTGGCTTAGTAAATAATTTGGCAAAATTGATTTTCCACAGAAAAAACTGCATTTGGTAACCGAATCCAAGATAATTACATATTTCATTATTTAACCTTTTGATTACGGGACAGGATGTTCGACTGTTTTTATATCCAATCTTACCACAATTTATAAATAGATACCTCTTAAAAATAGCCTAAGTATAAACGTATGGCAGAGATTACTTTTCGAATAATGGTACGAATAGAATAAAAAATAGTTTACTGGGACGTATATGTACCGACCAGTTAGTTATCTTAGCTTTGAGTTCAATATTACAATCCGTCAAGAAGAGCAGTATTGTATCATCGACGAAGTGTGCAGTTTTTAAAAATTGGACACGTTGGCTTTGAAAAACTTATAGCAATATTTCATATAAATTTTCTGGTATAAGTCTATTTTTCAAATCTAGCTAAATTATTATTATAGACCACGTATTTTTGCACGTATGTAGTTACTATGTATATTGAGATTTGTGAAAAATACCTTTTTATTTAATTATAAATAATTATTAAATAAAAAGTGTAATATCTTAAAAGAAATTTCCATTATTACTTTTATAATCAAAGTATTGTAGCGTACGGAACTCAAATGGATAATATTGATTAAATATTACAAATATTATTGATAAATATATACCTCTTAAAAATAGCTTAGTATAAACGTATGGCAGAGATCACTTTTCGAATAGTGGTACGAATAGAATAAAAAATAGTCCACTCGGACGTACATGTACCGACCAGTTAGCTTAGCTTAGAGTTCAATATTACAATCCATCAAGAAGAACAGGATTGTATCATGAACGAAAAGTGGAGTTTTTAAAAATTTGTCACAATGGTGGCTTTGAAACAATTATAGTATTATTTCATATAAATTTTCTGGTATAAGTTTCTTTTTCCAATCTAGCTAAATTATTATTATGGACCACGTATTTTTGCACGTATGTAGTCACTACGTATATTGAGATTTGTGAAAAAGACCTTTTTATTTAATATTAAATAATTCTTAAATAAAAAGTGTAATATCTTAAAAGAATTTTCCATTATTACTTTTGTAATCAAAGTATTGTAGCGACCGGCACTTAAATGGATAATATTGATTAAATATTACAAATATTATTGATAAATATATACCTCTTAAAAATAGCCTAGCTTAACGTATGGCAGAGATCACTTTTTGAATAGTGGTACGAATAGAATAAAAAATAGCCCACTATGACGTATATGTGTACCGACCAGGTACCTTAGCTTACAGTTCAATATTACAATCCGTCAAGAAGAACAGGATTGTATCATGAACGACGTGTAGTGTTTTTAAAAATTGTTCACTATGACGGCTTCGAAACAATTATAGTATTATTTCATATAAATTTTCTGGTATAAATTTATTTTTCAAATCTAGCTAAATTATTATTATGGACCACGTATTTTTGCACGTATGTAGTCACTACGTATATTGAGATTTGTGTGAAAAATACCTTTTTATTTAATATTAAATAATTCTTAAATAAAAAGTGTGATATCTTAAAAGAAATTTCCATTATTACTTTTGTAATCAAAATATTGTAGCGACCAGTACTCAAATGGATAATATTGATTAAATATTACAAATATTATTGATAAATATTTATTTCGGTGCTTAATCATTTGACTACTGATCGACAGCTTATGAACAGGTAAATGGTAGAGATTACTTTTTAAAAAATGGTGCTGATAGTAAAAACGAATAGTCGTTGGGACGTATGATGTCCCAACCCTGTAATCAAAAGATTAATGCAGTGATTAGGAGTATCAATTTCACCATACACGTTTTTACCGCATTTTCCACTCTCATTTGAGATTTTGTTATGATAATAAAAGAGAATTAAACGGAATAAAATCCAAAGGAATAAAAAATGTATTGAATGAAATTCTTCATGAAAAAATATTCACACGGTAATACCATTTGGACTGATTAAAAATTTTGATTTTGTTTTCACTTATAAAACTCTTTATACCTATGAAAATCATATTTTATTATTTATAAATGGATATCAAAAGAGAAAGAGTAATTTTGAAGTTATAGAAGTAGATCGTGTCACAACGTCCTAAACAGTAACGAACACTTTAGAGGCGTTTTTTCTCAGACCGGCATTTTCGAAATCGGTAAACACTCTAGTTCCACTAATTTTTAATTTTAAAAAAAATACATTAACACCGCATATTTTCATAATGAAATTCGTAGATTTGTTTTCAAAATATTTGTGTCTCGCTTTTCGGTATAACTTTTAACACTAGAACGGCGGGAAATTTTACTCAAGTTTCATAAAAATATTTCACACCAGAATTTTAATTTAAGAATTTCAGCTTATTTATTTAACTTATTTTTGTGTGGTATATAATTAACTTATTTTATGAAGAAATAACCGGTTCGAATCGACATTTTTTCATTTGGTAGGGGTCAATGTGACCCCTCACCGCCGTTCTAATGTTAAGTAACGAAATTTTTTGGTGAAAAATTACACTTTTGTTTGAATCGATGCCATTTCACTAACAAATACATAACTACATATACATGCTTTGTAAACCGGCTGCCTATTTCACTAGCTTTTAGACTAAAATACTAATTTTTGTTATTTCATTGTCCTACGGCATGTCTACGATGAGTAATCGTGCCCACAGATTGACTGCCCCCTTTTTTAAGCGCTCCTGCGTATCAGAAGGCACCGATTTTTAACACTTTCCAAAAAGTTGAAAAGTGTTTACGAATTCTGTTATCTGTCTGCTGTCTGTCCATGCTCCAACTTGCGTAAATATACTTAGATTGTCATGCAATTGATACATGTTATTAAAGTTTACGATAGCCTGTTTGGTATTCAAATTGAAGTGTGTAACATTTATAGTTCATTTACAGAGACACTTAAAAGAATTCCGTTACATTACGGTCCATGGGGAAAATTGTATTCGGCGCGTTTTAATGATGCTACACTATTTCAAACATATAAAAATTTATATACAGGGTGACAATTATTGAACTATATATAATTAAACCGCCATAACGTCTGAACGGTATGTGTGATGAAGTTCAAACTTCGTGGTTAGCCGCAGGGCATGATGGGAATTAGTATGCGCATGTGCACGCAACTTGTTGCTGTCGGCCATTTGCAAGTGAAAATGTCACGGTACAGCATGCCTGAGCGCAATCTAGAAGTCTCTCCACCCACAACGGGTGAGTGACTGTGTGGTGTGCAATGTCCAGTCACGGAATAATTGGTCCGGTATTCGTTGACGGCACGGTGATTGCTGAAAGATACGTGAAGATTTTGGAAAATGGTTTCATCCCCATTATCCAAAGTGACACTAATTTCGACAAGATGTGGTTCATGCAAGGCGGAGCTCGACCCCATCGGAGCAAGAAAGTATTTGATGTCCTGGAGGAGCACTTTGGAGACCGCATTCTGGCTCTGGGATACCCAGAGGCCACTGGCATGGTACTCGCTTAGCCGCCATATTCTCCGGATCTGAACACATGTGACTCATTTTTGTGGGGCTACATTAAAGACAATGTGTATAGATATAACCCCAAAACCAGTGCTTAGCTGAAAACTGCCATTCGGGAGGTCATCGACAGCGTGAATGTTCCGACAGTCCAGCGGGTCATGCAAAATTTTGCTATTCGTCTGCCCACATCATAGCCAATGATGGCAGCCATATCAAATATGTCATAACCTAAATCCGAATATCTGTAGTGACATTGACATGTTGAATAAAGTTTGTGTTCTCAGTAGTTTTTAAATAATTTACGTTTTATTTCATATAGTTCAATAATTGCCACCCTGTATATCACTGAGGTGCACTAGAAAAAGCTTATTATAGAATGTGGTGCGCATAGTATTTATCGTTGATTTACAGGAGGACAGAAAAGAAATCGGATAGAGTACTGTCATTGAACAATACTTGCTGAAATAATATTTCCAGCTGTGGCATGCGTTTAAAAAAAATTTTTGCATGTTACTTGGTCATAGACAGGACTGCACAAAAAATCTCGAGTACACTTTCGTTTATTGACGGAAGGGCATTTTAAACTTTGCTATGAGTTTCCTAACTGAACTAAGTTTCATCATACTATGTAGTATAGAGCACGAAATTTCCGCTCGCCAACTCGCCATTGGCGAGCAAATATTTAAGGTTGTCGAGTAAGTTTCGTCTTTTGAAATCTTGTGCTTCAAATCAAATTGTATACGCTCTGAATATCGTGCCTCAGTATAGCGACACGCGGAAGTCTCTTAAAATCAAGCGACGGCATTTATCTTCCAAAAGAAGAAAAAATGCGGCGTCACTCACTTCCATTTCTCTCATACGCAGGAACGAACTTCTACCGTCTGCATTCGTTTCCCTGCTTTATCACCGCGCAAATGCCAAGGCTTTTTTTTAGTTTTCGAGGCCGAATCTGATCGCTCTTCACTCCTGCGCGAAGTGAATCAGGTTTCGCTACCAAAGCTCAGCTGCTTGAAACACGGTAAAAATTAGTCCCTTTCTCCCGAATTGTTAACATTTTAAAAATTGTTCACATTTTTCATGAATGTAAAATATTCTGGATTTAACAGACAGCTCCTTCTAACAATGGTCAATTTCAATTCAGTTTGTCATAAATAGTTCATTTTCTGGGCAGATGTGGTGGCCGACGTTACTTTCTTAATGAATGTAAAATAATGGCGAGCAAAAATTTTAGTCTGGCTAGTACCTCTTCAACTGAAATTTCATGCCCTGATTGTAGTATATGTACAAATATATCGATCATATACAGGGCTGTACAGAAGAATTCGGATATTTTTCTGACTGTAGACAATAATTGCTGAAATTGGGTTTTCAAATGTGTTATGCGTTTCTATATTGTTTGCTTATACATAATCTTTCAATCTTATTAAACCCTGAAATTTTCTTTACAGTATTCTGAATGTGTTGGAAAGTGTTTCATAATCTAAGCTTAATACATGATTTTTCGTCCGTGTTAATATATCAACTAAAAATTCTACTTTAATGTATGTATAATAAGTTAGTGTAAATAAATATTTATAAATATTCCGCATTTAAAAGAAAAAAAATCCCGAAAAAGCTTTAATTTTCAGTGAATTACAGTGATTTCCTTTTCATGATGTAGAGTATTGAAAAGCCATTGAGAAAGTTTTATCAAAATCAAAAGTTCACGAACAATATTTTTCATTCCTCCTGTCTATATGCCTGTAATTAAAGGTATTTTTAGAAGTTATATTATTAATTGTTTAACCCTTTGGGTACTGATTTATTTGAAAAAAAAAACACACAAAACAGACACACCAGAAATTTGGAATAATGTTTTTCTGTATTTGTTGACAGATATTCCCTGATTAAAAAGAAGCGAGAAGTACTGTTTGAATTTTCTGATATAAATTCGAAATTTCTGAATAATAATTTTTTAAAAAATCCGTGGACAATACTGATGACGAGTCTCAGTCGTCAAATGTACCCAAGTGGTTAAATCATGATAAAACTCAAAATCAGAATTTAATTAATATGTATAATATGAAAATCAATTTTAAATCTATATAACCCATTATTTATCTTTACAGACCTTGTTGTTGTAAGTTTAAATCTTCTTTGTGAAGTTCGGTAAATAGTTAAACTATTTACCTTCGAATAAACGATCCTTAGCAACTGAATCGTGGAATAGTATTTTTCATTCCCCCCGTCTACATGCCTGTAATTAAAAGTATTTTTAGAAGCTTTATTATTAATTTTTAACCCTTTTGGTACTGATTTATTTGAAAAAAAAACATACAGAACAGACACACCAGAAATTTGGAATAGTGTTTTTGTGTATTTTTTGACCGATATTCCCTGATTAAAAAGAAGCGAGAAGTACTGTTTGAATTTTCTGATATAAATTCGAAATTTCTGAATAATAATTTTTAAAAAAATCCGTGGACAATACTGATGACGAGTCTCAGTCGTCAAATGTACCCAAGTGGTTAAATCATGATAAAACTCAAAATCAGAATTTAATTAATATGTATAATATGAAAATCAATTTTAAATCTACATAACCCATTATTTATCTTTACAGACCTTGTTGTTGTAAGTTTAAATCTTCTTTGTGAAGTTCGGTAAATAGTTAAACTATTTACCTTCGAATAAACGATCCTTAGCAACTGAATCGTGGAATAATATTTTTCATTCCTCCCGTCTACATGCCTGTCATTAAAAGTATTTTTAGAAGTTTTATTATTAATTTTTAACCCTTTGGGTACTGATTTATTTGAAAAAAAAACATACAGAACAGACACACCAGAAATTTGGAATAGTGTTTTTGTGTATTTGTTGACCGATATTCCCTGATTAAAAAGAAGCGAGAAGCACTGTTTGAATTTTCTGATATAAATTCGAAATTTCTGAATAATAATTTTTAAAAAAATCCGTGGACAATACTGATGACGAGTCTCAGTCGTCAAATGTACCCAAGTGGTTAAATCATGATAAAACTCAAAATCAGAATTTAATTAATATGTATAATATGAAAATCAATTTTAAATCTACATAACCCGTTATTTATCTTTACAGACCTTGTTGTTGTAAGTTTAAATCTTCTTTGTGAAGTTCGGTAAATAGTTAAACTATTTATCTTCGAATAAACGATCCTTAGCAACTGAATCGTGAAATAGTATTTTTCATTCCCCCCGTCTACATGCCTGTAATTAAAAGTATTTTTAGAAGTTTTATTATTAATTTTTAACCCTTTGGGTACTGATTTATTTGAAAAAAAACATACAGAACAGACACACCAGAAATTTGGAATAGTGTTTTTGTGTATTTGTTGACTGATATTCCCTGATTAAAAAGAAGCGAGAAGTACTGTTTGAATTTTCTGATATAAATTCGATATTTCTGAATAATAATAATAATAATTAAAAAAAAAAAAAAATCCGTGGACAATATTGATGACGCGTCTCAGTCGTCAAATGTACCCAAGTGGTTAAATCATGATAAAATTCAAAATCAGAATTTAATTAATATGTATAATACGAAAATCAATTATAAATATACATAACCCATAATTTATCTTTACAGACCTTGTTGTTGTAAGTTTAAATCTTCTTTGTGAAGTTCGAAAAATAGTTAAATTATTTACCTTCGAATAAACGATCCTTAGCAATTGAATCGTGTGAATTATTTTTCGTTTAGTGCAAACCTATTATTTCAACGTCTTTCAAGACTTATTCCTGACATAAACCGCAGCTGATTGCATCCCACAAATAAAGTCACATATCCTCTGGTAAATCATACCGTTGATCTGTAAGTGATTGGGAGATTTCCTTTCAACATCCACGTTTTTTATCGCATTTTTTTCCCTCTCGTTTGGGATTTTCTGCGATAAGAAAAGGGAATAAAAAGAAATTATATCCAACGGGAAAAAAGTTTATTAAGTGAGATGTAGGGAATAAAAAAATATTGTATTAAAATGTATATTTTAGTGATTTAACACTTTAAATATCTTAAAAATTAAAAAAAACAATTAAAGAAAATGTTAACGGAAAAGCATGAATAAAATCTAAAAATTAATCAATGTTGTAAAGAAAAACGATATATATGAAGAAATTATGAAATGATACGAAATGTTTTAAAGGATAGCAGAGCACAAAATAAAACTTTTTACCATTGCATCAGGAAAAAAACTACATCAAAAATCGAAAAGTAAAAAGATATCCGCTTAGATACTGTCCTCAGATATCCTAAAAAAAGAAAAAAGAAAAAAATATTTAAAAATATTCAAATGCGAACGATAATTTTGTAAAGAAACTACCATTCGTTAATATTAGCTTACGAGTGTTTTCGCGCGACCCTTGATTACGTCATCGCTTAAACCATTGCCTCAATTTTTACCGTGTAACACATTGTACGCGGACATAGTCAATGTGTTAAAATTTATCACATTTATTTGGAATCATCCTAGAAGAATGTATATTTATTCTTAATATACTGTTATAATATTCGGAAACGTTTTACTTTTTCATAAAGAAAGTTTGCTAAAATTGAAAAAATGTTTTATAATAAATAGTAAAATACGAAAATAGAAACAGGAAAAAAATTTAAAATGTATATTCATTATAATCATAAATTTACATTCATCTATTTCTTACTTCCTCCTCGTCTATATTTCAGCTTCTTTTTTTTTTCTCTCTGCATTCATCTAATTTTAATTTTGAAGCAGAACAAGAAACTTTTTATTTATACAATATCTTAACTTCATTAACTAACAATTTCTGAAATTTCATAAACGAAGATTACTAAATTTAATTATTTATAATACAGAAATTTCACCGTGGCACTGATATTAATAAAAATTCAGAACAATCAAAAATGCTTTTTCTCTTCTTTTTTCCCTTAACATTATCCCTCTAATACACGGTAACCTCGTACGAAATTGTACTGAAAAACAATACCCAGAAAACTTTGGAATTTTTATTTTGTATCCCTTTATCACACATAAATCAGATACGAGCAGGGAAACCGACATATGCTCGGTCAATATTAGCTTCGAGTTCAAATATGACCAAAATGACCTACTAATCAAATTTTCTCGAACATGTGACCAAGCCCAATTGTCTTCTCGTGCCCGAAACCCGTAGGATATAAAATTTAGTCAAAATAGTCTGAGCCGTTTTTTAAATAAAATTAGATTTACCCACAGTGACCCAAAAATGATCCACTAATCGGATTTTCTCGAGCATGATTCTCGAGCCCAATGATTTTCTCGTGCCCAAAAACTGTAGGATACAAAATTTAGTTGAAATGGTCTGAGCCGGTTTTAAGATAAAAATAACTTGACCCATAATGACCCATGACCAATATGACCCACTAATCGAATTTTCTGGAACATGTGACCGACACCAACAGTCTTCTCGTGCCCAAAAACCATAGGATGAAAAATTTAGTCTAAATAATCTGAGCCGATTTTTAGATAAAATTAGCTTGACCCACAGTGACCCAAAAATTCCCCACTAATAAAAATTTTTTGTACATGTGACCTAACCCAATGATTTTCTCATGCCCGAAACTCGTAGGATATAAAATTTAATCAAAATCGAAAGCCGTTTTTTAGATAAAATTAACTTGACCCCGTTGACCCAAAAATGACCCACTACTCGAAGTTCTTGAACATGCGACTCAGTCCAATAGTCTTCTCGTGCCCGAAAATGGTAGAATACAAAATGAAGTCAAAATCGTTTGAACCCTTTTTTAGGTGCATTTAGCTTGACCCTGACCCATGGTGACCCAAAATGACCCACTTATCGAATTTCCTTGAACATGTTAGCCCAATGGTTTTCTGGAGCCCCAAAACGGTAAAATACAAAATTTCATCAAAATCGTTAGAGCCGTTTTTAAGATAAAATTTGCATATATGTCATATATTTTGCATATATATATTTACATATTTTCATATATATAAATATTATATATATATATAGACACATACACACACACACACACACACATATATATATATAACCACACACACACAAGATTTGCTCGTATTAGAATATATGATAAGGTTCAATAAAACTTATGAAATACAATAGATTGCAGAAAGATTTTCTTTTCAGATATTCAGATATGTTATTTCAAATATTCATAAGCAGATCTGAGATTAAATAGCCCCACACTGCGTTAGCAAGATTAGCACAAACTGAAACTATAAAAGTAGATTTCAATGGATACAAAATTATATTCCGCACAAGAAATCACCAGGAAGCTACCATAAGAGAGTCTCTGGAAATGATATCTAAAAAAGAAATCCCACCTTATATTCCACAACTTTGAAGTAAAATGGTTTGTTCCGGGCAAGCTAGAAAACGTGAAGAGACAACAACTCAACTTAACTATTAGTTTTTTCACTGATGATGACCGAATAAGTTCGGTTGAAAACGTTTTGATTTCTTAAAAGGACTTTAATGTGCTTTTAAATGTTTTTATGTATGTGTTTAGGCAACTTCAAGCAATATATTTACATTTAGTTGTATCTTTATGAATCAGAATTTTTATTTCACACTATTTATTTATTTAACTTATACTTAATTTTATGAAGAAATTTCTGTTTCGAATCTAGATATACTTTTGTGGTACCGGTCAAATTGACCGCTATAGCCGTTCTAGTGTTAAATCTATTTTAAGTGTAAAATATATTTTTCATACATTTAAAAATAATTTAGGTGTGACAGGGTTAGACCAAATCACCATTCTCTGAAGCTTAAATGTAAAATAATATTTCTTATTGTTAGTATTGAAATAATATTTTCCTATTTAATGCCTGAGAGATAAAAATTTTGATAAAGAAATTTCATGACTTTTTCTATCAAATATGATAAAAAAACACATTAGTAACTTACGTAATCCCTCATCATATTTTAGAATGCTATAAAAATAATCTTTGCTTTCAACAGAAAAACTTTTTTTGATTTAAAGAAAGTTACGTTTGAAGAGCACATGTTTTTGTCATTTTTGACTAAAGATATCTTTTTTCATGCTGTTTTACAGGAAGAAAAATCATTTTTTAAAGAAACTCTTTTTTTTTTCTATTCAATGTCCAATCTTAAAATATGTCAAATTTATAAATTTAATTATTTCTTTACAAATTTTTTAGAATATTTTATAATGCTTTATTGCCGAAACGTCAGTGAAGGCTTACTGTGGTGACCCGAAAAGTTTTTGGTTTCTGTCTGTCTGTTTGTCTGTCTGTCTGTCTGTCTATCTGTTTGTCTGTCTGTTCCGCGATAACTGCCGTAAAAATTATCCGATTAGTTTGATTTTTGGTAGGTATGTTGGTGAGGTACCCGGAATTAGCTGTATAGTTTTTAGTTACGTTTGGTTCATTCGTTCGGAAAATATAAAACATTTCTTTTTAGGTCATATTGCTTTCATATGGGAATTCAGACGATTTTGAAAATTTTCATCCATTGAAATAAAATGGCGCATTTGATTAATGTATTTAATGTGTAAGTTATGAAGGCTAAAATTTATCAAGTCAGGTCTTAAATTATTCAAATTAATTTGAAATTTTGTTAATACATTCGTCAGATTTTTTAAATTAGGTGTACAATGTTTGGTGCAATTTTATACATCTGCTCTAATAATATAATACATTTTATTCTATCATTTTTTACAAAAATTTCCGATGCATTTTTTTTCTCTCTTTCATTAAATGGTTGCTAAGCAACTATATTTCAAAGAATATCAACAAAGGAAAATTCAAGTGAATCGCATTATTTTTACGCGAAGTTTTATTAAAAATTGCCAATTTTCGGGTTTTAAGTTTTTAATATGCTTTCTTTTAATGAAATAGATGTGAATTTATTTTAACTACTAAAAAATGATTACCAAATCGGTTTTCCAAATGAAAATAATAAAAACGTTGAATGCGTAAATTGAATATAGGTCAAATAAGATGAATTTAAATTTGTATAAGTGTACTTTATACACGAAATCTTATTCAACTTCAGCAACATATGATGTTTAGTAGTTGAAATATAACTATTATTTTAAGGATAGGATAAAATCTCTTGTACAAAGAGATGGTTATTCTAATGAAATGAAAATTGCAAATACATTCAGACTATAAGAAATGAAATAAGACTCAAGAAATGAGATAGCGCAATTACTGGAAATTGAGAATAGAATATTAAAGCGACAACGGGGGGTTCAGGGGGGCGGAGCCCCCCTGAAATAATGTATTGTTATTCTGAGAAAATACAGTAACAAGTAGTTTATCCTATCATTGCATAACATTGTGTTTAAGGGGATACTTCTAAAATTTCCGAAATTTTCGATAAATTTATATTCTTATAAATGTATAAATAACTTAAAAAGATTGAATTTTAGTGTGTCAAATATTATGCAGATAATGTTAAAAATTAGTAAGAGTAATGAACAATGATTTTTTGAGCTGACGTTGAGGCCTCTGATCTGTAGATTTACTAGTTTACTGTCGAAACGTCAGTTGAGGCTCACTGTGGAGACGCTAAAAGTTTTTGGTTTCCGTCTGTCTGTCTGTTCCGCGATAACTGCCGTAAAAAGCATCCGATTAGGTTTATTTTGGTGAGTATACTGGTGAGGTACCCTGAATTAGCTGTATAGTTTTCAATTACATTTGGTTCATTCGTTCGATAAATATAGAACATTACGGTTTACGTGACAATGCTTTCCTATGGGAATGCAGGCGATTTTCAAATTTCATTTTTAACTGAACTGAAAAACATATATTTGAATAATGGATTTAAACGTAAAATTACTGCTGCTAATTTTTTTATATGGATTAATATATTTTTTTAAATATATTCAATAGCTTAAAAAATTTGCCGATACATTTATTAGAATTGAGAAATTAATTTTTTGAATTCTTGGAACATTTTTCGCATCTGTTCAGGAAATGCAAAACAATTTATTTTCATATTTTTTACAAATTTTAACTAGTCGTTGGGGGCCACCGTAATACTTACCCATCATGTATAGGTATAATGTAAAATATTAAAATAAAAATGTGTAAACTACTTATAAAATGCATTGCAATTCAAATAAAATCGTGGCTTGATGACGTCATAAAAAGGCTCGAATACTGAATTGCTTGAAAGAGGTTTTTCCTTATAAGTCCAAAAATAATACTCCTATTAACTAGCGGTTTATTGCATCTGATTAAGCGTCAAATTTCCAATTAAAATATATATTTGAAGTGAAATTTGGATGAAATACAGGGTCATAAAAAATCGAAGAGTGTGGAAAATAGGATTACAAATATCTCGGCAACTAATTATCCGATCGACTTCATGTTTTATGCAAAATTTATGTTTTTTATTGTCCTTTATATTTACTCCTTAAAATAAACAATTTCGAAAATTTTTATATACCTTTCATCAGAACGAATATTTCGAGAGTCCGAAAAAAAATGCTCCGGTTAATCGAGGTTATTGAAATGAAATAGGCTTCTTTCCATTATTACATACTAAGTACATACCAAATTGCAAGTCTCTATCTCAATTTGTTCGGGAGATAGAGCGTTTATAGACACACACACAGACACACAGACACACAGACGGACGGCCAAATTTTTTTTCTAAAAATATGTTTTTCGGAATCTCCAGTGTCTGAAACGTGTAAATCCGTCAAAAAAAATTTTTTTTCGATTTTCAAAACAATTACAAGATTTACCCTATACTACGTATGATGGGTAAGTAAAATGATTTTGTTTTCAGTCATTTGATTCATTTTAAAATGACTTTGAAAATTTCTTTTTACTTTGTTCTTTAATTTATTAGTTGCTTAGCAACCCTATTTCAAACAATATCAAAATAATAAAGTTCAAGTAACTCTCACTTACTGCAATATTTTATTAGCAAAATAAATTATTTTCGGGAGATTTTAATATTCTAGTGACATAAATGAGAATGTATTTTGATGCAAGTTTATTTTTTTATCTAAAAAGTTACATGAATAAGAAGTTCATAAGAATTTCAGAATATTATTGCGTAAACTGTGCTTAATTTAACGCTTCTGATTTCTGAAAGTATTTTATATGCCTATAAATATGTATGTAATATAAAAAAAATAAATTACGGATTCTAAGATGCTCAATAATATGAAAAGGGAGATTTAAAAACAATGACTTTTAGAGCTGACGTTGAGGCTCTTGATCTGCAGATTTACTAGTTATATGTAATTAATAAATGCAATATACTCTCGTTAATGCATCTCAGCAGAATGAATTTTTTTAATTTATCTCCAAAATGAACGTGCAACATGCGGAAAATTAACTTAAAACAATGTAATTCATTCAGTATTTGTTTGTTTCCAAGTTATATTCCATAACTAAATTAAACTTCACAAATAAATAAACATGAATTTAAGACATACTTGTAATAAAACTATCTGATTAAACACTGAAACTATTATAATACAAGTTGGAAACTGTCCGTCAACCGTGTCAAATGAGGTGCGCTTGTATTATAACTAGTTTCAGTGGAATTAATTATATCACCTGTTAGTATGACATGATTAATTTCCGTAATAAAATAAGTACAACTTAAGTTGGAAACATTTTCTCTTTTGTTGGCATTTACTGAAAATTCCAATGGTAAACGTAAGCCTAGCTTTGAAAATTTCAGAACTTGAAATCCATATTTAGACCCTTTTTCCATTTATATCTATTTCTCCGGAAAGATATATTAAAAAAATTGTCGTAGATTATAAGATTGCTATAATTAAACAATTTTAGTAGATAAATTCGAACATGCTATAGATAGGTTTTTAAATTCAGTAATACGGAAATGGAATGACTCCATTTTAAATAGGACGTAATCACCATGGCAATCTAGAATCATTATCTATCATGGGATATCATTGAATTAATGACAGATGATAGAATTTAATAGAATGAAGAATGTGACTATAACTTGGTCATAGAGGTTTCAAAATTCCATATACGTCATAGATGACTATAACGCCATACATGTCAGATTACTTGGCGATTTGATCAACCATTATCATTTGTAATCTAATTGTATGTAAAACAAAATTTCTTCTTATGAGATAAATTCCAAATAATACTTTTTATCATTTTATATAAAACGAAGAAATACGGATAAAAAAACGAAACGACATTTAAAAAAATAAAAATATATCATTTTAAAAACATGTTACAGATTTGTGCAATGTCTTATCATATTTTAAAATGTCATTAAAAAAAATCTGTTTTCAACAACAAAAAACGTTTCTGAATTTAAGGTTGTTACATTTGAAGAGTACGTGTTTTTGTCATTTTTGACAAAAGATAACGTTTTGAGTTTTTTATAGAAATAAAAATATATTTTACATTTTTTTTTCCGTTCAAGATTTAATTTTGCACTATGCCACGCTTACAAATCTGATTATGCTTTAGGTATTTTTATAAATTATTTTGAAAATAATTTGCAAATTTTATCCAATTTATGAAACAAAAAAGTATAAACGAATTTTGTATGAATAAGTCCTTGATTAATTAAACAGTACTTTTGAGATTAAATTTTATTACCAGTGCCCAATTTCTGCAAGCACAAATTTCCAGCAGTTTTTAGTAAAGAAATTTTTCCCGTATTTAAAAGTAACATTTCTCTTTTAAATGAACTTCTTCTTTCTTTTCCGTTCAACATTTAATTTTGTAGTATGCCACGTTTACAAATCTGATTGTTTTTTAGAATTTTTTATAAACTATTTTGGAAATTATTTACACAAAGAATCCAACTTATGAAACACAAAAATATTAACGAATTTTCTATGAATAAGTCCTTGATTAATTGAACAGTACTTTTGAGATTGAATTTTATTACCAGTGCCCAATTTCTACAAGCACAAACTTCCAGCAGTTTTTAGTAAAGAAATTTTTCCCGTATTTAAAAGTAACATTTCTCTTTTAAATGAACTTCTTCTTTCTTTTCCGTTCAATATTTAATTTTGTAGTATGCCACGTTTATAAATCTGATTGTTTTTTAGAATTTTTTTAAACTATTTTGGAAATTATTTACACAAAGAAACCAACTTATGAAACACAAAAATATTAACGACGTCCTTGATTTATTAAACAGTCTTTTTAACACTTTCCAACCTAGTTGAAAAGTGTTTATGACTTCGGTTTGTCTGCCGTATGGCCGTCTGCTCGTGCTCTAACTCCCGTAAATAGGCTCGCATTGCCCTGCAATTTTAATATGTTATTGTCGTTATCTATAGCATGTTCCCTATTTCAACTGAAGTGTCTAGCACTTATAGTTCTTTTACAGGGACACTCAAAAGAATTCCGATACATTACGGACTATGGGGAAAAATCATTTATGGTTTATTTTAATGATGCTACACAATTTCAAACACATTGTAATTGATATATATCACCAAGGTGCATTACAAGAAGCTTAATATGGAATAGGGTGTGCATAGCACTTATAGTTACTTTACAGGGACAGTCAAATAATTCCGTTACATTACGTCTATGGAGAGAAATCGTCTGCGGTTTAATTAAATAATGTTTCACTATTTTGAACGCATTGAAATTTATATATATCACTAAGGTGCATTACAAGAGGCTTACTACAGAATAGTGTGTGTATAGCAGTCATCGTTCATTTACAGGGACACACAAAAGAATTCTCTACTGTCTGTTAACAATAATTCCTGGAAGTGCGTTTTAAGTTGCTGAACGCGATTTTAAATTTAACTCACTTTTTGTCTATTACTTGGTGTGTATGAATTCTATAGATCCTATACAGGGCAGAACAAAAGTTCGCGAACACATTTCCGTTTATTGACAGAAACTCCAGAAGGAGAATTTGAAACTGTGCTACGCGTTTCCTAACTAAACTAAAATTTAGCATCCTATGTAGTATATATACAAATCTATAGATCATATACAGGGCTGAATAAAAGTATTCGGATATTTTTCCGAATATTGTATACGTTAGAAATTCATGAAATTACGTTTTTAAATATGTTATGCGTTTTCCAAATTGTTTATTTAGATGTTACTATTTTTCAGCTTATTAAACGGTAATGATTTGTGAAATTATTTTGGAAGCGTTGGAAAGTGTGACATAATCTATGCTTGACGCATGATTTTTCGTTCTTGTTTAGATTTATTACCAGTGCCCGATTTCTGCAAGCACAAACTTCCAACCGTTTTTAGTATAGAAATGTTTTCCTTATTTAAAAGTAACATTTCTGTTTTAAATAAACTTCTAAATTGTTCCCTGAATTATTGAAATTATGTATTCACTGAAAGACTCTCATTGGCTGCTAAAACGTTCAGCATTAAATTATGTTTTCATCTAATGTGAATGTATTAGCATTTTTAAATAACATTACAGCGAACTTCCAAAGGAGATCATTTTACTTACCCATCATACGTAGTATAGGTAAGTCTTGTAATCGTTTTGAAAATCGAATTTTTTTTGACGGATTTACACGTTTCAGACACTGAAGATTTCAACAAACATATTTTTAGAAAATAAAATTTTGCCGTCCGTCTGAGTGTCTGTATGTCTGTGTGTCTGTGTGTCTGTAAACGCTCTATTTTCCGAAAAAATTGAGATTGAGACTTGAAATTTGGTATGTACGTAGTATGTAATAATGGGAAGAAGCTTATTGAATTTCAGTAACCTCGATTACCCGGAACTTTTTTTTCGGACTCTCGAAATATTCGTTCTCATAAAAGTTACATAAAATTTTTCGAAATTGTTTATTTTAAGGAGTTAATATAAAAAACAATAAAAAAAACTTAAATTTTGCATAAAGCATGAAGTCGATCGGATAATGAGTTGCCGAGATATTTGTAATCCTATTTTCCACACTCTTCGATTTTTCATGATCTTGTATTTCAACCAAATTTTAATTCAAAGATATATTTCAATTGGCAATGAGACGCTCAATCAGATGCAATAAACCGCTAGTTAATCGGATTATTGTTTTTGGAGTTATAAGGATGTTTCTTTTAAGCAATTCAGTAATAGAGCATTTAAAGTTTACGACGTTATCAAGCCCGATTTTATACGAATTGCAATGCATTTTATAAGTAGTTTAAACATGTTTTATTTTCATATTTTATATTATGCACATCCATGTTGGGTAAGTATTATGGTTTCCCCTAACGACTATATTAAATAACATTGGTGCGAACATCCAAAGGAGGTCATTTTTTTCTGAACTAAACTGAATCGGCATTAAACGATGTAAGCACTAACTTGGTGCAAAATAATTCCTTTCGTGGAATAATTTGAATTCCGTTTTTGACAGAAACTAAATAAACTACCAAGTTAATCCACTGTATTTATTTATAAATTGAAAGAAATAAATATATTACTTATATATGTTTGATTAATTTTAACGCAATTATTCTATTTGGTAAATAATTCATATAAGTTGTAATTTTCCAGCTGAGTGAAAAAATACCCAGGCCAGGATTCTAACCAGGGACCTCGTGCCTTAAGCTGCCATTGCTCTGCCAACTGAGCTATCTTGGACGAATCTGACGAACACATTTCACCCTATTTAACCTTATTGATCATGATATCTTGGTCTGTTATGTAAAGCAGTTCAACAGAATAAACCTCAGGTAATGATCTTCAATAAACGCTGGATACCTATTTACCGTTGAATAATTTTAACACAATAATTTTAATTGGTTAATAATTTTTTATGTTGTAATTTCCCCTCTGAGTGAATTAGCGTGCAAGCCAGTATTTGAACTAGGGACTTCTTGGCTTTAGTTGCAATTCCTCTGCTAACCGAGCTATCCTGGACGAATCTGGCAAACCCATTTCACCCAGATAACCTTATTGATTATGACATCTGTTATGTGAAACAGTGCAACAGAATAAATCGCAGGTAATGAAACTTCAGTAAACGCTGGATACATAATTACACTTGAATAATTTTAACACAAATATTCTAATTGGTAAATAATGTATTTATGTTGTAATTTTCCTTCTGAGTGAAAAAGTGTCCAAGCCAGTATTCCAGCTAGGGACCTTTTGGCTTAAGTTACCATTCCTCTGCCAACCGAGCTATCCTGGACGAATCTGGCGAACACATTTCACTCAGCTAACCTTAATGATCATGACACCCTGTCTGTTATGTGAAACAATTCAACAGAATAATTCGCAGGTAATGAAACTTCTGTAAACGCTGGATACGTAATTACACTTGAATAATATTAACAATATTATTCTAATTGGTAAAATATTTATTTATATTGTAATTTTCTCTCTGAATGAAAAAGTATCCAAGCCAGTATTCGAATTAGGGCCCTAACCGAGCTATCCTGGACGAATCTGGCGAACATATTTCACCCAGATGACCTTATTCATGATGACATCTGGTGTGTTATGTGAAACAGTTCAACAGAATAAATCACAGGTAATGTAACTCCAGTAAACGCTTGATACATAATTACACTTGAATAATTTTAAATCAATTATTCTCATTGGTAAATTATTTATTTATTATATATACGCTTGATACATAATTACACTTGAATAATTTTAAATCAATTATTCTAATTGGTAAATTATTTATTTATGTTGTAATTTTCCCTCTCAATGATAAAGTGTCAAAGACAATATTCGTACTAGAGACCTCTTGGCTTAAGTTGCCATTGCTCTGCGAACTGAGCTATCCTGGACGAATCTGGCGAACACATTTCATTAGGCTAATTTGAATGATCATGACATCGGGTTTGTTATCTGAAAGATCTCAACAGAATAAATCGCAGGTAACGGAAATCCAGTAAACACTGGATACGCAACTACACTGGATTGATTTTAACATAATTATTCTAATTGGTAAATAATTCATATAAGTTGTAATTTTACAGCTGAGTGAAAAAATACCCAGACCAGGACTCTAACCAGGGGCCTCTTGACTTAAGCTGCCATTGCTCTTCCAACCGAGTTATCCTGGGCGAATCTGGCGAACACATTTCACCCAGCTAACCTTAATGATCATGACATCTGGTACGTTATGTGAAACAGTTCAACAGAATAAATCGCATGGATTGGAAATCCAGTAAACATGGGATATGCAACTACACTGGATTGATTTTAACATTATTATTCTAATTGGTAAATAAATCATATTAGTTGTAATTTTCCAGCTGAGTGAAAACGTTTACAGGTCAAGATTCGAACCAGGAACCTCTTGGCTTAAACTGCCAGTGCTATGAGCATTGGCAGCGTAAGCCAAGAGGTCCTTGGTTCGAATCCTGTCTTGGGCACTTTTTCACGCAGTTGGAAAATTTTATCTGATACTAATATGTGTGTTTTGAACGCATGCAACAATCTATCACGCTATCATTTTAGTTTTTTAACCTAAGCTTATACAACGCTTTAAACTAATTCTTTAAGGAGACCACAAAGATTTGATAGGACGAAAACTAACTGAAGTTTGATCAGGGACTACGAAGACTCTAATTAATTTAGACTGTTAATTATTTTTTACATTTATTTATTTATGTTTTATAGAAATCAAATATATAGTATATATATTCGTTAAATTGTAGAAAACAATAAACAAAGTTTTAATATTGTACAATAGCATTAATCTTGATAAACTAATTTTGCCACGATTGTCCATGTTACATATTTTTGAGTCGTTGTAACTTTATTACTACGTATAACGTTTTTTCTCGATTGTATCTGAAAAAAACAACAAAAAATTGTAAAAAATACTGAAATGTATCATAAAAAATTAAAAATCCATAAAAAATGATCAATTATTGAAAATGAAATGTGTGGCAGTTATATTTCTTTTACAGGAACACTCAAAAGAATTCTGCTGTATGGGGAAAATCATTTGCGGTTCATTTAAATGATGTTACGCTATTTCAAACATGTTGAAATTGATATGTATCACTGAGGTGCATTACAATAGGCTTACTATAGAATATGGTGTCCATAGCAGTTACAGTTTCTTTACAAGGCACTCAAAATAATTGCGTTACACTACTGTATATAGGGAAAAATCGTTTACTGTTTATTTTAGGAATGTTTCTCTATTACAAGCCTGTTGAAATTGATATATATCACTGAGGAGCCTTACAAGAGGATTGGCATAGAATATTGTGTATAGCATTCCGCGTTCATTTACAGGGACACACAAAATAATTCGGTTAAAGTACTGTCTGTTAATAATAATTGCTGGAAATGCGTTTTCAGTTGCGATACGCGTTTTTAAATTTAATTATATTTTTTTGTCTATTACTTGGTGTGTATAAATCCTATAGTATAGATAATATACAGGGCAGCACAAAACATCTAGAGTACACTATTTTATTGGCGGAAATTGTTGAACAGGAATTTTTAACTGTGTTATGCGTTGCCCAACTGAAATAAATTTTAGAATTCTATATTGTATACAAACAAATCTATAGATCATATACAGAGCTGCACAAAAGAATTTGGATATTTTTCCGAATATTCTTGGTGATTCCTTAAATGGTGTTTTTAAATGTGTTGCAAATAGTTTACTTAGACATCATATTTTACCTTTTCAATGATAAATATTTCTAAAAGTATTTTAGAAATGTTGGAAAGCATAATCTTAGCTTGCCGCATGATTTTTCGTTCTTGTTTTCTCTTACTACGTTCCTACAGATTCTCCAGGGCAACATAATCTCATAACATTAAACTTTTTTTTGTCTTCTGAAGACCTATTAATATAGTATATTTGAGAATTTTTTTCTTACATACACCTCAGCTAATTGTATCCCACAAATAAACATCTCCTCTGGTAAATCATATCGTTGATCTGTAGGTGATTGGAAGATTACTTTTTCAACATCCACGGTGTTTATCGCATTTTTCTTCCCTCTTTTGGGATTTTATCTCATATGAGAGAGAAAAAAATACTATCCAAAGAAATATAAAGTTTTTTGAATGAACAAAGGAAAAATCTTTGGAAAGATGTATATAATAAACGGTAGATATATATTTTTATATTTTAGAAAATATAACAAACTTTTAGGCGTTTTTAAGGTTGACTGAATATTTTTCACAATGATATCTGAAATATATAAGGCGGAAGTATAAAGAGTTTTTAAAATAACTTAATTCCATAAATATATTGTTGTTGGATGAATAATTTAATATTTTCGTGGAAATATAATAAATGGTATATGTTTATATTTATGAAGATGTAATTTTAGGAATTTTTAAAGTTGACTGAATATTTTTATCAATGCTATCTGAAATATATAAGGAGGGGGTATAAAGAGTTTTTAAAACAACTTAATTCCATAAATATATTGTTGGATGAATAATTTAATATTTTCGTGAAATACAGCAAATAAAAATAAATATACATTTTACTTACCACATCATACGTAGTATAGGGTAAGTCTTGTAATCGTTTTGAAAATCGAAAAAAAAATTGATGGATTTACACGTTTCAGACACTGCATATTCCGAAAAACATATTTGTAAAAAAAAAAAAAAAGCCGTCAGTCTGTCTGTGTGTCTGTAAACGCTCTATCTCCCGAACAAATTGAGATAGAGACTTGAAATTTTGTATGTACTTAGTATGTAATAATGGGAAGAAACTTATTGAATTTTAGTAACCTCGATTATCTGGAAAAAAAATTTCTGACTCTCGACATATTCGTTCTGATAAAAGTATTATATCGAAATTATTTATTTTAAAGAGCGAATATAAAAGACAATAAATAAAAACATAAATTTTGCATAAAGAATGAAGTCGATCGGATAATGAGTTGCCGATATATCTGTAATTATATTTTCCACACTCTTCGATTTTTTATGACCCTGTATTTCATTCAAATTTCAATTCAAAGGTACATTTTAATTGGAAATGAGGTGCTTAATCAGATGCAATAAACCGCTAGGTAATAGGATTATTGTTTTTGGAGTTATAAGGATGTTTCTTTTACGCAATTCAGTAATAGAGCATCATTTAAAGCGAGGCTAACGAAAAAGACAGGCTACCGCGGTGCATTCCACTTATCTTTTTTTACAGACTGCTAGAGTGACGTGATGCTCTTTTCGTACACCTGCATTGGTGCATTCAAGCATCACGTGATTCCGACGGTCTGTAAAAAAAGATACGCGTAAAGCACCGCGGTAGCCTTTCTTTTTCGTTAACCTCGATTTAAAGCGAGGTTAACGAAAAAGAAAGGCTACCTCGGTGCTTTACGCGTATCTTTTATTACAGACCGCGGGAGTCACGTGGTGCTCGAATGCACCAATGCAGGTGTACGAAAAGAGCGTCACGTCACTCTAGCGGTCTGTAAAAAAAGATAAGTGGAATGCACCGCGGTAGCCTGTCTTTTTCGTTAGCCTCGGATTTAAAGTTTATGACGTCATCAAGCCACGATTTTATTCAAATTGAAATGCATTTTATAACTAGTCTACACATGTTTTATTTTCATATTTTATATTATGCATATCCATGATGGGTAAGTATTACGGTAGCCTCCAACGACTAGTTTAAGTGTAAAACGATTTCATATTTGTAAGGTAAATACTAACATTGAGCATGCCGAAAAAGATAAAGAACTTATTCAAAGAGTTAATGTGTTTATATAAACTGCTAATATTTCGCATCTACATCTCTCAAAAATGAAAATGTTTAATATGCTTCTTTTAATTGTTAAAAAACGTAAAATAAAAAGGTTATAATCAGTAAAAAAAGTTTTATTACACTGTTGACATGTTTTAGCTCAATCCGAACCATTTACAAAACAAATAAGAATATTCTACAATTAAACGGTCTATGAAGTCGTTTTAAACGTGTTCGAGCGTTTCCAGACATTGCAATGGTAACGATTCTCACTACATTTTACTCGATTACAGCGCCATCTACTATGTTTCGAAGAAAATTTTAAATATAAAAGTTACGTATTTTTTTTTTCGTAGAATCCGAATCTGCAATAAAAAATGGGGGTTATCATTTAAGATTTCAAAGTTGCCCCCCTTTCCCCCCAGCGGGGGCAGAGTTCGGAGGGCAACTTTGATATCCCTAAATAGATATTTCAAAGATATTGAACATCCATTTTGCCGTTTTTCAATCCGATGTATATTTCTCGAGTTGTTTGACTGTTACCAGACTTTTCGGACATCCTGTATATATATATATATATATATATACCCTATCGAGAAGACAAAAATGGATACTTATCTATCGTCTTTGAAATTTTAAATCCTTGGAATAACATTTAATAATATTTGTATTTTCAATCTTTGTGATAATGTAATAAAACTTCTTTATTATTAATGGAAATTGTAAACAAATTATTTAATGTAAAGGAGTTATTCCATGGTTATAAATATGGAAATAAACATCCAAGTAAAACAAGTTGGTAAATGTGATCGAATATCGGACAATGGGTTTTGTTTAATATTCCTTTCAAAACACTTTATACTTTCTTTAATAAATCCAAATAAATTTCTTTTTTAAAAAAAATCATATTTTTTATAAAATAAAAATTTACCAGTCTATTTTTCCCGTTTTTCCAAAATTCTGAACCGGTCCGATTGCGGGCGAAGATCGCTATTATAGTCTGTCATAATAATATCTGTCATGTGGACTAAATGCGATATTAAAAAAAATCAATATAATACTTTTCTGCATTTAAATAAGTCGAACAATTCTGTTTAAAAAAATGTGGTACAAGCGTACGAACCTGTATCAATTATTAGATTATTGTCTTTCAACTTCTGAAATTTTATCTGCCTTTATAACTCTCTCTGTTTCATGAGATTTTCTATGACAATAACGGAATAAAAAGGGATTATATCTCAAAAATAAAAAGTTTATTCCATGGACATCGGCAGAACGAAATTCAGAAAAGGGAACAGATTCGGAAAATTGACAGATCTGTAATACACAACTTAGAATGTAGTTTTTTTTTTTTAACAGATAATATAGTTATGAAATAACATATATTAAAATTTGTCAGAACTTCCAGTTGAAGACAATTTTAAATATATCAAAGTAAAAAAAAAGAGTAATAAAGAATTTGATCAATTAAGAAATATTAAACACTCTCAAAATAAAATTTTATTGGCGTTTTTAAAATTTTATAACGTTAATTGGGAAATGCCAAAAATGAACGATTTTTGTGTCTTTTTCTCTGAATACCTCTTTTCCTCCCCTGATTTCAGGCAATTTTTAAATGTTTAAATATAAACAGAAATACAGAAATGCAACAAATAAGAAACATTAAAAATCCGAAAATAAGTTTTTACTGGCTTTTCACAAAATAAAGAATTGTAGCAATTCTTTCTTTCTGTTTTTTTTCGTCAGAGAACTACACCCTATGAAATCCACATGAACACACTCTGAACCACACTATGTACAATATAAATCACATAAGCAAAAAAAAAAAAAAAAATCGTGCACGGGCGGCTGTTCATGCAGACAGAGCGCCCTCACGAAAAATTCTCAATTCATTTCACTTTTGTTTTAGTTTTTAATTATTTTAAATAACTTGGAAATAATGAAGTTTATTATTATTTGAAAAATCTTGGGATATAATGAAAAATTAGCTAATTAAATTTCGTTAAATGTCGAAGGAGACCTACACCAAAACGTAATCAGTGTCTATTTATGTCAAGGTCTAACTGAATCTGAAGAACGCCTGAAATTTCTTTCCCCTTAAGAATGAAAAGAGGGGGTATTCTATCTAAAAACAGAAAAATATTATTTTTTTCTCATTAATGAAAAAAAAAGAGAAAAAAGCATTACAAAATTTTATGTGTTGTTCGGCCAAATAATGTACGATTGTTGCCAAAACCAATAAAGATGAGCTTGTTAGAAAGTGATATCTTCCGGGAACAATATCTAACAATAAAAAAATAAATCCTCTTTTGTCATGCAAAACACTTTTAGAATTTATAACAGCATTTTGCAAACTATGTCACTTTTATATAGGCAAATCACTATTTTTATCTACCTAGACGGTTTTTTGGTAGTATTAGAAAAGGAGATTGATAGATAAGCATTGGTTATCGTTTTTATTTTTTTATTTTTTAGATGTTTTGATTGGTTTAATATAATTTTTTATTCTTATTTACTGCTACTCTGTTTTTTATTTGAAGATTGTTTTAAGTTGTTATACAACATAAAAAACATAGATTTATTTAGAAAAGTTTAATGCATTTTAATTATACAAATTTGATTTTTTTTCTTGATATGAATCGCGCATAAGACCACAGTATTTTCTACATACGTTATATTTCACAATATATATATATATATAAGATTTACAGTGAATGCGCTGTATTAGAAAGACGTCATATCGAAAAAAAAAATACAATTTCATGTAATTGAAATATATTTAAATTTGCTAAATAAATCTATGTGTGGGATCGTGCAAAACATATTTAAACAATCTTCAAAGAAAAATAATCAGAGAGGCAGCCAATATACATTCTAAATTCATTTAAATAAATCTGTTAAAATGCCTAATAAAGGTCTTGGAGTGGTCCAACCGTAATTTTTTTTAATTGTTTTGGGGGCAGATTTCTACAACAGTTGCAAGAAAAATCTCTTCAAGAAGACAGTTTCTACTACATACGCAAGAGAAATCTAAATCAACAATTTTCGTAAAGAAATAGTGGTGGACAAAATTTTTATTTAATTTATCTTAATAGAGACCGCTTTGAGGCCTGAAAATATACAGGGTGTCCGAAAAGTCTGGAAACGGTCAAATAACTCGAGAAATATACATCGGATTGAAAAACGGCAAAATGGATGTTCAATATTTTTGAAATATCTACTTAGGGATATGAAAGTTTCCGCCCTAACTTTGTCCCACCGGGGGGAAAGGGGGGCAACTTTGAAATCTAAAATGATGACCCCCCATTTTTTATTGCAGATTCGGTTTCCAAGGAAAAAAATACGTAACTTTCATATTTAACATTTTCTTTGAAACATCGTACATGGCGCTGTAATCGAGTAAAATGCAGTGAGAATCGTTACCATTGCAATGTCTGGAAACGCTCGAATAACTCGAGAAATATACATCAGATTGAAAAACGGAAAAAATGCATGTTCAATAGTTTTGAAAAATATATTTAGGGATATCAAAGTTGCCATTTTTCTAAATTATTAAACACGTATTTTTCTGTTTTTCAATCTGTTGTATATTTCTCGAATTATTCAAGCGTTTCCAGACATTGCAATGGTAACGATTCTCACTGCATATTACTCGATTACAGCGCCATCTACGATGTTACGAAGAAAATGTTAAATATAAAAGTTACGTATTTTTTCCGTAGAATACGAATCTGCAATAAAAAATGGGGGGTTATCATTTAAGATTTCAATGTTGCCCCCCTTTCCCCCCGGGGGGGGGGGGCAGAGTTCGGAGGGCAACTTTGATATCCCTAAATAGATTTTTAAAAAATATTGAACATCCAGTTTGCCGTTTTTCAATCCGATATATATTTCTCGAGTTATTTGACCGTTTTCAGACTTTTCGGACATCCTGTATTTATATATATATATATATACCCCATCGAGAAGACAAAAATGGATACTTATCTATCGTCTTTGAAATTTTAAATCCTTGGAATAACATTTAATAATATTTGTATTTTCAATCTTTGTGATAATGTAATAAAATTTCTTTATTATTAATGGAAATTGTAAACAGATTATTTAAACAGATTTATTAATCAACATGCAGAATTCGTTAAATAATTTTACAATTAATAGGAATTAATTCCAAAAATATACTATACATGTTTTAATATTTGCCGTTATTTAAGTAGAAATATTTTTATCATGTTAAAATACATATAATTCCTTTTACGTTTTGAAAAATTTTTACCTTTTTTTTCTAACAATTATTATTTATACCCTTCAAAAGTAACTGAAATTAGTTACTGTTTTATTAATACTACCACGGGCAGTAAAAACCTTTAAAACTAATCTTTTTTTTTTTTAGCCATAATTTATAATTTTTTCATATTAAATTTTAATCCGGATGCATATAATTAGTACAGTTAGTTAAATAAAATTATTTTGCAAGTTGGGAATAATGTCTCTGTAAATTTTCAAATTTAATGGAAAAAAAAGGTTTTTACTAAAACCACGCCCCCGTATGATGCGGGATTTTATTGACTGCAAAAATAGTAGTAGCCATCCTGGGTTCACTAACGTGATTCAATCTTCCAGCAGTATGCAAATGATGATGATGATTATGAAAGAACGGACTACACGGTGCACCTTTATTCGATTAAACAGGGGTACTACCGGTTTCCCTTTTAATTACCCTTACTATTATCAAACAAAAATGTTCATAGCATATTTTTACTGCAAATTTAGAAATACACAAAAGTCATTATTTGGAAAAGTGGTATTTAAAAACAGACCAGTGAGACCCTGGACTGAATCATTAATTTGGTTGTGTAGAACAAGTTACTACGTATACTGGAGGTAATTTTAGTCTTAGATGTTGTTGCGGTCATAAGTTTCAGTCCGTAATTTGTTCAACTTACATTGATGTAGAAAAAATTACATACACATACATACAATACAATGACAACTACATATATTAATGATTAAGGCATATTATAACTTTATTTTTTTTAATCGAATTTTTTTATGTATACTGGAGATGATTTTAGTTTTAGATGTTTTTGCGGTCATAAGATTCAGTCCGTAATTTGTTCTACATACTACCATATTGATAATTAAGGCATACTATAACTTTTTTTTTTTTTTTTTTTGAAAAAATCTTTTTTTTTTTTTTTTCATTCCTTAAACACTCAAAACCTTTGTGGTAAAGCAGTCTTTTCGAAATTTGCATTGGTTCAAAATTTATCCACCTGTTGGTGTTGCAGTGAACAGGCTCACTTTTAGCGTATTATGTGTGGCGCGCATGTAGAATCAAAAGAATTGAGAAAGAGGAAGTCCAGGAGGGTTCATTATATGGACCTGGTATAGATGACTTTATGTAAGTTGAAATTTGTCACTGTTATTTAGATTGTTTAAAAACGTTGTAAAACTTTAAACCTCTTTTTCTCAAAACTCTGAGTTACAAGTCGGTACCAGGTAGAACTCGAGATTGGATGGACCGATTTGGTTGAAATTTTTATGCTTTTCTAGTATATACTATTTTGTAGTCCCTCACGGACAAATTTTTCAGTATTCGAATTGTAAGTATTTTTTTTTTTTAATGATTTAAATCCGAAAGTTTTTGTTTAAAATCGACAACTTGAAATTTGAACGGCCGACATTTTCTTCAGGAACTAAAAATTGATAAACCCCATCCGAGAAGCATTACAAAATGTCGTAAATTTTAAGGTTTTGTTTTGGTTATTGTGACAGATAAGCATATTTCGCGATTCATCTGATACCGCAGAACGCTTCAATTTTTCCACACCCCTGTATCAAACGCCGCCAGAGGACCACTTTTCAACCACTTTCTAAATAAAAAATTGTTTTTAAAACTTCAAGATATGCACTTTTATTTGCAAAGAACACCATTATTATTAATGTATAACTGCGCTAAAAAATCGCAAAAAAGTGAAGAAATTTTAGGTTTTTTTTTTTTTTTTTAAGTTATAAAATGTATTAAATGAAAAACGGAATCCATTGAGTAGTGAGTTCTTTTACAACTACCCTTGTTTGCATACTTCCTGAAGATGCATTCGTTATTGGTGACTTTTTAACTTACAGCATTTTTTATTTTGGAAGGAATGACAATATTTTTAGTGAAAACCGCACTTCCATATCATTATTTGTGCAGTTTTATGAATTTTTAAATTTTATATAGACTTTCCTGTGCAGCTATATTAAATGGGAACAAATAAAAACATGAATATTTTAATAATATATATGTTTTGAATGCATGCCATAATCTAAAACTCCTTTCGTATTAAATTTTAATCCTGAAGCATATCAAATGCTTTAAAAGGAATTCTTTAATTTCTTTTCATTTTTTATTACTTTTTTATGAATTCTTTTTAGTAACAGAATCTCATATTACACTTTTTATATATATATTCTGTAGATCTATTAATACAGTGTCTTGGAGGACTTTTTCCTGACATATAAACCCCAGCTGATTGTATTCCACAAATAAACCACATCTACTCTGGTAAATCATATCGTTGATCTGTAAATGATTGGAAGATTACCTTTTCAACATCCACGCTCTTTATCACATTTTTTCTCTCTTTGGGATTTTATGTGATAAGAGAGCAGAAAAAATATTATCTGAAGGAATATATATATATATATATATATATATATATATATATATATGTATATATTGAATGAAAAACTTGGAAATCTGCAAAGATTTATATAATAACTGGTATTTTTTATATTTAAGAAGTTGAGATAGATATTTAGGAATTTTAGAACTGAAAAAATATTTTTATCAGTGTTATACGGAAAAAGTAGAAAGGAATGGCTTTTCTTTTAACTCTTGTGGTAAAATATTATGTCTTAACACATGGGTTGATAAGTTCCTGGTCTAATAAAGAAAACACAACTTTTTAACATAACTTTATAACTTTAATAAATAACATAACTTTAACAATAAATAATAATAATTTAATAATAATAATAATAATTTAATAATAATAATAATAATTTAATAATAATGATTTAATAATAATAATTTAATAATAATAATTTAATAAATAATATTAATACTAATTTAATAATAAATAACATAATTTTATAACGAAAAAGCTTCAAACAGTGCTCAGAATCATCGACTCGTTGTTGTTTCTGTTCAAAAGTCAACACGCGCGGCACCCACTTTGACAACAGCTTTTTCATAGACAAATGTTCATTCAAAATAAAACCTACACGTTCCTTGGATATTTTCAGTGTCTGAGCTATCTCCTGCAACTTCATTTTACGGTTCCCCAAAACGATTTTGTGGACTTTTTTTTATGTTTTCCGGAGTAACCACCTTTTTATGCGTGATGCATCACTGGTGTCCGTACTACCACGTTTAAAGTCAGCAAACCAGTCAATAATGGTTGATTTACCTGGTGCAGTGTCCGTATAACGCTTCTCAATCCAAGCTTTTGTTTGAACGGTGTTTTTCCCATCAAATAACAATTCTTGAAATTCTTGTTTATCCATTTTTTTGTGAGTCGACAAAGTCGTTCAACTAAAACCACTCTAACGTTTCATCCACACGGCGAATCGTCATGACATTTTTCTGCTACCTTTTAAATGTTAGTATTTACTAAAAAAAGCATCGGTTTGTCGCTTGCAACGCCATCTGTGTGCCAGACAGGGAACTTATCAGCCGATGTGTTAGTGCTAAAATATGCTACAACAAATTAAAACAAAATACATTTTTCAATATAACGTGAGTTTATATTTAAGATAAACCCCACACACTGTGATTTTTTAATTAATTTTTTATGAATTCTTCTTAGGAACAGAATCTCATATTACACTTTTTATATATTCTGTAGATCTATTAATACAGTGTAATGGAGAACTTTTTCCTGACATATAAACCCCAGGTGATTGTATTCCACAAATAAACCACATCTCCTCTGGCAAATCATATCGTTGATCTGTAAATGATTGGAAGATTACCTTTTTCAACATCCACGCTCTTTATCACATTTTTTTTCTCTCTTTGGGATTTTATGTGATAAGGCAGCATAAAAATATTATCTGAAGGAATAAAGGAATATATATATATATATATTTATTGAATGAAAAACTTGGAAATCTTTGCAATGATTTATATAATAACTGGTATTTTTTTTTTTTTTTTTTTTTTAAGAAGATGGGATGGAATTTTAGAAATTTTTAAAGATGAAAAATTAATTCTGTCGGTGTTAGTTCTAAGATATACGGATAAAGTAGAAATAAATCGCTTTTCTTTTAATTTTTGTGGTAATATTTAATGTCTTACAGGTCTCCATAAACGCATACTCAGAAATTTTTGAAAAAATTACAGAATATTCTTCTCGTGAAGGTACATACATTTATATAAAAAAAAAATTGCTGTGGCGCCTCAATATATCGTCCGTAAAAAATTATGCAATTTTCTTATTTCTGGCGATTTATCGCTGCAAGTGACAGAATGAAAAAAAAAAAAAAAAAAAAAAAAAAAAAACCGCTTTTATGATAAATGTTCTGTTAAAAACTTTTCTACTCTTCATATTGCACTAGTTTATGTAAGTTAACTTAAATGAATACCCTTTTCTAACTATGGTTTTGCCATATACATATCGATATATATATATATATATATATATATATATATATATATATATATATATATACATATAGATATAGAAAATTAACAATCCTATTCTATGGTTTAAGACAAAATTTAAATTGATTAAAAGTGCTGCAAAAAAAAAAAAAAAAAAAAAAAAAAAACTAAATATTAATGTCTGTTTCTGAGAACTGTCAATTTGACTTCGATATTGTTAGCGTCGGAGACAACAAGACAAAACTATTGTTGCCATGAAAACAACGACTTATTCAGTATCGAAATGTAAAAATAAATAACTTCAGCAATACGCAACTTTTATATAGATTACATAAGCTTATAGGAAAAATAATACACTATTTAATCGTTTAAATTTAAATTCATAAATTACTACGCATTTAAACACTCATTTAAAAAACCATTTCCAAATGCATTGAAATCGTTTGCATTTGGCGAAGAAAATGCGTTGCTAGCCAAATTGCTTCCAAATACTCGAAAATTATTTATTTTTTTGCAGATTTTCTACTCGGACCGCCTTGTTTACTGGGACCGTTACTAAATTTGACTGATCCTTTATTACGTACATAAGTAGTTCCATTAGCTTTTTTTTCAAAATAATCTGATTATGCGATTTAAGGAGACCTTCCTGTTTAGTGCTAAAATATGCTACAACAAATTAAAACAAAATATAGCTTTCTGTATAACGTGAGTTTATATTTAAGATAAACCACACACACTGTGATTTTTTATGAATTCTTCTTAGTAACAGAATCTCATTTTAAACATTTTTTATATCCTCTGTAGATCTATTAATACAGTGTCTTGGAGAACTTTTTCCTGACACATAAACCTCAGCTGGTTGTATTCCACAAATAAACCACATCTCCTCTGGTAAATCATATCGTTGATCTGTAAATGATTGGAAGATTATCTTTTCAACATCCACGCTCTTTATCACATTTTTTCTCTCTTTGAGATTTTATGTGATAAGAGAGCAGAAAAATATTATAGAAAGGATAAAGGAATAAAGAAAAACAAATATAAATTTGAATGGACTACCTGGAAATATTTGAAAAGATTTATATAATAACTGTTTTTTTTTTTTTTTTTTTTTTTTTTTTTTTTTTTTTTTTTCGGAAGTTGGGATAGAATTTTAGAAATTTTTAAAGCTGAACAAATAATTTTATCAGTGTTAGTTCAAAGATATACGGAGAAAGTAGAAATAAATGTATTTATTTTTATTTTTCTTCTTTTTTTTTTTTGTGTGTGTGGGGGGTAAAATTTCTTGTCTTCATGCTAAAATATGTAGCAACAAATTAAAACAAAATACATATTTTTCCAAACAACACGATTTTATATCTCAGATAAACCACTCAAAATGTGACGAAGTGGCTTTTTTTGCAGACATTGTCCGCATATAACGCGCAAAAGCCGAGACTTACGTTTCATTATGCCTTGTTATGTATTTTATCACGTAGAATCGATCAGTGGCATTGAAAATATTAAAAAATTGCAACTTCAATACTTTTTTTTCAAGTTTTAATCAAATATTCAAATATAATTTTTATGAGGTTGATGCAGAAGCTTATCTTTTTAAGTGGACTTACATTCAATCAAACTCCTCTAACTTCGAAAGTCGCTCCTGGACGCAGGTCATCCCAATGTTTCTTACTCCTCAAATGCTTATGAATAAAGAATGTACCAACAATTTTCCGGGATATGGCAAAATCTTGACTTTATAAGATATAACGTTAAAAATGATAAAAGATTCAAAATAATACATAGGTATCAAAACACAATATTTTAAATAAACAATAGGGAATAATGCTTACAAGACGAAAAAAAAATAATTTACCACAATATTAATAACTGGACTTGGGTAACAATTTTAATTAATTAGTTATTTATTTTTGGTTTTCACTTGTTTTTCGTACTTTTCTGAAACATTTCCTTCTATAAACTGGGCTAGAGGGTATGTAAAAGACAAAATTTATGCATTTATGATGCTGCGGAACTTTTAGAACTACTTTACATAATTGACAAACCTTAGGAAAGTACATACAATTTTCATCTATGCTGTGGAAATTCGACCTCTCGACACACTGTGCGCTGATGCAAAATATGCCGGAAAAGATAATGAATTTATCTAAGAAGCTAATGAGTTTAAATAAACACCTAATATTGAACGTGTGAAGTATTCAAAAACAAACATATTTTAGTTTTAATGTGTTAATGTCATTTCGGAACTCATACTTGCAATATAATAGTTTAATCTTTTTCCTAACTTTATTTAAAAATACATGTTAATAAAATTTAATAGGCAATCTGCAAATTATATTAAAATTTTGTCATAAAACAAAAACGAGCATCAACACTGTGAAAAACGAAATAAATCCTGTTTCTACAAAATCTTTACAGTAGTTCTATACAGTAATCTATACAGCAGTTTTAAATCTTCTGACACGTTAAATGTTAGTTTATGATTTTAAAAAATGCCGCTTAACTTTTATATTTAAAAAAAAGCAAGTTGTTATTTAAAGTTTTCACTCTTTTATAAGCACTGCTGGGCATAGAAATCCAATAGGATGAATCTATTTTTTTACCTACTGCATGCCTATTAATGTAGTCTCTTTCAAGTCGTTTCCTGAGATAAACTTACAGCTGATTGGATCACACAAATGAAGACATATTACCTCTGGTAAAATGTACATATGATCGGTAAGTGATTGGAGGTTTATCTTTCAACATCTATGTTTTTGACGTCATTTTTAAAACCCTCTTTTGAGATCTGCTGTGATAAAAAAGAATAAAATTTATCTAGAGATTTTTTTTTTTTTTTTAAATGAAGTACAAGGAAATCATTCCAAAGTACTTTGTAATGAATAGTATTTTTCAATGCTTAAGCAGTTAGTTTGTATAGAATTTTAGATCTTTTAAGGCTTAAAAAATATCTTTATCGTGTATATGAGAAATAAAAATGTAAAATTAGTCTTATTTTATATAAATAACTAAATTACAGTTTTTAAGTCATTTATTGTAATGTCATATTTATACATATAATTTTTACTTCACATTACCTATCTACAGAAATTGAAATAATTTTTAACACATCGAAGTTACGTAGATGTAATTTTTTTTAAAGATATACTTAAGATAATATTACTTAAGTATACTTCATCTAATATTACTTAAGTATACTTAAGATAAAAAGATATAACAATTTAAATTACGCATTAATGCGTGAAGTACAGGAAAGTGCAAGAGATTAGTGCAGGAAAATCAGAGATCTACAATAATGTACTGTACGCTACAATCGACAACAGATGGCGTCATCTTTTAAATTTTAGAAAGCAAGGGAAAGCTCAAATTAAATCAAGAGGAGATGAAGAAATGTCATTAAACTGAAGATGCCCAAGAAGGTAGGATGAAAATATTTTTTACGACACATATGACGGTTTTAAAGGACCGACTTCTCCTATCTGGAAGAAAGTTAAGTATATCTTTTTAAAAAATGGCATCTGCGTAAGTTCTATGTGTGAAAAATTATTTTAATGCCTGTAAATAAGTAATTTGAAGTAAAAACTTGAACCAAATTACATATACAAAAAGATGTGTTCGGTTACGAGTAATATTTTAAAGAAAATTATTCTAAAAATAGTGAAAAACAAATTTAAGCATTTAAAGAATATTTATATTTTTAACTAGTATGGTTGTGGGTATCACAAACTTTCTTCTATATAAATCAAATCAATTAAATGATTTAAATATAATTGCAATGTATTCTCATATCCAGGGTCTATGCGTGAAATTTCGTTGAATTCTGTGTATTTTCTGTTCAGCATCCTTCAAGATGACCGCCACCAAAATTGAATGACAGTCTATTTCTATTATGAGCAGGGCCTGTTTACCGAATAGGCCCACGAAGACCGAGCTTACTCACTGAAATACAAAGGGGCCACCAAATGTACTTGTCAGAACTAATTTTTAGGGGAAAAAATTTAGCCAGGGTAAAAAGTGTATTTTTTTGTTGTTGTTAATTATAGTTACTAAATTTTCCCTCGGACTATTATACTGACACATTTATATTCTTTTTTTTTTCTTCTGTTGATATGATAAATGGTATAAAAACAGTGATTAAATGCAGCTTATTTTCTTTTTTCTTGTGATTTACATTTTAATTTCAAATGTTTAAGACTGTAATGTGCTAAAAAGGACAGAAAATTTAATCTGTATAATTATATTTAATTTTGTTTAAATTCATAAAGAGTGGAGAAATGATAATAAAATATGGAGAATGGGTTATTTATATAAAGGGAAAAGTAATTAGCATTCAGTGATGTCAAATTTCTTTTTTTTTATTTTTTCAAAATCGAAGCAAAATTGCGTTACAATTAAGTATAAATTTATGTCAAATATTTGTTGTCCCTGCATTGGAAAATCCTACAATTTGTAAAGCATAAAATATATTTTGAAGTTCAAATATTCACGCCTGTTCTATATTTGTAAATTCATTTACAGAAATTATTTGTTATGTATTATTATGTATATAATAAATATTTTTTTCATATGTATATAGGTATAGTTAGTTTTAATTTAATATTAAAAGTGTTGTTTACTCGAAATTTTGATGGTAAAATTTCAAATTGTTGAAGCATAATTGGTAGAAGGGGGGCCCCCTGTGAGACGTCGGGCTTCCCCTACTTCTAAGTCTTAAGCGGGCCCTGATTATAAAAATTCTAAATTTAAAGTATCGTTGAATTCTGCGCTCATAAGCTGGAAATATAACCATCGTATAAATGAAACAAATCATTGATTTGCGGCACCCTTTTTAGGGGGATCTCACCCAAAACCTACTTCAGGTAAGAATAGAATTTCATATAAAATTCTATTCTATTCTACGCAGTAGTTAGTGAGTTAGAACGCCCACAAAATGTGTGTAAATTAAAGTCTAATTCATATATATTGAAGAAATAAACTAGCAAAAGAAATCATGTGTATTCTGCACCTCAAAATGATTTAAAACTGTTTTGAAGTGTACCAATATGGAAAACATCATTAAAGAAATTTAAAGAGGATTTGATGTAATAGGGTTCGTATGCCTCAAAGGATTCAGCGGATGTAACATGTAAAGAGTTTGAATATCAGAGTTTTCAAAAAAGTAATGGTTGTCATGTCTAAATACAGAAATGTTTCAATAAGGCAAAAATTCTGGTATTCATCACCTGAGACGTACGAACTCTGTATAATTATATAACCTGAACAGCTGTTTACCCAAACTTTTCATTTTCGTATGAGATTTCATTATCGTAACTAAATTCTACATTAACAATTTTTTTTTCACTTGCCTATACAATGCCTAGCCTATAGATGTGTACCTTAAAACTTTTTTCCCCCTGTTTTTATTATTATTATTATTATTATTTTAGACGCGAGCCACAAATAAAGTTCTGAAGTCCTTTCTCCTTTGGTAAATCATATCATTCATCTGCAAGTGATTGGATGATTATCGTTCAAAAACCACGTACGTTATTTCATTTTTTCCCTGTCTTTTGGGATTTCCCGCAATAATGAAAAGAAAGAAAAGATCAATATCTAAGGGAATTTTTTTAATATTAATATTGATAAAATCTTCATAGAGAGTTATATAATGAATCAGAATTGCACATACGTTAATGCATTTCGAAATCTTTTATTAAATAATTTCTGAAAAGACCCGATCCATAACTCCATATCCTATTCATCGATTTATCGATTTGTATTTACAAATTTTATAACTAAAATTTTATATATATATATATTTTATCCAATGCAAACTTATCAATATTAGACCACTGTTTGATTTTTTTTCTCTCACTTATTTGAAAAACTTACGATTTTGAAATTTAACACGATTTTCCCAGATAAAAGTAATTTCGTAATCTGTTATTTTAAATCTTTTATTAAAAAATCCTACTCATAACTTCAAATCCTACCTGTTGATTTATATTCTCAAATTTATACCCAAAACACAATAAGTTATCTTTTTTTCTATTTTATGCACGGTATACATGCATTTTAGATACCTATTTGATTTTTTTCTCTCCCTTATTTTTGAGATTTAATAGGGTTTTTCCAAGATAAAAGTAATTTCGTAATCTGTTATTCCAAATCTTTTATCAAACAATCCAATCCATATCCTAACAGTTCATTTATATTCTCAAATTTATAGCTAAACTATAATAAGACATTATTTCTTTCTGGTTTATCTAAGGTAAACTTATAAATTTTAGATACCCATTTGATTTTTTCTCTTCCTTATTGTTAAACCTTATAATTTTGAGATTTAATAGGATTTTACCTAGATAAAAGTAATTTCGTAATCTATTATTCTAAACCATTTATTAAAAACTCCAACCCATAACTCCATATGCGATCTGTCCATTTATATTATATGCGATCTGTCCTTCTTACATTGTATAATTTTGAGATTCAATAAGATTTTTCCAAGATGAAAGTCATTTCGTAATCTATTAATCTAAATATTTTATTAAACATTCCAATCCATAAATCCATATCCTATCCGTACATTTATGTTCTCAAATTTATAGCTAAAATTTAATTAGACACTATATTTTTTCTGTTTTATTCAATGTACACTTATCAGTATTAGAAACCTGTTTAATTTTTTCTCTCACTTATTCTTAAACCTTATGTTTTTCAAATTTAACACGATTTTCACAGACAAAAGTAATTTCGTAATCTGTTATTTTAAATCTTTTATTAAGCAATTCAATCCATAACTTCATATCCTGTCTGTTCATTTATAATCTGAAATTTATATCTAAAACACAATAAGTTATATTTTTTTTCTATTTTATCCAAGGTAAACTTATAAATTTTAGATACCAATTGATTTTTTTATCACCTTTATTTTTGAGATTTAAGAATTTTTCCAAGATAAAAGTAATTTCGTAATCTGCTATTCTAAATCTTTATCAAACAATGCAATTCATATCTGAATCGGCCATTCATATTCTCAAATTTATAGATAAACTACAATAAGAGATTATTTATTTCTGTTTTATCCAAGAGAAACTTTTTATGTACCCATGAATTTTAGGTACACATGTGATTTTTCTCTCCCTTATTGTTAAACCTTGTAATTTTGAGATTTAATAGGGTTTTCCCAAGTTAAACATTATTTTGTAATCTATTAGATAAAAAATTTCTAGTAATCTATTAATTTAAATCTTTTATTAAACAATCCAATCTATAACCCTATATGCTATATCCACCCTTTCATGTTCTCAAATTTATAGGTAAAATGTAATCAGGCATTGTCTTTTTCTATTTTATCCAATGTGAACTTATCAGTTTCAAAAACCTTTTTGATTCTTCTCCCCTCTTATTGTTAAACATTATAATTTTGGATTTAATAGGGTTTTCACAAAATAAAAGTAATTTTGTAATCTATTAATCTAAATCTGTTATTAAACAATTGAATCCATAACTCTATATCCTATCCATATATTTATATTCTTAAATTTATGGGTAAAATAAAATAATACATTACTTTTATTTTTATTTTATCCAATGTTAACTTTTAAATTTGAAAAACTATTCGAGTCTTCTCCCCTTTTATTGTTAAACCTTATAATTTTAGAATTGAATAGGGCTTTCCCAAAATAAAAGTAATTTCGTAATATTTTAATCTAAATCTGTTATTAAACAATCGAATTCATAACTCTATATCCTATCCATATATTTATATTCTTAAATTTATGGGTAAAATAAAATAATACATTACTTTTTTTTCTATTTTATCCAATGTTGTCCCATAGTTTTTATAAGCAACTTACATATTAATTTTGGTAAAATTCCACCACATAGATGCCGAGATAAAGTTATGCGAGATATAGGGAAAACACAACAGCGCTACATGTTGGACGATATATTCTAAAATCTAATAATCATCGATTTATGTTAAGATCTAACAGAATACGAAGTTTTATTAAATTCCATCCCACAGATGCCGATATACACCTCTATGGGAAACTGTGGAAAAAGACGCACAGCAGCGTCATCTTTTAATCAATATACACCAAAATCTATTCAACTCAAACTTTTTTTCAAAGCGTAACTGATTATGAAGTTTGATGAAAATGCAAATCATAGATACGGAGGTAAAGCTATTATGACAATCGTGAAAACACAGTATAACAGCGCATGTTGAGCAATATAAACCAAAATATAATAAGCTTTTAAACAGTATGCGTAAACGGTTTTAGTGTTTTATATTTTACACTTTTAAAAATACATACTTAAAAACAAGAATATATTCATTATAGAGTATTATCTCGGCGCCGGCGCACAGTATAAGATTTTGCAAATCTAGCGGGAAAAAGTTCAAAAAATCAAGGGGTAAAAATTCAAGAGTCTCGTCATAAAGAGTTTAAGAAATTTCGATTGAAAAACTCTAGAAAGGTATCAAGAGTAAAGAGTAATGAAGATGTCATGCATAATCTTCTAATTAGTTCAGATCACATGATCTGGATAAGGATCTGGATCACATCATTGAAACCACTAGAAAATTACAGAGCAGCTGAAATTCACCCTGAAGTTTTAAAACTTTTACAGTCACCAAATATAGAAATATCAAAAGAAGAGCAAACAGTGAAAAACGACAGTGATTCACTTTATGATGGCACTGACAGCGATGACAATATCTAATAACTTAATTACTATTTACTAAAAAAAGAAAGAAAAACTCTTCTAGTTGTAAAAGATAATATATATTATATATTTTTTAAATCTCCAGCGAATAAAATAACCGAACTTGAACTGCGTAAAAGTCAATATATGAAAATGACGAAAATTATTTTTATTATGATTATGATAATGTAATGATAATGACGTAAAATGTAAAATGTTACAAGTAAAGATATATTTTTCCATAATACAGAACTATTTTATCTATAGTAAGTACAATTTTATTTCATTAATATCAATAATTTTCATAAATTGAATTCTGACCTGCTAGATTCATAAAATCTTACACTGTGCGGCGAGTAAAATCATTCATCCACAAATTATTTAAAGATAAACGCCCAGTCCTAATTTTCCTTATCATTCTTTACCTTTTTCTAAGAGAACATCACGTACCAGTAACAGAAGAAAAACATAGAATGCACAGAAAAAAATTTGAATGAAGATCTAAGATTTCTCGTAGACAAATATTATGAACAAAATAGACGTTTTAATACATAAGCGTTTTGTAGCTTCAATTATAATATAAAAGAAATATTTTTTTCTTAGGTTACATTTTTTTAAGCTCATAATTGAGTTAATACTGTTAATCTAGTATTAATTTTTGCTGCTTCAAGACTGCTACATTAAAAGTTTAAATTTTTAAACAACAGTGTAGCTATGTTTTCCGTTACATATATATATATATATATATATATATATATATATAGTTTTATCATAAAACTCCAAAAATCATGGAAAGATTCCCGATATATATTTTTTCATAACCGAAATCTGAGTTTAAAAGATCGCAGAAGTTTTGTTTTAAAGTATCAAAAGTGAACTTTATCTATAATAAAAAATTAAATTTCTAAAATTGAAGGCTTTGGCAACGTGTTGATTAAAATAAGAAGAGTAAATAATCAAGTAATATCATTTATCCAAAAATTGTTAAAACATAAGTTTTGACTAAAAATCATAGGGCGAAATGCAAAATTCATCTTGAATTAATCGTAAAATATAACATGAACTTTAAAGGTTTTTTGCTTACTTAAAAGGTGACATTAAAATAAATAGATGTTAAAAGATGTAAAACTCTAAAATACACATTTAGTTAAGTCTCCGGATACTTTCGGTTGCATTTGCAACTTTCATGAGGGAGAATAATGGAAATTTTCTCTTTGGTGAAGGTTGTGAATGCAACAGAAAGTTATCAGAGGTTTAAAAGAATGTGTATTTTAGAGTTTTACATCTTTTAACATGTATTTATTTTAATGTCACCTGTTAAGTAAGCAATAAACCTTTTAAGTTCATGTTATATTTTAAGATAAGAAATTGAATGTTTTAAGTTCATGTTATATTTTAAGATAGGCAATTGAATCTTTTAAGTTCATGTTATATTTTAAGATAAGCTTTGATATATCATTTTCTTCATTATTACTGTCTTTTTTCCTTAGGTAAATCTCATGTTTCAAGAATATCAGAACAATAAATTTGAATACACTGAAAATATATTAAACGAAGATCTAAGATTTCTTGTTGAGAAATATGAAAAAATAGACATCTTATTATAAAAACGTTTTAACAACGTTTAAAAACAGGTATATTCAAAACTGAGAATGCGAGCCTTTTTTTTTTTTTTTTTTTTTTCACACAGACTCTGTACCTTTTGAACTTTATTTTTTTATTTCAATGTTTTATAATAACTTTTTTTAAAAATTGTTTTTAATAAGACCTTACATTTTCAATTTTTAACTTTTTGAAAAAAAATTGCATGCTTTTGTTACAAGTTTTTCCTATAATGCTGAGAATAATATTTTCATAAAGTTAATTAATTGAAAAATAAATGAATAAAATGCCACGGCATATGCAAAAACTACAGTAAAAATAAATATTTACTTAACAGTTTAATTTTTATAGAATAAACTATTTATATTACTGAAAATCCGACTCCTAATTTTATGAATTACACCTTAAGAATGGTCCAAAAAATTAGTGAGTCAATTGCAATGTATATGTTGAAGTATTAGCATTTTGATCATAATGATAAATTAAAGCAACACAAACCGAGAAAAATGAATTTAAAGTTTGCAACTCTGATACATTTAAAGGGAAATGGATGCAGTAAAGAGGATTTTTCACATACAGTAATCTCTCAACATTCTCAGCTTCAACATTCACGAGTTTTGATTATTCGCGAATATGAAACTGCCGAAAAACTCATTGAATCAATTAAAATTGTATAGAACGTAACTCTTTTTTAGTGCTGAGAGATAGACTAAACATTCGTGGATTTGATATTCGCTAGGTTTTCCTAGAACTTAACCATCGCTAGTGTTAAGGGATTACTATTTACAATAATTCAAATATTTGAAAATTTCTATCATCGGAGTCCGCACCGAATTTACGTAATGAAACGGAGTTTTTTTTTTTTTTTACAACATGAATTTCAGTCGTATAAATTTGTGTGATTTTTGAGATCACATTGTATGCTTCGCAAAAAAATTGATTTGATTAGTCGCGATTTTTTGTATTATCTCTTTCTTTTTCAGAATTTATAGTGGTTAAAGATTATTTCTTCTGTGTTTTCTTAGTATCCATTTACAAATCAATTTTCAGTTGCCAATTGAAAAAGGATCGAGGAAAGCAAAATAATAACAACAACAGAATACTCATTGCAATGGGGATATTAGAAATGGTAAGGTGACGACATCTTCAGTCAATTTAAAATGTGCAGGTTCTCGTATAGAGATGGAGCTGAAGCTCATTTAGATGTAAAATAAAAGTATTTCTGAAGCATTTAGCTGTATTTTTAAATGTTGTATTTAATAATAATATTGTACCGTATACTGACCCACTGATACATTATCATCTCTTGGCGAATAGAGAGTATCGAAATTACTTTAAACAAAAACCTACGCTTTTTTAGCTATGATTATTTCTTCAGTCAGTTAAAATGAATTACTTCAATAATTAAATTTCATATTTATGAATTATGTGTAGTACATTCACCTTCTACATATATGTTATGCATAACGTATTGTTAATACATATATTCTTTTGTTCTTTGACATGCTGTGCCACTCCAATTAAAATTGTATAGAACGTAACTTTTTTTTAGTGTACAGAGATAGACTAAACATTCGTGGATTTGACATTCGCCCGGTTTTCCTCGAACTTAACCATCGCGAGTGTTAAGGGATTACTATTTACAATAACTCAAATATTTGAAAATTTCCATCATCGGAGTCCGCACAAAATTTACGTAATAAAACTGAGTTTTTTTTTTTTTTTTTTTTTTTTTTTTTTTTACAACATGAATTGCAATCATATAAATTTGTGTGATTTTTGAGATCACATTGTATGCTTATAAAAAAAAACGTTTTTTTAAAAAAAATCTATTTTTATTCTTATAGTTATTAAACATTTTTTCATGTGTCATATTTTAATGATTTGATTTAAAGTTACAACTCAATACAGTAGAATTAACTTTTTTAGGTTACATTCTTTGCAGCTCATAATTGAGTTAATACGCCTATTTGACAGATACTTTCAAATTCCCTGTATAATGAAGTACTGTTTTTCTCATTTGATCCAAGGTAAACCTATTTATTTTAATACCTATTAAGCTAAATAATTTCACAATTATTTTATCTGGCATAAGCCATTATGCAATCCAACCTCCAAATAAAACAGCATTTCTTCTGGCAAATAATATCATTCATTCATAAATTATTAAAAGGTAAGCTTTCAGTTCTCAATTTCCTCGTCAGATCTTTACCTTTTTCCCAGAGGAATATTCAGTTCCAGAAATAGGAGGAAAAAAAGTACAGAAAAAATATGGAATAAACATCAAAGATTTCTCGTAGACAAGTATTAAGAAAGTCAATAATCATTTTAATTCAAAGATGTTTGTAATATTTTACATTTTACACTGTTAAAAATACATACTTAGAAATAAGGACATACAGTCGAACTAGTTTAATACCAGCACTGATAAATCGAGCAATTTTTACTATAAATATACTTTTATTAATAGACGGATTAAATACATTTTATATTAAATTTCCTTTAATGGTACTTGAAATTACCGTCGAAACATAATAGATTAATATTTAACAGATATTTTCAAATTCCCTACATAATGAAGTATTATTTTTCTCATTTGATTTAAGGTAAACGTATCTATTTTAACACCTATTAAGCTCAATAATTTTACATTTTAATCTTGTTCCTGGCATAAGCCATTACGCAATCCAGCATCCAAATAAAATAACATTTATTCTGGGAAGTAATATCATTCATTCATAAATTATTAACAGATAAGCTTTCCGTTCTCATTTTCCTCATCAGATGTTTACCTTTTTCCCAGAGGAATGTCATGTTCCAGGAATAGGAGGAAAAAAATGCACAGAAAAAATATGGAATAGACATAAAAGATTTCTCGTATACAAATATTTAAAAAGTCAATAGTCATTTTAATGCAAAGATGTTTGTAATATTTTACATTTTACACTATTAAAAATGCATACTTAGAAATAAGGACATATAGTCGAACACGTTTAATACCAGCACGGCTAAATCGAGCAATTTTCACGCTAAATATACTTTTATTAATAGACGGATTAAATACATTTTATATTAAATTTCTTTTAATGGTACTTGAAATTACTGTCGAAGCATAAAGGATTAATATGTAACAGATACAGTGATACCTTGGTTTTCGTCGATAATCCGTCCGAAAACAATCGGCGAAATCCGAAACCGACGAAAACCGTGGCAGTTATTTCCATATGAATCTATGTAAATCCAATTAATCCGTTCAAAAACCCCAAAAGAAAGTACAAAAAACACATTTTATAGAGAATAAGTATAGCGTTTAATACTAAAAACCATAAGAAATGTTCTTGATGTATGGTATCAATGAACTATATCTGGGGCCACTTTCTCTTTGGTCTTTAGGCAGTAGGACTACAGGGTGGCTGGAGGTCAGGGAAAAATACAGTCGAAAAACAAACACCAGTATATTCTTATAGAAAAATTTATGTTGACTATTCGATCAAATAATCAAAATGAATTTTTCTGTAAGAATATACTGGTATTTATCACTTTTTTTTTTACTTTTTTTTCCCTGACCACTAGCCACCCTGGACTAGATTCAGAATCAGAGGACCTATGTCCGTGTCCAGGGGTCATAGCTTTTTGACTGGGCGCCACTGTGTCGATAGAAACCACAAAATTTTTAATAATAGGAATACCAATGCAACTTAGGCGAACTATACTAATAAAATTTAGTTGAATTATACTAATAAAATTTAGTGGTGACAATTGGCCCATTGGCGTCCGGTTTTTATACCTCTGCCTATGTTTCTCAAAAAGCTGTCTGAAGTGTTCTGTTTTTGCCGTCGTTTTAAGATTTACCCAAAATGGGGCAAAACATTATCATTAACCGCCGAGCGAAAGGGCAAAATTGTAATGTTGTTTTCTCTGTAATTTTTTTAAAATGCTAAAAAAACATGATATAAAAAACTTAATTACGTATATTAATATAATCCTTGAGACTATTAATCATTACTTAATGCTTTAAAACTAGTTTATATTTGTAGAATTATAGCAATTTAAAAAATTGCTAATATTGCAGTGAAAATTACAGCATAGTTGACGGATAAACCAGTTCGCGACGGTGAGAAGGTTAAACAAATTGCTTACAAGAAACTTTCTTTGGTCCCATGATGAAGTACTCGCAATCAGTAAAAAAGCGCAAAAATACACTGTAAATAAACGAAAACCGACGCAACTGACGAGAACTGAAAATAATTTTTCGCGGACAAAATTGACGAAAACCGACGATAACCGAAATCAACGAAAACCGAGGTATTACTGTATTTTCAAAATTTCACGCATTATGAAGTATTATTTTTCTTATTTGATCTAAAGTAAACGTATCTATGTTTACCTTAGACTTAACACCTATTAAGCTCAATAACTTCACAATTTAATATTTTTCCTGGCATAAGCCATTACGCAATCCAACCTCCAGATAAAATAACATTTCTTCTGGGAAGTAATGTCATTCATTCATAAATTATTAAAAGATAAGCTTTCAGTTCTCATTTTCATCATCATATCTTTACCCTTTTCCCAGAGGTATATTATGTTCCAGGAATAGGAGGGAAAAAATGCACAGACAAAATATGGAATGAACATCAGAGATTTCTAGCAGACAAATATTGAGAAAGTAAATAGTCATTTTAATGAAAAAATATTTTTTAGTCTTTTACATTTTACACTGTACGTACACTGTTTTAGATTTAACAAATGCATATTTAAAAATAAGAGAACATATTCATTCTAGAATATTTTCTCCTTGTAATATAAGGATTGATCAAATCGGAACAGTGGTTATAACTAGGTTTACTTTTGTATGAGTGTGGTCAACTTTGTGTACAGGGTAGAGTGGGTATGTAAGGAAGGCAATTCCTACTCAGGAAATGAACTTTCCCTAGGTAGCACGCAGATATGCTTTGTCAATCGGCCGACAGTTCTGTCTGTCAAGCAATTCTGTCAAAGTTTTTATTCATCTCCGCCTGCAGAATGTTTGCGAGTAAAAAAGAACAAACGAGTGTTATTCGTTATTTAGTGATAGAAGTTGAATTTGGCGAAGCGCATTGGCGAATGGAGGCAGTGTACGGAGAACATGCACTGTAATTGACTCGTGTGCAGGACGGACACGAGCACTTCCGCATGGGAAACTGGTGACGTTGCGGTGGACAGTCTTGGAATACCCACCGTATAGCCCGGATCTTTCGGCCTGTGACTATCCAATCTTTGGTCCAATCTTTGGCATTGGAAAAATGCATTAAAGGTTCACCGTTTCTGCTCGGACAGAGAAATCGTGGACAATGTTCGAAACTGGTTCCGATTTCAGTCAAAGGACTCCTATGAGCAAGATATTCACCATTTGGTGAGACAGTGGGACAAGTGCTTGTGTAGGTTGGAAGATTGTGTATGAAATAAACTGTGGCATTTCATTCCATGGGTCCTGTTCCATTTTCATTTGATCCACAGTAGTAACTCCGAGTATTTATGTCTCAATTTTGGAAAAACACAAATATACATATTCCTCTTGAACTATTTCTTATATATATATATATATATATATATATAAACTCGGTTTATGGCATCAGGTTCCGCCATCCGAAAAATCTACAAGAGACCATTCCATTTCTTCCCGTCAAGGGTCCATTCCTCTTCCAGACCCCTATACCGCATGGCTTTTCATATACCATCCATACAGGTCTTTCGTGGTCTTCCTCGTTTCCTCTTTTGGTTTGTTCTATAATTAGATGCGATTTTGGGTAATCTCTTGGTCACTCATTCTTTTAGCATGATCATACCAGATTAATTGTTTCTTTTGGAGATCGTCGAATATAGTCATCTTTATTTTAATCATTTCTTCGGTTCTTTCATTTCTAATTCTTTCTATTCTTGATATCCTACATGATCTTCTTAGGGCATCTATTTTAACTGCCGATAATTTCTTTCTTTCTGTCTCCATAATTCTCCATCCCTCTGCTCCATATAACAATATGCTCTTTACAATAGAATTGTATATATTAAATTTTCTTTTCCTAGAGATCTCCTCACTCCACCAAATATAATTTAATTGTTTTACAGCCTTTATTCCTTAACAGATTCTGTATTTAATTTCATGTGAGTCTGTGCTTTCTCTACTAATGTCTATACCACTGTATCTATAATACACACAGCTTCCTATTTTTATGTTATTATTTAAATTTAGTTCTGTCTCATTTCCTCCTATACATAGATATTTGGTCTTACTAACGTTCATGTAAAGTCCCCATTTCTCATATTCTTCCTTAATTTTAATCGTCATTTTCTCTAAATCATTTTTACTTTTTTCAATTATAACTTTGTCATATGCGAACTGCAGAGTGCAAATTCATGTTCCATTCACATTAAGTCCCATTCCTTCTTTTATATATAATTTCTATAATACTGCTTTCGTGAATGTATCTCCTTTAGATCACTGCGGCACAGAAAGTTCAAACAAGAAAAAAAAATCTTGCGTCAAGCATAGATTATGAAATACTGTTCAACACATTCCGAATACTGTAATAAAATTTCACCGTTTAATAAAGTTAAAGATGATATCTAAGTAAACGGAAAACGCATAAAACATTAAAAAACCCAATTTTGGCCATCACCTTGTACAGTCGGAAAATAATTCTAATTATTTTGTGAATTTTTGTACATGATCTATCAATTTGTACATATCGATTTGTTCCGATTTTTATAGAATATATTATCTTATTTTTTTCTGTTAGGAAACGCTTAGCACAGTTGAAAATTCCCTTTAAGCCTCTTTCGTCAAAAAAGGGAAATGAATTTGAATTATTTTGTGCCTATATATGATCTATATAAATTATACGCACCATGTAATATGCAAATATTTTTTTATATTTAAAAACGCATACCAAACGCACTTCCAGAAATTATCGCTCATAGACAGTACTGTAACCGAACACTTTTGTGTATCCCTGTATATAAATGATAAATGCTATGCACACCATATGCATATGATGCACCTCAGAGATATATAACAATTTCAGCATGTTTGAAATTGTGTAACATTGTTAAAATGCATTGCAAACGATATTTATCCCTAGATCATAATGTAAATGGAATACTTTTGAGTTTACCTGTAAGCAAACTATGAATGCTGTACAGATTCTCTATAACGAACATGCCATACTAAATATCAATGACATGTATCAATTACATAGTAATCCGGCTATATTTGCGCGAGTTAGAGCTCTGACTGACAGACGGACAGACAAACAGAATTCATAAACTATTTTTAACTATGTAGGATAGTATTAAAAAGTAAACGCACCGGGATCCAATATATCCGACATAAGATATTGTGATTAAATTTGAAAGCAACTTTTTGGCAATTTATTTGGATAAAACAATTTCGAATTGTACACGCCCATTTATACATTGAAAATTCATAAAACTGCTTTAAGTCCTTGAAATTTGGCTTCTATACTAACCCTTTAACTACGGATCGGGACATATATGTCCCAGAGCACGTCTACTCGTACCGGTTTTTGAAAACTAATTTTTGCCATACACTTATACTGTGATATTTTTGAGAGAAATGTACCACAAATAAAATTATTCTAAATTGTTTTACGATTGAGTATAAAAGTAATCGCCAGTACCGGCACTTAATCAAAGGGTTAATAAAATAAAATTTATAAATGTGTTTGTCTGTAAGTTTTTGGCGATACTTAGGAAAATCGGATGCACCTAGATGTCTGAAAATTTTGTTGCGGATAGACTAAGACTAGTCCGAATGCACCTGAGGCTCAGATTTCGGATTTTTTTTCTTTTTGAACGAAAAAAATAGCGTATTTTCCGATTTTCCAAGTTTGCCGGCAATTTTGAGCCACTCATAAAAGCAATCTAAAATTAATGTTTTTGCCCGATACAGTAATTTTTGTCCCCTTTTCACTTTATTCGTAATTCGTAATGTATTGTTGAATCATTTGAAATTTTTCTATAAAAAGTCTCCATTTCGTGGGCAATTCATTGGGTGTTCATAGAGCTATTTTTGAATTCTACAAAAAAATGTAAGCCACTTTTTCAACATTCTTTTTTTTTAGTCAAACGATCTCTGTATGTAATCTTTGCCATCCAAAGATAATATTTATATGCATGTTTGGCAGAAACCTTCAGGAAGCATTTTTATAAAAATTCAAAATTATAAAATAGATATTTCCTTATTATTTTTATTAAATCAATAGAAATCAGTTTACGGCAAGCTTTTGAAGCATCCGAAAAATTAAGGAAGAAAACTTCCCTATTTCTTGACTCATGGAAAGGAACAGTTGATATGCTAACGAACACCAGACTTCGGAAGTGTTTACGGCCGCTTATGCTATATTTTATTTTCGAAATTTTCTTTTTCCCATTACATCTGATAAATTCACAGTTTCTTTTATAACAATTTCCAACGCAGTTAAAATTCGTTTATGAATTCGGTTTTTCTGTCTGTCTTCTTACCGGCTCTCTAACTCTCAAAATTAATTATACTTAGATTTCTATGTTATTGATATTTGTCATTGAGATATATGATGGCATGTTCTCTAGTGAAAACGAAGTATGTAATATTTATAGTTCATTTACAGAGACTCTCAAAATAACTCCGTAATGATCAATGGGGAAAATCATTTGCAGTGTATTGTAATAATGTTACACTATTTCAAAGATTTCACGGTGTAATTGTACTTAAATAAACGAATAAGCACAAGTTCATATTTTTAGTAGCTCTTAATTAACAGTGCAGGATTTTAGAAACAATGCCTAACATTTTTGTGGTCGCAATAGTTCTTCATCTGAACTTCGGACTGCAAAGCAAAGCACATATTTAATTGAGGCTTGTGAGTTGAAACCTAAGTTTGATGATTCCCGCACAACAGAAATTTGACGATATACATTTTCCTCGTGAGAAGAAAGTAAATGTGCCAGAGCTTTCGTCTTGATCAGACTGATCGAGATATTGTCTCTTTGTACTTTTATGCCGGTTGGTGGACCGTGCAATTAACTAAATTTTAAACCCGACAGACGGTCTGATAAATTGCAAATGTTATACCAGTTTAAATTATTATTGTAATTATTTTATATTCTAATCAGGACATTAAAACTATAATGTAATTAACTTTGAAAACCGTTTGGACTATTCATTGTTGAACCTAGACATCGACCCATTTACTTCATCTTAATGTAATAGTTATACTTTCCCATTCATACGAAGGAGAGACGGCAAATTTTCCGACATTTTTTTCTCTTTTTCAAATTTGGAGCTATAAATATAATAACATAATTTCCTTTTTCCATTTATCCGAAGTATACTTAGTAATTTTAGATGCCTATTAAGCCTAATAATTTTGAGATTTAATAAGAATTTCCTAACATAATCCATCACGAAAAGTATTCTCCAAATAAAGAAACATTTCTTCTGGCAAGTAATATCTTTCATCCATAAATTATTAAAATATAAGCTTTCAGTTCACATTCTCCTCAAGAGATAGTTCCTCTTTTCCCATGAGAATATCATGTTTCAAGAATAACCGAAAAAAACTATTGAATGAAGATATGAGATTTCGGGTACACAAATATTATAAGTAAATAGATATTTTGACAGATAAACATTGCATGATATTTAGAAAAATTTTAAAATTGAGTACAAGTGTTTTTCTTTTATTTTGAATTACTTTTAAAAGCAATGAACTCTTTACGTGTGTGTTGAAAAAAAAATTAAGTGCTAGCAAGTTGTGCATCAACTAATTATTAGTTGGTCAGTATTGTGTTATCATTACTCTACTTCATACATTTACCTAGTTTGAAGTATTTTCTAATCTTCAGTTTTCTATTAGTCATACTATTTGGACACAATATTTTCGAATTGCAATTGCTAATTTAATAAATATTTTGAAGTATGTTGTATTGGGTCATCCGGAAACTTCTGTGAATTTTCAAAAAGCGAATCGCAGTTTCGTCTAGTTATTTTGCTACTATTGATAAGGGAGTGACCTCCCTTATCAACAGTTTAATGACCCAGATATGTACATTCGGTCTTTTCTGCTTGCGCTGCATAATACTTGCTAGGGTTGTGGCGTAATAGATTTTAGTATTATTCCATTTTAAATATTAGGTCATCCGGAAAATTCTGTGGTTTTTCAAAAAAAAGAAACATGGTTTTGTGTAATTATGTCACTATTGATGATATTGAGTGACCTTAAATGATGCATATATGTACATTCGGTCTTTTCTGCTTGCGCTGCATAATTTCTATTCCAGTGCAGTGCTAAGAATAGAGAATTAAAAAGTTCAATTTCGCCATATTATGCACTTTTATTTCAAGAAAGGTAGAAATGGTAGTCAGACTGCTCGTAAAATTTGCACTGTATATATACAAAGTGCTGTTTCAGATGATACAGTTCGAAGGTGGATTGAGAAGTTTAAGGAAATTTCAGCCTCGAAGATCGTGCCTACTCTGGACGACCATCATCTCTAAAGGAGTACTAAAGAAGCTATCAATTGATCATGTATTGTACTTTTTGGAATATTTAGTCTGAGTAATAGCTCCTGAACTGTGTAACGCAGATTTTAAGCTATAGCTTCTTTTAAGAGGTCCTCCTTTACGAATGGATAGTCGTCCAGAGTAGCCATGATCTTCGAGGCTGAAATTTCCGCACTTAAACCTCTCAAACCACTTTCGAACTGTGTCATGTGAAACAGTACTTTATCCATAAACAGCACACGTTTTACGGACAGTCTGACTAGCATTTTTACCTTTCTAGAAATAAAACCGCATTGTATGGTGAAATTAAACTTTTTGGTCCGCCATTCTTAACACTTCGCTGACATAAAAATTATACCACAACACAAGCGAGAATTATGCAGCGCAAGCAGAAAAGACCGAATGTACATATCTGGATCATTCAAAGTCACTGCTTATCGTAGCAAAATGACTAGATGAAACCGCGCTTCTCTTTGAAAAACAACAGATCTTTTCGGATGACCCAATATTTAAAATGGAGTAATACTTGACTATATTTATCAACAGATGATATTTTTTAAATACTGTCGGCCAAAAAAATAAACATAAAGAACACTTCATACATTTCTATCTACAAATTGTCACAGAAATAAAAGGAAGTAGCCTTTGGACCGGTAATTATATCGTCTTGCAATTTATGTTCATCTTTCAATAATGTAAAAAAAAATTCTAAACCTATTTTTAAAAAAAATCTTTAAAATCTTTCTAAAAATCTTAAAAAATCCTTGGTAATTGTACCAAACAGAGACATTATCTATCGAAACACATAATTTTGACATCAAATTTGTATTTTTCGACAACTTTTACCAGTTTTTTAAGTCATTCGGTCAAGTAGTTTGGAAATTATAAAAGTTTAAATTTCAGTACTTCTATTGTTAAATTCATTTATAGTCGTTTCAAAACACATTGCAATGCGGATATTTTTTTAAGTATAACTATAAAACTACATGGCGGAGTCAGCTGTAATTTTGGAATCGCATATTTGAAACTTCTAGAAATATATTTCTGTTAAAAAATTTAGAGATTAAAATTCACGTTTTTTTTTTTTTTTTCGAAAACAAATTTTTGTAAATTTTTGTAAATTAAAGTTTAAATAAAAAGTTTTGTAAATATATATGTCACGATTTAACGTGTATCACCATAATTTTTGTAGAATCATTATCCAGGCAAGGGCTTCCTCCGAGGAATGTTGCAGTCGGGCGTAGAGAATTCACTTCATAGTGTGCGTACAGAGCATAAACAAGAGACATTTAGTTCTAGTTCACTTTTATTCGAAGTAACAGAAAATGGCGATGCTTTACTCAATCCGAAACTAAATCCATTCATGATGATTTAATACCGTGAAGAAAACTTGGTGACTTAATTTAAATAATAAGAAGACATTTTTGCTCTTAAAAGGCAGCTGTTTTTTCTATCAGCAGCTAAGGAGAGTGTTCCATGATCGTGAAGTACGCGCTGGAGTTACATGTACAACCGGATCGAGGAGCAATCTGACGCTTACGCGGGAAACTCTCGTATATCTATTCCTGAACGCCCCAGAATACATTTTCATTAAAAAGTCTTTCGACCAATCAGCGCTATCGGACTAACTTCTCAAGCGCTCTGATTTCGAAGCTAGATGACCGTAATCTGAAAAAAAAAACGCGGGATTACAATATTTCTGGAACAATCCCGCAAAATCTAATTCCTTCGAATAAATAAGAAGAGAAGAAAAGAAAAGAAAAAATATATACACGTAGGTTTTATCGAGCATGGGCAAGATGCCAAGCTAATTTTTACATTGAGACTGAAGTAGCTTTCATAATTTTTGAGAAAGAATATTGTTTTGTTAGAAAACATAGGGAAATAAAAATAAGAAAATAAAAAGATATAGGTTGTTATTTCAAGAGAGTTAAAATATTTTTAGCTGGGAGATTGGTGTTTTTTAAAAGAATTAAATTCTAGGATGCATTTATTTAATGAATTAAAAGTGCGTAATTTTAATAGATCACCGCGATCAGAGCCATTTTTTTAAGAGAATGAATTTAGAATAAAGTATTTTTAGCTAGGTGGAATTTTGACAATCGAAATATTGGAACGAGAAAATAATTTAGAATAATGGGATTTACACAGAATTATAGTTTTAATGAGGCCAACGGCGAAATTTTTTAAAAATTTGTTTCATATATATATATATAAGTGAAAATAGCTTTTAAAAAACACTCTTTTATACGCATTCAATGTTTATCTAGAAAATCATGAATAATTTCATGACTGCAATTCATGATTTTTCCAAACAATTTCCTCTAAATTGCGTGAATATGTCGTGGGCACGAAACCCGAAAGTTCACCGCTTTGATTTACGTTTCATTGAAAGCGCGATCTCTGAATTTATTTAAAAAATTGTGGTTTTCCTCTGTTTGTTGTATGGCTAAGTGAAAAAAAAAAAATTGAACTGTATTTTTAGGATTTCTAAATTAATTTTCAACGTATAACCATAATTTCATTAATATGAACCTATTAATTGATAAAAGCGCATTATTTTAAATTATTACACGCTAATTTTGTTTTTGTTTCTTCTCGTTTTAGTATTTAAAATTGAATCTTTGCAGTTTCGCTTCACAGACATGTGGCCTATTTTGGCGAGCGTGTTTTGGCACATAATTCAATGCACTGTTGTTTTAACCCGTACACAACTGTAACCCTCAAGAATATTTGGCGATTTATCACCTGTAATGAGTAAAAAAAAATGCCTTAAAATTAATGTATTAATTTATAATTGTGTTCTAAAATATTAAAATGTTGTATTATTATGGAAACACACATGTTAACATGTTTTATTTTAATTCTAGCATATGAGAAAGTTAGCAAAAAATCGCTTACGAAATTCCATTTTTTCATGCAAAAACCCAGTTGAGTTCAATAAAAGAGTATAATAAAATAAAAAATGATTATATTGAAGTTTTCATTTTACACTATAACTTTTTTTTTAATAGCATAGGCTTTCAAATATTTTTCTTTACTTCTTCCTCTTCTTTTTTAATATATAAACCTCAGAAAATTGCATACTCTTAATGAAGTCACATCCTATCAAAAATATGTTATCTTTGATGTGAAAATAATTGGAGGATTAGCCTTCGACTCCCAAGTTATCTTAGGTATGAACGATAAGAGGGAAAAACAGAAAAAAATAGATCAGAGGACATCAAAAGCTCATTAAAATACCAGGAAATCTTCAATATTAATAAGCATGAACAGTTTTAGTTTATAAACAGTTTTCTATAAGTTTTGAGTTTCACAATTTAGGGCTAAATAGTGTTTTTCGATTTTAGCTGGTAAATTCTTAGAGAAGTTTTTTCGAATGAAATATTTTGTGATTTTTTGTGATTATTAATTTTAAAAAAACTACTGAAAACTGAAAAACAACGAATTTCGTTTACATTCTGTATAATTTTGGAGTAAAGTAATTAATTATATACAAATTTAAAATATAAACAGTGCATAATTGTACTGTTTCATCTGCATCCATCTTTAATGCTTATATAGTAATTAATGAGTTTTGTAAATTTTGTAATATCGTGTTTTAAAAATACTAAATTTTCTATGGTACAGAAGTGATTAAAAAAATTTTGAATCAATAGATTTCTGCATTAAGATGTTGTGTCTATAGTGATTTTAATTGCGTTAATTGAATTTAAGGCTTTAACCCCTTGAAGGGCACTGATATATTATATATATACCACTTAATTTTAATCCCAAAATGACACAATGACACCAGAATTTTATAATCAAATTTTGAATTTATACGGTACATGAGGAAAAGCTTTTACTTATTTTACAATAAATTCGTTCGTGAATACTGGTGTCAATCAATCATTTCAACATTTTAGCTACAATAGTACTTTGCCCCTGAAGGGCAGAGTCATCGCTAAGACTTTTTATTGAGGAGGGAGAGGACCTTAAATTGCCAAGTCAAATTTCAGTATTTGCCAACTCATTGAGAAGCAAAAATAAATAGTTTTCGCCAATTCAACAAGTTTGCCAACTAGTTTTATAATTTTGCCAAGTTACCACAATTAGAAAATTTAATATAGTTCTTATTTGTAAAAAGTATAATAATATTCCCAATTAGATTTGTAACTTTTGCCAAGTCTATCAAAAAAAAAGTATATTATAGTACATAAGGTTTTAAACAAATTTGCCGACTAAAAGTTTTTAAATTTGCCAAGTGTAACAGCATTCGGGAACGTTTGGTGGGGGAGGCTCCTCCCCCCGTCCCCCCCCCTAGCGAGGGCCCTGCTGAAGGGGTTAACATCGCTTTAAAATACAGGATTTTTTTTTAAATTAATATAAAACATGAACAATTTAAAAAAAAAACTGTTTTAAATAATATTTATTTTAAACTATTTAAAACATTCTTATAGGTTTTAACATTTAATAAACTCTTGGAGATATTTTATAGAATGAAATATTTAGTTCATTTACTTCTTTATTAATAATTGAAAAATACAAAAAACAGTAAGACATCAAATTTGAATATTCTATTACATAACTATAGATCAAATTATTTAACGGGATTCTAAACTGTAAATGGCGTGTGTACTGTAAGAAATTACAGAAAAGCTTCTCAATGCTGAATAAACATAATTATTTTTGAGAATTCAGTAGGTTCCTATAGTTACATACTATTCTAGAAACACTTCAATTATTTTCAGAAAATTTTGGAAAAAGAACCAACTAACGCATCTAAAACCAATAGGTTTCCGAAATTGACTGAAAAGTCTTTTTTTTTTTTTTTTTTTCGAAATTTACGCACAGTAAAGAGACTTTCTATTCTACACAAAGATTAAACAAAACTCGGAATTATATTGATTTCTGAGGTTTCTGACTGTTCTTCTCCAAATGGTTCTATAGACAAGCAGAATGTTTTCAGACAAACAAAAAAACAAGCGTTATTTCTTTATAATATTAGTATAGATTTACAACTGTAAATTTTAATTGTATATATATTTGTGAAGAAATATGATAATAATCCAGAAAATATAATGCAGATACTTACGAACTTTTCATTAATACTGTTGAAAAGATAATTTAAGACTCTTTCTTACCTGAAAAATAAAATAACATAGTTAGATTGACATAGTTGAAAAGTACAGTAGTGTAAGAATAATAAGTTTTGATATAACAAATTATAATGATCTTTTAGCCTCTCATTTTCATATAAACTTTATAAGAAACTAGTATTTTGTGGGCATCACAATAAAAAAATACAATTATTAAAATACAAAATTTAAATCACAAATTTAAATGAATTTTTATAGGATCGTGTGATAAATGTGAAATAACAATACCAATTCGCTTGAACCATCATAAATCAAAGTAACGTTACCCCATAACTAACAAATCAAAAACAGGAGTATTTAGATAACATCTAAACAAAGAAGAAATCATGCTATTCTTCAAACATTATCTCAGTAAAACTCGTCGCTTTTACCATATGTTTCCCTCAAAATTTATCTTTAACAGTCTTTCATAGGTCAAATAGTTTCAGCAGAATACATTTTACACCCAGTAACCGTTGCCCCGTATTACACGACGATGTATCAAAATAATTTAAATTTGGAAATAAAAAGTACTAATTAATAGACAAACAAAATACACATAATTAATTGCCAATCAAAAGCACAATAATTAAAATACAGAATTTAAATCACTAATTTAAAAGAATTTTTATAGGATCGTGTGATAAATGTGAAATAACGTTACTAATTCGCCTGAACCATAAATCAAAGTAACGTCACCCGATAACTAACAAATCAAAAACAGGAGTATTTAGATAACATCTAAACAAAGGACAAATCATGCTATTCTTCAAACATTATCTCAGTGAAACTCGTGGCTTTTACCAAATGTTTCCCTCAAAATTTATCTTTAACAGTCTTTCATAGGTCAAATAGTTTCAGCAGAATACATTTTACGTTCAGTAACCGTTGCCCCGTATTACCCGACGATAGAAGGTTCCCAGGATCTTGGGGGAAACGGTAAGTGGGTCTCATAAAACAGAACGTTATATCAAGCGGAACAGACGTTTGTTTACACTGCAGTTAAAGGATAGCAGATGGGGGCAGCGGGGTTTCAGACGGGCCCGATAGTAATGGAGTTTTAAAGGAGAATTTCTTCTAAATATTAGTTTAGACTTGTCATCGTTATTTGAAAGGAGGAAATGATAGCGTATGATGAAGAGCGATAGAAGGCATGTGGCCATTTGTTCAATATTGCCTTCAGAGTTAATTTGTTTCTTAAAAATACTTTGTGAATGTTCGTACTTTGTGAAATGGTGTGTAGATTGAAAAATACCTTTATGATCTGTAATTAAGATTGGAAGAGCTAAATATAAAGAAATTTTAGAATAATATAATTTTATTCTGCACACAATTACAAAAGAAAATTAATCATTAAAGCAAATAAAATGTAATATTATTGAAAGAATATTATAAATTTTAGAAATAAAATCAAGATTTAAAAAGAAAAAGAAAAAAAAACTGGCGCAACTTCACTCGACTTTCCGAAGCCTTTACAAAATTCAAATAAATAGAAATAAAACAATAAATAAAAACTTGATTATAATTTTACAAAGGTGAAATATTTCCACGGCTTACGCTTCCACGGTTATATCTTATTTGAAAGCTCTTTTTATGGGCTTTAATATGATATGCAACACTAACTATTTTGAGTAAAATAAATTTTTTGACAAATTTTCAAAATTTTTGAATTAAAATTTTTTAAAACACCATTTTTAATTTGTTTTTCAAAAACACCATTTTTATTTTTTTTTTTCAAAAATATATACCGTATATACTCGCGTATAAGTCGACACCCTAACTTTTAAATGCAAATTCTGAAAAAAAAAACAATCGACCCTTTAAGTTTTTACTTCAATTTTGCATAAAATCAATCAAAAGATGTTATAAAAACGCGCGCTCCATATGGTAAGAGAGATTCGCCAATGCAAAAAAGTGGTAAGTAAACAAACACAAATCAATGAAATATTTTTTAATGATAAATTATTATTATTTGTATATTTTAAATATTATTTTATTATTCTTACACATAAAAAGCCAGAATTTTTGTAGTATTTGACGTTTTATTTGTTATTTTAATTGAATCGCGTATAAGTCACCCCTCCCAATTTGATTGCCGAAAATTGTCAGAAATTCCTCGACCTATACGCGAGTATATACGGTATGTTAATCTTTGATATTTTGGCTGCAAGTATGCAAAATTTCAAGCTGGTGAATGACCTATAACGTTTTGAGGTATAAGTAACTTGTTACCTGAAAAGTTTTAATAAACCATTCTCATTCAAAAATTAATAGCTCAAAATCCCATCATTTCTCCATCTTGAAATTTTTTATACTTCTAGCCAAAAAGATTAACAGATATATATATATATATATATATATATATTTAAATGGTGTTTTTGAAAAATTTAAATTCAAAACATTTGAAAATTTGTCAGAAATTTTATTTTATAGTTAGTGTTTCATATCATATTAAAGCCCATAAAAAGAGCTTTCAAATAAGACATAACTGAGCTCTCTAGCCCAATTTGTTATAGATTTGTGGAGGATCGTGTGATTGAAACTTTGGCTAAATTTGGTACTTTTGGCCATTTTTAAAATTCCGTAAAAAAAAAAAAAAAAAAAAAAAAAAAAAAAATTAGATTTTTTATATACTCCATGGATACAGACTATAAACAAAAAAAATATAGAAATCTGATATGTGAAAAGCTTCAAAAACTGCATTTTTTTCGTTGATTGCTTAAACATGCAATGACTCCAATGACATACAATGACTATTACAGTACCATCCTTTATGTGCGCGGAAAGTGATATTGTGCATTTTGGAAACTAAAATACAAATTAAATAAATAAATATTTTAAATAAATTTTAGAAACAAATTTTAGGGGGAAAAAAAAGCAAACTTGAAGAAATTTCTGACTAATAAAGATTTATTCTGTACACAATAATTGAAGGACATTATTTATTAACATTAATAAAATAAAACATGTCATTAAAAATGATTTGTATTCAATCTAGATAGAATATTGTAAATTTTTAAAGAGTTAAATACCTTCTAAATATAAGTTTAGATGTGTCATTATTTGAAATCAATAAATAATAGTGTATGATGAAAAAGAGATAGTAGACATCCGGTTCAATATTGCTTTCAAAGTTAATTTGCATATTAAAAATTCTTTGTGAATGCTGCGGGTGAATCAATATGAGTTTTAAGCTGTAATTTTAGCACGAAATAATAAAGAGGAAAGGAAAAAAGAAAAAAAAAGTAAAGAAAGAAAGAAAAATAAGTTTTAATTCTATATACGATCATATAATCAATAAAATATTTAAATTATTAATAAAAGAAACTATGGTAAAATTAGTGTATGATTGTAAAGAGATGAAAAGTATGTAGTGATTTATCCGACATAGCTTCAAGGCTTTTGAAGTTTCAATTCTGCTTTGTAACTTTATGAATGTTAGTAAGGATTATTATAATTGAATATAACTTTTTGATGCATAATTTATTATGAAAAAAAAATAATGAAATAAAAGAAAGACACAACGTTTGGAACAATAAAAGTTAATTCTAAAAACGATAATAAAAGATTTTAAATTAATAAAATATTTCAATAAATAAATAATGTCTAAAAAAGAAATTGTAACGATGTATTATCATATGATATCCTCGCAGTCTGGAATGAATTAATGCATCATTGATTACCTTTCCCATCCCACCTTATATTCCAAACCCTTGAAGTAAAATAGTTTTTCCGGGCAAGCAAGAAAACGCGAAGAGACAACAACTCAACTCAACAATTTAGTTTTTCCACTGATGATGACCGAGTAGTTCGGTTGAAAACGTTTTGGAATTTTTAAAAGGACTTTAATGTGCTTTTAAATGTTTTATGTATGTTTTTACGCACCTTCAAGCAATATATTTACATTTAGTTGTATCTTAATGAATTTTAGTTAAAATATTTTAATTAATAATAAAAGAACCGAATTTGTGTATGATGGGGAAAGGTGAAAAGTAATGTAGTCATTTACTCAGAATTGCTTTCAGAGCTTTTCAGCTTTTAACTTTTTTTGTATATTTTGTCAATATTAGTGGGAAATGTTCTGATTGAAAAGACTTTTTTATCAATAATTTAGGATGAAAGAATAAAAAAAAGGACGGGAAAAAGAAAAAAAAAGAAAAGAAAGAAAGAAGATTCCATACAATTAAATTTTAATTCTAAATACGATCATAAAAGTTTTTTAAATAACGAAATATTTAAAATAATAATAAAAGAATTCCATTTGTGCATAACGTAATTAGTGTATGATGGGAAAAGAGGAAAGTATGTAATCATTTACTCAGCATCGCTTTCAGAGCTTTCACCTTTTAATTCATTTTTGTATATTTTGACAATGTTAGTGGGAAATGTTCTGATTAAATAAGGCCTTTTGATCCATAATTTAGAATGAAAGAATAAAAAGAGCAAAATAGGGAAAAAAAAAAGAAAGAAAATTTTGTACAATTAAATTTTTATTCTAAATATAATCATCGAAAAATTTTAAATAATAAAAAATTTAAGTTTATAAAAGTTCATAAAAGAATCCAAATTCTGTATGATGTACATTTGTACCGATGTATAGAGCTTGTACACCCAGAAAAAAGTTTTGTTGAATCAACAAAAATTTGGTTGACCCAACAAAACTTTTTGCTTAAATATAGGTCAATAAAAATTTTGTTTGAATCAACAAAAAAAAAATTTTTTTGCAATTCCAAAAAAAATTTGTATCGTCAGCAAAAAATGTTTTGTTAATTCAAGTAAAATGGTTCAATTTTACTTGAATTTTGCTAAAACAAACAAAATGTACTCAACAAAACATGTTTTGTAGTTTTAATCAATTCATTTTTCTGAGTGTAACGTCTACATTGCTTTTATTATGTGCTTTGATGTTTTGTTTTTAGTTTTATTAAATGTATGCATTTAAATGTTTTTTTAATTTAAAAAAATCGATTCAGACGTAACATGATTAGTTAGTTGAAGTTTTAAAATATTTTATTTTTAAACTTTATTTATTTATGGGAAAAAATAGTGAAATAAATATTCATTGAAATATGATTCGGTATACAGATGTACCTCAAGTAGCAATTTAGGTTTAAACGCATTAATAATATTATCCAAAAAAAATCCATATATAATTAAATAGTTAGAAGGAACACTAATCCTGTTGCAAATTAAAAAAAAAGTCCGCGTTTCCAAGATCTCACCATATCCAAGTTAATTTCATTTAAGGCGATGAATTTGATGCTGTTGGATATGACTATGTAGTTTTAAGCACATGAGAGTAGCAACAATGGTTACAACAGTTCTTTTTTTATGTACATCTTTTTGAGTTTGAAATTTTTAACTAGCTGCTATTTTGAAACAAAACATAGCGAATGAAGCTGGTCAACGAACTCGTTCGAGACCTTGGTAAATCCTCTACACGTGTTCAGCCACATCTAAATCAAATAATAATAAATACGAGCGCTACAGCATGACAAAAATCAGATATATATATATATATATATATATATATATTGGGGTCGGGGGATCATGATCAGTGAAAATATACCGAAATTTTCTGGAATTCCTTTCCTCATCTTTTTACTTTTTGTATACTACTATTTTTTTGTACCTAATATCACCAGATTTAATTTCACATTTTAGAAATCGTAATTATACACTTGGGAAATAAACATAAATATTACATTCATAATTTATTGATAGATAAAATGTTTTCAATCACTGTAATTAAATTATGTAATTAAATCACTTCGTGACTCCATTCTCAGTTATTAAACAAAACACTTCGCAGGTTTCATGAATTATACGGGATTTTATCGAAACTTAAATCAGTAGCAAAACGATGAAAAAAAATTATTGTATCACTTAATATACAAACTGTCAAAGAAAGCTGAAAATCGATGAAATAATAAAAAATGGTTTTCAACTATTTCCCTCGAAAAGCATTGTCTTTATTTTGTCGAAATCTCTCCCACGAACTATGACAGGATTGTTGTATACAGTTAAGAGTTTCAATTTACTATTGAATATAGGGTACATTTCGCAAATACAGGGTGTTTCACGAAGGACCCCTAACTTTGAAAATATTTAACTCGGAAACGGTGATAGATAGGTGCATGAAACTAGTGGTATGTTTATTAAAAAAACCGTAAGAATCTGATACAGAAACCTGAAACTTTTAGTTAAAAACAGCGCCAATAGGTGGCGCTGCAAGAAGCATTAAGGATCTCTAGAGAGAGCTCAGACTCCGAGAACGCTTAGTCGTCGAAGATTTCACTGTTGGTACGTGATAGCTATTTGCGTACGAAAGAAATTCCTGAAGGACATTGTGTACCGCAACAATCCTTTAACACTCGGTAAGCAGGAGGAGGCTATTTGTCAAGCTTGTGTGTTGATTTCTGGTGACATACTACAGAGAGTCACTGACAATTCCATTCTTCGTTTGTTGCTGTGTGAAAGGTGCACATTTTGAATCGCTTTTGATGTCATACAGCCTACTTATGGTTATGCCACCTGCAGCGCCAACTATTGGTGCAATTTGTTTCTAAAATTTTGAGGTTTCTGTATCAGATATTTACGGATTTTTTAATAAACTTAGCACTGGTTTCATGCTTCTATCTATCACCCTTTTCCCAGTTATTTATTTTCAAACATAGGGGTCCTTCGTGAAACACCGTGTAAGTGTGATTTATTAATGAGTGGAAGGTGTTAAAAATGCCTATCGTTACTTTTAACTTGGATATTTTCCGTTTTAAAATTTCTACTATAAAATACATCGCGCTTGTTGTCTATATTTTAGCGCTTCGATATATTAATATATACAAAAATATATTTTACATTTAAGTTTCATTATCGTACAACTTACACAGGGTATCTAAAAAAATTGAAACCTGGTTTATTTTTTTACCTGTTGAAGATACCTCAGCAAAGTAAATTGCAAAAGGTTTCAAAATAAGGTAGGAATTAGGATTATGTTGATGAAATAGTCCTGCCGTTAATTTTATTTTAAAATACCTCTTTGGAATTTGTATATGGTCCTCCGGTTATATTTGGAAAAGCTATCTCCATGTACTGAAAAATACAAATTAAATTTCTAAGCAATCCGGCACTAAAAATTTGTTTTTATTTGTTATTATACTTTTGCACATAAACAATTTTGTAAAGATTTATAAATAATAAGTTTTTCTAAAGGACTTGTTTTTATTTGTTAAAAAAAAACATCAATTATGTATGTTTAGATAGTTTTTTAAAGTATTTTTTATAACTTAAAATTTGTAAGAAGCCCTATAGCATCTGAAGTACGTTTATTACAATTATATGACATAATTTATCGTATTTATTTCTCCTATTTATCTTAATTTTCAAACGATAAATATATATTTAAATTTGCAAAACATATTCTTTTCTCAAAAGGGATAAAAACATCTAAATATAATTTTGAAAATATAATGTTTATTCAACATTATTCAAATAAAATGACAGTTTTTAAACGAAAATGATAATATTTAAATACAATTTTCATTACCGACGGGTAATGCTTCTATTTATGTAAAATTTCTTGCACATAATGTTAGAAAAATATAGAGTGGATTTCTCCTTTTTTCTACACGCACACATCACTTATATATAAAAAAAAGATAAAATAGCGGTGATAACATTCACATATTCAGGGGCTCAACATAACCAATCACTCATCTATCATAGATAAGACCTCCCAACGAAAGAAAACTTACGGCTTTATCTGCCACGTATAATGGAAAGAATAAAGAGATTTTGTTATTTTGTAAAATTTAAATGGATCACGTTTTCGAAAACGGAATATTGTTCGAGGATTTTTCCTGAATTAATAAAAATGCATCTTAGATAGTGGATGAAAAATGAAAGGAAAGAAATTATTTTATTTTTATCTTATGTGAGTATCATTATACGTAAAATGATTATTTTTATTAAATGTTTCTTTTCACAAATATAATTTTATGAATTCAGCGCTTTTATTTTTATTTACAAATACATATTTTTTAATATTTTTTAATATCTATGAAAGAAAAAATATTGGATTATAAGTGCTACATACTTCATATTTATACCGAACATGTCATTAAATATACAATAACATATATCAATTGCATGACAATCCGAGTATATTTACGTGAGTTAGAGCACGGACAGACAGTCAGGCAAACGGAATACATAGACATTTTTCAACTTTGTTGGAAAGTGTCAAAAAGCAGCAATTAAAAAAAGTTTTTTTCTGCCACTTATTTTCTGAAACTTTTCCGAATAATGTTTAGCTCACAAACAATCAAAGCCTGAGAGCTAATGTGCCCGCATGTTCTGTATGTACATATGTACGTAACACCACAACCCTTGATAGAGATATCCGATTTCCTTCAAATTTTGTATATAGGTTCATTCTGATAAAGGCGCTTCTTTGATTAGTTTTGGGGGTTCATTGGTTAAGTATAAAGGGGTAAACGGGGTGATAATCCCCCCTTTATTTAGATAAATTGGTTTTTCATGCAGAATTATCCGATTTGCTTCAAATTTTGTATATAGGTTCATTTTGATAAGGCACTTCCCTGATAAGTTATGGGGGTTCATTAATTAAGTATAAAGGGGGGGAACGGGGGTTAATACCCCCACCCCATAATTTCTTCATGGAGAATTATCCGATTTGCTAAAAATTTCGTATATAGGTTCATTGTGATAAGGCGCTTCCCTTATTAGTTTTGGGGGTTCATTGATTAAGTATAAAGGAGGGAACGGGTGGCTAATATCCCCCTTAATTTATTGTCGATTTTTTTATTTTTCGAGGGGCATTATTCTTTGAAATTAGAGTATAATATACAATCAGTGTGAATAGCCTCTGAGCTCAATTCCATCATTTTAACTGGGCACTTTTCGTTTTATTATACTGTATGGATTAGTTTTCTCAAATCGGAATATTGGTTTTAGGATACTATACATTTTTAAGTAAACATTTTCAGCTGTGTAACTTACTCTCATACATGCAAGAGTAACAAGATAATATTAATTTTAATATTAATTCAGTTAAATTAGCATGTTTTTTTGTAAAACATGTTTGTTCAACATGGAAATGTTTACTTGCGAATTGATAGAATCCGAAATGTCGATATTCCAGGTTGAGGAAAGTGATAATAAAAACTATTCGGAAACGTTTCCGAAAATCGGTGGCAGCAAAAGAAACTTTGTTTTTATATATGCTTCTTTAAATCTCAGAAAAAGCTTATTTCCTGAGGTTTCTAATGATAAAGAGCGCTTTAAGGTATAGTGGGTAATTCGGAAGGGCTTATTGTATATTTTCGTTTGTAGTTATATTATATTTTTCTAGATTAAGTAACATTTATTACTTTTTGCTATCTTTACAAGAAGAAAGTATTGGATTCATGAAAATTTTCGACTTCCGGTTTTCGACGAGATTATGCGTTTTAGAAGGTCCTGAACAAGATATGACTGTTTTTAGAAAATGTCTGTCTGTGACTCTATCTCTGACTCTGTCTGTGAGTCTGTGACTCTGTCTGTCTCTCTGTATGTATGTGACAAAAATTTTGTGGGAGCTCTATCTCAACATTAATGCACAGAATTTAATGAAACTATATATTCAGTTAGTCCCTGATATAAATTGGAACTGATTAGTGTTTGCGGAGAAAATCGCCCTACAGGTGGCTCTGCTATGCTGCATTTTTTGCGATTTCCGATCTTAAGAACTAATGCACTTTTTTTCATCAAACTTCAGGTTCAGTTAGACCTTGACATAAATAGACGCTGATAATATTTTGGTGTAGATATCGCAATAGGTGGCGCTATTATGCTACTTTTTTCATGATTTTCAAGATATCTGTATCTCAATAACTAATACACGGATTTTCATCAAACTTCAGATTAAGTTAGACGTTGACATGTTATTGTTGATTAGGTTTTGATCTAAATCTTCCAACAGGTGGCGCTGCTATGCTACATTTTGCAGGATTTACACTCTTTAGCGATAGTCATATCTCGAGAACTAATGGATGGAATTTAATAAAACTTGATTTAAATTGGTTCTGATTCATTCGTTTTTAGTGTATGCGAAACCTGTGTGAGATAGAAGAAAGTTTTGGGATTAGCACATCCGACTAATTTCTTTTTAGCTCACAGGCTATCAAAGCCTGAGAGCTAATGTGCCCGCCCGTTCTGTATGTATGTATGTATGTGCGTCTGTATGTACGTAACGCGATAACTCATGATAGAAATAACCGTTTTGCTCCAAATTTTGTTTTTAGGTTCAGTGTGATAAGGCGCTTCCCTGATTAGTTTTGGGTGTTCATTGTTTAAGTATAAAGGGGGTAACGGGGGTGTACCACCCCCCCCCCCTAATTTAGATAAATGGGTTTTTCCTGTAGAATTATCCAATTTTCTTCAAATTTTGTATATAGGCTCATTGTGGTAAGACGCTTCCCTGATTAGTTTTGAGGTTTCATTGGTGATAAAGGGGGGAACGGGGGCTAATCCCCCCCCCTTAATTTAGATAAATGGGTTTTTCATGCAGAATTATCCAAATTTCTTCAAATTTTGTATATAGGTTCATTATAATACGGCGCTTTCCTGATTAGTTTTGGGGGTTCTTTGGTTAACTATAAGGGATGGGAACTGGGGGATGATCCCCCCTTAATATATTGTCGATTTCTTTATTTTTCGAGGGGCTTATTTCAAATTCTTTGAAACAAAAGTATAATATGCAATTAGTGTGAATAGACTGTGAGCTCAATGCCCTCAGTTTAACTGGGCAGTTTTCTTTTTTATTTACAATGTAAGATCATGCATTCTGCTTGTGTTCCGATGGCTTGACACATTTTAATATTCAATGTGAACAAATGTGCATCTATCTGTATTAGAATACTGCACTTTTCATTCCTTCTAATGAAATTATTTTTACATATAAGATATCATTCCTGTGTAAGTCAGGGACGCTCTGCAACTTTGTAATTGCCTAATTTCCCGTATCTCGTGCAGTTTTTTAGATAGGTATGCCTACTCCGGAGTTTGCCACTAAATGGTACTATAAGCGGTCTCATCGCCTATCGCATAGTCACTTTACACGGCATTTAAGACCACCGCTCCTGAATACTAGACCTGAGCGCTGACATAAAAATGGCGGTTGTTTGAGGCGGATTTTATTCAGCGTTTGTAAAGTCCCATGAATTAACACACCAGTAATTTCTCAAAGTTGTCTTTGATTTATTTGATCTCAGAAAAATGAGGCTAAGAAAATTTTTAGGAATTATTGTTTTTCAAATTCGAGGAACCGTACAAGCTCTGAATAAAATCCTCCTACGACAGCCGCCATTTTTATGCTATCTCTCAAGCCCCCATTCAGTTGCGGTGTTTTGATTCATAAACACGACTGTCGTCGTTCTGAAGTTAATAGTGAACGTAACTTGAGTGGACACCCTGTATAGAAAATAATACTAAGTTTCATGCAGACCCTGACTATCGCACGGGCACCCGGGGCTGTGCCCTGGGCACGAAATTAGAATTTAAATTAGAAGTTGTTTGAATACTTTTACGACTTTTGTTCCCATTCAGTATCAGTTTGGTTTTATCATTTAATATCAATAACATCATTAATAAGTAGATTTCTTATCAGTATTTTCTAGAAAATGATATACTGCATTTATCAAGTCATTATCATATTGCACATTTATTCGAAAAGTGACACAACTGAAAAAATGTGATATTTGAGATATTAATACGAGGAAGTGACAAAAATATATCTGAACCTATGGTTAAAAATGCACATTTCAATAAATAATAAGAAAAATATTTAATTTTTATTACTGACACCTTTTTTCAATTTTCCGACAAACTTAATTTTTTGAGTTGACACTTTTGAAATAAGTGTGTAATATATAAAACAAGTTGGAAATTGTACATCAAATGTGACAAATGAGGTGCGTTCGTACTATAGCTAGTTATATAAATATTCCGATCTTGAGGATTTTTAATTCTGTGAAATGAGTTATATCGTATGCAGATTAATTTCAGTAATAAAATAAGTATCTCGGTTGCTTGACGTTTAAACCTCGGAACCTCCTATAACAAGAAAGCATCGATTAAAAAAAATCAAATTTCTTAATTTTTATTAATATTTTCTAAAGTTTTTATTCGATTTTCATAAAATTTGAAATGTCTCGACAAAATTCCGCAAAGATAATATATCTTAAATTGCAAACCATTCGGTTGGGTAGTTTTTGCGTTGTTATATGCGGACGGACGGACAGACAGACGGACGGACGGACAGACGGACGGACCAGACGATGACAGTAGGTGCTACGTATTTATATAATTACGAACGCACCTAAAAACAAGCATCAATAAATCAACCAATCTAAGGGGGCACGAAAAATCGAAAGTGCCCTAGGCACAAAAACTTGCTAGTCGGGCACTGGTTTCATGACACAAGAGACACTTATAGCTATCATGTAATCTTCTAATATGCATAGAATATTAACTGTTTCCAAAGTATGCATAAAAATATGCATGTAATATTTTCTATTATTCAGAACTCATAAAATAACCCGAATGAAAAGAATATTTTCTCCTTTTTCTTTGTTTGCATTATATTTCCTTAAACCTTAAAATGGGCATAGAACATTTTGTATTTCTAAAACCGAAACTAATATTCTAACAAAATGAAAAACTACTTGGTTTTATTTTTTGCGTCCTATTCTTGAGGCCTATACTAACAGTTTAATGTTTACATTTAGATGTATATAGAGTGATTTTAAAGATAAAATTCAGTTACATTATGCTACATGCATTCACGTTATTGAACCACATAATCAAATGCGTCTGAAAAATATTATTGATATTTTTGAAGCAAAATATTATATTTCAACTAAATGTTGCAATATAATTATTTAATATCCCTTACCTGTGACGCCCGAACTCAGTCCGGCAACGCAAATGCGCCAATTTTGGAATGCCCGACCTGAGTTCGGGCAAGAGAAAAATTGGTGTTTCAATTCCGTGAAGCCCGAACGCAGTTCTCCCAATGCTTAAAAACAATGCAAAGAAACTTTTACTTGCGAAAAATTTGTATACCTGCTTGTCAAACATAATGTGGTTTGAATGAAATTTGGAAAGAACTGCAAAATTACAAAAATCCGGCAAATGGCGAGAAATTGCCGAACTTTTCGCATGAAAGTACAGTAGAACTCCAATTATCCGAACTCCAACTATCCGAATCGCTGATTATCCGAATCGCTTTCAGAATTTCAGAAGAAACAAATGAAGACGGAAACCTACTGTGATTCCCAAAATAATGATTCTGTCTACGCGCGCTATTGTCTTTCCCGTTACGAAGACCCTGGATTTCAAATTCTAAATGATGATGAACTTATTGAAAGTGTGAGAGAAGAAAGTGTCGAGGAAGAAAATGATCTTAATGTCGAAGTTGAAGCATACACGGGACCATCAGCTAGTGAAGCATTTGCCGGCCTTGAAACTGCGTTTAAGTGGATGGAGCGTCAGCCTGAGTGTGACCACATGCAACTTCTCACTGTCAAGCGGATGCGCGACTTGGCTCCCTGAAAACGGATGAAGACTGTCAAACAGTTTACTTTGACCGATATGTTCAGCAAGTAATGACTTTCATTTACAGTACGGTACGTACATACTGTACTAATGTACAGCACTTGTAAGTACGCTTAACATGTAATAGTGTTGCCTTTTCATTTAATTTAATTAAAAGCTCTTTTTCTTTAAAAATATTTTTTTCTCCCATTTTCAACATACATACAGTAATTAATTAAAATATATCCCTTTTTTTGGAAAAAAATCCTATTATCCGAATTTTTGATTATACGAATGGGGTCCGGTCCCAATTGATTCGGATAATTGGAGTTCTACTGTATCGCCATCTATTGGGAAAATGGTAAATTACATATTATGAATTGGACGAATTGAATTCGGGCTTCACGGAATTGAAACACCAATTTTTCTCTTTCCCGAACTCAGGTCGGGCATTCCAAAATTGGCGATTTAGCATTACCCGAACTGCGTTCGGGCGTCACAGGCAAGGGGTTAGATAATTTTTTTTCCATTTTTGGCACGTTTTTCTCAAATATATTCCACAGGCAAGTGGTTAAATCATTGAGATACAGTAATAGTATGAACATTCATTTAAATCCGTACCCTCTTTAACGACAATTGTATCTATATTATAAAGCAAAACCATGTCCGTGAGTGATGTTGACGTCTTATTAACGGTGGCAACGACTTAAGTATAAATTCGACTTAAGATATATAAATTCGACTTAATATTCGACTTAAGATAAAAAAGTACTTTGTTTGAAAACAGTTTTTCAATTTACTGTTTTTTTTTGTGGTTTTTAAAATAATTTTCCTGCATGTTTTTTTTTCTCCTAAATTTACGTACATACCAATTAAAGAAGATTAAACTTTTTGCATCTAAAACAATACATTTAACCCTTTTTTCCATGTAATATCCATAACTAAATTGCCAAACGAATTTAAAGTTCACAAATAAATAAACAAACAAACAAAACACGAAAAATAAATTCGCGTAAATGATATGTAATTGAACTACGCGCTTAAACACTGAAATAATCAGAATTCCAAAGATTGATATAGATGGTGAAATATTTCGCAATTGACTGTTGTCCTGCGGCTAATATGACAGTACCAAAAATACATTTTGGTGTAATTGGTGGACAATCTAAGAAAATATACTAAATGTAAAAAAGTATTTGAGTTTTCAATAAAAACGATTTTAATGTACGTTCTATACACCGGGTAGTTTATTGTGCATCTTTCAAAAAGGAGCCCAGATGGATTGCTATTGTCATTTTTAATCTATTAATTAATAAATTAAAATATCGTTGTTAATCTTACTATAAACTTTATAGCATATCGAGCATCTTTAACAAGGTTAGCCCTAATTGGATTGCTGGTATCATTAATAATTGTAATATTTTAGCTATAAATTAAAACATAAAATATCGTTGTTGATCTCAATGTAAACTTTGTAGCATATAGGGCATCTTTAATAGGACAAACTTAGTTATTGTGCTCACCTACTACTGGACCTGGCATCTTTAAAACGGGTAGCCTGGGTACTTCAATGATAATTGTAATTTTTTTATCGATGAATTAATAAATTAAAATATCGTTGTTAATCGTATATATTATTTCGCCTGTCGACATCCCTTTTTCTAAGAAAATACGAAACGCAGAACGACGAATGAGATACTAAATGAAAGGATTTTGAACAGGCTTTTGACATAGTACACTTACATTTTCCTAAAACATGTTTTTTGATTGAAATTTGCTGATAATTAAAAAACAAATCGGCATTGTTTTCATAAATGAAATGAAAGATTTTCCTCAAATTAGTGTTGCCACAAAAATTAAATTCTGGATTATATCACGCTCAACAATGATTAAAAAAAAATAATAATAAATAGCACAAAAAAGATAAAGTGTAACATCACCAAACGTGTTTATTTTACATTTATGATTAAAAAGCAAAGTTGAAATTGCAATGTTTAGGAGAAAAAAACACCATACATTGTCCCATATATATATATATATATATATATATATATATATATATATATATATATGCGGATTATGTCATCTCTAATGCAGTTAAAATACGATTGTTTTTTTTTTTCTCTCGCGTGTGCTTTTTTGTAAGTTTGATGGAATAAATGAGCTGATATTCTGGCTTGACTAATGTTAGGGAACAGATATCGCAGACGCACTGGGATTGGCGCAATTTTTTTGTAGTACTATTTTGGCGAGAAAACCCCATTTTCGAATACCTGTTAGGCCAAGCTTACGAAAAGATGTTAGTTTTATTTTATAATAAAATTCTATTATAATTTTATTTTAAAACAGACAAATTTAATTTTATTATTATACTTATACACAGTTTTATTTAACACACACATTATTTTTTTTTACACATGTTTCAATTTTAGTCACCAAGTTACCCCGCCAGGCAAAATATCGCCATTTTGGCGCCAAAATGAAATCCAGGTGCGTTTGAGACGTCTGTACCAATGTACTTTACAGGTATTTTTATTCTTAATGTTTCTTTAGAAATCTATATATAAAAAATACTACAATGCTAAACAATTTGGATTGCAGTGCGAAATCCTCGCACGAGTCCCTGTAAACTTAGTAGTATATCGGGCATATTTAACATGGATATCTTCGGGATTGCTGGTATTATTAATAATTGTAATTTTTTATCTATAAAGTAATAACATTAAAATATTGTTGCTAATATCCCTGTAAACTTTGTAGTATATCAGGCATATTTAACAAGAGTAATCCGGGTTGGAATGCTGGTATAAGAAATAATTGTAATTTATTATCTATAAATTAATACATTAAAATGTATTTTTTATTCTCACTGTAAATTTTGTATAAAATATTACTCATGTAGCCTAACGTTAATAAACAAATAATAAGATTATATTAATTGGAGTGTAGCTTATTATGCAGTACTCGTAACATTATGTCATTTATTTTCAAAACTGCATAAAATCAACTAACAAAAATTTTATTTTATCTTTTGATTTAAAACGACATTTTAATATTATTTTTATGTCTCGAATGTGTGTAAACATATTCAGTACAAGCATCTTCTTATTATAGCAATCCTTATGTAAAAAAGATCATTATAATTCTTAAGATTCGCTAATCTGTTTATAATGTCAGCTATTTTAGTATTGATTTTAGAATTTCTCAAACTGATATCTAATCCTTCATTTTAAATTTCTTTAGATGATACACAAAAAGGTACTTTGTTTGCAATTCAGAAAGCATCAAAGTAGTTTTTTCTTTCTTTTTTGTATCCTTTGTGTTCTTTTGCAATTTATCTGTAGATATAAAATCCAAGTAGTGCATTGTTATGAAATATCATAACATAACATAAACTAGAAATATATATTTTTTAAAACAGTCAATAAATTCTTTTAGATCAATTCCTTTTACATACACGTTTCCATTAACTTACATAAATTGTATTTAAGAAGACATTGACATAAATTGTATTTAATACAAAAATAACATAAATTGTATTTTATACAAAATTACCATAAATTCTATTGTATACAAAAATATTAAACAAAATGTTCAATAGTTAACAATTCAGTATTTGCACCGTTCTTAAATGCATCTTTAATATTGTACAAAATAAACAAAAAAGTAATGTTTTCGACTCAAGAGGACATTTTAATATTATTTTATATGTCGAATACTATTCTAGCATTATTATGGCATATGTATATAATAAAATCGTTTTATATTTATTAAGATTCGCTATAGTATTTATAATGTTATGACCTTTTTTTTATTAAATTCGGAGTTTATCAAACTGGTATGTGTTCCTTTTTTACCCGACTGCCAAGAAGGGTTATGTGTTTGACACGTATCTGGGTATGTATGTGTGTATGTGTATTTCTTTATACCCTCGAAACATCCCAACGGCTGAATGGATTTTAATGAATGAGGTCTCTATCGATTCGTCTTAACCGTCTGATGGCTATAGGCTAGGTTTTGTTTTTATAAATTCAAAATGGTGGCTATAAAATACAAAATGGCGGTAGAGACGAAAAAACAATTACGCATCATACTGAGTGGCATATCATTGGATAGCTCTTTCAAAATGAAGACAATATTTCCTAGACTATTTTACAGTCAGAAGCTCCGTTTAAATATTACACAACCTGAAAGTTGCATAGGTAGGATCTCTAGCTTAACTGTAGCTCTAACCTTCATAGACATCTATAGGCCCACATCAAAACAATGTTTATAGATAGGAACTAACAATTAAACACACTTAAAAGTCATCAATACAAGTAAATAAAAAAATAGGTAAGTAGTATAAAAAATAGTTTCACATTGATGAGAAATAATTAATTTATAAGTACCTAATCTACGCAGTCGGGTTTTTATATTTTTTAAATTTAATTTTTACTTTTTAAAAATCTCTATAAATTGCGTACAAAGGGTGCTTTGTTTGATATTCATAAATAATCAAAGTAGATTCTTGTTTTTGTTTGTATGATTATTTTTAACATCGTTTCATCTTATTTTTAGCGGTGCATTATTACGTAATACCACATTATAATAAAAACTTCAGATACATCTATTTAAATTAGCTCAAATCATAATTTTTGATCGAGTCATTTAGCACACGTGTTTCAAACAATTATACATAAATTGCTTTTAGTAAAAACGATATTGATTCAAATACACTATGGTTTACAACTAAAGTATTTATAAAACTATCCTGTGCATTTAAAAAATGAAAAATAGTTTATTTTTAACGTTTCAAAATTACATTTTAATATTATTTTTATATCCCATATACTTGTTATCTATTGCAATATGCATTAGTCCAATGGAAATTTTTATATAAAAATATCTCACCATAAATCTTAACATTCACTAACGTATTTTTAAAGGTTAGGCATTGTTACATTGATTTCGGACTTTCACAAACTGACCTGTAGGGTGAAATTCCCATTTATTGACACCTAACCAGTAACTGACACTTGAGCAAAAATCTAACTCGAATAAGCACTTTGTTGTAAAATTCTACAAAGTAATGTCATCTAGTGGTAAATGAGACACTTATTTTTATTTTGGAGTCACTACTAAAGGGCCAAGAACATATTCAATGAGAAAGAAACTTTTAAAAATATAAAAAGTGCCATTTTGAAGCAACCATCTTATTTCTAAAATGAAGGAAGTGTTTTTTCTAATCTATTTGTAATGCAACCATCCTAAACATTTTTCTTAAAGTTATATTATAGAAATTAGTTTAAAGATGCGTATAATATATTAGGGCCATAATTTAGGGTTTATAGTTATTTAATTTAGCTTAATGGGGGTTGCCAGTTAGTGGTTCCTAGAATTTCATTTCACCAGTCTTTGACATAGGTGTTAGTTATTAATTATATTAAAGAAAGTTGAAATATATTATTTTAACTGTTTAAAAATGCATAATAATAAATTAAATTTATCTTGCAGTAAACACCATTAAAATGTAAGTTGTTTTACCGGTGTTTGACATCAGATGTCAGTTACTGGTTCATAAATGTCAGTTATTGGATATCTGCATTACTAATAATGCAGTATCGCTTACTAAATCTCCCTTTTTATAATAAATATTAATGTATTTTGTTTTTATAATAAAGGATAAAGTTTTTTTAAAGCATTTTTATCTTTTAAAATAAAGTGTGAGTCACTGGTTCACTTCGTGTCAGTTATTGTTGTTTCAAAATAGGGATGGCGTCAGTTACTGGTATTTTTGACCATATTAATGAATAAAATTAATTTTTAATAATAAAATGAATAATTTTTCAAAATTTTGCCAACAATAATTTTTAATATATTTATACTATCCTTTCAAAAGCAAAGGTGAGTATAAATTAGATTGAAATTTTTGTAATAGTGATTTGAACAAGAAAGAATCTTTAAAGTATCAGTTACTGGGGGTTTCACCCTAATTCTTTTTTTTTAAATCTCTTTAAGTGATACATAAAGAGATTGTTTGGCATTCAAAATCGATCAATGTAGATTTTTGTCTTTCACTTGTATATTTTGTGTTCTTTTGATACATAGTTTTATTTAAAATATAAAATACTTAGTTGTACCTAACAGCATGTAAAAACAGCGACTTTGATATTTTTCATTTTCTTAAGAAAGACAAAAAAATAATTTTCGATCGATTTATTTTACAAACGTATTCCAATTAATGATATATAAATCGCATGTAATACAAAAAATACAGTTGTAAATGTACTATAGTTTACAACCCAGTATTTGCAATATTTTCCCACGCATTTTCAAAATTGCATGAAAGAAACAAAATAATAAAGTTTTACTTTTATGTTTTCATTCAAAACGGCATTTTGAACATTATTTTTATATCTCAAATACTTGCTTTCAATTTATTGAAATAAGTTCTAGTCTTTTTATGGCAATCCTTATGTAAACAAATCCCATTGTAATTATTAAAATTTACTAATGTAAATATAATGGTAGTTGCTTTTACACTGATTTCGGATTTTCACAAACTGATATGTAATTCTTTTTAAAAAAATCTCTTTAGGTGACAAACAAAGAGATTGTTTGGGATTAAAAAACGATCAAAGAAGCTTTTGGTTTTTCGTTTGTATCGTTTGTGTTATTTTGATACATAGATACATTTTAAGATATAAAATACATGTAGTACGCTTTATGTAACAGCATGTAAAAGCAGCGACTGGGAATTTTTTATTTTCTTAAGAAAGTCAATAAAATAATTCTCGTTCAATTCATTTTATACACGTATTTTAATTAATGATTACATAAATTGTGTTTAATAAAAAATATATTGATGCATATACACCATGGTTTATAATTCAGTATTTACAATATTTCCTCGTGCATTTTCAAAATTGCATAAAATACATTAAAAAAAATAAAGAAACGCTCCTTTTACCTTCTGATTCAAAACGACATTTTAATATTATTTTTATATCTTGAATACTTGACTGTAATCTATTGAAATATATCCTAGTCCTATTACAACAATCTTTATGAAAAAAATATCTCATTATAATTCTTAGCATTCACTAATGTATTTATAATGTCAGCTACTTTTACATTGATTTTGGATTTTCTCAAACTTTTATCTGTAATCCTTCTTTTGAAATCCCTTTAGATGACACACAAAAGATACTTTGTTTGCTTTTCGGAAAGGATCAAATAAGATTTTTTGCGTTTGTACCTTTTCTGTTATTTAGATATATATTTTTATCTTAAGATATAAAATATAAGTAGTGCATTCTTATGCAAGAGTATATCATAACAGCATCTTAAGATATTTTTATTTTTAATAATCAATACAATTTTTCGATCAATTCATTTTACACATGAGTTTCAATTAATGAAATATAGATTTTATTTCAAACATGTATTTTATTAATTGTACTAGAGTTTACAATGCAATATTTTTAATATTATTTTGTGCATATTAAAAATTGTATAAAATGAACTAAGAATATCCAAAAACTAAGTATATCCTTCCCATAATTTGTTTTAAAACAGCATTTTTTAATATAAATGCTGGAAAATAAATACTTGTGGTTGGTTGGTACGTTGGTTGAGTGTTACCCTAGTTAATTTTTTAATTTGTGGACGGCAATAATAATGTGGTAACGGACGGATTGTTTTTCGCATTTGAAACATCAGAAGCAATATAACAAATTTTTCCTAAGGATGACCCTAGAAGGTGGTCGAAACGTTGATATTTTTAATGTATGTATAAAATTTTTAATTTGTATACACCATTCAGTAAATTTGTGAAGTTTTATACTCACGTTTTTAATGTTGTAGCATTTTTAAAAATTATATTTATATTGTAATACTTGTAATTTATGGAAATATAGCCTAGTCTTGTTTTTGTAATCTAAAAAAAAACTCATTGTAATTCCTAAGATTCTTTTATGTATTTACTAGCTGTTCCGCCCGTGCCCGAGATAATAAATTTAAACAAACCTCAAGTTTGAATTATTTTATACCTTTAACCCGATTTTGTATGAAATGATATTTTTAAAAGAAAAATTCGCGGAAGAATATTGATATTTAGTGATGAAAAAACGCTCGTAAAAAGACATTTTCTTGTTTTTTTTCACGTGAAAAAAGGTGAAAAATTGAATCTGTGTGTAGGTAAAGTCCAACGCCTCTTACTTCTCAAATGCCTACGGAAGAGGAATGTACTAGCGATTTTGCAGGATATAGCCATATTTTGACTTTACAAAACGAAATTATTAAAAAATGAAAAATAAATAAAAAAAACCGAAAATAGACATGAAAACCCAATTACTTAAAATAAGTTAGGCTCAGAATATTGGTCATAAGGGCGAAAAAAAAATAATTTACAATAATGTAAAAAAAAAAAAAATTACCTAGATAACAATTTATTTTTCATCCGCAACTCATATTCCATTTTTACAAGTTTTTCCCCTTTTTCCGATATATGTCCTTCTAAAATCGGAGCTATGTGGTACACTGTTAAAATTGAAGGTGAGAAATCGGTGCCGTTTGGAATTCCGGGGTGAAAAGCCGGTGCCATTTGGAACCCTAGCGTGCCATAGAGGCTTGAAAATGTGGTTGGGATGTCATTTGGCCGCTCACTGGGTGCCATGTGTCATCTGTAGTTTTAACAGTGTATGTAAGACAAAAAACATACATGGTTTCTCATGCTGTGGGACTAACAGAACAATTCTACATAATTGACAAACCTTGGGAAAATACATACAACTTTCACCCATGTCGTGGAAAATCGTCGTTTCGATACACTAGGCGGTTTTTTGGAAGGGAAAAATCGTATCACTAATTTCCTGCTTTGCGCACTAATCAAAATTTTTCCTGCACTAATTGAGGGAGCATCTAAAAAAAAGTTTATCGCACTCACCAAAATCTGCATTAACTGAAACCGCATAAAGTTTGGCAAACTTTTGTATAGAATTTTAAATATGTTATGAAAATATTTTTTTTTTTGTTTTTCATTGTGTCAAAATAATATAGAGATAAGCAATAAAGCATTTATACTAAAAACTGAAACATTGATATTACTAGATACAGAAATAACGCATTTCCCCAGTTCATCATTTAATGGAGTTATTAGTTTATTAATGAATTTTCAGCTATTCGTTTTGAACTATTAGCATAACTGTATATAGTTGACTAACTTTGTAAAAATGCTACAATTTGCACATATGTCGAGGAAATTTGTCATTTCGGCACTCTATGCGACGTTTACCTCGCAAAAATAAGATCACCTTTAAAACTTTGCTCACTAATCAAAACTTTACCCTCCCTAAATGAGGTAGCATCTACAAAAATGTTTATCGCACTCACCAAAAACTGCATTAACTGAAACCGTATAAAGCGAGGCAAACCTGTATATGATTTTAAAGATGTTAACCAAAAGTAACTTATTTTGTATTATTGTTATTTATTACGTTAATATATTATAAATATAAGCATTAAAGCATCTTTATTAAAACATTGATACTACTAGGTACAAAAAGAACATACTTTGATAGTTAATGGTTTAATTGGGTTATCGGATTATTGTTGAATTTTGAACTGTTTTGAAATAATATTTTGCTCAAAATGTATTATTTCGACTTCGAACACGTCAGTGAACATTGTTAAACATTCTTTTTATTATATTTCAAATTTTATTGCGTAAAAAGCGTATAGCCAACATAGTGGAAAAATATCCAAACCGGAACTCGAACCCTGGTCATCAGTATAGCGCATTGACATTCTACCAACTGAACCAATTGGAAGGATACCCAGGCTGGCATTTCTCACTATACATTCTTTTATTATATTCTAAAAGCAAAACAACTGTGTACCACAAATTCAGGCATTTTACAGGGAAATAAGCTGGCGTAGCCTGGTAGTCTATATTAAAACATTGATATTACAAAATACAAAAAGAACAAATTTGGATAGTTAAAGGTTTAATTGAGTTATATTATTACTGAAATTTGAACAATTCTGAAGTAATATTTCGCTCAAAATGTATTATTTCGACTCCGAAATTTTCACTGCACACTATTGTATATACTTTTACTATATTCTAAAGGCAAAAAATATATGTAGCATAAATTCTTGCATTTTACCTATATTATTAGAATTTATGAATACAATACAGAGCATTAAATCTTTGATGTAGACCTAAAACATGCGACATAATAGAAACCGTTTTATATCATTCGATTATTTCAATAATACTTACACGTTTTGTAAATAGAAATTATACAATGCATAATTCAAAGATTATTTGTGAGTTATACATATTGAGATATGGAACCGAGATGTGAAATATTTATATATTTACGTTCAAAACTATATTACCATACTCAAGAAACTTGATGTATTTGGAACGAAAAAAAAAAAGAATATTCCGAAACGCAAATAGTCTTTTTAAAGAATTTCTTAAGAATTTTCAGCATTTTTTTTCTTTGACAGTGTATAGTTCAAGTGCTCGCCATTCTTTTTTGCTATCGTTTTGTTAAAAGTTTATATTTTATTAATACTGGATATCATTTCAAGAAGTTCTGAAACGTTTTACAGTAAAACAAGGCAAAGCGAATGTTAATCAGTGAAATGCTAGAAAAAATATAAAATTCTCGTTTAATGTAATGTAATTTTATACATATTAATATAATGCCATTTTCAACGTATTGAAAACAAAGAGAATTAAACAATCTCTTCTACGCTCTTTCATTCCACTTTGTTCACATATGTAAAGATAGAATTTTGTAATCGATTTTTTACTTACTTCCTGATGCGCTAGAATTATAAAAATTATGTACACAGGTGAATTTGAGACGACAATACAACATGTTAATACTTTTAAAAATTAATTAAAAATTAATAAATCAATTTTATTTATATTTTTTATATTTGTATACGGATAACTTTTGAATGATGTAATATGTAAATTCTAATTTTGTTAACAGGGCCCGTTTTGGTGGTGGTCCCGTATATATTTCAGGATTCAAAAAACAGTATGTCTGTATTTTTTTATACTTTCTATCTCTAACTTTTGTAACAATTAGCGAATCACGACGAAATTTGAAGGTACGCAGCATTACTTTACGTTTTAAAAATTGTTATCATATCGTGTATACATTTTTTTTCTTATTTAGTTACTTCAAAACTTTTAGTATATTTGGTCGTCGACTGCGCGCCAATAAAGTGCGTTGCCGGCAATGATGTGATGTGAGGTGATGTGAATGAATGTTGTAGATGACAATAAATTGTTGCCACGAAAATCATTCTGTCGTGCCAAACTATGCTTGCTAAAATACGCCAACTGACGTACTTGTTTTAACTTTTTACTGAAAAATTATATTGAAAATTTCTATTATGTTTGTACTTGATATTAAGTGACCATAATTTTCTTTAAATTACATGCTCAACAATATTTTAAATTAAAGAATTAAAAAAATATATATATATATATATATATATATATATATATATATATATATATATATATATATATATATATATATATATATATATATATATATATATAATCATTTAAAAACTATATCGTTTGCATATTTTATATTTCTATTATGAAATAGAAAATATTTTTATCTCTCATTAGACACATATAAAAACAGTTTATTATTTAAATTAACGTAATAAAATACTGGTTAAAATACGAACGGTGTTTGACTTAAGTAAATTATTAAATTATAACTTTACTTCCAATGCCTGCCAGCTAATATTTCACCGAGGAGCTAACATTTCATTTCCAAAAATACTGATCTAGCTTTTTAAACACTTTTATTGCGTATCTCTAGAAGTTAAATATGAGTATTATAATCTCTTTAAGCTTTACTCTAAAATTAGTATAAATTTACTCTTTTAAACCGCTCGCTTAGACATAAAATATGGGATGCCTTAGAAATCATATTGTAACGTTTGCTTATTTTTTACTTAAATACTTCTGTTATTAAAATAGAAATTATTTTATTTATATTTTAATATTTATAGCAGTAATACATATCACAACATGAAACTTAGCTGTGTGGAAAGTTTCTTTTATATACAGGCAAATTTAAAAGTAACAAAAAAAATAACCTAATAATTTAGTGGTATTTTTTTAAACCCTACTCATCTGGTTATTTCCTGTGTATTTTTAAACCTGAACACTATATTTTGAAGTATTATAAAATATTCTTCTGCAACTGAACACCATAAATAGTGGCAATTGCTTTGCATCAAAAGTGGTCTAATTCTAACTGAAGAATAATTCTGGTGTTTCATTGTACCAAAATTTTTTAGAGATAGTACACACCAATAGGCCAGAAATGTTCCATTGCACCACTTTTGTTGCAAAGTGGTTGTAACAATTTTTGGTGTACAGTTACACTAAAATGTTTTACGTGTACTTTTTCATTACCCGTATTTACTCACCATATCCCATAAACATACATACGCTTAAACATAAATGTAACGTATAAGTAAAGAAAGTTTGAAAAATAGGAGCAGGGCTCTCAAATGGTCCGTTCGTTGAGTACCACTTTTTTTTTACAAACAAAAATCTTCTTAAAAATATATCAAATTATAACACCTTGTAATAATATGGCATTAGTGTGTTGACTTTTAATTGCTAAAAGGTGAAAGGTGTACTAAAATAAACACATTATAAATAATAAAATAACTTTTATTATTGTGGTGATATGTTTCGGCTCTATCTGAGACATTATCAAAACGAATAAGAATATTTTATAATTGCGAGGTCCTTGTAGTTATTATTTGAAACGCTATCATAAAATCTCAAGTAAAAATTTAAAATAACGTGCGTAATTTAAAAAAATACGTGAAAGATTAAATAACAGCGTTTCAAATAATAACTTCAAAGGCTGTGAAATTATAGAATATTCTTACTTGTTTTGATAATGGCTAGGATAGAGCCGAAACATGCCAACGGCCTAAAAAAGTTATTCTACTATTTATAATGTTTTTATTTTACACCTATTAGCAATTAAATAAAGTACAAAAATCTTCCCTTTAGATTTTCCTTGGAAATTTTATAGACCCCGAAGGTTATTTCAATTGAAAATATTGTAGAATCTTACCACGAAAACATTTCTTAAGAAATACCCTTATTTTTAAAAAACGGAACATTTCATATCCCCGTATCAGAGAACAGTTGTAACGAAATTCATACATTTTACACTGATTTATAAATCATATTGAGATAGAAAATATGCACTGCATATATTTTCAAATTTTAATGTCTGACTACATGCAAGAAGCCTAACGTATTTGGCGGGGTTAAATTTAACGATAAAAAAGATGTTGGACAAAAGTAGGGAAAATCGTTTTTTATTATTTCATCGATTTTCAGCTTTTTTTGGCAGCTTATATATCAAGTGGCTTCATAAATTTTTGCGATCCTTTTGCGATAGATTTATATTTCAGTAAAACCCGATATTATTTCTTAAGCTTTCAAAGCGTTTAGTTTTAGAACTGGGAAGGCGACGCAAAATGAATTAGAAGAAGGTAGAAAAATATTTCAACTTTCATTGAATTATAAATGCAATTTTTAGTTTAATAATCTGATTGTATGTTATATATGTTTTAATTTCTTGATAAGTGATGTTAAGTATTGTTGTATTTTTAATTGAAACAAAGGTTCAATAATTTTTTTCCTAATTACTTACATAATAGTGTTTTCTAGAAGATTGTGTTATGATAATTATGTTTCGAACCCTTAATTCTTACTTGGGGTAGGCCTGCATCCCTCCAGTTTCTTTGGAGATTTTTCTCTCTGTTTAAAAGGACTCAGCATCTCTCATTTCGACAAAAACGTCGAATTTCAGATTTTTATCCTAAACTTAACCTTAACATCTCTAGAACATTGTTCCCAAATTTCTTGACGATCTGATAAATAGTAAAAGAGATATGATTAATTTTACGTATCTATCTTTAATATCTCTTATTTGTAAATGAAATGTTTAAACTTATTTTTTTCTCAGTTCGTATTTTTTCATATTTTCTTTTGAATCAAATACACACACAATAGTAGATCAAATTGATTGAATTTTCTTTAATGTATCTATAGATTCTACACGATATAACTAAGTATCGATTTATTGATATCTTTTAGAGTTTTGATTAAAAAAAAATTTTAACTTAAATATAGCCGATTTTCATATATTTTATTCCGTATACATCCGATTATTTTTTTCCTTCTGATTTAATCTTTGTATCAAAAGTTCGATACTTAGATTTGCAGAACAAAGTACCCTGAGCATAAAGTCAAAACAATGTAGTTTGAAATAACAAAATTGGAAAAGTAGTAAGAATTTTAAAATTATTAAATAAAAAAAAAATAATTTTTTAATAGAATTATTATTTTTTTAAAAAATGTAAGCCTTTTATTATCTGTAATCATTTTGCTTTATTGGAACATGATCCAAAATCTTGATAGGTGTTATTTACAGAATGAAGTTTCTGATTACCGCACCCAGAAAAAGGAATTGATTAAAACTACAAAACAAGTTTTGTAGAGTACATTTTGGTTGTTTTAGCAAAATTGAACCATTTTACTCCAATTAACAAAACATTTTTTGCTGACGATACAAAATTTATTTTTGGAATTGCAAAAAAAAAAAAAAAAAAAAAAAAAAAAAAAAAAAAAAAAAAAATGTTGATTCAAACAAAATTTTTATTGACCTATATTTAAACAAAAAGTTTTGTTTAAATATAGGTCAATGGAAATTTTGTTTGAATCAACAAAAATTTTTTTTTTTTGCAATTCCAAAAAAAATGTTTGTATCGTCAGCAAAAAATGTTTTGTTAATTGGAGTAAAATGGTTCAATTTTACTTGAATTTTGCTAAAACAACCAAAATGTACTCAACAAAACATGTTTTGTAGTTTTAATCAATTCCTTTTTCTGAGTGCGAGTCTCCTTAAATAGGTAATTGAAGTTCTAACAGCAAATAACCCCATAATTATATTCGGATATTTTGCAACAAACTTATATTTCAATGAAACCTGATAACAATTCTTAAAGATTCGAAGCATTTTGTTTTAGCGAAGCATTTTGTTATGCGCCGCGAAATCGGCCATTTAAATGATCATTCACCATTTTTTTTTTAAATTCAACTCAACTTTTACATATCTTTTAAACAGAAAATTTTAAACTTCGTTATTACGAGAATTCTGTTATAACTAACAAATGTTGCTGCTCCGTGGCGAGAATTCGATGGTGGGGAGTATGAATATACAGTGTTAAGCATATAACAGTTGGAACGATCAGGGCTTTACTAATTTGATAAAATCTGGTAGCCAGCAAAAAATTCTAGTCGCCAGTAAAAGTCCCCCCTCTTCTTGGTCATTAATTTTCAAAATGAACAAAAGTTTTTTAATGAATTAAGAAAATAACAATACTAAGTTTACAATTATTAATTACATAGTTTAGAATAGTACTCAAACTTTATATAAACTAAGTTTTGTATTGATGATTACCAAATTTATGTATCTTTGTCTCGCATTGTATCCAATTTTGGATGCCACAGAGACTCTATTAACACGTTTATTACTGTTTTATTGAAACTTCCCCCCCCACACACATACGCACATTCTAATTGCATGACATGCTACCTGGCTAGAGCGGAAAAGAATGGCGTCTTCTGGGCATGAGATGAAAAATGCCTTTTTAACTTGGCTCTTCCATTAAAAGTACAAGAAAAAGAGGAATATCACTGCATGTTGCGCACTAGTAGGGGTAGGGGAGAGAAAAAGCACCGTTTGTACACATTTCTTAGTTCAATTTTTGTATAAAAAAACAATAGTTATTCTCAAATAAACAAACAAACAAACAACAACAACAAAAGTCCAGATTAAATTATTTGGTCACCAGATAAAAAAACTTAGTCTCCAGTGGCGACCTGGCGACCTGGCGCCCGCATTTGTCAAGCCCTGGGAATGATGGTTACAACAATGAAAGAAAATTTACCAGAAAATATGTTCTCCAAAACTCATAAATGAAACCCTTTTATTTGAGGAATCCTGCTGTCTTGTATCAAAATGTCAGCTACCCTAAAATTTCAAACTGCTATATTTCACCCATCTTTTAATCTAGAGGCAAAACAAAAATTGCTCCAGAAACCTTGGATCCTAAAATTTCACGAAAAATACTTTTAGGATTTATAATTTTTTGTTGTACATCGTTTTTCATTTTAAATCTTTAAATGGCTATCACAGTGCCCCTCTTCGTTGGAATATCGCCAAATTCAGCTGGGATCTGAAGGCCATAGTACATATACAAAAAATTTGGTTCAATTCTATGCATAACTTCATACACTTTTCGATGTTATAATAAAGAAAATGTAACAAAAATCGCTATCACAGTGCCCCCTTCCGTCAGAATATCCCCAAACTCAAGTAGGACCTGCAGGCCAAAACCAAAAAACTATATTGGTTTAATTCTATGCATCACTTTTCGATGATACAAAGAGGATACACACACGGACATTTTGTAAAAACGTGTTTTTCGGAATCTCTGATCCCTGAAATGTGCAAATACATCAAAAACCGAAAGTAGAAAAAAAATTTCGATTACAATACTTTTTTTTTATTATTATAGATAGCATTAAGAAAAATATGCGTCCTGTTTGAAAAATATTCATACAGTGTTATAAGTCTTTTAATTCTTTCGCAGTTTCGACTTACGTTGTGGCGACGGGGAAGAAAGGAATCCACTTGAATGGTTGAAATAAACACATTCTTGCCGGAACTTTTCCCCCAAAAAAATTAAATAAACAAATAAATAATTCAAATTTTTTTTCTAAAATCATAAAGTTATTTTCGCAAAGAAAATAACATTTTTACCGATTAATTACACTGTCAAAAGAAGAAAAAAAAAGATAAATGTTTCTTAAAAATCCAGAAAAATATAAATAACCACGAACGAAAATATACAATGATATTTTCAAGTTATACACGATTCCGAAATTGTTTCTTCATCTTTAGAAACTTCAAAAATGAATATATATAAGATTTAAAGAAGCCTTCATAAAAACAAAGTTTCTCTTGCTGCCAGTGATTTTCCGTCCAGTTTCAGTAGCGTATTAATCTGTTTTCTCAACCCGAAATGTAGGTTTTATGATTTTATTAATCTGGTAAAATATAATATAACCACAAACAAAAATATGCAATAAACACCTACGAGTTACCAGTGGCTGAGAGGTTCTGCTCTCGAAGCTGGTAGACGGGAGGTGCTGGGTTCGATCCCAATCACACCCGTCAGCCTAATCGTTCGGAGTTTTCGTGGTTTTCTTCGAACCGTGGATTTATCCATGCGTAAATACGGGTTAGGTTCCCTTAGAAAGACCCCCACGAAGGGCACTCTCCCCGGGCCTATATCCAATGTGTAGATAATTGGCCGTCAATAATCAACCCAACCCACCTACGAGTTACATACCATTCCGAAAAGCGTTCTTTATCTTTAGAATCCTTAGAAAAAACATATGCTCAAGATTTAAAGAAGCATGTAAAAAAACAGTTTCTTTTCCTGCCGCTAATTATAGAAAACTTACGATATAAAAGATCTCCTTAAAACACCAACAAAAACTTTTAAATGCGCTAGGCCTTTCGAAAGATCTGAGTCTTTCTTTGTCAGGCGTAAAATATTAAAATATAAATATAAATCTATTGCCAAGCACTCTTGGGGATTCCGGCCATTGTTTTAATTTTAATAATGCTAAAATTATCTTTAATGCCAATAGTATCACTGAATTGGACTTTCTTGAAAATTTAGCAATTTATCTTAATCGTGAAGTTATTGTTAATGATAAATCTTATTCCACAATGCTCTCTGCTGCTAGGAAAAACCTTTTCAGTACTACCATATAATTTATTTTTGTATTAATTAATATGAGTCTGTGTTTTTATATATTTCTTACTTTATTTTATTTTATTTTATTATTTTATTTACTTATTTATTTCATTATTATATATATACTTATTTATTCATCCGTTCCCATATTTTAATATATATGTGTGTTTTCATTTTATTATAATTTATTTTTTATTTTCATGAATATTATTATTATTATTATTATTATTATTATTATTATTATTATTTCAATTTTCTTCCTTATTCCCCTTTTACTTTGTGTTCTTTTATTTTGATTATACTCTTCTGTGATTGGCTGTTGTCTTCTGCTTTCCTCTTGGCTGTTGATTTCTACCTTCCTATTGACTGTTTCTTCAGTTTGTTTCCCTTTCCTTATCTCTGACTTTAGTCTTGCTGCTGCTTTCATAGTAGAAGCACGTCTTTTTGCGTTTTGCGCCTGACGAAGAAAGACTCGGATCTTTCGAAAGGTCTAGCGCATTTAAAAGTTTTTGATGGTGTTTTAAGAAGACCTTTTAGTTCTTATTGATTCACTCCAGTTTTAACTTGTTTTCTTTTATAGAAAACTTTTCCAAGTAGTTTTCCATTACATCAATCAAACAGTGTATAAAAATTATTTTCTTAAAGCGGAATATCCGTTTTACGGATGCTATCAATTATCAAGTAAACATTTTCATGTTCAACAAAAGTGTTTTGCAGACAAACATAATAAATTAACAGCATTAACAGTAATATTAAAATTAATATTATAATGTTAATATTTCATGTATAAATTGAATTACGCAGCTTAAAATGTTTAATTGAGAATTGATAACATTCTAAAAACCGATATTCCGGTTTGAGAAACTGATTAATCCACTATAACAACCATTCGGAAACGTTTCTGAAAACTAGTCGCAGCAAGCGAAATTTTGTTTCATAAACGGTTTTTAATATCTCAAAAATATATTGGTTTCTGAGGGTCTTTTTCGAAATCATGGGTAATTCGGAAGAAGTTACTGTTCGTGTTTATATGTATAGAAAATGTCCAGAAATCAATCATCAGTGAAATATATGCATTAGGTATAGATTATTGAAACATAAATGTGTATCAAATAGCATTTGTAGTAAAATTATTTCCTATTTTATGAACAAAATGTTATAAATGTTGATGGATTAAATGTTACACTTGTATCATCTTTTTTTATTTTATGAACGAAGAAGAAACCTGGAAGAAAATTTCATATATTTTATAATATTTTATAAGATATGCTTCAAAAAATGAATAATCCAAAAATAAATAAATATGTGGAGATTGAATTGCATAACAGATTGATACATAATATAACATTTAATGGAATTACGAAATATCTATTCCATGTTTTATCATGTAAGCTTTTAAATTGAAAATTCTTTTAGTAAAATAATATTTACCTTGTTGCATTGCATATTTTTTTTCTTTTATCGTAAACATTGATTATGAATTTCAAAAATATATGTAAAAGAAAAATATCTAGATGGTTTAAGGTTTAAATGTCACGTTCGTTTATTTAAAATAAAATGAAAAAATATAAAGATTTTTGTTGTTGTTGCTAAGAAAAAAGATATTAATAAAAGATAATAAATATTAAAATATAAATATACAATAATTCATAAGATATTAATTAATAATAATAAATAAAAAGATAATTGTCTGAGTGAACACGAAGACTCATACACAGCGCAGTGTTACTTTGCCCCATATATAGCTACGATGGATATTAAAACCTTTCGTCAAGCATAACTCAAAAAATATTTAACGGATTTCGTTCAAATTTTTACTGCAGGTACCTATAAAGGTGACAATGACGCCTATTTATTAGCAAGAATAAATGTCAAACCGTTTGGAAATTATATTTAAAAAATAAATAAATAAGCACAATTAAAGTACATACGTCACGAAAATTTAGTGCATACGTGATTTTCACTGGCGGAGATTTTCGTAAATAATAGGATTTCAAAAGTTCATGAAGTAACACGGAGCAAAAAAATATGCAAGCACAGTGAAATACAATATGAGTACAATGATCAAATCAGTACAATAAAGCATATTTCCATTTAATAAAAATGAAAATTAATCTGGAATTTTTTCTGTTTGAAAGAAAAAAACCCTCAATAACTTAGTATTAGAGATTTGGCGCAAATCTCACCATTAACCTAGCTTTTTTATTTCGCGTGTGTAAATCAGAAACATTTCTTTGATGTTTAAATAAAAGGTTTTGATTTGTGGCATTATTTCTTCTTATTTTCTTTTCCTTTTTAGTATTTTAAATGGAATTAGTGAAAGGCATGTATTTTAAATTAAATGAGTAAAAGACATGTATTTTTAATGTATGTATTTCAAGAGAAATGAGTGAAAGGTTTATAGTTAAATGAAATTAATGAAATATTAAGATGTTATGAAAACAATATTTGGCGATTTATCAACTGCGCCAAGTTAACATGAAAGTACCAATACATAAGTGAAATGAAAACAAGGCACAGATGTCCTATACACACCACGTTGGCGCGATTTTTCCCCCGCCAATTTGGCGAAAACTTTATTTTTGAATGTTAGTTACAAATTAGCGTGCATGTATTTTAAATTAAATGAGTAAAAGACGTGAGTTTTTATTTCAATATAAAAATAAAATAACGTAATAAATGAAATAGCTTCTATTATTTTAAAAAAGGAAATAAAAATAAATAAATAATAGTTTGATATAAATAAATATTGATATACATATAAAAATAATCTATAGAATTAAAATAAAAAATAAAAGGAAATAAACATAACAAACAGTTTTCGCCAAATTGGCTAGGAAAAAAATCGCGCCAACGTGGTGAGTATATGACATTTGTGCCGGGATTTTTACCCTTTTATCTGTGCTTTCGGAAATATAAAAAAGTAAAAAATTACTTATATCAGGCGTATAATGTTTTGCATTTTTATATGGACCACTTCTCCATTTTAAGATTTTAAATGATATTTATATCAGATATTTCTTTCCTGAAATTCCCACAAGTTATTTTCGGTAATTTTTTAGTTCGCTTATTAATTGTTTACAATTTGTCCCCCTGACAATAACAATTATTTATCACAAAAATGTCTCTTAGTTTTGTTAAATATGTTTGTTATGTATTTTCATCACTTGTTAAAATATCAAAAATGGCAATAAAATTTTATTTTAGCATCGTACTTAATTTTTTAAGATGGCGCAAAAACATGGTTTAATAAACGTATATTTGTAAATATTTGAAAAACATATTTTTCCACTCTCTAGAAAAATTTGGTAAGATGCTAAAACTGCCTATTAGCACCATTTTTTATTTTTTCCCCAATGGCGCCAACCAGCACATGATACGGAACTTTTGCCCATTCAAATACACAGACAAGGGTGGTCTCAAACAAGAGTAATGCTAGCAACAATATTTTTTTAACTCTATATGAGTTACAAACAATAATGACATTAAATTCTCCGATTAGCTTTGGGCCCGATTACGGATGTTTCTCCTAGAAAAAAAAACTGTAGTAGAAGTCTTTTACATTTGTTTCGAATGAAGCTCTGTCACCAAAGTATTAATTAATAATACAAACAACATTAATATTAACATGGAGGCAAAAGTTTGAATTTAAGTGTAAATATTTGGAACCTCCCCCCCCCCCTCAAAAAACAAAAAGTTAGATAAATTAATTTAAAATGGCGTTAAGCCACGCTTTCTGACATTAGCAATTGGCTGCGAACCCGATTACGAAACTTTCACTTAACTTAATAACATGTATCTAATAGCCCTGAGAGTACTTTCCCTTCCCAGTTATACGGAGCTTGGGGCTTTTTTAAAAAGCTTGACGCAGTTCGAGTTTAAGAAGTTGAGATTTACTGCCAAATGACATAAACTACTATGGAAATAAACCAGATGAATTATTATGCTGGTTTATGTATGTATTTAAAAAGTTGCATCTGATTACTCTTATTACATACATTACTCCTGTTTGCATTTAATAACAGATGAACGGCTTCTGTATACTAAATTGTTTAAATATTGGGAAGAGGTGGCGAGAGGTAGAGAGACATGTAAACAAACACGTAGACAGATGCATAACTGCCAACTTTTACGCTTTTTTGTTACCACTAAAATTTAATAGAATTTTTTTCATTATGTAATCACACGATTTTGTCGATTTAATAAGATAAAATTTACTGTTTCATTTTAGTGGTAGGAAAAAAGCGTAAAAGTTGGCAGCTATGCAGATGGGTAGAGAGACGGATAGCGAAACAGATAAGCTAACGGGTAGCGAAACGAATAGACAGACGGGTAACGAGACAGGTAAAAAAGAGGGTTGACAGAGGGGTAGAGAGATGGGTAGAGAGACGGGTAGCGAGTCGAGTAGTGAGACCGGTAGACAGGATGTAGAGGGGAAAGGTTGCGAGACGGGTAGCGTAGTGGAAGAGAGACGAGTATAGAGATGAGTATAGATACGAGTTGACAGACGGGTAGAGAGAGGGATATATAGACAGACAGATGTGTCGAGAGACGGGTAGTGAAACGGGAAGCGAGACAGTTAGAGAGACGGATAGACAGATGGGTAGAGAGACGGTTAAAGAGTAGGGTAGAAAGACAGACGGATAGTGAGATGGGTATACATACGAGTAGAGAGACAGTAGACAGATGGGTACGGAGAGAGATACGGCTAGACATACGGGTAGTTAGACGGGTAGACAGACGGTTAGAGAAACAGATAGGCGGGTAGAGAGACCAGTAAAGAAATATATAGACATGTAGAAAGAGAGTCAATCGGGTAAAGAGATGGGTAGAAGAACGGATAGGAAAACAAACAGATTGTATAGAGAGACAGGCAGGCAGGCAGAAGAAAAGTCTGAGGTTTGAAGTAGTAAAGGCGCAGGGGGGAGAGCCTCCTAGAAAATAATCAAGAAGTATTATCTTTGAAATATTTTTTTTTTCAATTTCGCCGATAGGGAGATTTAATGTAAAATTTATCTTTACAGAAGTCATCGAAAGATTTTTTTATGTGCTTTAGTAGGAATTTAGGCTACAATTTGGTAATCAGGTTTGTAGCAAAGCATGTTATCAATGTGGTTTGAAGTGTACGAGTTTCTATAAATAGTTATTCAAATAAACAAGGAGGAATATTTTTTAATTCAAATATAAATATTTGCTACAAAGAAAATGTTGCATATGAATTTATATATGATATTTTGTAATTCTATCATTTAATTTGCTCTTTTTCATATATTGTATCTTCTTTATATCGTAATTGTTAACCCCATGTTCTCAGCAACATCACTCAGACTAATCCATTTGAGGGAAGTCCTAGTAAATATTAAAAGGTATTAATAAAGATATTAATAAAGATATTAATAAAAGATATCATCATGTCAAAAGAATTGTTGTTATTTTAATAAAAGAGTCAATAATATAATTCAGAATTTAGAGGAACTACGTATTTATAAAAACAATGAATAGCATACCAAAAATCAATCAGTGAAGTATATACATTATAGAAAGATAGATGTGTATCAAAGAAATAGCCTTTTGTGTATCATTATTTCATTATTTATGAACAACGTATTTGAATTATAAATGTTAATGCACTGAGCATGGTCCTTTTTGATCTACTTTATTTGTTGAGCGACAGAGGATTTTCAAAACGAAAAACGTTGCTATTTTATTATATATGTTAAATAATATATAGATGAAAAACTGAATGAATATGTGCGAATTGAAACCATATGAATTCGGAAATACCCATTCAAAGTTATATTCTACTTTGAAAACGCTCTTTAATTATGCAAGTAAAATAAAAATTTGCTTTTTGCTTTACATAACAAACTTTTTTTAAAAGCAAACATCTATTATGGATTTGAAAATTTGTAAACAGAAAGTAAACTTACTAATGGTTTAAATTTCAAACGTTAAGTTCGTATATATAAAATGAACACTATTTCTGAAGCAATTATGAAACTCTAATCATAGAATGAATACACCATAGTAAATCCATAAGAAAAAAAATCTAAAATATTTCGTATATCTAAATTTTTCGAGAAAATCTGAAAAATCTGCTTTGCAGATAAATGGCGATTATACATAAAATAGGTGACATAAGAGATATTGAATGACATTGACACCGAGTAATATTATGGTATGGAAATTAAATCATATAATAAATATATAGAAAATATATAGATATATTATAATATATTTATTTTCAAAACAGTAAAAAATGTTGGTTTATTATCTGCATTAATATTTTTTTTATTTTAAATTTCTTTCTTTATAAACACAGTAATAGTCCATATAAATAATGTTGTTGTAACAAATAATAATAATAAAAAAAAAAAAGAAACAAGATTAAAATCATGCATCACACATAGATTATAAACACTTTCTAACAGTAACAGGAAATTTTTCATGTTTTCATACAAAAAATGAGTTATTTCAATAATCAATTTAACAAACACATAACTTAGTAAAAGTCCACTTTTGCAATTGCTATCCATATGCGGTAATGTGCGCGAATTATCTTGTGCAGCCCTGTGTATGATTTACCGAATTCATACACACCACGTAATGCACTAAAAATTGAATAAGTTTAAAAATGTATACCACACCGCAAAAAGAACTTCCAGAAATTAGCAATCATAGTGAGTCCAGTAAAGTGAAGTATCATAACATTATTAAAATGCACAGGAACTGATTTTTACTCCTAGTTCATAATGTAATGGAATTATTTTGTGCATCCCTGTACACGAAGTATAAATGCTACAAATACTATACTCCTAGGAAAGCATTCTATAGTATACCCAAGTGAAGCATATCAATCTCATTATGCGGAAAATAGTGTAACATCAATACAACGCACTATAAACGAGTTTTCCCATAGACCATAGTGTAACGGAATTATTTTGTGTGTCCCTATAAACGAACTATAAATGCTACAAACTTCATTTTAACTATCGAACATTTCATACAAAACCTCAATAACACATAAAAATTTCATAGCACTCCGAGTATATTTACAAAAGTGAAAACATGGCCAGACAGACAGACACACCCAGAAAAAAGTTTTGTTGAATCAACAAAAATTTGGTTGAAAAACAAAACTTTTTGTTTAAATATAGGTCAATGAAAATTTTGTTTGAATCAACAAAAAAAATTTTCTTTTGCAATTTCAAAAAAAAAAAATTGTATCGTCAGCAAAAAAAGTTTTGTTAATTCAAGTAAAACGGTTCAATTTTACTTGAATTTTGCTAAAACAACCAAAATGTACTCAACAAAACATGTTTTGTAGTTTTAATCAATTCCTTTTTCTGGGTGCAAACTGGACTTGTAAACACTTTTCAACTTTGCTGGAAAATGTTAAAATGTAAATAGCGTCCCAGAATTTAAGAATAATGTAAAATATATACATTATATATTCTTCTCAAAAATACAAATGCGAATGAAATCGCATTTGTATACTATTATGTAATTATTTATGAACAAAATATTTAAATTATAAATGCTAATGCATTGGACATGTTCTTGTTTGATCTTCTATATTTATTGGACGGAGTAAAAGGCTGTATGAAAAGTTTTCATTCTTTGACAATATACGCTTTAAAAATATAATGATGCAAAAATAAATAAATATGTGGAGAATGAAAGCCTACGAATTATGAAATATCCATTAAATATTACATTATGTAAGTTTTTACATTGAAAACTCTTTTTAATTATGGAAATAAAAGACACTTTTCTTTGTTGCTTTAAAAAGCAAGCTTTCTAAAAGTAAACATCCATTATGTACGTAAAAAATGTCAAGTAAAAAGGAAACACATTAATGGTTTTAGTTTCAATTGTTAAGATCATTTATCTAAAATAAGTTGAAAAGATACAAAACCTTTCAGATATTCTATTATTTAATTTTTATAAAATTCTAATCACTATAGCAAAAAAATATATATATATGAGGACCCTAGAAGCCAAGGGATGGAAGTGACAAAATTTCGATTTGGAGTAAATTGAGTTCAAAGTATTGAGTCAATAGTAATTGACTGAAATAAAAATGAAACTGTAACTTATTTCGTAGTTTTGTTTTAACTCTTGTTTCAACTGCTGTGTAAAGAAGGGGAAATTCAATTTTTAAAAAATATTATAATTAATCAGTATTGATAACAAGGGTTCAGTATTGATAACAGTCAGTATTGATATACAAGTTTCGAAAGTTTACGTAGTTGACCTCCAGAACGATGCACATAATTAAAAAATCACTTATATTTCTTTACGTACAAACAAATAGCCTGATTTCCAGATCGCTTGTGCACTTAGCTCAGTTTTTTAATTTTGTCACATACACACTTTGGCTACTGGGGTCCTCATATATATATATATATATATATATATATATACAGGGTGTCTCAAAAGGTCGTTTACAAAATTAACATGCAGGTCTGTCATATCATGATGAACAAGATTTACATAGGAACTTGTGTTCGAAAATGCAAACTGCAACCGCTAGAGGGCGATGATCGCAGGTGTGGAGGGGAAGAAAGAAAGTATATCGAAAGAGGTAAAAATATGACTTTTATTAAAGAACATGGTTTAATTTACTCAAGATGTACAAAATTCATTCCATTCGCCGCAATGCATGCTTCACAACGTCGACGCATGAATTCACGGACCCTTTCAAAATGTGAAAATACGGCTGTGCGACCCGTTGTTGCAAATACCAGCGTGCGAATGCAACGCGTTGGGGATAATCGTCAACGCACAATGCCTGTACTGTTTGTAAGTGGTAGGGGTGGTTCGTGTCCTCATGCAATATGCGCATAATGCTGGAAAGACGTACACCCAAGACGCGTTCGCTTGCTCGGAGACTTGTTTGCGGGTTCCTGTCAAATTCCCGTAGCACGGTTTCCTCTACGACAGGTGTGCATGTAGTGCTTTCTTGACCGATGTAGCCACATACTTGGAAAGCTCCTGCTTCACGCAATCTGCGGTGCAATTGTCCAAACAAAACATGACTTGGCTGACGTGTGCTTGGGAAGCGCTGAAGGTACATCCGTACCGCGGTTCGGGCATTTCCATCCGCGGCGCCATATACGTAATGCATATCGGCCAATTCTGCGTTACTAAACCGATTCATCCTTCTCCTGCAACGTATTCGCCTGAAATGCTTGCGCTTTCCACTCTCCCGTAAGTCTGCGCTCATCGCCCTCTAGCGGTCGCAGTTTGCATTTTCGAACACATGTTCCTATGTAAATCTTGTTTATCATGATATGACAGACCAGCATGTTAAGTTTGTAAACGACCTTTTGAGACACCCTGTATATTATTTATTTATTTAAATATGTTTTTGTATTTTAATAATACTCAAATACTCAATATTAATTAATTTTGCAACTGTCATGTTTAGGTACTCAATATTTGCCCATTTTTATTCAATTCTCTTTAAATTTCATTGGGTAATTGATTGGGAAATTACCTCAATAAATTAACTCATAGCTATTAACTCAAACAGAAATCAATTACATTTTACTTATATTAGTGGAATATAGCCATTGAAAAAGTGTTCCTCTGTATGACTTTCCAATTTCTCTTGTAATAATTTTCACTTTCTGCATATTGGATGTTTTCTCTAAATACCGTTTTAAGTATTTTCTCCCACTTATTTTAATTTTGAGAGTCATAAATTTTTTATATATTTATGTATTATATTGTAATTATCGGTTTATCTACTGTCGATTATTTATGTGGTTTAATGGTTATTAATTACAACAGTTTTATTATATATATATATATATATATATATATATATATTTGCTATTAAAAAATAGCTTTTCTTAATCTTTTACGCCAAAGAAAAAGATAATTATAAAACACTAATCACATTATACACGTCAATATCAAGAAAAGCTTTCAAAAGATTTAATCAATGAAATAGTACTTTTGTATAAATCCCTTTCCCCCTATTTCTCCGACAAAAACGTTCATAAATTTTGTTTAATTATTATTGATAAAAGCTTTCGTTACAAAATTGTTTTCTTTACGTGTAGAATACGTCAATAGTACGAATTACGTTAATAGAATAATACTAAACAAGAACGAAAAATCATGCGTCAAGTATAGATTATGAACACTTTCCAACACCTTCAAAATAATGTAACAAAACTTCACAGTTTAATCTGGTGAAAGGATGATGTATGTATTAGGCTGTATCAAAAGTATTTTCGTTTCCCTATAGACCGTAATGTAACGGGATTCTTTTAAGTGTCCCTGTAAAGGAACTATAAAAGATACACACTCCATTTTCAATAGCAAACATGCAACAATAATCCGCAATAACATATATCAATTACATGGCAATTCCTGTATATTTACGCGAGTTAGTGCATGTACAGACATGTAGATAAACAGAGAAAAAAACGAATTTATAAACTCGTTTTGAAATACGCTGGAATGTGTTAAAAATAGCACGTTTTTAATAGATTTGTGTATGTATTTATGTGAGAAAAAAATTGAAAATCGTTAAGTAAAGTAATAGTTTTATCAACTCTTTAAATAAAATATAATAATTTAACAGTAATTATACCGGTGTCGAATGCCACCTTTTAAATGATTTGAATTTATGGTTATTATATTTGTAATATTTAGGTTAAAATAATCAAAACACATTTTTAATGCACTGAAGACTTATTTTTTTATACTTATTAGATTTAAAAATTACAAGTAAAATATACAAAAATAAAAAAAATTAAACCATGCCATTTGGCATTAGTAGAAATAATGTTAACACTTTTATAACTCTCTATAAAATTAATTTTTAGATTATTGTAATATTGAAACAGGACTTTCATAGTATACAATATTTGCCTTTAGTGTAGTTTGCATTTTATACCACATACTAAGACTACAAATGTCTATGTACTGCTTTAATAAATCGAATTTTAATACAACACTTTATGTAAAATGGATAACTACTATAAAATTAATTTTCAATACTTTATTTAATGAAATAAAACTTTGCGTCCATTATAAAAAGAGAATTTAAGAATAAATATATTAAGATAATTTCGATACCCCATGTGGTTAAATATAGTAAATTACGATATTAGATTACGGACAAGAAAAAAAAAAAGAATTTTCAGGAGTCTCATTCAAAAAAATTATAAAAAATAAAAATAAGTTATACTTAGATATCATAAATAATTAAATTAATTTTACATTAACCTTTTTTTTTTATATACGAAATGTGACTTTTGTCCTTTCAGCTATATGTAAAAGTTTTTATAGTTTTCTCAATAATGGCATCGTAATTGCTTTATAATATTTTACTTTGGGATATTATATTTTCATTCTGTAGTGAGTTTAACTATTCAGTGATGCCAATAAAAATTGTTTTATTTTCTAATACTTAATTCAAATTTATATAATATTAAGTTTAAAGTTGCTTTCTATTTCGTCACAAAAGAAATTTAATTTACTTAATTCTTATGTGCATAATTTGGAAACAAAATATGATTTCGAAATAATGTAGTCCAATTAAAATTTATTCTATCAAATTAATTCTATTGAACTGTGTTTAAAATTCATACTAATTGATTCAAAACTTTCATCATTATATATATTAAATGGAAAATAATTAAAAGATATTTACTCGCATAATTCTATAAATTAACATTTTGATTTGATAAATAATTCAATTAATTGCGATATATGTGATTTTAAATAATAGGGATGAATAATAATGGTATGTGATGAACATCCATTAGTGTAGGATTCCAGGAGAGGCCATTTTTGGTCCGCATAAACCGAACTCCACATTAAAGGAAGGAAAATAATCCTTTTTGTTGAATAAATTGAATACAGTGCTTGACAGAAATTAAATAGGTTACCAACGTAATGCTGAAATAAGCAACCTTTATTTAAAAAATTTGGTAATTTTAGTTAACACATTCACTGCCGTCTTAAAATTACCGGAATTTTATTTTATTTAGAAAGTTCGAAGCCATACCAGAAAATACTAATAGCAATATTTACTTTATTTAATTACAGACATTTCATGATTACATAAAAATAAATTCTTCTTTCTAAATTTCCGCTACGAATTCGTAATTTTAGATTGAAAGGTTGGCAGCGAATGTGTTGATACGCAAGTTGTGAGTTACTGGTTAGTACCGTTACCGACTAACACACTCATGACAAGAATTTAAAGGTTTCAAACTATGTTTATAGAAAATAATTGTACTTTTTCACAATTTTACCTAAATTGAAAAATGACCCCAAAAATCTAGATACTAATCCGCACTTTACTTTAAATAACTAAAATGTTCAACTAAACAAAGACTCACTTACGTGAAAATCATAGCTAGGATACTCCACGACTAAGTTCAAGAAACTCTGGATGCGTTTAGCTAAAACAGTGGCACTGACAAAAATTCGTTAAAACAATCTTAACTTTCTAAATATTCGGAACTCGTGGTTGCCGAATGTCTTTATTGGAACTGAAATTCAAAACTATTTTACCAACTGGTAATCTCTGCTGAATGAAATCACCACCTCAGGAAGCAAACACAATATTCGCTGCTAAATCTAATCTAAGATACATTAACCCCTTCGCGAAGAGCGTCCTTTACAGAATTTTTAATCTTTTACCACCGGTTTTTGGAAACAGAAATTTGCAGCAAATTGAATCAGAAATTCAATTTGCTAAATGCTATGATTAAATAAGGCAAAGCTTACAATAAAAATTAACTGGTGGGAATAATGAAGGACCCTGAGCATCTTATGCGTCACGTATACGTGTCGCTTGTCCCCAACGGGTTCAATGGGAGATTAGACCCAAATCCACAAAACAAGCTTTCATCCTTGCTTATATACCATTGCTAATTGACCAAATTAGCTAAAATTCGCATAAAAAATCTGCGAAATGCAGAAAACCCACAAATTCCTAAGGCATGCATTCCTCGAACGTTAAAGTAAATTAAAGTACAGAGGTCGCTATTGCGCACACATATATTACGTTGTGACATCACGTTCTCATTCAAAACACTAAAATGCCTTTATAAGACAGTTGCTAGTCCACTGCACAGTTTGTGACAATTTGTTAATGGAAAAGAATAAATTATTGAGAACAAACAAAATAAGCAAAAAAATTGTCGTACTTACGTGATTTAACTTTAATTTAAGTGATATTTCACTTTGCTTTACTTTACTTCAGCAAACGATCTTTTTACCACATCATATCATCTATTCTAATACGAGCAAATCTTGTGTGTGTGGTTATATCTATCTATCTATCTATCTATATATAAATTTTATCTTAAAAATGGCTCTAACGATTTTGACTAAATTTTATATCCTACCGTTTTGGGGCACCAGAAAACCATTGGGATAGGTCACATGTTCGAGGAAATTCGATTAGTTGGTCATTCTGGTTCACCATGGGTCAGGGTCAATCAAATTGTATCTAAAAACGGTTCAAACGATTTTGACTAAATTTTATATCCTGCCATTTTCGGGCACGAGAAGACTATTGGCATGGGTCACATGTTCGAGAACTTTCGATTAGTGGGACATTTTTGGGTCAACGCGGGTCAAGTTAATTTTATCCTAAAAATGGCTCGAACTATTTTGATTAAATTTTGTATCCTACGAGTTCCGGCCACGAGAAAATCATTGGGCTAGGTCACATGTCTGAGAAAATTCGATTAGTGGGTCATTTTTGGGTCACTGTGGGTCAAGCTATTTTATCTTAAAAACGGCTCAGACTATTTACACTAAATTTTGTATTCTACGAGTTCCGGCCACGAGAAAATCATTGGGCTAGGTCACATGTCCGAGAAAATTCGATTAGTGGGTCATTTTTGGGTCACTGTGGGTCAAGCTAATTTTATCTAAAAAACGACTCAGAATATTTACACTAAATTTTGCATCGTATGGTTTTCGGGTCGAGAAAACTGTTGGGCTAGGTTACATGTTCGAGAAAATTCGATTAGTGGGTCATTTTGGTCATGGGTCATTATGGGTCAAGCTATTTTTATCTTCAAAATGTCTCAGAGTACTTGAAGTAATTTATTAGCCTACAGTTTTAGGGAACGAGAAGACTATTAGGCTAGGTCACACGTTCGAGAAATTTCCATTAGTAGGTCATTTTGGTCATAGGTCACCTATCAATATATAAAAGAAATGCATAAACTATAAGGGTTATCCCGAATTTATGTTACAAACTTTAAGGTTTGGTCAGTTATTGCATTACACTTATTACATATTTTAATCACTTATTGCATACGAAACCAGGGTCAGAAATCCATTTATTCACTCAAAATTACAGGGTGCTTCACTCCCAACCGAAGGCGCGTTTTTGTTCATAACTTTAACAGTAGTGAAGATATTTTAACAAAATTCGCAACAGACTCATCTTTGTAGGAATTGTAAGAATATTTTAAGGATTTTGTTAAAGTATCTTCACTAATATTAAAGTTATGAATGAACACGCGACTTTGGATTGGAGTAAGACGCCCTGTAATTTTGACTAAATAAATGTTTCTGACCGTGGTTTCCTATTCAATAAGTGATTATTTACTGTGTCCTGTACCAATCTTTAAAGTTAGTACCATGAATTCGTGATCACCCTTTTGGCTGATTTGATCCAAGGAACACAAATAAAGTGTTAAAACTGGATATTACCATTTTAAACTACAAACTGGCACAATTTTTAATGTGTAGACAGTTCTGTTCTATCCAGTATAATATCTGATACAAAATCAGTCAAAAATATGCAACAGAATTTTGGATTCTAGAAATACATTTTATTTTCATAATTTAACCTTTTCAGGGACAAGTACTTGTGCTCCTGTAACGTTGAATTCCCACCGGAATTTAGGAAAGAATTTAGTTCAAAATAAGAATAAGCAATTTTTCAACTTTTTCTCGTGAAAGTTAAAAAAGTAAAATTTAATTAAAAGTTTCTGGTTTGAATCGGATTAAAAATAGGTGGTATATAATATATATAACTGCCCCTCAAAGGGTTAATGAATATATATTTTTATGGCATCTAACTGATTTATAGATGCATTTATGCTCAATTCTCAGATACAGTTCTTTTTAGATTTGAAAAACGATGTCGGATTTTATTGAAATATAAATCTTTAATGGAATTGTCACAAAAATTTATGATGTCACTTGATTTATAAGCAGCCACAGAAAGCTGGAAATCGATAAAAAATAAAAAATCGCTTTCCACTGTTTTCATCGAACATAATTTCTTCCGTCTAAAAAATGCTTCAATTTTGTTATGCATGGTTAAGCAACTGGAAGTGATGTGTAAATTGACATGTAAGTTTATACAGAAATACTTCACACCTCTGTTTCATTTGAAGATATACAGAGCTTGCCATAAATATTTGAATATACACTGTAAAAAATGACAAATGTTTTTTAATCCACAAAAATACAATATAATCACGAATAATATAAACTCATCCTTGTTAACCATGATTCTGAAAAGAGTTTCTGTATCTTTAGAAACCTCAGACATCAATGGCATTTCGAGATTTAAAGAATCATTTATAAAAACAAAATTTCTCTTGTTGCCCGCAATTTTCCAAAACGTTTACGAGTAGCTTTTAAAGTGTATTAATCAGTTTTATAAGCCCGGAATATAGTTTTTTCTGATGCTATCAATTCTCAAGTAAACATTTTCATGTTCAACAAATATGTTAAACAGACAAACATGCAAAATTAACAGCGTTAACATTAACATTAAAATTAAGATTATTTCTTTACTCTTTCATGTATAAAGTAACTTATGCAGCTGAAAACGTTTACTTGAGAATGGATGATATTCGAAAAATAGGTATTCCAGGCCTAGGAAACTGATTAATACACTATAAAAATTATTCAGAAACGTTTCTGAAAAATACGGGCAGCAAGAAATACTTTGCTTTTATAAATAATTCTTCATATTTTAGAAATGTATTGGTTTCTGGGGATTCAAAAGACAGTGGAACACCCTTTTCGGAATTTCGGATAACTCAAAAGATTATATTATATTTTCGTTCCTGTTTATAGTATATTTTCATAAAAAAAGTAACATTGGTCATTTTTTACAGTGTAGGGATATTTTATGTTTCGAAACTGGAGTGCAGTTAAGGAGTTTTTAATATAGCTCTCATTTATACCTCTTTGGTGCAGGGTGGTGCAAAATTTTAATTAGATTAACTATTGAAAACTAACGATTAAAAGTTTAATCATGACTAAAGATTGACGATTGAACTATTATCGCCAATCTTTAGTCATGATTAAACTTTTAATCGTTAGTTTTCAATAGTTAATCTAATTAAAATTTTGCACCACCCTGCTTTGGTGGATGTATGTCGATTTTTCTCGTCTCAAAGGGTTTCTGTATGCCTGGGTGCATTTGTATGTCTCACCTTGGTAGGAAATAGGCCAATAAATGTTTTTGGCAATTTAAGAAAAATGTGATTTGCATTTAAACCTTTTTAGGGGCGTTCGTAATTATATAAATACGTAGCACCTATATGTCGTCGTCTGGGTCGTCCGTCTGTCCGTCTGTTCAGATATAACAGCGCAAAAACTACCCAACCAAATGGTTTGAAATTTAATATATATAATCGTTGTAGAATTTCACCGAGTCATTTCAATTTTTATGAAATTGAATCAAAACTTAAAAAGACATTAATAAAAGTTTTATTCATTCTATTATAGCCTTTCATATGTAATTAATTCAATGATATCCCATGATAGGTAATGATAGCTTGCCATGGTGATTACGTCCTATTTAAGATGGAGTCCTATTATTTCGTATTACTGAATTTAAAAACCGAATTTGTATACTAAAATTGTTTAATTATAGCAATCGAATAATCTACCGACAGATTTTTGGAGAGATGTTTCCGGAGAAATAGAATAGATATTAAATGGAAAAAGAGTCAAAATATTAATTTAAAGATCTAAAATTTTCAAACATAAGCTTAAATTTCCCATTGGAATTTTCTGTAAATATCAACAAAAGGTAAAATGTTGCCAACTTAAAATGTACTTATTTTATTACGGAAATTAATCATATCATAATAACAGACGATATAATTCATTTTTGCACTGAAATAATAACGATGATTTTTTTACATTGTCTTGTATTGGAAATTTGCGCATAGTGTAATTTTAATGTAACAGAATTGTAATTAATTGTTTGTTAAAGCGTATTGAAACTTAATTTCATAAAATAAAATTAGCATCTATAACATGAAAATCTGCACATAAAATAAATTTTGTATTCATGCATTATTACATAAGAGTGCAACAGCTATTGCACCAAGGTCTGAACATTTAGAAAAGTAGTTATAGTACAGACGTACCTCATTTGTCACCTTTGACGTACAATTTCCAACCTGTTTTTATATATAACCTTATGGATATTTTTTTCAATCGCATAAACTATATATATGTTTTGGGCTGATTTGATTCAACGAACACAAATAAAGTGTCAAAACTGGATTTTACCATTTCAAAATAGAAACTGGCACAATTTTTAATGTGTAGACAGCTCTATTCTATCCAGTATAACATATAATACAAAGTCAGTCAAAAATATGCAATGTAATTTTGGATTCTATAAATACAATTTATTTTCATAATTTAATGAGTATATATTTTTCTGGCATCTAACTGATTTATAGGTGCATTTATACTCATTTCTCAAACGGAATTCTTTCTAGATTTGAAAAACGATGTCTGATTTTATTGAAATATAAATCTTTAACAGAATTGTCACAAAAATTTATGATGTCACTTGATTTATAAGCAGCCACAGAAAGCTGTAAATCGATAAAAAATAAAAAATCGCTTTCCACTATTTTCATCGAACATAATTTCTTCCGCCTAAAAAAATGCTTCATTTTGTTATGCATTGTTAAGCAATTGCAAGTGATGCGTAAGTTGATATGTAAGTTTATACAGAAATGCTGTACACCTCTGTTTCATTTGTCGACATGCGTAGCATGCCATATACATTTAAATATAGAGATATTTTATATTTCGAAATTGGAATGCAGTAAAGTATTGGGTATTCTGGAAAATTCGTGCCGTTTAGGATAACTAATTCGTACTACGAAATTCTGCCCGTTAATTATTACACAATAGAACAATGTAGTTAGCAGCATGGAATACCTAGTTGTGTACCAACTGAACTTCCAGGTTAAAGGTAATTGACTTGCGAGGCAAAAAGGAGCCGTAAAAAATTTAGAAGGTTAAAAATTAACTAAAAATATTAAAAAATATAATAATGAAATAGAAATTTAACAAAAATAGCAAAAAGGTAAATAAAAAAATCCCATTAGATAAAAAAAAATGACAGTCGAAACCTACGAAGGGTCGAACTCATCTCAAAAAAGAAAAACAAAAGACTCTTTTCAGAGACCTTACATTTAGTTTAAAAGTTACAAAGTAATAACATTAAGATTATTATTTTTTTTTTAAATATAAAGACAAAAGACAAAAAATTAAGTATAATTGGTGAGAGAGGAAAACTCAATCTTCATCATCAATTAATAAAGCATATTTAGGGTATTTACGGTTATTGGGGTCGGAGACCTCATAGTCTGGCAATTCTGCTATGATTTCGTTAAGTATGTTGTAAATAGTTTTATAATTTTTTTTTGAAAAGTTGACATATACGTCTATTTGAGGATGTGGTGCAGAGATCTCTGCGGATAGTAGTTTTTCTTACGCAGCGGTGGCCATTATCGGAATTAATATGTAATAATTAAGTGATAGAATTTTCCGGTATGAATTAATTTCCCCAAACGGCATAGATTTTCTTCACAACCCGATAGTTTTAGTATAATTATCTTTTATATGTCTTTGTCGTTTGTGTGTTTATTTTTCCTGGTCTCGATGGGTTCCTATATATGTGTCTGCACCTTGATAGGAAATTGGCCAATAAATGTTTTTAATAGTTTGAGAAAATCTAATCTGAAATTTTGACAGAATAAACAAATTAAAATCACAGCATGGAAAAACTGATGTCTAAGAATTAAAAAAGTGTAAAAGATTCTCGTCGTGAATGGGTTAAACACCAATTCTTTTAGTTGATCATTTACAGTAGAATTTGGTAGTGAACGGTAGAACGATATGCAATATACTAAAGTCATCCCAGAAAAATTATCTAATTAACGGTGCAAGTTCCATCAAAATCCATTCACCAGAACCTTTTAAAAAGACTAATCTTTCATAATCTGGTTCATCCGATTATACGAGGGCTATCCAGAAAGTAGATTACGTTTTGGAATAAAAAATAAACAAAGTATAGGAAACAAATTTTATTATATACAGATGAAAGCCACACTCAAATACTACTTTTCTACATAGTCACCATACAAATTAAGGCATTTATCGTAGCGATGTACGAACTTGGAAATGCCTTCGTCGAAAAATTCGGCCGCCTGCGCCTTAAACCAACAGTTCACGTGTTTCACCCATGTTTCGTCACCAGTAACGATGCGATCGAGTAAAGAGTCACCATCCTTATGGTAAGCGTCCAAAAAGTTCAACGCTGCAGCCATTCGCTGATTTTTGTGGTCCTCTGTCAAGATTTTTGGAATCCATCTTGCACAAAACTTGTGGTAACCAAGCTTTTCGCTGATGATTTCGTGCAACAAACTTCGCGAAATTTGTGGAAAACTCAAAGAAAGTTCCGTTATGTGAACTTATTACTGCACGCACCTCGCAGCTCGCGGGATTTTCAATTAACGCAGACATTTCAAACCGTCACAGTATCTGAACGGAGCACAGCACGAACCTCTCACTAGCACGGCTAGATGCCGACTGAGCTGCGCAATGCTCTGACCCCAAGATGGCCGCGCTAGCCCCGCCCCTAGCGGACACAGACGAAAACGTAATCTACTTTCTGGATAGCCCTCGTAGAACTTTCTTCATAATTTCTATAACTACGCAACATAGAACAATATGTTATATATTAAAACCTTCCCTAACGATAGGCAATATACTAAAACAATCCCTGAAAAAATATCTACCTAACAGTGCAAGTTCCATCAATATCCATTCAGCAGAACTTTTTAAAAGGCTAATCTTTCCTATTCGGGTTCATCTGCAGGGGTCGATGCAGGTTTTATTTTTTGGGGCCCATTTTGAGAAAAGTAAAAGTAATTTTTTTTTAATCATATTTTTGTGAAATTTATTATATGTTTGTGAAAAATAACTTAGGAAAGATGAAATCCAGCTACTCAAATTCAAACCAAGCATTTAATAGTAACTTCTGTAAATCCTTCTGCTAAAGTTTTCCATTCTAGTAAATTTGTTTTCATTGCAAAGTACACATTTTAAAACCTAACAAAATAAAAATAATTAATGGACAGTATGTTTTAATGGAATGGAATTTTGTGAAGAGCAATGTTTAATCATGAAGAATTTTGTAAAGGGGGCTGTTTTTTTAAGAGGAATTTTGTGAATGGGCCTGTTTTATTAAGAGGAATTTTATGAAGGGACCTGTTTTATTAAATGGATTTTTGTGAAGGGGCCTAAATAGGTCTGAAATTTTTCCTGGATCTACCCCTGATCTGATTATAGAGCTTTCAGCCACATTTTCTATAACTAAACCACGTAGACCAACAGGTTATGTATTAAAACTTCACTGAAACATTATCTAATTAACAGTGCAAATTCTATCGAAATCTATTCAGCAGAATCTTTTTAAAAGGCTAATCTTTCATAATCGTATTTATCTGATTATAAAACTTATGTACACATATATATATGTGAATATTTATATATGTTTTATATATATTTATGTATGTCAATACTTTTATGAATATTTAAGTATAGAATTATGGAAATTCCTCCATTATTCTATAACTAAACAGTATAGAACGTATACTGTTAATTAGTTAGGTAAATATGTTATATACGAAAACCTTTCCTGAAAAATTATCTAACTAACGGTACAAGTCCCATAAAATGCCATTTAGCAAAACTCAAGTTATAAGCGAAATTCCCATTTGCATTATATATAAGGATATAGAATAGATATATGGGAATTTTCCATACAGACTTGGTCTTCGTTCAGTAAATAATGGATATGAAACAACAACATGTCAAATGCATTAATATTTATAATTCAAAACTTTCGTTCAGAAATAATTTAATAATGATATTCAAAATACTATTTCATTCTCGTCTATATTTCAATAATGTATTGGTAATATACATATTTCACTAATTAATTATTTTTGAGTGGCTTTATTTACGTGTTTTAATAAATACGTATTATTTCTCTGTATTCTGAATTACTGGTTGTTATGCGGAAAAAGAAATACTTACAGATTTTGTTTTGCTTGGTATAGTATATTCTGTGATTACAGCTTTGTAATAATATTTTTACTTCAACGAAAAAATAAAATGAAAAGCGTTATATCTTTTCAATTTACTTTAATTAAGCAAACTCGAAAATTAAAACTTGAGGGAAGTTGGTACCTTTCGAGATCGTCAAAAATTACGAAAGTATCGATTTTCTTTTCTTTTCTTTCTTTTTTTTTATAAATGAATAAACTTTGGCACCTCTCGTATATTAGGGCGAAGTTTTGAAACATTCTGACAATTATAAGTGCAGTAAAAACATTTTTGTTAGTTTTGTCTCACTACAATAAAATGGTCGCTAATACGACTGTTCGGTTACCGGATATTTTCAATTTTAGACATTTTGTCGAATCATAGAAACTCGACAGAGTTTCTCGCCAAGCATAAGAAACAGCAATGCATTGAACCGTAAATGAAAGGAATTTCCGCCAATGGATGCCAAACGATTTTACAATTTTTTTTTTTTTAACTCTGTCTAGTTTATATTTTGCGGACGGGACAATCATAGAAACTCGACAGAGTTTCTCGCCAAGCATAAGAAACAGCAATGCATTGAACCGTAAATGAAAGGAATTTCCGCCAATGGATGCCAAACGATTTTACAATTTTTTTTTTTTTAACTCTGTCTAGTTTATATTTTGCGGACGGGACAATCATAGAAACTCGACAGAGTTTCTCGCCAAGCATAAGAAACAGCAATGCATTGAACCGTAAATGAAAGGAATTTCCGCCAATGGATGCCAAACGATTTTACAATTTTTTTTTTTTTAACTCTGTCTAGTTTATATTTTGCGGACGGGACAATCATAGAAACTCGACAGAGTTTCTCGCCAAGCATAAGAAACAGCAATGCATTGAACCGTAAATGAAAGGAATTTCCGCCAATGGATGCCAAACGATTTTACAATTTTTTTTTTTTTTAACTCTGTCTAGTTTATATTTTGCGGACGGGACAAAACGGGTTTTTGACACATCTATATCTCGCGTTCTATTTATGATAGAAACAAAATTCTTGATTCTATGGGCGTGCCACGAGACGAAAACATCAAAAGAAAAGCAAGATCTGTCGAATAGGTTTTCAGGAAATGCGATTTTAAAAGTGCTGTTTTTTGCCCTTTTTAAATCTTGTACAGACCAAAAACTGTTGACAGGGCTACAGCAATGTGTAATTATCAGATTTGTACGTGGTTTACGTCATTTGAATTGTTTTTATGAGTAGTTCAAACCTTTGTAAGTTTCATGTAAAAATATTAATTAGTTTTTGAGTTATATCAATTTAAAGTTATTGATTCCTATACTTAACATACAGCAAAAAACTGTTGACAGGGCTACAGCAATGTGTAATTATCGGATTTTTACGTGGTTTACGTCATGTGAATTGTTTTTATGAGTAGTTTAAACCTTTGTAAGTTTCCTGTAAAAATATTAATTAGTTTTTGAGTTATATCAATTTAAAGTTATTGATTCCTATACTTAACATACAGCAAAAAACTATTGACAGGGCTACAGCAATGTGTAATTATCGGATTTTTACGTGGTTTACGTCACGTGAATTGTTTTTATGAGTAGTTCAAACCTTTGTAAGTTTCCTGTAAAAATATTAATTAGTTTTTGAGTTATATCAGTTTAAAGTTATTGATTCCTATACTTAACATATATCAAAAAACTGTTGACAGGGCTACAGCAATGTGTAATTATCGGGTTTTTACGTGGTTTACGTCATTTGAATTGTTCTTATGAGTAGTTCAAACCTTTGTAAGTTTCATGTAAAAATATTAATTAGTTTTTGAGTTATATCAGTTTAAAGTTATTGATTCCTATACTTAACATAGAGCAAAAAAAATAATAAATGACCCAACTCTTTTAGAAATGGTCGTATACACATGATATTAAGATATGTTATTGCAGTCGACCCAAGTATGCTCCCTATTATAAAAAAATAGTAACATTTAAGGTTCGTTTACAGGTTCTCACAAAAGATCTTTTGATATAGGGCTAAAGAATTGTGTAATTATCCGATTTTTACGCTGTTTTCAGCAATTGCATTGTTTTTATGAGTAGTTCAAATGTTTAATATTTCGTGTAAAAATATTAATTAGTTTTTTTATGCATATCACTTTAAAGTGATTTATTCCTATACTTAAGATGAAGAAAAGAAATATTAAATGGTCTAACTCTTTTAAAAAAGAACGTATGCGCATGGATGTGTTACTACGAACGACCTAAGTTAGCTTCCTATTGTAAAACAGAATTGTAGAATTTACTGTTCGTTTACAGGGAAACTCAAAAGATTTTTTAATAAGACTAAATAGTTGCGTAATTAGCGAATTTTTACGTTGAAGTACTTGATTCCTCAACACAGAGGAAAAACAAGAGTATAAATAGCATAATTTTTGTCAAATTGGCTATATATAGAAGACATTCAAATATGTTACTACATCCGATTCATTTAAACTCTCTATTGTTTGTATTGTTGAACCATATACGTTCGTTTACAGAGTCTCTTAGAAGATCTTGATTACATTACAACCGATGTATATTTACTGAGTGAGATGTTTTTTAATGATTTTATACTGTTACAATCTCTGTAAGGTTTTATTATCTTGCTTTAAAATTTAATACGCGTTCATTTTGTCCGTCTGAAAGCTCGTCGATCTTAAGCTCTAAATCTATTAAAATATAGTATTTTCATCGATTAAAAAAAAAATGTGTTTATTAATAAATGTATCAGGAATTGATTGAAAAAGCGATTAAAAAATTCCAACTTTACATTCATGCGCTGAGTAATAGAATGTAAAAATGTTGCTACACCAAGATTAGAAGTTTTGCGTTTAAATATTTGCCGTTCATCGAATCTCCGGCTATGACGAACTTAAAATGCTCTAAAAACGGGCCTAGAGCACAATGAAAAGGAAATATCTTCTTAACCTGTCAGCACACGCGCCCCTTTCCATTACGTTACTACACGCGCGGGATAAATTTTACCCCAATGTGTAATGGGGAAGTTGCACTCATTCTATATTATGCCTTATTTTATGTTTAATTGATGAAGATGACTTTACATTCCTCAAATCTTAACTCGGAAACGCAAAAATAATTTTAAATAACTAGTTATTGGAGTTTTAAACTCCGCTAAAAGCAAAACAAAACCACGTGACCTGAAAACGCGACGAGATTGGTTTGACGTCACTACACATGAAACGCGGATTCTGCTTTAGAGTCGAATGCATGCAGGCTGTTTTGCATTACTTTCTACTTATTAAAAACGTCTTTTAAAGACGCATTTACACAAAAACAAAAACAAATATTAAAGTCAAAAGATTATTTTAACATATCTAAATATAATGCATTAATTTTCAACATTAAAACATTTGCATTAATTTTCATTTAGAAAAGTGATGAAGTTGGTCGGATTCGAAAAACACAAAGTTATGGCTTTCGGATTTTTTTATTTATTTATTTATTTACTTTTAGGGAAGAAAAACTGCATTTAATGTGGGTAAAAATACAGGAAACTAAAGCTATCTTTTACTTACTCTTATTTATTTAAACGAAAAAAGAATGATAGTTTTATTACAAAAGAAATCATAAGTAAAATCGCATTTATATAGTTCTTGAAATGCATTATTTTCTTAATTCATTTTAATGCTTAATAATTCGTTTTGATATGAATATAATTTCGTGTTATGCAGGTTATATTAAGGATAAAAATGTACTCAAATTAATTATGAGAAGACGAAATTTTGAGCAATAATGCAGAAAACAAAAACAAAAAATCTGTATTTAATACTGACTGTGTATTCACCGATCAGAAAAACAATTACAGCAACATACGTGAGTAAATTTATCACTATTGTTTTTTTTTCTCATTTTATGATTGTAATTCATGATTTTTCCAAAAAATGTTCAATATAATACAATAATTTGGCGTGGCCACCGAATCCGATCATAAAAAATTCACAACTTTTTTTTTTTTTTTTTTTTTTTTTTTTTTTGTACGCTTGGTAGAAAATGCGAGCTAGTAAATTCATTAAAATAAATGTATAATGGTTGCTTTATTTCTGTTTTAAGGTATGGAAAGAGAAAATAAAAAAAAATATAAGAATTATTTAAACTATCTTATTAGGATTTCTAAATTGATTTCTCAACGAATAATCATAATTCAATTAATATGAAACTTTTAATTTATTAAAACGTATTTTTTTTAAAAATATATTACACTGTATAGTTTTTATTTATTATTTTCTACTTTTTAGTATGCAAAATAGTTGCAGCTTCACACCCATTTAGCCTTTTTTTAACACCGTAGTTTAATGCATAATAAAATTGTTGTAAGTCGCATACAATTGTAACCACAGATAATATTTTTCGATTTATCAACTGTGGCGGGCTAACGGAAAAACGCGTCAAAATTAATGTATTAATTTATAATTAAGTTCTAAAAATAATAAAATGTTGTACGTCATCGGAAACACACAATTTTGCACTTATTTTTTATATTTCTTAATTTATCAGAAAGTGAGCAAACAACCGATAACAAGATTCCATCCTTATATACAAAAACCAAGTTGCGTTAAATAAAAAAGTGTAAAAATAATTTAATTACTGTTTTATTGTTATTTGCTTATGTATAATTTTTGAATGGATGCAGAACTTTTTGTTTGTTTGAAATATAGTTTCTCAGAATGTCCTATTTTAGATTAATCAGGTTCTAAAAAAATTATATCAGTCTTTTCCTCAATGCTCTAACTTTCGTAAAAAATAAAAATAATGAAAATATAAAAGATATGTGAATACAAAAATAAAAAAGATAATTTATGAACTAAACATCATCTGTAATCTGCAAAGGTCTATAAAGCATAAAAGCTTTAGTCCCACATTCTGAAAATTTCACAAAACTGACAGTATTTAAAATAATTACTTGATTTTTTTTGCCTGTGCATAGTCCAGGGACCTGTTTAAGAAGAAATTGGGTCCCTTAAAGGACCTTTCACAAAATTTTTCATATTAAAACAGGATCCTTCACAAAACATTCCACCTTAAAACAGGTCCTTCACAAAACATTCCACCTTAAAACAGGCCCTTCACAAAATTCTTTGTCATAAAAATAGGCCTTTCACAATTTTTTTCCATCTCAAAACTAAACCTTTTACAAATTTAATTATTTAAAAGTAAAATCTGGCCTGACATAAAACAACTGAAGTCGTCAAAGAATCTATTTATGTAGCTTTTACATATATAAAAGATCTTGTCAAAAATTTATAACCAAGAACCTGAATATAACAGTTATTTCAAACTCACAAAATTATAATTAGTTTTTTCATAAATGTAAAATACTTCTCACAATTTCACAAAAACAGGACCCTGTCTGTGAGAAAAGTCTTGATAGACACCTGGAAACATTTTTTGAAAAATTATTAAACTTTTTCCGTGTATATTTATATAAAAATTCTGTAAGGCTATCTTAAAGCTACCTCAGCACATTTCGCTCTTTCTAATAAGTTTAACTGTTTTCAAAGATTCAAAACAGTTTATTTAACAATTGAAGAGATAAAACATATAGTGAAGCCAAGCCAAATTCTTAATTCAAGAGTATAAAATATAAATACTAAAACATTTTTAGGAGTTAATTCCACCCTCCCTAATGAAATAAATTCTATTTGTATTACTTTATTTTATATTGTGCAATATTAATACAAAAAATAAGTAAATAAAAGTATACATTATTCTATAAAATACAATATTGTAGTACGAGTATTAACTTGTACTGATACTTTATTTCTACATCGAGATCTGGAAATGACAATTCTTAGAAACGCGATGGAATAAAAACCTCACCTGGAATTCACAGTATTATTTATTTATTACAGCAATTTACAACACTTTTAATTTGTTATACTAATCATTTTTAAGAAAAGAAAAAAGCGTAAAGCAAGCCATTCAGCGAAAAGCAAGCCATCCCCATAGGAAATAACAGGGAGAAATACAGCCAGGGTTTGTTTACATGTGTAGTGACGTCAGAACAGCTTTTATCACGTGACGCGGCTTTTTCTCGCCACGACAAAAACTGGGTTTTAAAAGTTGATTTAATGAATTATAAAAGTTTCAAATGTATGTAAAAATGGTATCAAAATGTTCATATTTTTACACTCTATCAGATGCAAGTTAAATTGAAAAACGTGCAATTTCCCCATTGTGTCAATTTCTCCCTGTTAGATTATAAACAATAAATTTATATTTTGAAATAAACTGTAAATCAATAAAGGACATAATTTAAATTTAAATAAAAAGTTCTTTTATATTTAAAGCAAAAATAAATAAATAAATAAATAAGTAAATAAAATAAAATAAAAAAATAAAATCTCGTATTTTTTTTTTTGCATATCATTACATACAAAACTTTTACAATCCAAATTCAGCCATGAAAATACAAAAAAAGTATAAAACTGATATATAGAAACTGTATGTGCTAGAGTTGTTAACGTTTAAAAGAAAAATCATATTATTATTTGCACACTATATTTTTTACATAAACATTTGCATTAACATTTTCCTATCATTATGGGTTACGTTATAACACGCGTGGGGTAAATTTCCTCCCACGTGATATTTTTATAATAAAAGAATGGAAAATACACAACCGGAGGTAAATTCTTTTTGGCCGCACATATTGATATCATTCAGCTTGAAAGGTACTATAAAGCTCAGAATGATCACGAACTATTTTCGCACATTTTTAAGTAATAGTTGTATGCTGGGGTAGATTTTATCCCAGCGCGTGTGCTGACGGGTTAAATTCCCCATAAAAATTAAAAATGCTATATTTCGTATACAATAGGTGATCGGTAACGAACTGTTCGGTTTACGAACAAATCGATTAACGAACAATTTCGCGTGAGATTTTTATGTTCGGATAACGAACACATGTTCGGTTAACGGACACTTTCAAGAGATTTTTATGTTTGGAGAACGAACACCTCACGAAACAAAGTCATGCTGAAGCAATGCGGTGTTTCATATTTGCCGAGCTATACTTATTGCTTCTATTGTCGACTTTGGGTACATTTTAACAGTTGCATACATATGTCTTAATTAATTCATGGACTGTCGAGGATTGAGGACTTATATTTTAGTATCCCCGAATTGGAATGGACGGACTAGAAACATTAATTATGTATTTTGTGTCTTTATGTATTTTGTGCATTTAGTAAATATAATCCTTTTTGGTTTAATCACGCTCCTTTTTAAAATCTAATTTAAAGCTTTATGATTTATCAGATCAAAAATTTTAATAAAATTTTACATTTTTTTAAACGGTTCATTATGTAAACGCATTAGTCTTTGTGGTATATTTACAAAATCCCACAAAATTTTGGAATACACATTTCATCCTACGAACATTTTCTATTTTGAAATCACTTTAATAGTTTTTATACTTTTGCAAACGTTGCGAATCTTATATTTTTCCGATTCTCGAAACGTTGAGTTAAAAAACTTTTAAGGTGCTAAGTAATTTTCAAAAATAATATTTAATATATTAGTATAAAACTACCTGTAAATTACAATGGTTCGTAGAAAAACAAATTTGATTATTCTCGGTAAAGTAAACTCATTGTTATAATTGACCAAAAAAAAAGAAGGTGCTTCTTATTTTTCCACATTTTTCTGAAACTGCAGTATTTTAATTACTTTGTAAACTGCTGTAAAATTTTCTATTTTTTTGTTTTTTGAATGTATGTAAACGGAAGAGTGATATTAACAAAAGAAAAAGGAAAATAAACATGTCATAAATAATCTGATGGATACACTGTAAAGAAATGAATATAAAAGTTTCCCCGTTGCTATGGTAGCGACATGTACATTGGAATAAGTCACTCAATAAATTGCATAATTCTGATGTATAATTCTGTTTATAGCATCACAATTATTCTTTTATTTTGTCCCTTTCATCTTTCTTTTATCTTTTCTTTTCTGAATAAAAATGGGAGCTGTGTAATTGAAATTAAACACCTTACAAAAAGGAGTGATATCTCATCAAAAACAACTCGTTGTAAATGATCCCGCCAAGCCACAAACCTAAAACGTCAGCCATAAAAAGAAGTGATATCACATAAAAAGAAACGATATAGAAGTGCATACTCCGAGTACCGTGTAAAAATCTATCACCACTCATAATGTTTCCAAAGGACTCGGAGTGAGGTACAGTATGTGAAAACTGGTTGGCGACCTGCAGGCTTTTATAATATATGCAGTATATCAATTTTGAAAATCGAAAAAATAAATTTTTTATTTTTGTTATATCACTTTTATAAATATTTTTGTATGCGAAAGAACTGACAGAACGGATTTTTCCCCAGACTTATGCGATTCCGCTTACGCTAGAATTATTGCAATATATCTCAATTTAGTTAACGTTTATTATAAGGTGCAATGTTATTAATATGCGTATGATCATTATATATATATATATATATATTACAAACTCAAAATCTTTACATGTTTACTTAAGAAATCTTCTTCGTAAGAGTGGTGTTTCTAGTTTAAATAATGGTAAATAAAATCAACAAATTAATTTTTCAAGCTTATAAATAAGAAAAGACATGCAAACACAGAAGCTTCAGCTTTTTACAATTTTATGGGAGCAAAATAATTAAATAAATAAAAAAATAAAAATAAAAATAAAAATAATATAGTCATATGTAATTGCAGGAAACACGAACATTATAAAAGCCTGCAGGTCGCCAAGCAGTTTTCACATACTGTACCTCACTCCGAGTTCTTTGGAAACATTATGAGTGGTGATAGATTTTTACACGGGACTCGGAGTATGCACTTCTATATCGTTTCTTTTTATGTGATATCATTTCTTTTTATGGCTGACGTTTTAGGTTTGTGGCTTGGCGGGATCATTTACAACGAGTTGTTTTTGATGAGATATTTAAATATATGCTTGACGGATTCTTCTGGAATTTCAGGGTTGGGTTGATTTATGATGGCCAATTATCAACACGAGGGATATAGGCCCTAGGTGGGGAGTTCCCTCCGTGGATGTCTTTCTAAGGGGTCCTAACCCGTATTTACGGCGAGGTTCGAAGGAAACCACTGAAAACTGCGAACGATTAGGTCAACGAGCACGACAGGGGTTTGAACCCAGCACCTCCCGTCTACCAGCTTTGAGAGCAGAACCTCTCAGCCACTGGTGGGGCCTGGAACTTCAGGATTATAAAGAATATGTTTGGCCACCTATTTATCAAAGACGTCTTCATCAGGTTGACAATTGTGGAGACAAGAAAAAATAATAATAATTCGGATCACTCTGTAAAATAAAATGCACGAAATGATCTATAGCTTCAGCACACGAATATATGGATATTGTGCAATATGTGTATTCGTTTGTGTAAGAATAGCACGTAGAATAGCTTTGTAGAGATTTAGCGATTTTTTTTTTAAAGTTCAAAAAATTCTTGCATGTTTTTGGTTTATATCATGCAGGCTTTTCAACCAGAAAATTTGACAAAATGTAGTAGAAAAATTATAGTACAATTGGAATATAAATATATTAAACATTTTATGAAATATGAACAGTTGCATGAAATATTTTCTATCTGTGCATGCGCGAACGATAACGAAGATTTTTTTCATTACTTAATAGTCAACTCTATACAGCAACTCATGTAAAAAAACCAGTCAAATATCGGGAAAATTCAGAACGATATCGGCAATAGAGTGAGCTGGTTTTTAGTTCCTCTCTAAAAGTAGCTCAGTGATAAGGGATAGTTTTTATACTATTTTTCATTTTTTATTAATATTTTAATTCTCCTTGGAAAACATTATTTGACCAGGTTATAATTGTTCTGGAACGGATCAGGAGCGGAAATTGTTAAAGTGAATTTTCTAACTGAACTAAATTTTAGCAGGCTATATAGTACATAAGCAAATCAATAGATCATATACAGCGTTACACACTATAATTAGACTACTTTTTTGACTATGGAAAGCAATTGCCAAAATTGGATTTTTAAATGGGCTATATGTTTTTTAAACAGTTTTACTTTCATATTTTTTATCACCTTATTTAAAGGTGAAGTTTCGTTACAGTTTTCTGTATGTGTTGGAAAGTGTTTGTTAATCTAAGCTTTACGCTTGATTTTTCGTTCTTCTTTTTAATGTGCATTATTTTATCGAAAGAAAATTTCCGAAAATGCCCTAAAATTGATAGCCGTAGCTGGAGAACCTCCCCTTGAACCATTAGTGTGCTTTCCTTTGTGTTCTTTCTTTTCATTTACATTTTTGAAATCGATAATGGATATTTGCATTTAAAAACAAAGTAGCAAAGTAAAATTTATTTTGTTTGCATAATTAAAAGGAATTTTCAAAGAAAGAGCTTAGATAACATAAAATAGAGAATTGATATTTCTTTATAAAAACGCTTTCAGTATTGACATGTTTATTTAGTTTTATACCTCATATGTTTTTCAAGCATATCTTATAATAGAACGGGAATTGTTCTTGTTTCTACTATGTTGAATAAATAAAGAAGATAGTAGAAGAACATGCCCAATGCATTATCATTTATAATTCAAACATTTTGTTCATAAATAATTAAATAATGATACACAAAATGCCTGACTCACGTCTATAATTCATTGATTGCAAACTAATTTGTATATTTCATGTTCTGTTTTAATTCTGAAATGTTATCTCCGTATTTTTTTCTTTTTTGTAAATAATTACTAAAGTCTGTTTGTATTTAATATATTAAAATATTTAAAGTGAATTATCACTGCGTTTATAAGGAATTACATTTACCTCGAAGCCTATAAGAGAAATTTTCTTGTTCATACCAAATTTTGGAAACAATTATTTTCATGATATACCGGGTGGTTATAATATAAGTATCTCTATTTGGAGCTGTCTGTAGCTTGAAGAAATAACCCGAATGAAACAAAAATCGGCACACTTACTATTCGAGAAGGGGGAAGAAGAATGGAACAATAACAAAAAATAATTGCAATAATTGCCGACAGATGGCGCTTTTGAGTGTGAAATGTAATGTGTAATACAAAAACAAAGAATTAAGGCGTGAAACCGGGGTGACAAACTTAATTTATTGGAAAGTGTCACAGTGAATGGGGTTACGCTTTCGCATGGCGGTACCATTCAAGTTCGGGTCCCACATGACCATTGTGCCGGAGGACACAATCCAGGTGGTGCACGACGTACTTAACTGCAGAATGTAACGCATCAGGAGTGATGTTACCCACATGTTGTGATATGCGATATTCTAAGTCATCAAGGTTTGCGACACCTCCATGGTACACAACGGCGTTAGCACCGACAGAATCCGTAGCGCCATCTGTTAGCGATTATTGCATTTTTTTAAACAGTTTATATGTGACTGAGCATGTGTACAGGACATACCAAGGTCCCGATCGAGTTTATTAGTTAGCTTCATCCGCCATTTTGTTTTAAAATGGCGGCCACTTAAAAAATTCTAATTCGAAAAGCTGTCCAAGCTGGCGTTTTTACCGTTAAGTGTCTTGATACAAACTTTCTGTAACACTTTTTGTTTTGCCTCTATCTTAAAAAATAGCTGAAATATAACAGCTTGAATTTCTAGTGTGGCTGATTTTCACATAATGAGATTTCATTTATGAGCTTTAAAAAACGTGGGTTTTCACCAATTTACTTTAATTGTAGGTAACCACTGTGTCTGTGTGTGTGTTTGTGTCGCTACTCTCATCCGCTTAAAACTACACAGTCATATTCGCCAGCGTCAAATTCTCGCCACGTTTGACGACAATGAGCGACATATCGCCAAATTTGGCGACAAAAATATGTCGCCATAAATGAAGTCAACTTGGCCATAGCTGAATAGTTTTTTGAAATTCCCATTCAAATTCAGTTTTGACGAAAACTTTGAATCTTGTATATCCGGGTACTACGCATTATACCGTCGTGTGTTGAGTAAACATTAGCTGAATTTTTAAAAACAAAGAATAGGGTAGCTATCTGTTCTTCCCAGTACAGGCCGGAACAGGCTTTTCTTAGTTAAGTCATGCTGTGTATTTTTCATCCCATTGCGCAACCAATGTATCCTATGACTTTTTCCGATTTCTACCTTCATTTTAGACGACAAGCTTGAACTGATGTAGTCAGAGCTCACTACTTTTGGACGTTACATTTCAACAGTTTGAAGAGGCTGGCATCTAAAAGTTGAGTAAGTGTTACTTTAATTTTTGAACTTTTTTTTCTACCACATCACTGTTGTGAGTGGTAATTAAATCCCATCCATTTTTCTTTTTTAGGGTTTCGTTCCTCTCACGAAACCCTATTACTCCCGCTCCGTTGTCTGTCCGTCACAGAGCTATTCTCAGAAACCAATGTATCCTATGACTTTTTCCGATTTCTACCTTCATTTCAGACGACAAGCTTGAACTGATGTAGTCAGAGCTCACTACTTTTGGACGTTACATTTCAACAGTTTGAAGAGGCTGGCATCTAAAAGTTGAGTAAGTGTTACTTTAATTTTTGAACTTTTTTTTCTACCACATCACTGTTGTGAGTGGTAATTAAATCCCATCCATTTTTCTTTTTTAGGGTTTCGTTCATCTCACGAAACCCTATTACTCCCGCTCCGTTGTCTGTCCGTCACAGAGCTATTCTCAGAAACCAATGTATCCTATGACTTTTTCCGATTTCTACCTTCATTTCAGACGACAAGCTTGAACTGATGTAGTCAGAGCTCACTACTTTTGGACGTTACATTTCAACAGTTTGAAGAGGCTGGCATCTAAAAGTTGAGTAAGTGTTACTTTAATTTTTGAGCTTTTTTTTCTACCACATCACTGTTGTGAGTGGTAATTAAATCCCATCCATTTTTCTTTTTTAGGGTTTCGTTCATCTCACGAAACCCTATTACTCCCGCTCCGTTGTCTGTCCGTCACAGAGCTATTCTCAGAAACCAATGTATCCTATGACTTTTTCCGATTTCTACCTTCATTTCAGACGACAAGCTTGAACTGATGTAGTCAGAGCTCACTACTTTTGGACGTTACATTTCAACAGTTTGAAGAGGCTGGCATCTAAAAGTTGAGTAAGTGTTACTTTAATTTTTGAACTTTTTTTTCTACCACATCACTGTTGTGAGTGGTAATTAAATCCCATCCATTTTTCTTTTTTAGGGTTTCGTTCATCTCACGAAACCCTATTACTCCCGCTCCGTTGTCTGTCCGTCACAGAGCTATTCTCAGAAACCAATGTATCCTATGACTTTTTCCGATTTCTACCTTCATTTCAGACGACAAGCTTGAACTGATGTAGTCAGAGCTCACTACTTTTGGACGTTACATTTCAACAGTTTGAAGAGGCTGGCATCTAAAAGTTGAGTAAGTGTTACTTTAATTTTTGAGCTTTTTTTTCTACCACATCACTGTTGTGAGTGGTAATTAAATCCCATCCATTTTTCTTTTTTAGGGTTTCGTTCATCTCACGAAACCCTATTACTCCCGCTCCGTTGTCTGTCCATCACAGAGCTATTCTCAGAAACTGTGTAACTTACAGAGTTGAAACTTTGTGTATATAGCTGAATAGCAGCTATGAAGAGCTCAAATTATTAAAAGTTGAAAAATTCGTATTATTTTAATAAATAGAGATAAAAAAAAAAAAAAATTCTAACAGCCTTTTCCTATTAAATTTAAACATTTTTCGTTATAGCAGATGACAAAAATTAAAAATCCACGATGAAATTCTTTCTACAATAATTAATTTTCTATCAGACGATTTCCACGTGAAAAATGAAAATGAAATAAGAAGTTTCACCAATTGAAAAAAATATTAATATGAAAAAACACTGACTGACATCATAGTGGTAATAAAGCGGAAATTTTCAAAGATTTCTCAATAATACAAGGAGTATGAGTATGTGTATGTACACAAAGCAGAATAATTACACGTCATTGGAGAATTAAAAAGAAAATCTGACATCATATTGGAAGTTTAACGAATTTTTCAAATGTTTGAGAATAATACAAAGCGAGTATCAATATGAGTAATAGAGAATAGTAGATATATGAGTATGGGAAACATATTGAATCATGATAAAAATCCGATTATGGAAATATTCGCATATTTTAACATTTTGAAAGTGTACAACATGTTTAATTTTGAAATTATTTTTTATATCGCATTTAGTCCGCGTGACAGACATTATTATGACAGAATATAATAGCCGGCTTCGCCCGCTATCTGGCTGGTTTGGATACTCGAAAAAACGAAAAAATAGACCGGTAAATTTTTACTTTATAAAAAACAAAAACATTTATTTATTTATTATTATTATTTTTTTTTTTTGGTGCTAAATGAAATTTATTAAGTGTTTTGAAAGGAATATTAAACGAAACCCTTTGAGCGATCTTCGATCACACTTACCCACTTGTTTTATATTTTACACTTCTTGTTATTTATTTATTATTGTTAATTTATTGTATTTTATTCGAAATTAAACCCGCCTTTTTGTTTAAGATATTTTTTATCTAATACTCAGGTAATGGGACTAGGAATAATTTTTTCTGTTGAGCTGATTCATATATCAGACCAGATGCTATGATTAATAAGGTTAACTGGGTGAATTAGTTCAGCCATATTCGAGCGGTATTGCTCAGTTGATAGAGCATTGGTAGCTTCAGCTAAAAGATACCGGATTCGAATTCTGTCCCGGACTTTTTCGCCCAGTTGAGAAAATTACATCTCATTGAATTTATATTGAAAGACAAAAATGAAATATTTAGTATGTTAATGTAATTTAAAAATGATTGTTAATATAATATGAAACGTAAACAATTTTTTAAATTATACCCGTAACAAATAAATAACTGAATGATTATGAAAATACATCAAAGTACCATTTAAGAGGTTGAGAAATAAAATAACTTCTTTTTTCTGATTATTTAAAATACAGAAAAGTTTTCTTTATTTGAAAGTAGAAATTTTAATAGCGAAACTAATTATCTATTGGTTAAAGAATTACAAATTTTATAATCAACGCTATACACGTCCATCTTTAATACTTCTGTAATATTTTTATTTTTATATTTTTCTTGCAAATTTTGTAGAAATCTATTCCAAAGGTTATTTTTAATGCAAATGTTAAAGAAATCAACTACAAAATTTTTTCTTTTGAAATAACATATGGTGTACAAAAACAAAAGAGAAAAATTAAAGTACCAGAAAAAATATGTTAAAGAAATTAACCACTAAACTTTGTCTTTTGAAGTAATGGTATTATAAAAATGGACTATTTGGGATCCTAGAGTTTGTCTTACAAAAGTGTGTAAAATTTGGGTAGTGAATTCATAACATATCTCAGAAAATACGAACTTTAAAATATAGTATTTCAAGATTGTCATATTAAATTTCCGTGTATGATGCATGGAAAAAATTATTTATATTTTAAAGCTTTAAAAAACATATGGTGTACAAAAACAAAAGAGAAAAATTAAAGTACCAGAAAAAAATGTTAAAGAAATTAACCACTTAACTTTGTCTTTTGAAATAATAGTATTATAAAAATGGACTATTTGGGATCCCAGAGTTTGTCTTAAAAAGTGTGTAAAATTTGGGTAGTGAATTCATAACATATCCCAGAAAATACGAACTTTAAAATATAGTATTTCTAGATTGTCATAGTTAATTTCCATGTATCATGTATGGAAAAAATTATTTATATTTTAAAGCTTAAAAAACATATGGTGTACAAAAACAAAAGAGAAAAATTAAAGTACCAGAAAAAATATGTTAAAGAAATTAACCACTAAACTTTGTCTTTTGAAGTAATGGTATTATAAAAATGGACTGTTTGGGATCCCAGAGTGTGTCTTACAAAAGTGTGTAAAATTTGGGTAGTGAATTCATAACATATCCCAGAAAATACGAACTTTAAAATATAGTATTTCTAGATTGTCATATTTAATTTCCGTGTATCATGCATGGAAAAAATTATTTATATTTTAAAGCTTTAAAAAACATATGGTGTACAAAAACAAAAGAGAAAAGTTAAACTATCAGAAAAAAATGTTAAAGAAATCAACCACTAAACTTTGTCTTTTGAAATAATGGTATTATAAAATGTACTATTTGGGATCCCAGAGTGTGTCTTACAAAAGTGTGTAAAATTTGGGTAGTGAATTCATAACATATCCCAGAAAATACGAACTTTAAAATATAGTATTTCTAGATTGTCATAGTTAATTTCCGTGTATCATGTATGGAAAAAATTATTTATATTTTAAAGCTTTAAGAAACATATGGTGTACAAAAACAAAAGAGAAAAATTAAAGTACCAGAAAAAAATGTTAAAGAAATTAACAACTAAACTTTGTCTTTTGAAAAAATGGTATTATAAATATGGACTATTTGGGATCCCAGAGTGTGTCTTACAAAAGTGTGTAACATTCGGGCAGTGAATTCATAACATATCCCAGAAAATACGAACTTTAAAATATAGTATTTCTAGATTGTCATTTTTAATTTTTGTGTATCATGTATGAAAAAATTATTTATATTTAAAGCTTTAAAAAACATATGGTGTACAAAAACAAAAGAGAAAAATTAAACTATCAGAAAAAAATGTTAAAGAAATCAACCACTAAACTTTGTCTTTTGAAATAATGGTATTATAAAAATGGACTATTTGGGATCCCAGAATGTGTCTTACAAATGTGTGTAAAATTTGGGTAGTGAATTCATAACATATCCCAGAAAATACGAACTTTAAAATATAGTATTTCTAGATTGTCATATTTAATTTCCGTGTATCATGCATGGAAAAAATTATTTATATTTTAAAGCTTTAAAAAACATATGGTGTACAAAAACAAAAGAGAAAAATTAAACTATCAGAAAAAAATGTTAAAGAAATTAACCACTAAACTTTGTCTTTTGAAACAATGGTATTATAAAATGTACTATTTGGGATCCCAGAGTGTGTCTTACAAAAGTGTGTAAAATTTGGGTAGTGAATTCATAACATATCCCAGAAAATACGAACTTTAAAACATAGTATTTCTAGATTGTCATATTTAATTTCCGTGTATCATGCAGGGAAAAATTATTTATATTTTAAAGCTTTAAAAAAACATATGGTGGACAAAAACAAAAGAGAAAAATTAAAGTACCAGAAAATTTTTTTAAAGAAATTAACCACTAAACTTTGTCTTTTGAAATAATGGTATTATAAATATGGACTATTTGGGATCCTAGAGTTTGTCTTACAAAAGTGTGTAAAACTCGGACAGTGAATTCATAACATATCCCAGAAAATACGAACTTTAAAATATAGTATTTCTAGATTGTCATTTTTAATTTTTGTGTATCATGTATGAAAAACTTATTTATATTTAAAGCTTTAAAAAACATATGGTGTACAAAAACAAAAGAGAAAAATTAAAGTACCAGAAAAAAATGTTAAAGAAATCAACGACTAAACCTTGTCTTTTGAAATAATGGTATTATAAAAATGGACTATTTGGGATCCTAGAGTTTGTCTTAGAAAAGTGCGTAAAATTCGGTCAGTGAATTCATAACATATCCCAGAAAATAGGAACTTTAAAATAAGGTATTTCTAGAATGTCATATTTAATTTTTATGTATCATCTATAGAAAAAATTATTTATATTTTAAAGCTTTAAAAAAAAACATATGGTATACAAAAACAAAAGAGAAAAATTAAAGTACCAGAAATTTTTTTTAAAGAAATTAACCACTAAACTTTGTCTTTTGAAATAATGGTATTATAAATATGGACTATTTGGGATCCCAGAGTTTGTCTTACAAAAGTGTGTAAAACTCGGACAGTGAATTCATAACATATCCCAGAAAATACGAACTTTAAAATATAGTATTTCTAGATTGTCATTTTTAATTTTTGTGTATCATGTATGAAAAAAATATTTATATTTAAAGCTTTAAAAAACATATGGTGTACAAAAACAAAAGAGAAAAATTAAAGTACCAGAAAAAAATGTTAAAGAAATCAACCACTAAACCTTGTCTTTTGAAATAATGGTATTATAAAAATGGACTATTTGGGATCCTAGAGTTTGTCTTACAAAAGTGCGTAAAATTCGGGCAGTGAATTCATAACATATCCCAGAAAATACGAACTTTAAAATAAGGTATTTCTAGAATGTCATATTTAATTTTTATGTATCATGTATAGAAAAAATTATTTATATTTTAAAGCTTTAAAAAACATATGGTATCTAAAACAAAAGAGAAAAATAAAGTATCAGAAAAAAAATTAAATCTCTTAATCACATTTCAGATCATAATTTACTTTGAATGTAACCCTTTTCTTACAATCGATTGTAATTTTTTTTAAATGAAAAGAAAGAACCGCTTTTCAGAAAGTTTCAAATAAATCCAATTGAAATGAAAAAAGTAACTGAAGCATAAAGAATTATTAAATATGATTCAAAAAATATATTTCAAAAGTTTATAAGATTATTTGTTTATTTAAACAGATTATTTTTCTCCTTATTATTTAGTATGTGTACATGTGTCCCACACTAAACATTTTGTATTTTATACATATACAATAAAAGCAGTTCTTTATTTTTCATTTTACGTTTTAGTAAATTAACATATTAAATTTTTAAGTACTACTGTAAATTGCTCATATAATGCAATTAACAATGAGATGTATTAAAATTGATTTACTTCGTGCACACAGATCGATGCCATTTTAAGTCTTTAGAATTAGAACAATTTTCAAAGTTAGACATCAAAATTTTAACAAAAAGAACGATTATAAAAATATATTTCATGTTTAATGTGATTGAACTAAGGTAGTTCAGGAGAAATACATTTTCAGATGTATTTTACCGCATTATCTGCACTTAAAATGTCGTTTTTTATACATATTTAATAAAAATTGTTCTTTATTTGGCACTTTACCTTTTCGATAAATTAACATATTAAATTTTTAAGTACTACTGTAAATTCCTAATATATTTTATTAACAATGCCAATGTATTAAAATCTATTGACCTTAAGAACACAGATCGATGTAACTTTAAGTCTTTAGAATTAGAATAATTTTCAAAGATGGACATCGAAGTTTTAATAAAATAACGCTTATAAAATGTTTTTTATGTTTAATATAATTGAACTAAGATAGTTAAGAATAAAAATATTTTCAGATGCATTCTACTTCATTAGTGTGTCACTTAAAATTTTTATTCTTATACATATTTAATAAAAATTGTTCTTTATTTGCCATTTTACTTTTTTGGTAAATTAATCTATATTAAATTTTTAAGTACTACTGTAACTTGCTGATATATTTTATTAACAATGATAATGCATTAAAATCTATTTAATTCATGCACACAGAGATGGATCTCATTCTAAGTCTTTAGAATTAGAACAATTTTCAAAGTAAGACATCGAAGTTTTAACAAAAAGAACGCTTATTAAAATGTTTTTTATGTTTAATATAATTGAACTAAGATAGTTAAGAATAAAAATATTTTCAGATGCATTCTTCTTCACTAGTGTGTCTCTTAAAATTTTTGTTCTTATACATATTTAATAAACATTGTTCTTTATTTGTCATTTTACTTTTTGGTAAATTAACCTATATTATTTTTTTAAGTACTACTGTAACTTACTGATATATTTTATTAACAATGATAATGCATTAAAATCTATTTAATTCATGCACACAGAGATGGATCTCATTCTAAATCTTTAGAATTAGAACAATTTTCAAAGTAAGACATCGAAGTTTTAACAAAAAGAACGCTTATTAAAATGTTTTTTATGTTTAATATAATTGAACTAAGATAGTTAAGAATAAAAATATTTTCAGATGCATTCTTCTTCATTAGTGTGTCACTTAAAATTTTTGTTCTTATACATATTTAATAAACATTGTTCTTTATTTGTCATTTTACTTTTTTGGTAAATTAACCTATATTATTTTTTTAAGTACTACTGTAACTTACTGATATATTTTATTAACAATGATAATGCATTAAAATCTATTTAATTCATGCACACAGAGATGGATCTCATTCTAAGTCTTTATAATTAGAACAATTTTCAAAGTAAGACATCGAAGTTTTAACAAAAAGAACGCATATTAAAATGTATTTTATATTTAATATAATTGAACTAAGTTTGTTAAGAAGGAATATTTTTGCAGACGCATTTTCCTGTATTATCTGCGTGTTACTTAAAATGCCTTTTTTTTCGTAAATTAATTTTATTAAGCAAGAACGAAGGATATTGCAAAGTAAAAATCAAAGTTCTAAACCATCTTTCACATAATTTTTTACTTTAAAGGAAGCATTTTCTTATAATCGTTCCAATATAGTTTCAAAATGAAATAAAAGTTTTTTTTTTAAAAAAAGGGAAAAGGAAAACACTCTTTTATAAGTATTTTATATTTTAAAATCACGCATGATTTCACGCTTAATTTCATGACTGCAATTCGTGTACTCCTACAACATTGTTATAATAGATTAACTTGGCCAGTGCCCCGATTATGGAAAATTCACTACTTGATTCACGCTTGACGGAAAGCGAAAGCTAGTGAATTTATTAAAATTTATTATAATTTTTGCTCTTTTTATTTTTTAAGATAGGAAAATGCATTAATTAAACTATCCATTCATGAAATCTAAATTGTTTTCTCAACATATAAAAAAAATTAGCTAATATTAAACTATTAAACGATAAAAGAGTATATAATATATGTTCATATATATATACTCTTGCACTCAGAAAAAGAAATTAATTAAAACTACAAAACATTTTTGTTGAGTACATTTTGGTTGTTTTAGCAAAATTCAAGTAAAATTGAACCATTTTACTTCAATTAACAAAACACTTTTTGCTGGCGATACAAAAATTTTTTTGGAATTGCAAAAAAAAAAAAAAAAAAAAAAAAAAAAAAGGTTTTTAACAAAAAAAAAAAAAAAAAAAAAAAAAATTGTTGATTCAAACAAAATTTCCATTGACCTATATTTAAACAAATTTTTTGTTTAAATATAGGTCAATAAAAATTTTGTTTGAATCAACAATTTTTTTTTTTTTTTTTTTTTTTTCAATTCCAAAAAAAAAAAATTGTATCGTCAGCAAAAATGTTTTGTTAATTGAAGTAAAATGGTTCAATTTTACTTGAATTTTGCTAAAACAACCATAATGTACTCAAAAACATGTTTTGTAGTTTTAATCAGTTTCTTTTTCTGAGTGTGAACAAAACTATAAACTCAGAAAATTTTCAATTTGTTTAAATCATAATATCAGTTTGTCTTTACATTAATAAAATAAAAATGAACATTTATAAAAAGACATCTAAATTTAATATAACTCATAAATAAAATGGAGCAAATAATTTAAATGAGAAAATACATAAAAAAATAACATTATGTAAGACATGGACAAAATTATAAACTCAAAATTATGTTATGAATATCTTTATTCTGGAATTCTTGATCTGAATAAATGCATTTCATGGTAGGAAACTAATAAATTGGAGTCATTAGGGATGAGTACATTTCTATACATCAATGCATTTTTTAAATTTTTCTCAAAAGAAGTATAATTTTAACATAGCACATGACTAAACCGAAAACAGTAAATTACTGAATTTAAGAAATGAACATAATTTGAATCCTGGTGCAAAGTATTAATGCAAACATTCAAAAATAAGTGGGACCTCCATTTTTCTGAATTACTTCGAATATGCGGCACGGCATAGACTGAACAAGTTTTCGCAACTGCTCCATTGACAACTGATTCCATGCTGAAAATATCGCCATTTTAAAATAATTTGTGTTTTGATATTGACGTCCATCATGAGAGATTATTCGAATCATTGCACCCCAACAATTTTCAATGGGGTTTAGATCAGGGCTGCGGGCTTGTCATTTCATGATTTTCACATGCCAGTGCTCATGCCACTCTTTTGTACTTTTTGTAGAGTGTATTGCTGTATTATCATGCTGAAAAACCCAGTTTACTCCAGTAATGAACGGTGCATAAGGCAATAGATTATCTTCCAGCATTAACTGGTAGTCTTCTGCTTCTTGGTTTCCATTAAGGAAAGCAGATCAGTTTTACCATTCTGAGAAAAACCATCCCACACCATCACGACTCTTCCACCAAAGTTTCGACTAAAGATATGCCATTCTTCATGCCTAATATCGCGCCAGTAGTATCGTAAGCCATATGGGCCGTCTAGATTAAACTGCTTATCATCTGACCAGATGACTGTGCTCCATTCCGTTGTCCATGATACGTAGCCCCACCAGTGGCTGACAGGTTCTGCTCTAAAAGCTGGTAGACGAGAGGTGCTGGGTTCAAACTCCTGTCGCGCTCGTCGACCTAACCGTTTGGAGTTTTCCGTGGTTTTCTTCGAAGGATCCTTTAGAAAGACCCCCATGGAGGCACTCTCTCCTAGGGCCTCTATCCCAAGAGTAGATAATTGACCGTCATAAATCAATCACCCAACCAACCATGATACGTATGTACTGCTCTACAAAGTGAAGTTTGGCTTTCATGTGATGAGGTTCAAGTTTTGGCTTAACTTTAATTTTTTTCCCCATTTTATGTTCTGGGCTCGTTGAAGAATTCGTCTAACAGTTCGAGAGCTTACATTTAGCTTTAAATCATTTACAATTTGGCTAGAAGTTGCTCCAGTATTAGATACTGTTCGTAAGGTAGATCTTTGATTTCTTTCTGTTATCTTTGGACGTCGTCTACTGCGTTGTTTCTTTCCATAACCTGACGGATTCTTTAAAACGTTTTTTACTGTTTCTTGTGAACATATAACTAACAAAGCAATTTCGAGTTGGGTTTTTCCAGAAGCTCTGAAGACCAAAATTTTACCAACTTGTATCTCTGTGAGAACCATTCTTCGATACATTTGAAAACTTGTTGATTTTAACCGTTCTAAGAATAACATGCAACGGCACGACAAAATAAACAAGATGCATTAAAAGAGATTCTAAATTATTCTAAAAGTAATTCAAAGACAGACGATAAAAGATTTTTGATAAAACCATCGAGAAAAATGATGAAGTTATGGATGAATATAGTTTGCATTAATACCAATGGGAAAAAGAATTTACTGAATTAGTTTCTTATCATAAATGCATTTATTCAGATTAAAAATACCAGAATATAAAAAATTATAACTTTGAGTTTATAATTTTGTCCAGGTCTCACAAAATGTTACATTTTTAAGTTATGTATTTTCTAATTTAAATTATTTGCTACATTTTATTTATGAGTTATAGTAAATTTATATGTCTTTTTATAAATATTCATCTTTATTTTACTAATGTAAAGCTACGCTTATTTATATTATGATTTAAACAAATTGAAAATTTTTTGAGTTTATAATTTTGCTCAGGAGTGTATATATAAATTACACACTTTATGTTTTATTTATATTTTCTCCTTTTTAGTGTTTAAAATATTTCATTGATGCAGTTTCACAGCCAGTTGGCATAGTTTGGCGCATAATTAACTCCAATTTTTTTGTAATTCGTAAATAGTTTCAAAATCGTAGAGATTATTTGACGATTAATCACCAACGATTTATTAACGGGGAAATGCCTTCAAATTAATTTGTTAATTTATAGTTATTTTCTAAACATTCTAAAAATTACATTGCCATCGAAAACATACTTGTGTACATATTTTTTTTTTATAATTCTAGCATATAGGGAATCAAATGAAAAATATAGTACAAAATTCCATCTTTACATATAAAAACCAAGTTCCGTTAAATATAAAAAGGTAAACTGTATTTAGCAGATTGTGTAGTATAATAAATAAAACTAAAATGAAGCAAACATTTCTTGTAAAATATATTTAAAATTCATGAAGTAAATTCATAACATAATACAGAAAATACAGATTTTAAAATCCTTTTGCATTTCTAGAGTTTCATATTTAATTTTCGTATATCTTAAGTAAAAAATGAGCTAGATTTCAAAGTTCAAGAATAAATATGATTTACAAAATAAACTAAAAAAAAAAAGTATCGAAAAAAGTTTAAAACTCCTAATCATATTTCAGATCATAATTTACTTTGAAAGGGACATTTTCTCTAGAATCGATTGTAATTTGTTTTAAAATGAAAGAAGGAAACTGCTTTTAGTGGAAAGTTTTGAATAAATCTGATTAAAATGAAATAAAAAAGTGTAACTCAAGAATGAAAAATTCATAAATACAGTTCAAAGAACTTAATTCAAAACATATTGTTTTTGATATTTTTTACTAAACTGGATTAAAAATAATTTCTTTATATATATATATATATATATATATATATATATATATATATATATATATATATATATATATAGTGTATGTTTGTGCGTGCATTTATATATATGAAAAAACAGTTCTTTGTTTTTGAATTCCTTTTCTAGGTAGATTAACATATTAAATTCAGTAGATTAATAAATTACCATATTAAAATTTTATGCGCCTTTGTAAACTGCTGGTATATTTTTATAGCAATAAAATAAACTAATAATTAATATGTTTATAAAAATTAAATCAAACTTTACGTATTAAATTCGATTTAATTTATGTGCTTAATTCGATGTATAGAATTTGTACAGAATCATTTGAATTCAACATGTTTCAAAATAAAAATCTAAGTTTCACAAATAATAAAATTTGTATAAAGGTTTATTTTATGTTTAATGTTAATTAATAAAAATATTCAAGAAAAAAAGAATTCTAGACAATTTTAAATGTTTCTTTAAAAAATAAACGGTAAAATAAATTTGGAAAATATAATTAAAATTGTTTCAAAGCTCAATCCAAAATCTAAATCGTATTTTAGATCCTACTGACATTTTCTTAAAATTGATCGAAAGAAGATATGCATATACGACCCATTTTTGGCCACCAGCATGACAAAAAAAAATCTTTTTCGAAGATGTTCTAATTGTTTCGAAAAATATAGGATTTATATTTACTGAAATATTTTTCAGTAAATAATTTATTGAAATTATATCGCCCCAGTTTGTTAATTATCTTAATCTTAATGCTATATTTACTGGTTTTAAGATTTATTTACGTTTAATTTTCTTTTAAATATTTGATACAATATCTTAAACATAGGTTCTTTCGCCAATTTTAATGTATTTTGACGTATTTTTTAACTATATTTTTTAAGCGCTCAAAACACCAGCCTACGTACCACTATTTCAGAAAAGAAAATTTCCCTTTTTTTAATGGACGAAATTTGTGATTAAGTAAAGGACGACGATTTCTATTCAGAAATAGTTTTACACAAAATACAAAGGTTTTGGCAGGTATGTACAAAAAACTTCAATGGTAGTATATGCGCATTTCATAAAAAAAAAAAAAAAAAAAAAAAAAAATCCATTTACAAAATGTCAAAATCAATTAAAATTTGTTTTATAACCTAAATTTTGTAGAAATTGTATAATATATTTAAATATTTTTCACATAAATGTTAGTTATTGAAAAATTAAATTTAGATCACAAATTTTATCAAAACGTCTTAGAAGAAGAAAGAAAATCTATGACTGTGTCGAGGGGTCAAATATGACATTATCTATCGATGACCTTTATATGAAATGATAGAGAGCAAGCTTCAATTACCAGAACGTTTCAAATAAATCAGATTGAAATGGAAACAAACATGTTATGTAACCTATGTCTTGTATAGAAATTGTATAACATATTTAAACATTCTTCACTCAAAAGTCAATTATACAAGTAAATTTAGAGTCTACATTTTATCAAAAGCGCCAAACAGAAGAAGAAAGAAAATCTTTTACCCTGTCGAGTGGCCAAATATTTTTGTATCCTACCGGTTTAGATTACAAGAAGACCATTGCGCTGGGTCAAATTTTTTAGAAAATTTGATTAGTGGGTCATTTTGGGGCATTACGGGTCCGGGTCAAGCTAATTTTATCTAAAAAATGGCTCAAACAATTTTGACGAAATTTTGTATTCTACCATTTTGGATTACAGGAAGAACATTGGTCTAAGTCACATGTTTGTGAAAATTCAATTAATGAATCATTTTGGAGCCACTAGGGGTCAAGCTAATTTTATCTGAAAAATGGCTCCTAAGATTTTGAGTAAATTTTGTATTCTACTATTTTGGGTTACGAGAAGGCCTCGTTTGGGCTACGTCACGTGTTTGAGAAAATTGCATTAGTAGATCATTTTGAGATCAATAATGGGTCAATGCATTTCACGGGTAATGAAGGTTGAAACAGTTATTAATTTGTTGAATAGTTGGAAGTAAGCAAAGTCGTAATATTAGCAACATTTCTCCAAATTTGGCGACAGTTGGCGAATGTTGGCGACAGTGGTGAGAAAATCGACTTTCAAGATTACCAATGCCAAAACACCTGCATGGCGCCAAATGAAAGCATGTCGCCAAGTTTACGAATTTTAGCCACATTTTGGCAACATTTGGCGAAAAAAAGGAGCTTTTAGAATCTGAAAGAAGTTTCTAGAAGTTTCCAATAGTAGCCAAAATAAATGATTCAACGAATCAGCGTCCACAGAACGTTCTCAAAAACAGAATTCAATCAATCAGTGTACATAGAACTGATTGTTATATGTTGTACAGATAATTTATTGTTATATCGAGTTCAACACAAACCTAATTTTAACTGAGCATAGCTCGGTCTTCTCAGCTTATGTTTCTGAATCTAGAAAAATATACTATAATCACGAACGAAAATATACAATAACCTCTTCCGAGCGACCCGAGATTCCGAAAAGTGTTCTTTATCTTTAGAAATCTCAGAAATCAATATACTTGGCGATTTAAAGAAGAATGTATAAAAACGAAGTTTCTTTTACTGCCAGTGATCTTCGGAAACGTTTCCGAGTTAATTTTATAGTGTATTAATCAATCTCCTCACATCGGAATATTAGTTTTTAGGATTATATCAATTCTCAGTTAAACATCTTCATGTAGCGAAAACTGATTAATTTACTTAGTCATCATCTTTCACTTTATTAAACGGTGAAGTTTTGTTGCAATATTCTGAATGTGTTTTGAAAGTGTTTCATAATCTATGCTTGACGCGTCATTTTTCTTTCTTGTTCCATTTTACTGACGATATATTGTCTGCGAGTATATAAGGCTCTTTCCCGAAAAAATATTTTTCCGGTTTGAGAAAACTTATTAATACATTTTAAAAACTACTCGGGAAAGTTTCCGAAAATCAGTGGCAGCAAAAGAAACTTTGTTTTTATAAATGCTTCCTTAAATCTCGAAAATATATTGGTTTCTGTGGTTTCTGAAAATGAGAAACTTTTTTCAGAATCCTGGATATCTCAGAAGAGGTTATTGTATATTTTCGTTCATGGTTATATTATATTTTCTTTGATTGAAAAGCATTTGTCCTTTTTTACAGTGTAATTTTAGGATAGCATCTTCCAAAATAAATAAATAGATAAATACATAAACAAGTTGGAACGTGATAAATAAAAATGTCTATAACTAGTTTTACATGTAAAAAAAAATAATAATAATAATCGTGATTATTTCAGTGAAATGAACTCCATCGTCTGTTATGAGCGAAATCAGTATGACTTTTCTCTTATTACGTATGCCACGTTTAAAGATGCGATTCTTTTTTCCGACACCAGACAGCGCTAAAATTCACCATGGAGATCTTGCTTTGCGAATGATTACCTACACGGTTTAATATTTCTATGACCCACAGCAGGCCTGTCCAACCTTTCCATAAGCAGGGGCGCATTATTCAGCTCGTTGCAAACAATGAAGGGCGCCACTACTAATATAGCTCAAAACGTAGAACAAAATTATCTCACTGTATTAGTAGTACCTGTTTCATATGCGATGCAAACGCATCACAGTGGAAGACATAAAATAAAGCCCTTATAATTCAAGACCATGTTAATCTGAAAAAGTATAAATCGTAGTAAATTTTGAATTATGCATTTTTCTCCGAGAGGATTATATCAAAAATATTAGTAGCTGAAGAAGACAAACTTTTATCTCGCTAAAATAAAAAACAGATTCAACCAAGCAGGGAGGCCTACCATATGGCTTTAGCCCCTGCAAGCCCAGCTTGGCAAGTTTATTTTTTTTTTTAAAATTACATATTTGACAAAACCGCCCAGCTTAATTTGCAGAAAAGTCATACTCAAAAAGTCATACTCAAAAGTCATATTCAGCAAAAAAGTCACAATTAATAAGAGTTTAAAAATTATTTGAAATTGTCAGATTTTTAGCAGAAATTTTTTAAAAGTGGAGACAGTGGATTTTTTCAATAAACTTCGTCATCATCAGGAAAAGCATCATCATCATCATCACCACCAATGATGTGTACTGGTGGCATTTGGAATAACAGTTGGTTTTTTTCTATTAAGGACATGCAGCTAATTATCTTTTGGAGCAATGAGGAATTCGCCGAGATTGATTTGAACCAATTCGACAGAGAGATGGTGTCTGTTTTCCTCAAATGTAGAGTAGCTGTCAATGGGCATGTGAGAACGTAATGTAGCGAATCCCCTCTTGCGCCACAAGTGCATCTTGAAGACAAAACTTTATTAAATTTAATTAAATAAGCCGGGAAAGGCCATGATTGATAGCGAATATATATAGGTATCGATGACTTAGAAGATAGTCTTCTGAAACTTTTGGCTTCAATGCATAGGTATATCGCCCAGTGGGACATAAGTCCCAATCACGTTCCCATGAGTTATGTAAAGTTTGCTTTAATATTCTCTTAAGATATGAGGATGGATATGGTATAAATTTTTCTGGTATTAGTGAATTTGGGTCAGTTGCTTCCTTTGCTAACCGATCCACTAATTCATTACCTGTTATGCCTGAATGTCCTTTGACCCATTGTAGATAAATTTTTTGTGTTGCTCCTTGCAGAGATTGGATTATTTGGCTGATTATTATATTTTTTGTAGATATATCTTTTAGTGCTGATATTGTAGATTGGCTATCTGATTTTATAACTATTGTGCGCTATTTTGATTGTTTTGACCATTGTATTGAGTCCAAGATAGCCAGCTGTTCCGCTTGATACGCTGAGTTTTCTTTCTGTATTCTTTGCTGATATGTATATATTATTTCTTCTTCTTTAAATACACAGTAGGCATAACCCGTGCCGATTTCAGTTTTGGAGCCATCCGTGTATATTTACACATATGTCTCTATTTTATTTTCTGTATCCAGTACATTAAGATATTCTTTTGAGGTATCTATATATTTTTTGTAAGCTTTGTTTTGAAATGTATCAGAGTGATGTGGGTGTGATGGCACTCCCAGTCTCAGTATCATTCCTTGGTCTGCAATCTGTTTCAGTTTTAAAGGTAGTGGAGGAATTCCTGTCAGGACAAAAAAAAATGAAAATCGGAAATATTGTTAGTTTTTTAGGACGTTAAAAATACTTCTTGACTTATTTTGGAGCGTGAATTTGTCGCTATAAAAGACAGGCATGATAGTGACCAATCCATAGGTTGCTCCGGGCAGATAGCCTGTAAGAGCTTCCATTGATGTAAACATTTCGCATGATTTTTTATATATTTTTTCTATACAAAATGAGAAATATTACCTGAAATTTCAAACGTGCGAGAGAGAAAATTACTTTACTCCTTTTATAAAATAGCCAATAAGGGTCATTTAACAACAACATCAACAACACAAAAGAAAAGCTGAACTTTCATGCACTAAAGAGGGGGAAGCCAGTTAGAACCTCTTATTTTTCAGAATTTCACCTCTTAACATACTAAAAAAGTTTGTTTCAACTATTACGAATTTCCATCTCCATAATTTCTATAAAAATAGGATCATTATATTGGTGAAGAAACGCAATAACTCATGATTAAATTTTTAAAGTACATTATTGTTCCTAATGCATGAAATACACGTTCAGAGAAAAAGTGACTGTCACTCAAATATCAAGAATTGTAAATAAATCGTCTTTTAAAATGGAATTTTATTTTGAAAAAATGCTAATAACAGGAAACCTTCAAAAGGGCGCCAAGAAAACCTTGAAAGGACGCCATGGCGCCCGCGGGTGCTGCGTTGGACAGCCCTGACTCACAGTGAACGAATCTCTTTTGTTTATTTACTTTTACTGGATTGAGATATTGGGCTCTCAACCTAACTTCAACTGAAGTTATCTCAGAATCTGTAGATATTTGAATGTAACTCATCTCTCAAAGAAACAATTTTTTTGAACGATCTTTCTAAAAATATAACTTTAATGCAATATAATTCGAAAAAATTATTTTGAATAAAAATGGCCGCCTGGCATATGCAAAAAGAAGTGGTCAGCCCGTATTTGTTTTCCTCAGTCACATGCCTTGCGCTTTTATTATATAGATTACGTATGATTGGATTTAATAGAATGAAGAATCTTTTATTAATATATTTTTAAATTTTGATTCGATTTTCATAAAATTTGAAATGACTCGACAACATTCTGCAACGCTTATATATATTAAATTAAAAACCATTCGGTTGGATAGTTTTTGCACTGTTATATGCGGACGGACGGACGGACCAGACGACGACTATAGGTGCTACGTATTTATATAAGTACGAACGCACCTAAAAAGATTTAAAAACTTGAAAATAAGTGCCGCTTATAAAAAATATATATATAATCTCGCATCTAAAAATATATTTAAGTCTTTGATTTATATTTCAAATATAATTTACTTTGAAGGGAAATATTTCCTTGCAATCTATAGTAAGTTACTTCCAAATGAATAAAAAGTAACTGTGGTGAGTTCAAATAAATTAGATTCAAACTGAATCAAACATGTTTTATGGAAATATGCAACATTAATAAATACGATGCAGTGAATTTATTCATAATGTAATCCAAAAAAATACGAATTTAAAAATCATATTATATTTTTAGAATTTTACATTTAATTTTGGGGGAAAATGAATTGTGCAAAATTTTATGAATAAAAATGACTTGTTTAAAACAAACACCACACATCTCAAAATACATTTAAGTCTCTCAATCAAATTTCAAATCATAATTTACTTTTAGCTGAAACATTTCCTTGCAATCGATTGTAATTTATTTTAAAAGAAAAGAGAAGCAACTTCATTCAGTTGAATGTTTCAAACAATTCACATTTAAACGAAAAAAAATATTCCTAAATGAAAATAAGTAAAATTCACAAATACAATGCCATGAACTTAATGCATAAGATAATATATTCCAGAAAAATTCAAAATTTAAAAAACATATTGTATATTGTTACTTCATTTTTAGATATCATCTTGCAAAAATAAACCACCAGAATTTATTTGATTTAGATGAAAAGAGGAATTTATCGCAAAACACATTTAAATCTCTAAATCATATTTCAAATCGTGATTTACGTTGACGGTCACTGAAGCATTGATCATAATTTAAATTTAATTTAATTTGCATTTGCATTCAATCGATTGTAATTTATTTTTAATGAAAGGAAAAAAGCTGCATTCGGCTGACTGTTTCAAATAAATTTAATTGCCACTAAAGAAAAAATAACCTGAAATAATTAAAATTCATAATGAGTGAAAATTGAAAAATTTAACGAAAAATTTAAAATGTATAAATACGATGCAGTGAACTTAAGTTATAAAATAATCATGAAAATACAAATTTTGAAATCATGTATTTTTATACTTAATTTTCTTATATCACTATGAAAATAAATGACAAGAACATAAAATTTCATTGATTAAATTTGACTTACAAAAATGAAACAAATAAAATGTATTTTAATTTCAGCAAAATATGTATCTCAAAATATATTTGAATTTCTGAATCACTTTTAGATCTTAATTTACTTTGAAGGTGAAACATTTTCTTGCCATTGATTGTTAATTATTTTGAAATGAAAGAAAAGAAGCTGCATTCAGAAGAACGTTTCAAGTAAATCAAATTGAAACGGAAATAAACATGTGCTAGGGTACACTTTTAGATATTAATTTACTTTGAAGTGAAACATTTTCTTGCCGTTGATTTTGAATTATTTTGAAATGAAAGAAAAGAAGCTGCATTCAGAAGAGCGTTTCAAGTAAATCAAATTGAAACGGAAATAAACATGTGCTAGGGTACACTTTTAGATCTTAAATTACTTTGACGTGAAACATTTTCTTGCCGTTTTTTGTGAATTATTTTGAAATGAAAGAAAAGAAGTTACATTCAGAAGAGCGTTTGAAGTAAATCAAATTGAAACGGAAATAAACATGTGCTAGGGTACACTTTTAGATATTAATTTATTTTGAAGTGAAACATTTTCTTGCCGTTGAACGAGAATTATTTTGAAATGAAAGAAAAGAAGCTGCATTCAGAAGAGCGTTTCAAGTAAATCAAATTGAAACGGAAATAAACATGTGCTAGGTTACACTTTTAGATATTAATTTATTTTGAAGTGAAACTTTTTCTTGCCGTTGAACGTGAATTATTTTGAAATGAAAGAAAAGAAGCTGCATTCAGAAGAGCGTTTCAAGTAAATCAAATTGAAACGGAAATATACGCATGCTAGGGAAATATGAAAATTACATATGATGCAATTAACTTAACCCATTTTCGGCCAAAGGTGCGTAAACGCACCATTTCAATAATTATATTTTTATTAACACTGTGACGTATATTTTCACAAATTTTATTTTTCTGCTATTTTTAAGGGTTCTGGAGACATCTATAAATATTAGTAATTCAATTGAAGTAATCACTTTCTGTTGAGAAATTTTCAAAATACGCTGGATTTTTACTTGAAACGGTTTTTGACAAATTCGACTTTTTGAAAATGCATAATTATTCCACTTGAGATTAATCATATGTTTTTATAATGGAGTAAAGTTGTAAGTTCTGTAAATAAAATAAAAATAAAACAAATGCTATAAGAAAACTTACAATTTTTTATTTAAATTTAATAATAAATTTTTAATGGTAAATTAATAATGGTAACGTCAAATTAAATAAAATATTATTTTTCATGCACGAAACTTTTTTGGTGTCTTAATGAATGTAATTTAAGCAAATTTCAATGCAAATAATACCACATTTTATAAAATTTCTATACTTGGCCTAAAATGGGTTAATCCATAATCTGGCTGTATAAACTCATAAAAACTTTATTTTACTTAAGTAAGGTGTCACACAAAATATACATATTGTATAACAAATTGTAAAACATTAAACCCTTGACATGTTTCGGTTTCATTCATAACATGTTGTATTCTTGTGATTATGGTTTATATCTCGAATGAAACAGAAACATGTCAGTGGATTATTTGTTTCATATGTATATTTTGTGTGACACCTTACTTTAGTAAAAGAAAGTTTCTGTGTGTTTATATGTTTATGAAAAGGTGAAGTTCTCTTTTAAATTTTAGGATTTAAAAAAACATTTTTAACATAATATGAGTTGTAATTTCCAACTTAGTGAAAAAGTGTTTGGGCCAAGATTTGAACCAGGAACCGTTTTCCTTAAGCGGCCAATAATCTGCTAACTGAGCTATCTTGGACAAATCTAGCGCGTACAATTTACTCAATCAACATTTTGATAAGGGCATCTGACATGTTTCGGTTTCATTCACAACATGTTGTATTCATGTGATAATAGTTTTTATCTCGAATGAAACCGAAACATGTCAGTGGTTTATTTGTTTTATTTGTATATTTTGTGTGACATCTTACTTAAGTAAAAGGAAGTTTTTATGTGTTTATATGTTTATCAAATGGCGAAGTTCTCTTTTAAATTCTAGGATTTAAAAAAGCATTTTAACATAATATGGGTTGTAATTTTTCAACTGAGTGAAAATTTGCCTGGGCCAGGATTTGAACCAGGAACCGATTTCCTTAAGCGGCCAATGCTCTGCTAACTGAGCTATCTTGGACAAATCTGGCAGGTACAATTCACTCAATCAACATTTTGATAAAGGCATCTGACATGTTTCGGTTTCATTCACAACATGTTGTATTTATATAATAATGGTTTTTATCTTGAATAAAACCGAAACATTTCAGTAGTTTATTAGTTTTATTTGTATATTTTGTGTGACTTCTTACTTAAGTAAAAGAAAGTTTTTATGTGTTTATATGTTTATTAAATGGCGAAGTTCTCTTTCCAATTCTAGGATTTAAAAAAGCATTTTAACATAATATGGGTTGTAATTTTCCAACTGAGTGTAAAAGTGTCTGGGACAGGATTTGAACCAGGAATCGTTTTACTTAAGCGGCCAACGGTCTGCTAACTGAGCTATCTTGGACAAATCTATCGGGTACAATTTACTCAATCAACATTTTGATAAGGGCATCTGCTATGTTAACTGAAACAGCTCAACAGAATAAATCTCATGCAATGCAATTTCAAGTAAACGCTGAATGCATAATTACACTTGATTAATTTTAACACAATTATTCTAATCTATACATATAAAGAGTTCCTGCAGTTTCAGGTGAAGTACCAGTATTTTCTTATAGAAAAACTAGAATTATGTAATCGCACGATTACATAATTCTAGTTTTTCTATAAGAAAATACTGGTGTACATCTGACCTAAAGTCAGGGACATTCCTTTCTAATTCCATGCGTGGATGTAGTGTCAGTCACAGAGATGTAAATGGCTGCTGCGTTTGTCTACCAGTATTATAGTAAAGGAAAATTTGACTTATTTAATCCCATACATCTAGAATTAAATACAGTGAATAATTAAAAATAAATAATACCGTTGGCCAAGAGCAGTAAACTTTTGCGGATTTGTAACTTACACTACATTCACGCATGGAATTAACCCGTGTGTGTCAATATTTTTCATTACGATTACATAATCCTAGTTTTTCTATAAGAAAATACTGGTGTATATCTGACCTAAAGTCAGGGAAATTCCTTGATCTGTAGGAACCCTGATATATTCTAAAAGAATAGACGTGTGTCTAATCCCATGCGTGGATGCAGTGTCAGTCACAGAGATGTAAATGGCTTCGGTGTTTAACTACCAGTATTATAGTACAGGAAAATTTGACTTATTCAATCCCATATATCTACAATTAAATACAGTGAAGAATTAAAAATAAAAAATACCGGTGGCCAAGAGCGGTACACTTTTGCGGCTTTGTGACTTACACTACATTCGCGCATGGAATTAGCCCGTGCGTGTCAATATTTTTCAGTTTGCAGCCACAACTAGTAGCCTTAGTAGCCTCGAATCTCTCCCATCGTGCACTATGGTGGTTGTATATCGGTAGCTTTGGCGGTTTAGGAGATATCGTCGCTACCATAGCAAACTATCGAATGTGAAAATTTGCATTTTTCATTGCTTTTAAAAATAGGTCGATTGTCACCACTACATTTATTCTTCACCAGGGTTGACAGTTTAGTCTCCCTTTTTTATTCAGAAATTCCGAATTAAAACCAGAAATTCCAAATAGATATTTTTTCTTTATTTAATGACAAACATTTCGTTATTACTTAAGAAAAAACTTTTTCTCACAACATTCCCTGTATGAATTCGACATCTCTGATTAAAGAAGTAGGCCAAACTGGCAACCCTGTTCTTTACAGAAATATTATTAGTATTCTTAATATGCAAACAATTCTAATAAAATGTAGTCAAAATTTTAGTCAATGGAGCCATTTTTAAAATTAATGAAAAATGCATTTATTCACATTCGATAGTTTGACATGGTAGCGACGAATATGGTGGTTGAAAGTGGTCGACCTAGGGCAGTTACATATTTCGACCAAAGTGTTCTGATAAAAGTTTGGAATCTTCTTGAATGGTTATTCACGATTCATTCAATTTAACATGAACTATTTGAGATATAGATAACTAAGTAAGAGGATTTCGCGCCCCTTAGCGGTAGAAATTGAAACTAAACGATATTGCAGCTCGTGCGTAGCACGCCTGTTGTACGGTGCCGTAGGCAGAGGGGACCAAAGCCGGAAGTTTCGTTCGGAAAGAGGTTTGTTTACAACAGAATGCACGCCGAAACTGGCCATTTTTATCGAAAATATAAAAGAAAGTTTCTGATTTCTGGACAACGGCGGACGGATGAGCTAGTTGGTAAATAAATAATATCAGTTGAGATTTTCCAACTGAGGCATAGCATTAGCAGCTTAAGCAAAAAGGTCGCTGGTTCAAATCCCGGCATGGACATTTTTTCACTCTGTTGAAACATTAGAATTCATACGATTTATTTGTGTTAAAATTAATCAAGGTTAATTCATAATATAATCAAGAAAACACGAATTTTAAAACCACGTTGCATTAAAATGCAAAATTTTCGGATATCTCGATAAAAAAACACAAAAACTTAAAACAATTCACAAAACATATTTAAGTTTTTGAATCATATTTCAAATCATAATTTATTTTGAAATGAAAGAAAAGAAGGTTGTTTCAGCTGAACGTTTCAAATAAATCAGATTGAAACGGATACAAACATGTGTTAACGAAATATGTAATATTCATAAATACTACTCAGTGAAATAAATTCATAATATAACAAAGAAAATACGAATTTTAACGGTAACATTTTAATAATCAGATTTCAAGAATAAATTTGATTTATAAGAAAACAGAAATAAACATATCGCAAAATAATACTTAAGTCATTGTACCATATTTCATATCATAACTTACTTTGAAATGAAAGAAAAAAGGCTCTTTCAGCTAAACGTTTCAAAAAGATCAGCTGGAACAAAATTAAACATGTGTTAGCGAAATATGTAATATTTACAAATACTACGCAGTGAAATTAATTTGTAGTATAATCCTGTAAATATGAATTTTAACGGAACTCATAGTAAATATCAAATCGAAAGAACTTACAATTTCAAGCAAACATTTGATTTAAAGAAAAATAAATGAACATATCGCGAAATATATTTAACTCAGTGAACCAAAATTCAATTATACTTTGAAGCGAGACATTTCCTTGCCATAGAATGTACATTATTTTTGAAAGAATAAAAATATTCTAATTTTAGCTGAAAGTTTCAAATAAATTGGGTTGTTGTTGGTATTTTTGTCCGGCTGATTATCTACGCGACAGATATATGTCGACGGGTAGGATTCCCTCCGTAGAGATCTTAACCCTATTTACGCACGTTTACCTAAGGTTCGAAGAAAACCACGGAAAACGCCAAACGATTAGGCCGAAGGGCGTGATTGGGTTCGAACCCAGCACCTCCTGTCTACGAGCTTTGAGAGCAGAACATCATGAAGCAAATTTGGTTGGACCAGAAATAAACATGTACAAGGGGAAACATGTAACACCCTACTCTCCAACTTTTACAGTATTCTGTTATCACTATTTTTTTTTTCAAATAGAAATATTCGCCTTGTTTAATCCCAGAATCTCTTTGATTAATTAAGATAATCGTAATTCTCTAAGATTATGCTTTCCGAAAAATGTGGTTACAAAAATGCGTAAAAGTTGAAAGCTGCGGGTAAAACTCACTAATAACATAAAGCCAACCTTTATGCTTTTCAAAAAGCACTAATAAAGATTAGAAATTTTTGATTTATGAAATCGCAGAAATTCTGCGATAAAATTAAGGCAAATTTTCTGTTATTTCATAATGGTTATAAAAAAAAGCTTTAAAGTTGGCAGCTATGTAATATGATTCAGTGCACATATATATTTATTGTATAATCCAGAAAGTACGAATTTTAATATTATGTTGTGTATTTATAGTTAATCCTTAGATATCATATAAAATAACAAGTTACAAGAACTTAATTTAAAAATAAATTTAATTTATTAGATAAAATACACAATAAAACATGCTTAAAAGGTGCCTAAAAAAAGTTGTTAAAACATATTTATTTACCCCGAGATCTTTCGAACGCAAACGCGTACATCATCAAGGGGAACTTTTGACTGCAATCAAAAGTTCCCCTTGATGATGTACGCGTTTGCGTTCGAAATATCTTGGGTGTAAATAAATATGTTTTAAAATCTATTTTTAGACATCTTTTAAGCATGTTTTAATGTGTATTTTATTGTTTTTAACTACAAGGTGAATCTTTCATTCCACTTTAAATTCGTTTTTCGAATTTTTTCTGTTAATTTATTAGAAAGGAATAAACATATTGTAAAACATATTTTCATCTTTGAATCATAATTTAAATCATAATTTACTTTGAAAGGAAACATATCAACGCAATCTTTTAATTTTTTTTAATAAAAAAAAGAAGTTGCTTTTAGTTGAACTTCTCAAACAAATTAAATTGCAACAGATACAAACATGTGTTAGGAAAATATCTAAAATTTAATAAATATGATGCAGTGAACTTCATCCATAACATAATAAAGAAAATAAGAATTTAAAATTCATTTCGTATTTTTAATGCTTTGTATTTAATTTGGGATATCACGTTTAAAGCTGAATAACATTCCCAGGTTCGAGGATATGTAGGACTTGTAAAAAGTTAAGGTGCTTTTATGTTAGCTGGGCGCCAAAGATAACTCGCCAAATTTTGTTTGAATTGGCATCATTTGAATTTCAAACAACTAACGATCCATTAAACAACGATTTGAAGTCGTTATTTGGCAATCTAAAATATATACAGTGTGATTCGTTTCCGCGTGTACAAAATTTGTGTGATGGTACAGCTAACTAAAACAAACATTTTTTGTATAGGAAAGCTGTATCCACTCAGTCTATCCACTGACTCAGTCATAAATACAAAGTATCGCATTGCGAGTCAAAAGTGAGTTTATGTTCAGAGTTTAACGGTAATAAAGATATTTTACCGATATCTTCGAAGCCGTACTTTGCTTTCTGTATAATGCGTCAGATATCTCGGAGAGTCCACTGTAATTAGATAAGGATCTACATGAACCGTGAGCTACATCGTCGCCCCCTGAATACTATGCCTGAGCGCTGACACAAAAATGGCGGCTGTTGTAGGGGGACATTTTTTTTTTCAGAAATGTTTCACAGTTCCCTAAATTTATACACCAGTAATTTCTAAAAGTTTTCTTAGGAAGCCGAAGGAAACTGATATATTTTCGAGATTTAAGGAATCAATTATAAAAGTGAAGTTTCTTTTGCTTCCATTGATTTTCGGAAACGTTTACGAACAATTTTTATAGTGCATTAATACGTTTTCTCAAACCAGAATATCGGTTTTTAGGATACTATCAATTCTCAATTAAACATTACTTGCAATAATACTTGCAAGAGTAACAAAATACCATTAATTTTAATGTTAATGGTATATTATTAATTGCTGTTCATTTATCATGTTTGTTTGTATAACATGCGTTTGTTGAACATGGAAATATTTACTTGAGAATCGATAGCATCCGGAAAACCAATATTCCGGTTTGGGAAAATGGATTTAATACCCTGTTTGATTATTGAAAAAAAAACTACTCGGAAAATTTTTCGATAATTAGCGGCAGGTAAAGAAACTTTGTTTTTTACAAGCTTCTTTGAAAATATGTTGGTTTCTAAGGTTGCTTAAGATAAAGAACGCTTTCCGAAATAGTGTATAACTTATAGATATAAATGTATATTTTCGTTTGTGGTTATATTATATTTTCCTAAATTAAGAAAAAAATGTCTTCTTTTTTACAGTGCAAATAAATGTAGTAATCGTATCAATTAAAATGATTTTATTTTCGTGAGTTAACTATTTTTTTAATGTTTACGGTTGAAAAATTTATTTTATATTTTTACTTTATTTAACTTTTTATTTATATTTTACTTTATTGATTTAATAAAAATGAAATTTTAACCAAGAAAGATAAACTAATTAAAAAAATTAAAATTTCATAACATGATTTTTTTTAAAATGCGCATATGCATGCATTTACAAGCATAAATAAACATTTCTGCAGATAGTTGTTTAATTTGATTTTCTTCGTTAAAAATGTTGCTCTAGTGTCTATGAACAATAAATGCTAGAAGTGAGTTTTCAGTTGTGGTACGCGTTTTTAAATTTAAGTAATTGTTTGAATATTAGTTGGTGTGTGTAAGTTCTATACACGACTGCACAGAAGATCTCGAGTAATTTCTGTTTATTAACGCAAATTGCTGAAGGGTAATTTGCAACTGTTCTTTTGCGTTTCCGGAGAACTAAATATTATCGTACTATGTAGTATATATACAAACCTGAGCTCATATACAGGATGGCACAAAAGAATTAGGATATTTTTCAGACTATTGATGGTAATTGCTAAAATTTTGTTGTCAAATGTGTTATGCGTTTTCCAAATTGTTTACTCTGAAAACGCATAACACATTTGACAACCCAATTTTAGCAATTACCATCAATAGTCTGAAAAATATACAAACAAACCTGCTGGGCGGGACTAGTTAAGCTTAAGCCAAAAGGCAGGCCACCCCGCCCGGTTTCACCTTGACCTTGTTTCTTTTTTACATCATATTTCACCTTATTAAACTGCTAAGTTTTGCTTCAGCATTTTGAATGTGTTGGAAAGTGTTTAATAGTGTATGCTTGAAGCATAGTTTTTCGTTCTTTTTTACATATTTAACTGGCATAATTTTTCTAGATAAGTCCAGGCGGTCTTATTATGTAGAACTTTGCAGTTTTTTTACATATGTTTTATTTATATATACTGACAATTTCTGATATTTTCTCCTGCAAAGTCACTCGTAGAAGAATTTTATTCTTCATCAAATTGCCGTAAATAGATATAACTGCATCATGCTCTGTTTATTACTTTTTCACTAAAACTTTTATTAGCATAACTAACATTTCTTGTGTTTTAATAAAAATTCATAAAATATCTCATACGATCTTAATTGCTTTTACCTGAAAGCTAACACTCATCACAATTTTATGAAGGTTTCTAACATAAAAACTAAAAATAAACAAAAAAATAGCTGTAATTACTTTCATCAGGTGCCGGAAACATTTTTGCATTTAAATGATAATTTTAAATCTGGCTGAAGTTTTCATAAATAACATACATAAATTAACATTTTTCCACTCAGAATGAAAAGAACAAAAATGAAATTAATGCTATATACTAAAAATCTCATTAAACATCCAATAAGATACTTTATTTTTGTATCGTTAAATCAGCTCGTATCCTAAAATCATGCTTTTTAGTTAGTTTTCTTTGAATATTTTTCCATTACGATTCTTAAAAATATCATGTAAACTATTATTAAACAGCATAGCTAATGTTTTTTTTTATTATTATTTTAGGATTATACAGGGTGTCTCCAAATTAGTCATACTTTAGAACACACTTAGAACACACTCACACTCACATAGAACAGACTTACAGAAGCACAAAATTTTCAAAGCAACTACGGGTCGGAAAAACCCGACTTAAGGCCTAGTGCCTGGTTCCCTTCTGGGTGTCCAGTCCCGAAGCTGTTGAGGGACGCCGGCTCGTCCCCAAGTGTATCGTGGTGACTCCCCTACTGAGTTTCACCGCGTATCGCAGCGACCTACGTCGTCGAAACGTGGGTTTAAGGTTGGAGGGTCCGCAAGTGGCGGTCCTCTGGCCGCCCGAAGCGCATACGGAGGCACAAATCCGGTCGTGCGCGATAAAAGTCCCTCAGAACTTGGGTTCGCTGTTCGCCTACGCGCCGGGCGCTCCTCAGGCTCATGGCGGCAAAGCTTTCTTTTATACCCTAACTCATGCAGTGACTCACAAGAGGGATCTTTCTGAATGTGGTAAATGATAATTTATGTCATGAAGTTTAAAAAATAATTGCTGACATTTGTTATATGTAAAACTGTTACCAGGGCCTGATTATCCAAAAGACCCGTGAAGCACGTGCTTCCCATCTAAAATTTAAAAGGGGCCCCAAAATGACTGTGAAGAGTGTCCTCTAATACTTTTTCTTTTTTTTTAATTGTATTTTTAATTTTTTTGGAAAAGAAAGTTTGCTTAATCCAAAAATAAATCCACGCACTACTTCACGAAACTTATTTAACAGGGAAATGTGAATGCCATCAATAGGATGTTAATTAATCATATAGCATCCTGATGTGCCTGTTAAAAACCACCCTGGAAATTGAGCATACATCTATATGTACTAAATATATTTGATATATATACAGGGAACATAAAAATGCTGTTTAATGAAACATATGTGACTTCAGATAAGCTATTTCCGGGAATAATATTAGTAAAGTTGGTGAATTTTCATGAATATAAAATTAAGAAAAATTTTTCCAAATGAAAGAGGGCTCCCAAATGATACCGTGCTTCCCCTAGATTCAGAGGTTAATTGCGCTCTGACTGTAAGCAACGAAAGAAACTTTAATTAAAGAATAAAACAAAAAAAATTACCAAAAAGACTTTTTTTAGGACTGTTTAAAAATGTAATGCTCTCCAACAGGTTTTCTCTAAAGACTTGATATACTTTTAAGCCAATTAATCCTATAGAAATATCCTACGGCAGATCCTTGATTCAACTCCTGCCCTGGATATTTTCATTCATCTAGAGTTAAAAATCCTCCCTCACAAGATGTCATGAAAATATATGATTAATTTCAAAATATATCATATCAAGATTTTTCAGTTTCTGCAATATAACAAGGGATTACTTTAACTAATTTTGACACATTTATAAATTTCACATATGAATATTTCAGAGACTTTATACTTTAACAAAAGTGGAAGAGCGCAGTTCATAGAGACTATCTAATGCAGTCAAATTATGGTGATTGTGTGTCTCGAAGTGTTTCTGATTTGTTTGGTTCACTTCTTCTATGAAAAATTTCTCTTCAGAGTTATAGAATTGGTTTCTAAATTGGCATTTATGAATAGCATTTATAAATTTCGCATCTGAATATTTCAGAGATTTTTTTACTTTAATGAAAGTGGAAGAGCAAAGTTCGTAGACTCAATATTAAGCAATACCAAATCATCAAATTATCATATTATGGTGATTGTGTGTTCTTGAAACCTTCCTTATTCACTCAGTTCACTTTTTATAAGAATATTTTCTCTTGAAAGTTATGGAATTGGTTTCTAAATGTGCATTTATTACATTTTAGAAATGGCATTACAAAATTTTCGAAATAGCATTTATAAATTTCATATACGAATATTTCAGATTTTTTTTACTTTAATACAAGAGTAAAGTTCATTGACACAATATTAAGCAAAACCAAATCATCAAATTATTATATTATTGTAATTGTTTGTTCTCCGAATTTTTCTTATTTGTTCGGTTTATTTCTTGTAAGGAAACTTTTGCTTGAGAGTCAAAGAATTCCGTTTCTACATTGACATTTATAAATAAAATCTATAAATTTCACATCCGAATATTTCAGAGAATTTTCAACTGTCTTGTAACTTTTAAACTCGACGAAAATAAAAAAAAAACTTTCAAACTTTAAATTAGTGTATCTTCAAACCTTTTTTGTGTATAAGCATGAAATTTGGACTATTGATTAAGCAGATTGTGCTTTTTAATATAATACCATTAGAAACTGACTAGTCATTTACAGAATTTGAGCATTGTTGAAAATAGAGTTGCTCTTTTTTTATTCCGTAAGTCATTGCGCGCATAATATCTTGAGAACGTAGGACTGGATCGTTATGAAATTTGATATAGATAGTAAGCACATATGTATTTTTAAAATGATATACTCTTAGGTCAAAACTATTTCATTAACCATGTAAAAAATATATTTTTGTAAAAAAATTTCACAATTTTACAATTTTTAATGAATAAAAATAGCCATAATTAAAATCTTATCATTGTAAATATTTAAAAGTAGATCAAAACACACATATGCGCTTATTATCTAAATCAAATTTCATAACATTCCATGCATTCGTTCTCAGGATATCATGCGCGCAATGACATACGGAGTAGAAAAGAATGCTATTTTAATTTCAACGATGCGCAAATTCCGTAAAATATTAGTTAGTTTCTAATAGTATTAATATAAAAAGCACAATCTATTTAATTAATAATCAAAACTTTATGTTTATGCATATAAAGATTTTGAAAATACACTAATTCAAACTTTGATTGTTTTTCTCGATTTTCGTCGCAGTTAAAAGGTGCAAGAACCCTTAATAAAAGTGGCAGAGCAAAGTTTATAGACTCAATCTCTGCAGTCAAAATGTTTGTTTTCGAAGCCTTTCTGATTTGTTTGGTTCACTTCTCCTAAGAAAGATTTCTCTTGAGAGTTATAGAATGGTTTCTAAATTGGCATTTATAAATTTCATACCCGAATTTTTCACATTCTTTTTACTTTAATAAAAGTGGAAGATCAAAGTTTATAGACTCAATCTTTACAGTCACGTCAGTATGATTGTGTGCGAGGCTAACGAAAAAGACAGGCTACCGCGGTGCATTCCACTTATCTTATTTACAGACCGCTAGTGTGACGTGATGCTCTTTTCATACACCTGCATTGGTGCATTCGAGCATCACGTGATTCCGGCGGTCTGTAAAAAAAGATAAGCGGAAAGCATCGCGGTAGCCTCTCTTTTTCGTTAGCCTCGGATTGTGTGTTCTCAAAGCCTTTCTGACTTGTTCGGTTCACTTATCCTAAGAAAGATATAATACAGAATGGTTATTAAATTGGCATTTATAAATTTCATACCCAAATTTTTCACATACTTTTTACTTTAATAAAAGTAGAAGATCAAAGTTTATAGACTCAATCTTTACAGTTACATTAGGGTGATTGTTTGTACTCGAAGTCTTTCCGATTTGTTGGGTTCACTTTTCCTAAGAAATATTTCTCTTTAGATTTCTAAAGTCGAAGATCAAAGTTTATAGACTGAATCTATGCAATCGAATTATGGTGGTTGGACGTTTTCGAAGTCTTTTCTATTTGATCGGTTTACTTTTCTTAAGAAAGCTTGCTCTAGAGAGTTATAGAATTGGTTTCGAAATTGACTGTTCCATTTCAACCTTTTCATTCTAAACGAAAAAGTATCGCAAAATTTGCATAATTGAAACTTTTATAAAAGATTATAATATTCAGCAAAACAGAAAAAGAATTACTAGCGTCCTCTTATTTTGGATGATTAAAAAAAAAGGAGCATTAAAAAATATTTTACGTATTTATTTCGGAATATGAGATGCAGATAACTTTTTAAATCTCAAATAAAATTTTATATTCCAACTAAAAAAATATTTTAAATAAGAAAATGTCTTTTTAATTTTTAACAACCTATTTATATACAGTTGTTTACATTTACGTTTTACATAACAGTTTATGTAATTCTATAAATATAAGGCGTGTTCAAATGAAAGTGATTGGAAGCTTCGCATGCGAACAGTTTTATGTATTTTCGTGAAACAAACGCGACAGTGAAAGTGTATGTATCACTCATGCGCAAGCGCAAGCAAATTTGTGATAACTTCATTCGTAAGGACGTGGCATTCAGTTAAAAATGGTTGGTGTGGATGGAACTGCGTCTAAAACGGATCAATGAGTTATAATTAAGTTTTTAACACTGGACGGGTGTAAGCTGGTGGATATTCATCGCAGAATGCTGGCTGTGTACGGTGATACGTGTGTGTCGAAGCCAATGTTGAAGAGGTGGGCAAGAATGTTTAGCGACGGTCGACAGGAGATAACGGATTTGCCGCGGCCCGGTCAGGCACACAAAGATGTGACAGAGAAGCTGATTACGGACAGTGACACTGCAATCAAGAGAAATCGACGTCGAAACATTCGTGAGGTCGCAACTGAGATAAACGTCTCCATGATCAACCGACATCATTCGTCGTGGATGGAATTCGTAACCTTCCTCAGCAATGGGATGCCTGCTTAAATGCCATGGGTGATTTTTTTAACAAACTTTGTATGCATTTCACTCATTAAATATTGTTGTTTCTATCTATGTATCTGTCTCATTTCGGTCCCTACGCATCTCATGGATACACACCTCGAATAACTTTCATTTGAACATCCCTCATATAAAAAGGCAAATGAGATGTAACACGTATAGTCTAACTAAATGAAGCTCGTATTCACTTTAGAGTATATACTAAAATATTGTACAATAAAAGCTTCTGAACTTTAAAACACATATTTTTGAGGTTAAAAAAAATATTGTATAGTCTATATTTTCACAATTTTCCATTGTAAATCCAGCAGAATCAAATTATAATTGTATTTTAGAAACACAGAAAAGTTGAAATTTTTACATAGTCGATTACATGTGAAACGTGGGTGCTTCATCTATTTTTCATGATACAAGAAATATATACTTATATATATTTACCATAAACAACAAAATTTTATTGCTGAATTGTGCAACTAAAATACTTGCTACAAAATATAAATTTCGGATGAATAAATATGTTTTTTTGTTTCTTTTACGTTTCGGTAACAGCTGTATCTTCCTCTGACATTTGAATTAGCACTACAATTTAGTAGCATAAACTTTTTTACATAATTAACAATAGTCTCTTGAGTTATAAGTGTAAAATATATGGAATAAATATGTTTAAATATAAGTAAAATACAACTGCTATAGTTTTATTGAAAGTATCTTATCGAAATACATTTTGTTATCGGTAAACACATCTTTTGAATCAGTAGTATAATTTAGGAAAAAAGTAAAGGTTTGGTAAAGATTTATGTTTTAATAAACGTACTATATCGTGACTTTCGTAGCATTTATTTTGTAGGAATGTGCTGCTCGCTTAATAAGTTAATGTGTAATATTAACATTTTCGTTAGTATATTAACCTTGTTAGGCATGTTAACTTTATAGGAGGTTAATATGTTTGCAAACAATCCTCAAAGAACTATGCATGTTTTCTTTTTACTACGTATAAAGCACTTGTGATTTTCAGCAATGTTTCTGCAATACGACAATAACGACAGAAAGATTTTCTATTCCAATATTATTTCGAAAATCTGTTTATGTCAAATTTGTTTCTGTTCTGTGCATAAGAGAAGATTTTCTCATAAAATTTCTGCTTTTGGATTAAAAAAAAAACCCAAAAAAACATTTTTTTTTCTACTTTGTGTTAATGTATCTAAAGTGTATATTATCGAAAACTACATTAAATCATATATTATACGAACAAATCTTGTCTGTCTGTATGTATGAAACTTTATCTTAAAAAAGGGCTCTAACGATTTTGACTAAATTTTGTATCTTACCGTTTTCGAGCACGAGAAAACCATTGGGCTAGGTCACATGGTCGAGAAAATTCGATTAACGGGTCATTTTGGGTTACTACGGGTCAGGGTCAAGCTAATTTTATGTAAAAAACGGCTGAAACGATTTTGATTATTTTTTTATCCTACCGTTTTAGAGAACGTGAACACCATTGGACTAGGTTACATGTTCAAGAAAATTTGATTAGTGGGTCATTTTTGGTCCCTATGGGTCAGAGTCAAACTAATTTTGTACAAAAAATGGCTGAAACGATTTTCACGAAATTTTTTATCCGAACATTTTCAAACACGAGAAGACCATTGGGCTAGGTCACATGTTCGAGAAAAGTCGATTAGTGGATCATTTTAGGTCACTGTGGGTCAGGGTCCAGCTAATTTCATGTAAAAAGGGGCTGAATGGATTTTCACGAAATTTTGTATTTTATCATTTTGGAATATGAGAAGACCATTTTGTGAAGTCACATGTTCAAGAAAATTCAATTAGTGGGTTATTTTTGGGTCACTACGGGTCAAACTATTTTTTTTCTAAAAAATGGTTATAACGATTTTGACTAATGTTTGTGTCATATCGTTTTCGGCCACGAGAAGACCATTGGGCTAGGTCACATTATCGGAATAATTAGATTAATGGATCATTTTGGGTCACTACGGATCAAGCTAAATTTAACTAAAAAACTTCTCTTATGATTTTGACTAAATTTTGTATTCTATCGTATTGGATTACGAGACCATTGTGCTAGGTCACATATTCGAGAAAATTTTATTAGTGGGTCATGTTTGCTTCACTACGGGTCATTGCATTCCAATGTGAATGAAGGTTGAAACAGTTATTAAGTCGTTGAACAGTTGACAGTAAAGAATGTCGCAAAGTTGGCAACATTGCAAAAAATTGGCGGTAAACTTGAATTTCAAGATTACCAATACGAAAACATGCTTGGCGCCAAATGAAATAATGTCACCTACTTTGGCGATATTTGTCTAAGTTTTGACGACTTTTTGTGAAAAAATTGGTTTTCAGGACTGAAGGAATATTCAGGGAATTCCAAATAGCCTAGATTTAACCAATAATTCACAATACAATAGAAAGCACGATTCTTGTAGTTCAGATCAGTTTGCACTGAATTTATTGTTATATTGTACACAAAGCTAATTTTAACAGAGTGTAGCTCGGTCTTCCCAGTTAGTAACTATTATTAATCAATTTTAGGTCCTTTAAACCTTACATAAGGTTCTACATGTAAATTTAATGAACGTAAATATTTAAAAAATTCCACCTTATTTGTTTTTTGAAATCTTTTCTAAATCTGTTTCACGTGAAAAATAGAAAAATATGTTTTTTATACATTTATAAACAGTACATGCATAAATTAAAATAAAAGTGCACACAAAAACATGTGATTCCATTACCTAAAAGATGATTAAAACTTTAATTAGATTTTAATTCTGAAACATTAAAATTGAGCACTTTCGGCTGTGAACCCAGCCTTCATCGGGATTAAAAATAAAAACAGTTGTTAAAACACAAACATCCAGATCACATTCTTGTACTGTGGGATTAATAATAAAAACAGTTGTTAAAACACAAACATCCAGATCACACTCTTGTTCTGTGAGCAGTACAAGAATGTGATCTGGATGTTTGTGTTTTAACAACTGTTTTTATTTTTAATCCCGATGAAGGCTGGGTTCACAGCCGAAAGTGCTCAATTTTAATGCTTCAGAATTAAAATCTAATTAAAGTTTTAATCATCTTTTAGGTAATGGAATCACATGTTTTTGTGTGTACTTTTTATTTTAATTTGAAAAGAAAGATGAATTTAAGCATTCCGAACTTGTTTTATACATGCATAAATTATTTGAACTTTTGTCATCTTAAGTCTTTTAGTATATTTATGTAGATCTTAATTGAAAGTCCTTTAGTGCATTTTACAGTTTTTTTTACGTTTAAGCTTTATATGTAAAGATATGGATTAAATATGCATGTACAAGAAGTATATTTCTTGCATTTGATTAATTAATGACATTTTCATTTTGGGAATCACATCTTCTTCAATTAATGAAATAGTTTTGAAGTTTACGCATTTTAATACAGATTAAAATGAATTTTATACATTTAATTAACCCTTTGAGGGGCGGTGGTATATATTATATACCATCTAATTTTAATCCGATTCCAACCAGAAACTTTTAATAAAATTTTACTTTTTTAGCTTTGGCGGGAAAAGTTGAAAAATTGCTTTTCCTTATTTTGAACTAAATTCTTTCGTAAATACCGGTGTGAATTCAACGTTACAGGGACACAATTGTTTGCCCCTGAAAGGGTTAAATATTAATGTGTTGAGATTAATTCAAAATGTATTGGTAGAGCGCGTTTATGAAGATTTAATTTTATTTGTTTCTAATAAGTATGTATGAATAGCATAATATGACTTATCACATCTATATTTTTACCTTTAAATGATGTGGAATAAATAACATGAAAAAAAAAATTGGGATGTACTATAGTTTTAAAGATTAGTCTTTTAATCGAAATGCATCTTTATTATTTGTATTATATATATATATATATATATATATACCGGTTATCTTATTAATGCACTGGCATTCTGGAAATCACAACTTATTGGATCCGTACAATAGCATAAACAAGAAAGAAAAATCATGCTTTCGGAATATATTATAAAACACTTTCTAACACTAACATAATATTATTAAGTAATTTAAATTTTTTCATACAATGAAATGAGATATCAAAATAAACAAATTAAATAAAGTGCACTGCAAACAATTTTTCGCCATAGACCATAATGTAATGGAAATCTTTTGTGTGTTCATGTAAATGAACTATAAATGCTACACACTTCATCTTTAATAGAGAACATTCTATAGTGAACCTCATTAAATATAAAAATTACGTGGCATTCCGAGAATATTTACGGAAGTTAGAGTATGGCTAGACGCCCAAACAGCAGACGGGCAGGCAGACAGACAGTCAAGCAGCCAAATCGAATTCATAAGCAATTTTAAACTCTGTTGTAAAGTGTTAGAAACTAAACACGTTTAGTACATTATTCAGATTTAAACGAACATTTCTATAAAGAAATTACTTCTAAATATATTGAAAACCCATTTTGAACGCCTTTTTTTATCAACAGGGTGTTCAGAATTGAAGTTCCCTTATTCAGATCTATCTACAGCCTTAACCATACATCAGAGAAGTGTAACAATTTTTAAATAACTTAATAAAGAAATGGGAAAAACATTCAGCGAAAAACAAAATAGTTTTAAATAGGAACATTAGAAGGCGTATTACAGTAAAATATGTAGCACACATGCAAATTGCATGTGAGTGCTTTGCAAACACAATTTTTATGCAAGACGGAGCTCATCCATACATTGCAATGTGTGTAAAGGATGTTTTGAAAATATATTTTACAAAAGAATGTATCACCAGCCGATACTTTCGTCATATCTGGCCGTCCCAACCCCCAGACCACAATCCATGCAACTTTTTGCTTTGTGAGAATTGGAAAAACACCGGGTAAGCCTTGAGAACCCACGAACTTTACCTGATCTAAAAGACAACGTTTCATGGCACATGCTAAACATTTCCAAGCACACATTCCACTCAACTGTGGAATATGCCATCTTGTGATTTCAGATGATAGTTGACAATGGAACAATCATCAATGGACAATGGAACCTTCACATGGAACATGTTTAGTTATAATAAAAATTGTACAAGAAAAGAGTTCAGATAATTGTGAAATTTATTAATAAAACGCCCTCTTGTGGCAATATTTAGAACTATTTTTTCGCCATTTATTAAGTCATCCACAAAGTTTCACACTTTTCTAATGAATGGTTGCGACAGTAGGCAGTTATGAATAGCCAAATTTTAATTATGGACTCTCTCTATTTGTAATAAATAGATAGAATTAGAACAGTTTCTCGAATTTATTTATCTGTAAGTGATAAGAAATAAATGTGTATAAAAGTAAGTAGACGATAATTACAGAAAAACTTTAATGGGAACAAAAAAATTTAATTTTTCGCACTACGTTTTGAGTCATTTACCTTTTGGAAATCACACCTGTTTCGTATCACTAAAAATTAATAGGAAATTTTGTCTTATTTAATCGCTGAAATCTTAGATTACATAAGGTAAAAATTTCTATTATATTTTAGTGGTAACAAAAAAGCATAAAAGTTGGTAGCTATAACATGCAATTTGCATCAATTCATATCTATAACATTTCTAGCATTTTTAGCGCTTTGGTGATTATTTTCCTGGTCTTCCAGTATATTTGTGTTTGGATAGCTGCCAACTTTTACGCTTTTTTTCTCTATTTTTTAATAATAATATTAGCCTTATTTATAACAATTTAATTATTTCAACTTATTTATGTATGCCTAAGTCTTTATAAGATCGTTTTACAGGTTTAAATAAATATTTGTCTCTAAAATTTTATTACTTCTAAAGGTATTAGTAAAACTTTGTGAACATTTACTCTTGCACAATTTTAACAAATACATGTGTTGTTAGGGCAATTTCTTAAAAATTAGTGCAAAATATATGCAATATATACAGGCAAATTTAAATAGAAGGAAACTACTATAATTTTAGACAACACATTAATCAAAATGTATTTTTTTTATTAGAATATTTTATGTGTATATTTCTACTTTGGAAATCATGCTTTATACATTTCTGGACATTCGTGTATATCTACAGATGTCGAGATATGAAAGTAAAATATGAAATATTTACTGTATATATTTACATATCAAAGTATTTAGTTGAACCGTGCGATATTGCTATATTTGGTAGAGAAGAATTAAATGAAATCCTAGGAAGAAATAGTAGAAACCATTTTTTATATTCCATCGATTTTCAGCTTTTCTTCGTAGGCTATAAATCAAGTAACACCATAAATTTTTTTGCGATCGTTTTGGGAAAGATTTATGTTTTAATAAAACTTGTTATTTCCTAGTCTTCGAAGCGTTCACTTTGAGGGTAAGGTGCTATTCGCTAAATAAGTTAATATGCCGTTAAGAATATTAAAACTTTCGTCAGTATAATGGTGTAATTTGACATTTCTTAATTTTAACACATTATTCACCGGCCACGAATGTGTTTGTGCTTGGATAGCGTCCAACTTTTACGCTTTTTTGTTATTGCTATTCTTGAATAATAATGTTGTTTTATTATTCAAAACTTACCCTTTTAATAACAATTAATTTATTTCGCCTTATTTAACCGTTTGAGTGCTATGAAGCGCGATAGCGCCGCAATTTGCCGATCAAACAAATTTTGTTCAACCCAGAAATTTTATTCAATAATTGAAATCATTTAATTTTTATTCAACAGTTGAAGTATTTACAGCGACCTACTCAGTTACATTTTATAAGATAAAATTTCTGGGTTGAATCATAATTGTTTGTTCCGCGGATTATAGGCCGAATTTTCAGCACTCAAACGGTTAACATATTGTTGATCGATAATTTAAGATGAAATTTTTATTTTGAGCCAATATAAGTCCCGCCTTCTTTTAAAAGTTATTGGAATACTCTATGTCTAGTTAACTTTTTCAAATTTATACATTAGTAAATATCTTACAGTATGTGAATTTCATGTAAAATTTCTTACAGTCCAACAATGTATTCCCAAATGCATCGTATAAATACACATTCTTTCTTGATAAAGATTTTGTGCCGTAAAAATTCTATAGGTGGAACTAGGTATTTAGGACACGTCTTTAGTAAATGACATTGGATTTAAAACATGAGTATACTCGTGGCCAGTCAACAAAGAGTTAACCCTTTCCACAGGCACAGACAAAGTCTGTTCGTAAAATGAGAAATTGCTGACTGACACCGGAATTTACAAACGGCTTTCTTAGAAAATGCGAACTCCTTATTTTAAGCTTTCATTACAGAAACAAAATTTTATTAAAATATTATTGGTGCAGAATGCAAGTTTGGAATTAAAATTAGGTGTGCCCGGAGTGGGACCACTGTGCCGGAAAGGGTTAAGAGGTAAAATCTGCGATTAACCGCCTTGAAGGGCGATTGAATATTATACAGAGTGTTCTAAAATTCAACCAACAAATTAAGAGGGGTGATAGAAGGCATCAAGAAGAGGAAAACTGACTATATTACATGAGGTCCCTAACCAGGTTTAGTGGCAGAAAATCGCAAAAATATATATGAAGAGTTTGACGTCGAGTGGAACAAAAGGGTCAATAATAAATAGAAAAAACATTTATTTGACCGAAAGCATGTTTACAATGCATTACAGTTCAACGTCAGAAAGAAGACGACGAGACATTTTTATAGGAATATGTTTTAACGCGTCCGGCAATCCTTCGTCCCTCGGTGCCCCTCGGTGACCTCCGTGGCCGCAACTTTAAACAATTTCTATAAAAATGTGTCGTCGTATCCTTTCTGACGTTGAACTGCAATGCACTGTAATCATGTTGACGTCACATAAATGTTTTTTTCTACTTATTATTGGTTCTTTTTGTTCCACTGGACGTCACACTCCTCATAATTATTTTTGCTATTTTCTCCCACTAAACGTGGTTTACGACCCCATGTTTTACAGAAAGTTTTCATAATCTCGATACCTTCTATCACCTCTTAATTTGGCGGTCGAATTTTGGAACAACCTGTATATCGGACTTAATTTTAATCCTCAAATGCTTCAACGGCACCAAAATTTTGGAATAAAATTTTACTTTTATAATGTCATGAAGAAAAGCTTTTACTTATTTTTAATTAAATTTGTCTATAAATCATGGTGTCATTCAATCATTTCAACATTTTAGCAAGAGACGTACTTTCACCTGAAAGTGTTAAATATAGCGAACACTGTTATTCAGAAATAGTGGTAACAAAAACGTCTAATAAAAATGTAATAAAATAAATAATTTAATATTTCATATGAAATTGCCAGTCAACAAAGTATTGAGTTAAATTTCATACACATAGTTAGCAACTTCTACGCTTTTAAAATCATATAAATATATTTTGAACTAAAAAATTTTAATTAATAAAATGTGCGCTGTGTTTATTTAATGAAATGTGATACCCATATTATTTTATTTATTCTTTAAAATGTTTGGTTCATGTATGATTATTTGACATTAAAAAGATTGGCAGCCATGACATACACAGACCATTTTCCATTTTATGTTATTTATAATAGCATTTTTAATTGCATTTTTCATAGTTATTTTCCTGACAAACATATTGATTTATAGAATCACACTGCTCTTAATATTTTAAATTAATACACAAAATATTTGACAGTATAAAATTTAAATTAAAAATATAATTAAAATTGATCATAGTGGCAATCATCCGAGTCTAAACAACTTTACAATTGAAACAACATAAGTCTTTTGAAAATGTCTTCAACAATTTGTCGATTGTAAATTTATTATGATATCTCAACAGTTTTCAAACGACAAAAGCACCGCCCTCTATTGAAATTGTCTGCTACATTGATTGCCTGGTTACGTTTTCACTATTATGTCAATAAATATGGCAGAATGTAAAATGTTTCAATGGATTCAATGTAGAAATATATACAGCGTTACAAAATATACAAGAAATTATTATGTATGTAAATTCGTTTTCCTAATGAAAATTAAAAATAAAAATAAATGTTTAGAATTCGCGATCTAAACATCTTTATCAGATTCTTGAAAGTTAATATTGATCAAAATTATTACTCAGTATTACTCAGTAAATTATTATACAATAATCGCACAGTTAGAAATTAAAAAATCAAAAGAAAATCCCGAGCATATTTTAATGCGAGGTATCTTTAAACCAATTTAACTTTACATGATATTAGTTGTATATTTAACATAAAATGAAAAGCTTATCTTTTCATTGACAGATTTTAATTTGGTTACCAAATTACAGTATCATATGTTTAATCTTTTTTTTTTTCTTTTTTTTTTTTTTTTACTTTTTAATTTGCTCTGGACAATCATTTGACAATTGCAGTAACGCTGCTACTAGTAAATTTAAATTAATGTAACAAACAAATGTAAATTGTGGAGACAGATATAAAAAAAAATAAGGCTTGAAAATAAGTTAAGAGTCATAAAAAGGTCACTAAATTGAACTATAGTTTTCAAACAAATTTCATTCGAAAGTATAATTCTTTTCTTATTCCATGATGTTATATTCAAATTATAGAATATTTAGAAATGATGTATGAGCGATAAAAATAACAGCCAGTTTTAAGCTGCGGTTCAAAAATAGACAACGAATAAATCCGTAGTAAAATAGGTATGATTTTGTTGCTAAAACTGCCTACATAAAAAAATATAAATTTGGAGATAAAGATAAAAAAGACTTCCACATTCATTGACGTTTAATTCAATAACCCCAACAATATTCGTGAAAGTATTAAAATAACTTCAATAATACAGGGCTTTTTTGGCTGCCAAATTATATTCGTTTTGCGTTTCTTTTGAAAATGTAATAGAAATCTACTTCATGGTCGTTTTCTCTCGCAAATGTTGTAGAAATCAGTAACCAATATTATTGTTTATAAATATTTGTAGCCAAAAGCGTGACTGCACTGAATGATATTACTGTTAAAATTCTGGGCTAAAATCAGTGTTCCGGTTTGTTGAAACTCCCTGTATTTCTCACATTTCTCCCAAAAAAAGTATTGCGCTCCAAATTCTTTACAAATAGTGTTCGTTTTCTTATCTAGTAACAGTTTTTTTTTCTTAGAAAAGTTCTTGTAAGCCCAAATTTTTGTTTACTAATTTTGTAATTTTTATATTTTGAAACATATAATTATACCTTGTTTCATTGAATCATTTTTAATAATATTGTTTTTGGTCAATAAAAAAATATTTTAATTTTTGAGGAGACATGCTGTGTAACATAACTGACGTTTTATAATTTTTTTCTGATATTCATATAAGATTGTATATCTGTATCCAAACAACATTTTTAACCCTCCAGCCTCGGGTAACGCTCCAATCGCGTTTCGCTTATTCTATACAATTCCGCGGGGAACGCTATTTTGAAGTTCCCTATAATTTTTATAGTACTTAAGCATCGGGAGATTCTATTTATTCGTTGAATCTACATTCTTTTATTTACAAATAAAGAGATTCGTTTACAAATTATAATACATGCATATCATTTCATTTATTAGGTAAATCTAAAAGTTCTGCGGGTTTTGAAATATTTTGAATCCATAAATGCCACATTCTCACGGGAATTTTGAAATAAAACTTTGTTTTTATAATTTACATGAAGAAACTGCTTTTATTTATTTAGAAATAAATCTGTTTGTAAATTACGGTGACACTCAATCCTTATAACTACTATAATTAATTGATGAATAAAAATAGGCAGCGGTTTTATATAAAAAAAATTAAACATCGCCCGCAGCTAGAGAGTTAAAAGTACAAGATTTACTTTTTACTCAATACATGCCATAATAATCAAAGATAAATTAAATATATAAATTTTAATAACCAAAAATTTTTTCACATTAGTCCAATAAAATAAAATTTATTAGACAAAAATTTTCCATTTAAGCTAACTGATGGTACGGTCTTAACAAATGAGATGTTTTAGAGGGAACAATCGCGGTAGTTTTGTTTGTATTTTCCTTTAGAAAAGTTGAAACTTGAATATTTCGAAACTTGCATTTTGTTAGTTACTTTGCTTCACATCCGAACACTTCATTTATTGCCTTTTGTCTACCTATCGGAACGTAAGATGTGCACAAAAAAACAGCCAGCATCTTGTGACTACATCCTGAATTACTTCACTCGGAACTGGATAACACTATAATACAGCGCCTAGAATACATAGTGAGGAAAACGGTTTTACCGTTTTTTATATTCAAATTTTTCGAATTCAAACCGGAAATTCTGAAACAAGAATTTTTAATTTATGGTGCCACGAAATATCTTCCATTAAGTAACCAAAAAAAACATTATAGGGAATTTCTGGTATGGTTACGAAATTTCGGAATTAAAAAAAAAGCCAAACTGGCAATGTTTTAAAAAGTGCTAAAAAATTGTAGCCGATAAACGCGCAACGATGCGGTACAATAATAGGGCGATCGCAGCGACATTTGCTTTAAAATAGATTTACCTCTATCAAAAGTAATCGTTACACTATTGACAACATGAAGATAAATTCTGTTAATAAAATCTTCTTGTAAGTGTATATTTCAAATTGAACTGATTTTGAAGTTAGTTTTTTATCATATCAGGGAATTAATCTTTTCCACTCTTCTGGCAGAGATTCATCCTTTAGTATGCTAAATAGGGATAGTTTCTAGTTTGCTGTCTTGTATCGAGTACTGCAACCAGGTACAAAAGAATGCGTATCACGTTTTTTGGCCATGATCAATATCATTCATATTTTTAAAGCTTATGAAAATCATTATCAAAGTCAAAGGAAATAGTGTATAATTTAATTATTTAAAATATTTACCACCATCTGAAACGTTTTCTCAGTTCGATTCTTATACAATGTCTGCGTTGAAAAGAGCTAGCAGACAGTGGCGTAACCAGAGAGGGGGGGGGGTGTCCAAATGCTCTGGCAACCAGTAATATTATAAAAGAAATTTCGCCTTCAAAATCGCAGAAAATTCTCCGATTAGATAAACTAAAAATATTTTTATAAAATTAGTGGTATCCATATCATCTGGGCCTCTACTCTGTCTACGCCACTGCTAGAAGATGTCGCTGTGATCGACCCGTTATCTTTTCAGCATCGTTCTACATTTATCAGATTCAATTTTTTAGTACTATTTTTATGCCGTTTTCCACACTATTTATTCTAGGTACTGTAACTATACTACATGTCTCTTCCCCTTTATTCATAGCTCCATTGTTCCGGCTTTCATTTTATTAGAAATAACTTAGTATCTTTTATGTCATTGTTTTAGCATTCTATTTCTTTCGAAATAATTAATCATTATTATTAAAGACCATGTATCATAGATAATACATAGTTATTTATAATCACAAAACGCCGAGTTGAATTACATTTATGAAGTGGAAGAAAGTAGTTTAACTGAAGAATTTAGAACCTCTCAGTCATTTTATCTTTTGCTATTCGATCATAAATTTCCGAAATAGTTAAATTTTTAAAAAGAAGCTGAACATTCTTATTTAGGAATATTTAATAAAAGAAACGGGTAATAAATTTAGGTAATAAACTGTTTTCAGTAATTTGACCGACATAATATAAAGTAATAAACTTCTCTTTACGAAAAGTTCTATAGACTTCACAAAATATCACGTGATTTATAGAACCGATAAACCTACAAGATGTTCTGAAAGTTAGACCACATTCTTTCTAAATTTGTCAAGTAAAATTATTAGATATTGGTAGCACATCATTTTTACTGAAAAGTATTTCTGAATATGAGACATTTAAACTATTAAGTTAAATACATCCCGTAAAAAAGTTAAAATTTCTCGATATTAAGTAGATTCTATAGTAAATTATTTCAGGTTCCTTTTTGTAATAATTCCTGCTGATGATGTGTTTTTGCACCTTTTTATAATTCTTAAGGCTTGTATTCTTAATAGAATTTTCAAGGAGTCCGTCATCATTATTTACCCTTTTCGTTCTGGTGGATGAACTTCGTCCCACTTAGTTTGAATACCCAAATGTCAGACAGGATCGAAATTCTCGATCAGATTTATTTGAAAATAAGTTGCCGAACAGCTGATGTTGGTTAAGGGGCTTCCGAATTGCAGACAACTTTACGCTCACAAGGGGACCGCCAAACATGATGCGCACAGATTTTGATTATTTTAAAGTATGTTGTAGGGATCATACCCCTAACTATTCAGGTCAAAGATTTCCTTCAAATGGGCTTTAGTTTTCGAGAAATTTCGGGTTAAAGTTCAGCAAGCATTTCAAATACCCATTAATTCAGGATCTTGAACGAAGGCTCTGTGGTGCAGCGCTTGCGCTCGCGATTTGAGAGCCGGAGATGAGGGTTCTGTCCTCTCATGTGACTTTTACCTTTTTTTTAATAAATTTTATATATTTGTCGCGTTATAAGTTTTATGCAGAATTATGAATTCTGCATCTTTGAACTTTCTGATATTTTCCTAATAAATTCCATTTACATTTTCGAATTTTTCGCGAAAATTTATAGTTTTTGCACATTTTTTACTCTAATATTTCTGTTGACGGAAATCCAAACTAATTTATGTTTAGATTTCTTTTTCTTTTTTTTTTTATTTACTTATTTACCCTTTATAGAGTAATAACCTATCTAAAATAATACTTTTTTTAACTTTATGAAATTTTAAATGAAAATGTATATATTTTTATAATTTATACAAAATATTTTTTTATCTCAAATCTTCTAAAGGTATGTATGATTAGGTAATTCCAACAACAAAGGAGACCTTGAAAGGAGTAATAAAATATTAAAGCAATAACGTTTATATCCAAGTTTTAGCAGTTAGTTTATATATATATATATATATATATATATATATATATATATATATATATATATATATATATATATATATATATATATATATATATATATATATATATATTGTTATTTAAATACATTGTTATATATATATTGTTATTTAAATGAAAAATCGTTTGTAAATTAAAATACATATAAAAAATATCTGAAAAAAAATCGTTTGCAATGACTTTTACGGTAATATCAGAATAAATAAAATTTTCTCTTTATTAATTTCGTTTAGCTTCCTTTGCAGACAATTTCCACGTTTGAAATAATTTATTTTTCAAATTTAATGCATTTTTTAATATATTTATCACAATTTAAGTATTTAAAGAATATATAATATGCTAATTTATATATTCTTCCAATATTGTTAAAATAATTTATGTAAAGAATATATTTAAACACGATTTTTAATGCGGAATTTGTTTAGAATATTTTTGTGATATTTATCACACAATTAGTTCCATCTTTAATAAACTAAAAATTTCTATGTTGGTGATGATAAATATTTTAGTATTTCAGCAGTTAACATATATTAATATATATGTAGAATAAATCAAATATTAAAAGGATACATTATTTTGTTAATTTTTTCTTAATCATTTAATTTTTTTAATAGAAAATGTAAATAAAAAAATGCAATATTTCATAAATACGATAAATAAATAAGTAAATATACATAAATGTAAACAATAATCATTTTAAAAAGTCGAGATATCAAGAAATAAAATAGTTTGGATTTTCGCCAACAGAAATATTAGAATAAAAAAAGCGCAAAAACTATAAATTTTTACGAAAAATTCGAAAATGTAAATGGAGTTTATTAGGAAAATATCAGAAAGTTCAAAGATGCAGAATTCATAATTCTGCACAAAACTTAAAACGCGATATATAAAATTTATTAGAAAAAGGTAAAAGTCACATGAAAGGACAGAACCCTCATCTCCGGCTCTCAAATCGCGAGCGCTAGCTCTGTACCACGGAGACCTTGTTCAAGATTCCGAATTAATAGGTATTTGAAATGCATGCTGAACTTTAACTCGAAATTTCTCGAAAACTAAAGCCCATTTGAAGGAAACCTTTGACCGGAATAGTTAGGGGTATGACCCCTACAACATACTTCAAAACCATCAAAATCTATGAGCATCATGTTTGGCGGTCCCCTTGTCAGTCTATTTGTGAATAGAGTGTCTTGTATTAAATTGAGCCGTTGGGAAAAGTTAGATGTAGTATGCACTACAAGATAAAAGAACAGTTACAATGAAAACAAATAAAAGCGTCGTGTACATAATAAAGCGAATTTTTTTTTTCAGAATCCCGGTGCCATTGTGACATTTGGTGATTAAAATTAAGTAGTAAGGAATTCATCCACAATAGCGAAAAGGGTTTTTAAGATCAGAAAATGGAAGTTTGCCCCGGCGGTTATTATAATATCATTCACTCAGAGGAGGAATGTTTTTGTAGTCACAATATGACGAAACTGCAGGGCCTGACTACCGCCGCGGCAAACTTCCGAAAATGAAGAGGATCGGGTATTTTTGCTTTAATTATGACAGAAATGCTACATGAACAAAGCGTTTAAAAAGGAAGAACATTTTTATTCAAATTTACTGGTGGAAGTTTGCCTGCGGCGTTAATCAGACCATCAGAACCGGTTACAGTTAAATCTTCACTATTTTGAGAATATGTCAACGCCTATTTCTTCATAGTTTTGGGACCCCCGTGGCCAAGTGGTTAAGGCACCATTCCGCTAATCGCTTGAGAGCGTGGGAATCAGACCGGTGTGTTCGACTCCCGCCATCCATTGCACACACTTTGTGAAGCTACGGTTGTAACTCTCTGGTATTATAAATTTCCTTGTGCTATCTCGTCTAGAAGATTTATGTAATTGTCAATGTCATGTATGTGTTTATGTGAATAAAATATATGAATTATTCGAGACAAACAGCCTTTGTAGCTATAGGTCTCAAAGCATCACTAGTTCAAAGTTCATAGTTTCAAGGTTCGAATATGACAATAAAAGTTTCTTTGGATATTTGTAGATGGCTTCATTTTCCATGAATTATCACTCCAAACAGTTCAAAATTAATTTATTTGAATGTGCTAATGTAAGTAATAATTTTTAATCGTAAAATGGCATAATTATATACAGTGAAAACTATTTAGATACTTATTTTTATAAGCATGTACACAAAACTAAATCATTGCAAACCATTCTAAAAATATTCAATTAAAAATAGAATTTTTTTTTGTGGTGTGGGGCCGAGGGGCGTGGGGAATAATGTCAAAAGTAATGTCATTTAATAGAAAAATAATTAAAAAAATTAAATAATTTTGCGTTAAATGTATCTTTTTTTCTTTCAGAAATTAATTCATGCCATGTTGTATCAATTAAAATTAAAAGTTGTAACTTTTTCTCACGCAATCAATTAAGTCTGTAGAAGTTAAAATTAAAATGTTAAGTTTCTAATTTTTTTTAAATAACCAGTAAAGGTCTAAGTTCTAATCTAAAAATTATTCTTTTGAATTTTATTTTGTTAGTTATACTTTTTTATACTTGAATTTGTGTTCTTTTTCTTGGGCTCTACTACCAAAAAAAAAATTGTTTTTTAATCATTCTATTCTAAAAGTTCCATTTTTCCTTCAAATAAATAAACTTAAAAAACAAACAAAATTGAAACCATTAGTAACTTTTCAATTCTACTTTTCTTTATTTTGTGTTTAATGGATGTTTGCACAAAAATGGTCCATTTAAAATACAAAGTAACTTTTAGATTTTGTGTTGAACTCCAAGGATATTCTCAAAGTAAAAAATCTCTTTTAAAATCTCTGCATTAACGTAGAGACAACGCATTTTCCTTTTTACATTAATTGAAATTTGCGTAAAGACTTATAAATTTGAAATATATATTATTTTTATCTGTATTTTAAAATGAATTAGGAATTAATTTTTTAGTTTTTTTTTTTTTTTTTTTTAAACAGAAATTAATGTTGCACAAAGTAAAAATAATGTTATTTAGGGAAAATGTAATGGTATAAATTATGTAAATGGATGTTCTTTATTTTGTGTACCGCATATTCCGGCGTTTTAGAAAATTCTTTTTAAGCATTACTGGTATGCATTATACACCGGCAGACCTGCCAAGTCTCCGGCATTTTGGATACCAGTAATTTAGTACAGAAAATGTTGTCTTAATTAATCGGAGCATTTTGCGATTTAAAAGAACAACATTTTCTCTAAAAAATTACTGGAGTACAAAAATCCGGAGACTTGGCAACTCTGCACCGGGTATAAAAATTTAAAAATAGGAAAAATCATGCCTCAAGCTAAAGATTATGAAGTACTTTCTAACACATTCAGAACACTGTAACAAAACTTCCCGTTTACTAAGTAAACAAGGTCATATTTGAGGTCATGAAATTCTTTGCATAACAATTGATATTCTATTGAAATATTTCCAAGTAAAAAATGAAAATGAAATAACATGTTTCAACAATTAAGAAGAAGATGAATAGAACGTCATATTAGAAGTATAATGGACATTGTCAAACATTTCTCAGTAATACAAGGAGTGAGAGTTTAAGTAATTACAGAAAGCAGGCACCGCCCACTGAATATTAGGCCTGAGCGCTGACACAAAAATGGATGCAGTTGTAGGCGGAAATTTTTCAGCGTGTGTACGGTCCCGTGAAATTCAATACCAATAATTTCTAAAAGTTTTCTCCGCCTTATTTGTCTGAGATTCAATTAGTCAAAGAAAACTTTTAGAAAATACTGGGGTGTAAAATTAGGGGAACGTACAAAGGTTTTACAAAATATGCCCACGAGCGCCGCCAGTTTTGTGTCAGCGTTCAGGCCTAGCATTCAGGGAGCAGTGAAGCAGGTTAATTTGACGTCATTAGAGAACTAAAACAAAAATGAATTTGACGTCATATTTGAAGCTTAACGGACTTTTTCAAATATTTGGCAATCATACAAAGAGAGTATCAATATGGGTAAGTGGATATGACGTCAGCAGGTGAATATAACTTCATATGAGTTTGAGGAACGTATATATCATGATAAAAAACCGATCATGGAAATAGTGGCATATTTTAACATTCGGAGGTTCTCGGAATTCGTTTTCGCTATTTGTAACTGTATTCCATAAGTATGTGTGTATGTATGCGAGTATATTAGAATTTCCACAAATTTGTACCCCAAAACGCATTCTTAGTGAAGAACTGAAATAAAGATTTCAGATTAAAAAAAAAATAAAATGTCAGGTTTCTGTCATTGTATGGGATGAATATGCACCATGTCACAAAAGATTATTTTTCAGGCCCTCAATCAGATACCCCAATTTTTTACAGGCAATGATCTACTAATGGATGGAGTCATAGTTGGATTGTCTGGAGATTTCCGGCAAATATTGCTGGTCATTTTAAAGGAACAATGGCGGATGAAATTAACGCATACCTTAAATCGTCACATCTTTGGAGGCACGTTCGCAGTTTGCGACTAATTAAAAATATGAGAATTCATCTGGATGAAAACATATTGGATCTTCAATTTTCTGACAATTTCTTAAATATAGGAAATGGATTACCGCTTCATCCAGTAAATGGTCTGTTCAAATTGAGAGAAGCATTTTGTAACACAATTGTGTCTGTTGAAGAACGCAAGGCGAAAGTACTTCAAATATTCGACATTTTATAGACAATATATGGCTTTGTGGAAGTGCGATTCTTGCACTTAAAAATTATAGTGCGAACCAGTGAAGTAGCGTCGGGAGGGGTAGAGGTTGATCACTTTACTGCCAGTATTTTTATATACTGCTCAAAACAATTAAAGGATATTGCAGTTTTAGGTGGATTTTGTATCTGGGAAACTTTTTAGCTGATTGATACATGGTCGACAGACATAGTAGGTTATATGAGAATAAATTACACATGTTTGGCAGAAAAAAATGCATTTTATTGCGCATTTGTGTACAAAAGGAAAAAAACACAATTTGTGCATATGAGAAAAAAAGAATAAGAAAAGTTGTTTTCTTCAAAGAAAATCATTTTCAGTAGGGGGTATGGTTTCCACGGGCGGCCAGCAACGTTGAACACCTTTGAGGCATGGACTCAATGAGGCTATTAATGACGAGTTGGGGTATTCTGCCCCACTCTTCCAGAAGAGCTCTTTCCAGTTCTTGGAGAGTTTGTGGGGGTTGTTGGCGGCCAGAAACTCGTCTTCCTAGAGCGTCCCAAACGTGCTCGATTGGATTCATGTCTGGAGAACACGCTGGCCATTCCATTCGAACGATTCCTTCTTCGAAAAGGAAATCCTCCACCAGGTTTGCACGATGTGGCCTGCAGTTATCGTCCATTAAAATGAAGTTATCTCCGATTGCTGCAGCGTAAGGGACTACAATAGGTCTGAGGATCTCATCCCTATATCGGCGACCAGTCAGAGCTCCATCTCGAATGATGTAGAGATCAGTGCGCCCGTCAATGGAGATGCCACCATACACCAACACTCCTCCACCGCCAAATCTGACACTTTCGTGCACGAACGCAGGATTATTCCTACTGCCACGGTCCCTCCAGATGAAAATACGCCTATTATCCGGATGCACAGAAAAACGGGACTCGTCAGAAAACAGAATATTGCTCCATTCATTTCTCCTCCAGTTGACATGCTCGGTTGCCCACTCCCTGCGGTCGCGACGATGCCTTGATGTTAATCTAACACATACCATCGGTCGGCGAGCATACAGACCTACAGCATGGAGCCGGTTTCGGACAGTCTGAGTTGAAATCGTGGTGCCTGTAGCCGAGCGAAGGTGTTGTTGGAGAAGAGTAGCGTTCATGTTTCGGTGTCTCCGAGCCGTTAACGCTAAATACCGATCTTCATTGGGCGTTGTTGCCCGTCTACGACCTTGCCCTGGTCTTCGGCCTGCACATCCACTCTCCAAAAAACGGTTCCAGATCCTGGAAATGACACTTTGTGACACTCCAATGGCTTGCGCTACTTCGGCTTGAGTTTGGCCCCCTTCTAACCTACCAACAATTCTCCGACCTTCTGAATCTGTCAAATGACTTCGCTGAGACATCGTACTCATCGAAACAAAGCAATCACTGAATGCCGATCATCCTTGTCTTCATTCTCTTTTATCCAGTTGAAAGTCAAATTTCATTCGCTGCCGCTGAAGCGACGTTTTTGACGTCGAACGCAAAATTTGCATACTCCACAGTTTGAAAACCAGAAAAATTTGCATTTGTGCAAAAATTTCGTTTATATCTTTATTTTATATAAAACTTCAAATATCCTTTAATTGTTTTGAGCAGTGTACTACATTTCGCCTTATTTAATTCATAACGTTCAAAGATTAAATAAGGCCAAATGTTGTATATAATTATACTGGTAGTAAAGAGATGCAGACTCCCCCCCCCCCCTGACGCTACGTCACTGGTGGGAACAATATCAACTTCAAGATTCAAGAAAAGTTACTTGAAGAAGATGTGTTGTAGAAATCAATAGATAGCGTTGTTTTTGAAGAAAATGATCTCTGGAGTAATTGTTTTTCAGTTCGTTTCATCGTCAATTCAAAGACAGTTTGATATTTTTTCTTTTTAGCTTTTATTGCTCCAATGATGAATGGAAACAAGCTGATTTATCGCTGAATTCTGATAAGTTTATTATATAAATTTATATATTTTTAGATTGGAATTTCATTAGATTTATTTCTATAACATTTCGACTGCTTTCTTTTATTACGTATTTTATACAACATGTTTAATTTTGAAATAGATTTTTCTAAACAAATATTCTTAAAATCCTGAACAACTTGGGGTACGTCAGCTAGTATTTTATAAAATAAAATTTGTACCTTTTCTCACGACGTTCTTCAGTCAATATCATATAAAATTAAATGTTAGATTTCTAATTTTTTTTTATAAGTATCGAAAATAAGGGTAATTTTTTTTTATCTGAATATATTCGTTTTTTCCATTTTGTAGCTAAATCTTAATATATTTAAATTTGAGTTCTTATGTATTTACATTATACTACAATAAAAGTTTTAAAAAATCATTCTCTTCTAAAAGTATCGTTTTCCTTTCTAATATATGAACTTTAAAAAAAAAAATTAAAACCATTAGTAATTCTTCACATCTTTTATCTTGTCTTTAATGGATATTTACACAGTAAAAATCCTGTTTAAACTACAATGTAGCTTCTAGATTTTGTCTTAAATTTTAAGAATATTTTTATAGTAAAAATTCTTTTAAAATACCTATATCGCCATACAGGTCGGATTTTTTTCTTAACTTTTTCAAATATCACATAAAACTTTATTTTGCAAAATATACTGTTTTTTAAAGGCATTATTGAATTAATCAGAAATATTTTTTTGTCAGTTTTAATCAGGAATTAAAATATAATAAATTAAAAATAATTTTATTTAGGTACCTTTTAATGGTATAGATCGTGTATGAAAACATGTTTTGATAATGCATTTTATTATATGGTTAAGTTATGCAATGTGTACTTATACTATGCAACATTATGTCGTCGCTACCATGTCAAACTATCAAATGTGAAACAAATGTATTTTTCATTATTTTTAAAAATAGGCCGATTGTCACCCGTAATTTTTTTTAATTCTTCGCCTAGTAAGAATATTAATAGAATTTTTGTGACGAATAAGTTTGTCAGTTTGTCTTTCTTTTTTATTAAGGGATACCGAATTCATACCGGAAAATTTGAGAGAAAATAATTAGTTTAAGCTACCACTAAATGTTTGCCATTAAATAAAGCAAAAATTTCTATTTGGAATTTCTGGTATAGATTCTGAATTTCTGAATGAAAAGGGAGACCTAACTGGCAACCCTGGTGAAGAATTACTACTAAAATTTAGTGGTGGCAATCAGACCTTTTTAAAAAATAATGAAAAATGCATTTTTTCAATTTCGATAGTTTGACAGCTCTTATGGTTTGCTTTTAAAAAGCTGCATTTCTTACATGAAAACTGATAAAATAATGATGTATTGATTGTAGGGATGTGGTTGCAGATATGATTATAAAGAAATAAGGCAAAAAACTTTTCTAAAGTAAATTTATTCCCTTTATAATTAAAAGAAAGAAAGAAAGAAAGCTTGAATGAAACCAATAGAAATTTTATTTATTTTGTTATCGATGTAATGGAACAAAAACTTTGAGTATGACAAAAGTGTACGATTTTCTAGTGATTATTCTATACTACATTATAAAGAAAAAATGTTTATATGTTTGTTTGTAGGGGGTAATCTCTGGAACTAAAAAATAATAATAATTTCAAAATGATGATGAGTATTTGCTCCAACATACACTATATTTTAAGTTTGTACCATTATCTCCATGGGGGTGCAGAAGACAAAAACATTCTATAATTGAGATATCTGTGATACAGACGGGGCTATAAACTTCAAGTTTGGTATGGAGGTTATTTTTGAGATATAGATGCTTGCTAAGAACGGTTTCTAAGAAAAAATTGAAATTTATAAGATCAAATGAGTGGAAAACTTTTTTTATTACAATTTATTTTTAATTTTTAAGGCTAGAAACTTTAAATTTGACAGACAGGGTTCGTACGTTTTTACCACAATTTTTAATAGAATTTTTCGTCTTATTAATACGCAGAAAAAGATTACAAATTATGCAATTAAACGAGGCGTCTACAATTTCTGCTATTTAAATATTAAAGAGGAAAATTTAAATAAAAATTTGTGGTAAAAGAGTACAAACCCTGACAGCAGCAAATAACGTACTAAAATTATGATTTATGTGATACACAGAAACTTGGAATATGGAATGGTGGTTACTTTTTAGATGCCTGCTAAGAACGGTTTCTAAAAAATTCGAAATTTCAAAAGTGGAAATAAGCGGATGTATGTTCTAAAAACCCCCCTTAGCTTCCCCCCAAATGCTGTTCCTACTGTCAAATTTCAACTACAATTTTTTTTTTGGTTGTTAAAGAATAAAATAGTTGCTACTTACTTTAGTGTATTTTTTCTACTACTTACGCCTGTATCGTAAATAGAATAAAATTGTTTTCAGCCACGAAATAAAATATGACTAATAATAATTATTCATAATGATATTCGAAGTATCTAACACAGACTTTAAAATACTAACCTGGACTGTTACGAAAAGAAGTTTGTGAACCATTATAATTTCTCGTGTTTGCTTATAACTTTATGAAGTTATATATTCTAAACTACCTAAACTATATTTTCTGAAATGAATTGTCCATACGTTTAATTCTGCACGTGGGCGTACATTTTAAAAATGACTTATTTCGAATATGTAATTGAAGTAGAACAAGTGCGTAAATAAAAACATATTTTATCCCATTTAAATAAAGTCTAAATTTAAAATTATTGCTATTCTGTACAATGTAAGAAATATTTATAAATAACGTCCTTCATTTAACTAGATGCTTAATAATCTATTAACCCTTTGAAGGGCAGTGGTATATTATTCATACCACTTAACTTTAATCCCGAAATGTCCGAATTCCGCTAGAATTTTGGAATAAAATGTGCTTTTATAATGTACGTGAAGGGAAGCTTTTACTTATTTACAATACATTTTGTTCTTAAATTCTGGTGTCAAACATTCATTTCAACATTTTAGCAACGACAGTTATTTGCCCTTGAAATGGTTAAATGTTCACTGTAAGCTATATATACAGTTTGAACACCCCCTCTACAGTAGTACAGTACAGAATTTATTCAATAAAATATTCATCTTGTTGAGTAAAAACAAATCATTCTACAAAGAAAATTATAAACACGAAATTTTCAAGTAATAAAATATAACAGTTAAATCCGTTCTTTTACCATACTTACACTTTTAAATAATGTTAAAGTTTTGTTTTTTATTAAAAAGAAAAAAGAAAAAAAAAGAAGAAAGAAAGAAAAGAAAAAATAAATAAATGCATATCGATACAACCTACCCTTTTTTCAATTTAAAATTAACCATTTATTGAATAATATTTCAAAATTACTATTGAGTAGTAAAAATATAAATTTTCTGCTTTATATTTATTTTATCATATATGTATACCTTGAACCAAATAAGTTTTATTTCAACTCAGCAATGCATTATTAGCAGAAATAATTATTCATAATGATACTCTAAACAAATTCGGAAAGTTAAAAATGCTAATGCAAAACCATTAGCAAACGAAGTTTAAGAAGCATTTATCTTTCCCTTGTTTGCTTATCGTTTAATGGAGTTAAGCATGCTAAACTCCCTTATGAATCTTAACTTAAATGAGTTATCTATATGTTTAAGTACTATAATTGTGCGCGTGGTGTATATTTTAAAACTGACTTCTTTGGAATAACGTAAGTAAAATTCATGCGTAATCATAAACAGTTCATTATCACAAGCATAATCTCTGTATTTTACTTTTGCACTTGAGTGTATATTCTAAAAACGGCTTTTTTGAAATATGTAACTGAAGTAGAACATGTGCGTAAAAGAAATTTAACTCAAATTATTAGTTATTTTCTGTATAATACAAGAAATATTTATAAATAACTTTTTTTTCACTAGATGCTTAATTATCCGTAAATAAATTATCCGCTTATCTTAATTATCTGCTTAATTATCCGATAATTACACATATCCGTTTGAAACTTGGTGGTATAGATATAATTTATAACACTTAACTTTAATTCCCAAATGTCATAATTGCACCACAATTTTGGAATAATATTTGCATTTATAATATACGGGTAGAAAAGATTTTACTTATTTACAAATTTGTTCGTAAATTCTGGTGTCACTCAATCATTTCAACATTCTAGCAACGGCAGTTTTTTGCCCTTGAAAGACTTGAGCGTTGACTGTAAGCAACAGTGACGGCTCGTGGCTGTCTTTTTATGGGGCACTAAATGTATGCTTGAAACACATATTATTTTCATACCATTATTTTTTTAAAGAAATATTTTCTTTGCTTAATGGCAGAACTTTCTGACAGTAAATAAAATAAAGTATTACTTTTTAATAATAGTGGTAAGAAAAGAATACATTTAGCAGACATGCATTTAGTGCCCCAAAAGCCAGTCACGAATCGCCACTGGGAAGCAATATGTACCTTTTGAACACTCCTCCCCCTCCACTATATACTACACTGGTACAGTATAGCATTTATTCCATAAAACACTTATTTTATTGCGTAAAAACGAAATATTATAAAGAGAAAATTATAAATACGAAATTTTGAAGTAAGAATAAATAACAGTTAAATCTGAATTTTTATCATACTTACGCGTTTGGATAATGATAAAATTTTCTTTTTTATACAAGAAAAAAAAATGCCTATAAATACAATCTACCCCCTTTCAATTTAAAACTAGTCGTTGGGGGTCACCGTAATACTTACCCATCATGGATATGCATAATATAAAATATGAAAATAAAACATGTGTAAACTATTTATAAAATGCATTGCAATTCGAATAAAATCCTGGCTTAATGACGTCATAAACTTTAAATGATCTTTTACTGAATTGCGTAAGAGAAACAATCTTATAACTCCAAAAATGATAATTATATTAACTACACTGCTCAAAACAATTAAAGGATATTGCAGTTTTAGGTGGATTTTGTATCTGGGAAACTGTTTAGCTGATTGATACATGGTCGACAGACATAGTAGGTTATATGAGAATAAATTACACATGTTTGGCAGAAAAAAAAATGCATTTTATTGCGCATTTGTGCACAAAAGGAAAAAAACACAATTTGTGCATATGAGAAAAAAAGAATAAGAAAAGGTGTTTTCTTCAAAGAAAATCATTTTCAGTAGGGGGTATGGTTTCCACGGGCGGCCAGCAACGTTGAACACCTTTGAGGCATGGACTCAATGAGGCTATTAATGACGAGTTGGGGTATTCTGCCCCACTCTTCCAGAAGAGCTCTTTCCAGTTCTTGGAGAGTTTGTGGGGGTTGTTGGCGGCCAGAAACTCGTCTTCCTAGAGCGTCCCAAACGTGCTCGATTGGATTCATGTCTGGAGAACACGCTGGCCATTCCATTCGAACGATTCCTTCTTCGAAAAGGAAATCCTCCACCAGGTTTGCACGATGTGGCCTGCAGTTATCGTCCATTAAAATGAAGTTATCTCCGATTGCTGCAGCGTAAGGGACTACAATAGGTCTGAGGATCTCATCCCTATATCGGCGACCAGTCAGAGCTCCATCTCGAATGATGTAGAGATCAGTGCGCCCGTCAATGGAGATGCCACCATACACCAACACTCCTCCACCGCCAAATCTGACACTTTCGTGCACGAACGCAGGATTATTCCTACTGCCACGGTCCCTCCAGATGAAAATACGCCTATTATCCGGATGCACAGAAAAACGGGACTCGTCAGAAAACAGAATATTGCTCCATTCATTTCTCCTCCAGTTGACATGCTCGGTTGCCCACTCCCTGCGGTCGCGACGATGCCTTGATGTTAATCTAACACATACCATCGGTCGGCGAGCATACAGACCTACAGCATGGAGCCGGTTTCGGACAGTCTGAGTTGAAATCGTGGTGCCTGTAGCCGAGCGAAGGTGTTGTTGGAGAAGAGTAGCGTTCATGTTTCGGTGTCTCCGAGCTGTTAACGCTAAATACCGATCTTCATTGGGCGTTGTTGCCCGTCTACGACCTTGCCCTGGTCTTCGGCCTGCACATCCACTCTCCAAAAAACGGTTCCAGATCCTGGAAATGACACTTTGTGACACTCCAATGGCTTGCGCTACTTCGGCTTGAGTTTGGCCCCCTTCTAACCTACCAACAATTCTCCGACCTTCTGAATCTGTCAAATGACTTCGCTGAGACATCGTACTCATCGAAACAAAGCAATCACTGAATGCCGATCATCCTTGTCTTCATTCTCTTTTATCCAGTTGAAAGTCAAATTTCATTCGCTGCCGCTGAAGCGACGTTTTTGACGTCGAACGCAAAATTTGCATACTCCACAGTTTGAAAACCAGAAAAATTTGCATTTGTGATTCTCTTTTTCTATTTTCGGCAAACAAAATTTCGTTTATATCTTTATTTTATATAAAACTTCAAATATCCTTTAATTGTTTTGAGCAGTGTAATAGCTTACTGCGTCGGATTAAACGTCTCATTTCCAATTAAAATATATCTTTAAATTGAAATTTGAATGAAATACATTGTCATTTCGAAAAATTTATATAACTTTTATCAGAACGATTATTTCGAGAGTCCGAAAAAAATGGTTCCGGATAATCGAAGTCACTGAAATTCAATAGGCTTCTTTTTTACATACTAAGTACATACCAAATTTAAAGTCTCTATCTCAATTTGTTTGGGAGATAGAGCGTTTACAGACACACAAAGGGACGGAAATATTTTTATTTATTTTTTGTTATTTTTTTTCAGAAAATATGATTTTTTGGAATCTCCAGTGTCTGAAACGTGTAAATCAGTCAAAGAAAAAATTCTCAATTTTTAAAAAGATTGCAAGACTTACCCTATACTACGTTTGATGGGTAAGTAATAAACGATTTATTGAATAATATTTCAAAATTACTGTTGAGCAGTAAAAATATAAATTTTATGTTTTATATTTATTTTAACAAATAGATATATTCCGTGAACCAAATAAATATTATTTCAACTCAGCAATATATTATTAGCAGAAATAATTATTCATAATGATATTCTAAACAAATTCGGAAAGTTAAAAATGCTAATGCAAAACCATTAGCAAACGAAGTTTAAGAAGCATTTATCTTTCCCTTGTTTGCTTATCGTTTAATGGAGTTAAGTATGCTAAACTCCCTTATGAATCTTAACTTAAATGAGTTATCTATATGTTTAAGTACTATAATTGTGCGCGTGGTGTATATTTTAAAACTGACTTCTTTGGAATGACGAAAGTAAAATGCATGCGTAATCATAAATAGTTCATTATCGCAAGCATAATCTCTGTACTTGAAAATTCCATTTTTCTGCATTAAGTAAATACGCTACGGAATTTTTAATAAATAACAATATCTGTTCTCTTAAAAAACAGTTTTAAAAAGTAATATACATTGGAACTGTATATTTAACAGTTAGCTTAGTCATATTTATAACGCAAAAATAGCAAATAAAACCTTTGTGGAAGAATATTAAAAGGATGAATACCAACGTTAAAAATGCACAAATAATACACAAAAAAACAGCAAACAGCTGTTTCGAATCCAAAAGTGAGATTCTTCTTCAGTGCGACAAAGAGCAAAGCACAACGTGCTAGAAAAAGCAAGAACTCTTAGATTTCTTTTAAAAGAGCATGGAGTTTATGTTAAAAATCAGGAGCTTAAACGTGCTTCTATTGCTCAACATTGTTGGTATTTTCAACATAGATTCAACTTTTCCTCAGCCACCATTATCCAAAACTATTCTTCTTAGCTTTATCTTGTTTTTTGGGAAACTTACCACACCATTAAAAATTCTGACTCCTTAGTCAATGACTTATCTAGTACTCCTGACTTTCCAAGTATTTGGAAAGCATTAATTTAATTTCACTTTTTGGTTTGTTTTTTTGTTTTTTTGTTCCTTTTGTTCTCCGGTAGATGTCTCTACTTGTGCACTCAGTTATGTCATGCTGGTTTCTTGTCATTAGTTGCTTTTGGCGCGTTCTCTACCCGCATCGGGTATATAAGCCAACGGCTCCCTGTCGTTCCCCGTCAACCCTCTGAGCGTTCTGAAAAAGGGTAAAATTGTAATGTTGTTTTCTCTGCATTTAGTTTTAAATGCTAAGAAAATATGATTCTTTCAGCATTATAAATAAAACTTAATTACAAATATGAATCTAACCCTTGAGGGTGTTAATCATTCTTCAATGTTTTGAAAATTCATTAAATCTATAGAATTATATTATCTTAAACATTGCATATATTGCAGTGAAACCTGGAGCTTAGTATACGGAATATTACGTTCTACACGCTTAGAGGGTTTTAAGGTTTAATAAAATAATATCTCTGCAAATTATCGGTATTTAAATTGCTATTAAACTAAACTGATTTGGCTGATAAGTTTAGGAATTAAACTAAAACTTATTATTTTGTATTATAATTTTACAATGTTTATAATTTTTGTGTCTAAAAATCAAATTTTTTTTTAAATATTAAAAAAACTAATTAGTTTAACAGCAACCAAATACACCCAGAATAGCTCAAATATAATAATTTAATTTATTATAAAATTGTTTTTTAAGATTTTTTTTTTAAATAAGCGATAAAGAAAATTTATTTTAACAGCATGTAATAAATAATTCTGTTTGAGATAATTGCTATTTTTATTGGAGTTGATAAGTTGGAGTTGTAAATCTATAAACACATATATATATTGCAAAAAGTAGCAAGCATTAATCTTAATACAATGTTTTACGAATATAATACATAAAAAGTTTACATTTATGTTTTATAAGGAACATGTTTTATATTCATAATAAAGCAAAATATTTAAAATTATGGAAATAAAATATGAAAAACTTTAGGACTTACATGGAAAAAATTCATCTACCGATGAAACCTTCAAGTTGTTGCGTCATAAAAAGCATCTAAACATAAGTAACAATATTTTAGAAAACGGCCTGTCTGATTGCAGATCAGTATACAGACGACGCAACGGCCTAGTAAATGGAAGGTTCCTAGTTCGAATCCTATCGCGGCAAGTGTTGGTTATTTGCTGAAAACTCACTAAAAGAACTGTCCGCATGTGTTGTGGGGTTATCCTTGAGAAGCAATTTTTTTTTGGTCCTATAAAGGTTTTTTTAACGACATAAAATTTCTAAAAAATAAGGACGATATCTGTCATAAAACGGAAATTTAAAAACGAATATTTCAGAAATCACGGAAAATTTCCTGGAATTTACGAAATGTTTTACGTTAAAATACGAAAATAGTACTGGCGTCCCGATTTCCTGTATAAATTCCATATTTTAACGATTTATTTTTTTTACAGTGTACAACGTGAATTTTGATCTTCATATAACACCAACACAAGTAGCACCGTTTGTTGATCCATCGTAGGCAGTTTGTGAAACTATTGGTAAATGGTAGGTGCAGAGATTTCTCTAATTTGGAGCGTATCTCAGCAGGATTCTCAAAAGCAAGCGGTTGGATCACGTTTGGGCCTTTGTTGGCAAATGGTTATTTGGCTAATGGTACGACAGGGTAGGCATTCTTTTATTGTGGATCAATGTGGAACGACAATTAGCCAACGCCCCCTGGATACTAGGTCTGAGCGCTAACACAAAAATGGCGGCTGTCGTAGGCGGATTTTTTTTTTTTCAGAGTTTGTACATTCCCATAAATTTACACACCAGTAACTTCTAAAAGTTTTCTTTGACTTATTTGATATAAAAAAATAAGGCGAAGAAAACTTTTAGAAATTATTAAATTTATTACGAATTCGTACCGGAAATTTCGAAAAAAGAATTTTTATTTTATGTGATCACTAAATGTCTGTAATTAAATAAAGTAAATATTGCTGTTAGTATTTTCTGGTATGAATTCGAACTTTCTAAATAAAATAAAATTCCGGTAAAAAAATTTCGCAATAAAGTCTATGGAGCAAAAAAAAGGCTCAAAATTTTCGATATCTAGAAAATTACATTACATGTCGTTTTCTTATATATTTAAAAATATTCCTATCTGCATAATAATACTTTTGAAATTTTAATAAAACTTCACAATAAAAATTCATCTAATTTTAATTACTTCTACCTGCATATATTCTACTTTAATGAAAGTCTAACTTCAGAACATAACATAAACGTAAAATAATTGATATAACTTTAATTGCTTTCAACAGAAACTCCCGTTGAATCATTTTCGCATTAAAATGATAATGGAGGGTTTTTTATGTAGGATATAGGCGGATTTTTTTTTCAGCGTTTGTACATTCCCATAAATTTACACACCAGTAACTTCTAAAAGTTTTCTTTGACTTATTTGATTAAAAAAAATAAATAAATAAGGCGAAGAAAAGGTTTAGAAATTATTGGTTTTCCAATTCGAGGGTCCGTACAAACAATGAAAAAAATCCTCCCACGACAGCAGCCATTTTTGTGGCAGCCTGCAGGCCTAGAATTCAGGGGGTGGCGACACAGCTAACAGTGACAAAACTATTTTGTTCTATCCCTAAAACATGATTTGAATACAGAACCTCTCGAGTTATGGCTTCCCTTTAATGCGAGTTTTTTCGATTAAAGAAGCATGAAAATCTTCTGAAAATTTTTTATATTATTTTAGTGGTTTTAAAAAGTTATCTTAAAAAAATATATTTCCCTTTTTTTTTTTTTTTTTTGTAAAATTCAAGCAATACCATTTTTTTCTTTTATGTGTGGTAATTGTTAAAATAAAACCATCAACATAAAATATAACCATAACATAACTTTCATTTCAGATTAATGTTTGCATTAGAAATCTTATCTAAACCTGTAAATGTCATCGAAGAAGTAATTTAAAATAAAAATTCTCTTATCTTTTACCAATCAAAATTAACATTTTAAGCAATCTTAAAAAAATAAATGTGAAAATATTTTTCATGAGTATTATGTGATTTTTTTTTGCTAATCTTACTTTAATAAAAGCTACAGTGTTTTTTGTCGAATTATATTTGATTTTCTTTAACCCTTCAGTTATACAAATAAAGGAAATTTAAAATTCAAGAATAAATTTGATTTTATATATATGAAAAAGACGTATGTGCATATCGAAAGCGATTTAAAATTCAGCAACATACATATCGTAATTTACTTTGAAGTAGAACATTTTGTTACAATCGATTGTAATTTGTTTTAAATAAAAAAACGAAACTGCCTTAAGTTTTTGAATAAATCAGATAGAAATCAGAATAAAAAAAAGTGTAACTCAAACATGTAAAATTCATAAATACGATTCAGCGAACTCGATTTGTAACGTATTGTTGTAAAACATAATTTATTTTAAAAGAATAAAAACGTTTTCCGTTAATGTAGGTCGGTAAAATTTTGCTTTCATAAAAGGTAATACACTTTTTTTTCAAGCAGGGTTACCATTTTAGCCTTTCTCTTCTTCAAAAATTCCGAATTCATACCGAAAATTTCGAAAAAAAAAAGAGTTTTCAGTAATCATGAAATGTCTGTCATTTAATAAAGCAAAAATTACTATTCGGGATTTCTGGTGTGTAGTCGGAATTTCTGAATATAAAAGGAGAGTAAACTGGTAACACTATTTTTAAGCTCGTTTTCTACACACTTATTTTTAATTCAAACCAGTTTAACGATCTGAAGTTTATAAAATTACCCTGTATTTTATTATCGATCTCAATATACTGGGTGGTTCTTATTAAATTATCCCTTTCCGAAACGCTCTGGCGAGACAATTTATAGAAGTAAAGCGTCTAAATGAGGATGATTTACACTTCAGACCATGAGGATATAGATGAAATAAAAATGTTTAGTTAGAAAATTGGCGATAGTTGGCGTTTCAAGCTGTACCAGATTCTCTATACCAAAGTCGAGATCGTGCATAAGAGATAAAGAAATTGGACACAGACGAAATATTGGCCATTTTTATTCAAAAACATATGGATCGTCATAGAAAGTAATATATTTTCATTAGCGTCTAGTATTTTTTATTTTATTAAAATATTAGGAATCCATCATCCGTCTTATACACCTAAAGGAAGTCGTGCAGGATATATAAGTGCATTTTCACGTTAGTGAAAAAAAAATTCTTAAAAAATGATGCATTTTCTAAGAATTTTTATTCAGTAAAGTAAAAGTGCACTTATATTTATGTTCTGCACGACTCTCTAAAAGCATATAAAACGAAGTTTCCCTGATTTTAATAGAATAAAAAGTGCTAGACGCCGATGAAAATACATTGCTTTCTATGGCGATCCATCTGCTGTTCAACAAAAAAGGCGGGCATTTGGTCTATGTCCAATCTCTTTCTTTTGCAGTGTTGCCAGTGGGCTACTTTAAAAAAAAAATCAGATTGTATGATTGGCACCACTTTTTAGAAATGGTATAATTTTCCTTGGATTTGCCTTATTTAATCTGTCATTAAATAAGACGAATTTTACTTTCTCAAAAAACTGGTGGCAATCAAGAAAACTAAATTTTAAAAAAGTAGCCCACTGGGAACACTGCTCTTATGTAGGATTTCTATACCAGAGAAGGGAATTTGAAATTGCTAGAACGTGTGTTGCTATTAAAATTGTTTTACCAAAATGGCGAAAAGAATACGCTTGTACGGCCAGGTTTATGAGAAACGTACTGGAAGCGTATCTATGTAAACTTTACCGTTTAATAGAGTTAAAACTGAAAAATGGTGACATACGAGAAGCGTTTAATTTGATGTTTTCCATACGCGTGCATATTGACAGGAATTGGCAGTGGAAAATCTTATGGAGCAACTAAGTTGATCTTCACATGTGGGAGCACTGAACACCCGAAAATCTGGTCAATAAAAAATACTTATCAAGTATGCACATGACCTTGAATTCAAAGGAAGTGACTGCCTGGATAGGTTTTACTGACACGTTTTTAATTGGGCCATTTTGCTTTCAGAAAATCCACCCAAAATGGTCCAAAGACCTTTTCGTAACTAAAGCTTATTATCGGGAAATATTAAAGGGTTCCCTCAGAAACGAGGAGGACTCCATACAACCAATTTCCAACATATGGGGTTCCGCTATACAATGAATGTTTCCCTTATCAGTCGTAAATCTGGTACAAGAAAACGTTCTTCATCGGGTCGGGTAACCCTATTTTACAGGTCAGGACACGCGGCTCGGATCGGGTCGGGTTGACGCTAATTTATTCCATTGCAAGTAGCGCACGGATCGGGTTGACGCTAATTTATTCCATTGCAAGTAGCGCACGGATCGGGTTGACTTTAAATGTTTCGGGTTCAGGTCAGGTCTTCACTCTTACGTGTTTGGTTCGGGTTGACCTGATTTTTCAAAACAATGAACTGAATATTTTTCAACAGAAAAAAACTATATATTTGAATATTAGTGAATGTATATGTGTTCATTTTTATACAAACTTGATAAAATTGAAGTAGAGATATACTTGTAGACTACTTTTTCATAATTGTTTTAAAATACGGATTAATTTTCTTTCACTTCGGGTTCGGGTTGGGTTTTGGATTGGCGATTTCTTTTTGTTGGTTTCGGACTGAATTTAAGCAGAAATTTCGAGCACCCATGCAGGACTCTAATACAAGATGACCACCTCACTCATCCTACCCTTGAATTTTTTTTTAAATTATGTTTGTACAACAAAGAGATCCATTTATTATAAGAATCTTTCCGTAATCGTTTGAAAGCTTCTATTTTATGAGATTTCTGATTGGTCATTTGCTTTCGAAAATGGTTTTTGAAGATAACAAAAAGCTTATTATGATTTTGTATAGATTTAAAATTAAATTGAATTGAATTAAACGCTTTTTGCAAATAACGAAAATGTTCTGCCATTTTTGTAGTGTTCGTTCTTACAGCGTAACCATATATATATATATATATATTTCGAACTGTATTTTCTATTTTATTGAAAAAGAAAATTAGTCACTAATATTTGATGTGATTATATTTCGGTAATTTACGGACATTCAGAATTTTTATTACATCAAACAACACGTCTAATTCCTATTTTTTCTCAAAGTAAAGTGATTGTGTGATATTTTTCTTATTTTGCCTACAAGAAACAATGCAGTTCTAACTAACGTGTCCATAGCACAAAAATATGTCTAAACGTTTTCCGTAATTAAAAACATTACATCACACACATGCCGCTTTCTAATATCTTAATAAACTACTACCTGCATATTAATGCTCTTTCAATATTAATAAATCACCATAAAAATGCACATTTGTATTAAGAATAAGTTTAATTACTCCTACCTACTATATTCTAGTTTTATGAAAGTCTTTAACTTCAGAACATAAAACAAACATAAAATAATTGATATAACTTTAATTACTTTTAGTAGAAACATCATTAGACATTTTCAATTTAAAATGATAATTTTAAAGTAGCTGAAACTTCTCACATAAAACAAATAAAATTTAACATTTCGCTTTCAACACCAAACAATCAAGAATAAAATTAATGCTACATATAAAAATTGCATTGTATGTATCACAAATTTTTTCTTTCTGAAACACAATCAGGCTTTTACGTGTATTATATTTCACTTGTTTTAATTGTTTTTACATCCTTTTATAAGGAGTAATTTCTTTCCTAAGAAGAAAGTACTGGAATCGTAAAAAAATTTCGACTTTAGATTTTTGATGGATTTACACATTTTGAGATGTCCTGAACACGATTTGACAATTTTTGCAAAATGTTTGTCTGTCTACCTTTCTCTCTGTTTCTCTATGTGTGACACAAATTTTGTGACCTCTTAATCTCAAGAACTAATGCACGGAATTTCATCAAATTTCATATTATATTATACCTTAATATAAGTAAATGCTGATTAGTTTTGGGTGTATGCCGCCCAACAGGTGACGTTGATATGCTGTGTTTTTATGGTTTCGTTCATCTCACGAAACCCTGTTACTCCCGCTCTGTTGTCTGTCTGTCACAGAGCTATTCTCAGAAACTATGTAACTTACAGAGTTGAAACTTTGTGTATATAGCTGAATACCTGCTATAAAGAGCTCAAAATATTAAAATTTGAAAAATTCGTATTACTTTAATAAATATAAATAAAAAAACAAAATTCTAACAGCCTTTTCCTATTAAATTTAAACATTTTTCGTTATAGCAGATGCCAAAAATTAAAAATCCACGATGAAATTCTTTCTATAATAATTAATTTTCTATCAGACAATAAAAATGAAATAAAAAGTTTCATCAATTGAAAAAAAGATTAATATGAAATAAAAATGATTGACGTCATAGCTGTAATAAAGCCGAAATTTTCAAAGATTTCTCAATAATACAAGGAGTATGAGCATGTGTATGTACACAAAGCAGATCAATATCACGTCATAAGAGAATTAAAAAGAAAATCTGAGGTCATATTGGAAGTTTAACGAATTTTTGAAATGTTTGAGAATAATACAAAGCGAGCATAAATATGAGTAATAGAGAATAGTAAATACATGAGCTTGAGAAACATATTGAATCGTGAAAAAAATCCGATTATGGAAATATTTGCATATTTTAACATTTTAAAGGTGTACAACATGTTTAATTTTGAAATTATTTTTTTAAATATCGCATTTAGTCCGCATGACAGATAATATTATGACAGAATATAATATCGGGCTGGTTTAGATATTCGAAAAAACGAAAAAATAGACCGGTAAATTTTTATATTATAAAAAACATGACTCTTTTTTTTTGTTGCTAAATTAAATTTATTTGGATTTATTAAAGAAAGGAGTTTTGAAAGGAATATTAAACGAAACCCTTTGAGCGATCTTCGATCACACTTACCCACTTTTTCATAATTTCTGCGATAGCTATATCTCGAGAACTAATGCACGGAATTTCATCAAACTTCGTATTCTGTTAGATTTAAGATAAATAGATGCTGGTTAGAGTTGGATGTATACCACAAAACAGGTGGCGATTCTGTGCTGATTTTGTTTTTCATGATTCCCGCGGTTAGCTATATCTCAAGAACTATTGCATGGAATTTCCACCCAATTTCTTATTCTGTTAAACCTTGACATAAATAGATGCTGGTTCAATTTTGAATTTTATTACTCAAAAAAGGGCACTGTTGTCCTATACTTAGTGTAAAATTTCTAATTGAGTCTAGAATCAATTGACGCAATTTAACGAGCGTGGTTTATAAGGTAAATATTATTTTAGGAAAAATCTGGTATCAATCCCCTGAAGCGTACAAACTCTGTATAGGGCAACATCATCATTATAAATTTACTTTATCTTAACAAATTTGCTTCCAACCACGAGTATACTCGTGGTTTTTCAATCAAAAATTACGAATTCGTACCGGAAATTTCGAAAGAAAATTTTTTATTTTATGTAATCACGAAATGTCTGTAATTAAATAAAGTAAATATCGCTGTTAGTATTTTCTGGTATAAATTCAAACTTTCTAAATGAAATTTCGGTAAAAAATTTTGCAAAAAAGTCTATAGCGCAAAAAAAAAAAGGCTCAAAATTTTCGATATCTAGAAAATTACACTACATGTCGTTTTCTTATATATCTAAAAATATTCACATCTGCATAATAATACATTTGAAATTTTAATAAAACTTCACAATAAAAATTCATTTAATTTTAATTACTTCCACCTGCATATATTCTACTTTGAAACTAATGAAAGTCTAACTTCAGAACATAACATAAACATAAAATAATTGATATAACTTTAATTGCTTTCAGCAGAAACTTCCGTTGAATCAATTTCGCATTAAAATGGTAATTTTAAAGTAGTTGGAACTTTTCACATAAACAAATAAAAATTAACATTTTTACTATCAACACCGAAAAGAGAAGAATAAAATTAATGCTACATATTAAAATTTCAGTATAATATGTCATAAAATATTTTCTTTCTAAAACATTAATCAGTTCTTAACGTACAATTGTGCTCTTTATATCATTTCACTTGCTTTAAATATTTTTCGTTTTGTTTCACGAATATATAAAGTAAATTATTATGATTAAAATATCAGCAATTCAGAAAAGCTACTTTTCGAGTTTTATGAACAGATGTGTCACTCAATAAAAGCGAATAATTATAATGGGAAAGTATAATTTTAAACATAATTAGTGTCAAACTTTTGTCAAATAAAATTGCATGTTACGTATACATTATTGCTAAAAATTTAAATGCAATTATATATTTATATTTTATCGGGAATAATTAAGAATGGATATTTTTAAAATTTATTTAAATACAAAAGCGCAATTTTGAGAAAGGAAAAATATATTTCAGTTAAGAGCCTACACGAGTCACACGAAGACATTAGCAAGCTAATGTTAAACTAATGACAGCGCTATTTTCAACTTCTGGGAGTACTTGAACTTTCGGAAATAGTTCCAATAGGAATCGACTTGATAAAAATAAATCAGCAACCAAAATCAAAAAAGTAAAAAAGAACCCGGGTAGAGATCGACCTCAGCTTTCCTATACGAAAAAAATGTCGTTTAAAAATATTGAAATGCAAACAAGAAATTTTTAAATAACGTTGTCCATTAGCTTGATAGTGCAATCGCGTGACTACTGTATGCTGTTAAGGTTTGTAGGCAGAATTGTACACGTTACACTTCGGTAAGGCGACTTGATTTTGAAATGTTTGCATGCATACGTATGTGCAGTTATGGTAGAAAGTCGAAATCGCGTCCCCTCTGCAACGGTGAGTTCGTTCTCGCATTTCGCCCCCTAAATTATTCCCTTGGTGCAACTTGTTCAATTTCGGCGCCCCATCTGTTTCCATCCCTCCTCCAAAAATTTCCTTTTTGTGGACAAGTAATCACCACCTATTAGAAACAAAAAAAATCCAGGATAATCCCTTCAATTAGAGTGACACGTGGATGTATGGATCAGGACATTGGAAAGATTTAGTTTGATTTAGTTTCATCAAGTAACCGTCCAACTATGTAACTCAACAAAGTAACAATTAAGTCCTGTGATCAAGATGACCTGGATTTCTGTCAAGTGGAGCGACGTTACGCTGCGATCAGGCGATTTTCTCCCCGTTACCAGACAGAAGGGGCCTGGTCATTTGTTTGAGGTTGCAGATGCGAAGCCATGTACGGTACTGGCGCCTGGTGCATGCAAAATCCGTCGTGAGTGCAAATTCCTCTGAATTCCCTATGAATTATACCACTGGAGGTGTCTAGTCAGGTGAAGGTCTCGTCATCCGATCAAGGTTCTAAAGTACAAGTCCAATTTCTTTCTCTGTTTTAATTTTTAGATTTTTTTTAGTGTCTTATAAATGTAATTCAAACAATGTATCCAACATGCGTACTGTTTTATCACTAGTTTCAAACAGACTTTTTCGCCTTATTTAATCACAGGAAAATATACCAACGTCAGCGATTAATCGTGGAACAATTTTCAATCGAAAAATAAAGTATTAGACAAGGATTTCTAATTTAAAATAGTGGTGACATACTTCATGGAAATTCCAAGAAGTGTATATACTTTGAATGAATCGCACAAAAATACTGGACTAATAAAAATCGAAGAAAATTAATTAAATAGAAACCCCTACTTTTTTAATATCAAGACATGTAAAGCAAATATTAATAACACTTACTGTAAGCTTTCAATATTCTCTATTTCACGCGCTTTTATAGCAGAATTATATGCTATTCGAAGTGATAATAGCCCTTTCATAAGTGAAACATTTTAGTGCGAATAATGCATGTAACAAGCAATTCAATCACTTGATTTATATTGCAATAACCGACACATATTGAACTGAATACTGATTTAAAAGCATTGTAATTATATATTTGAGCATTTAAATATTGAAATTTCCATTTTAAACGATTTTTGGGTTAAATCTAAACTATCAGCGAACAAACATTATTATCAGACGCAATGTCTCCACAATGATGAAAAACTTAAATAACACATTTCTGTTTTGGGCACAATTTATTTATTTATTTTTCAATTTGATTGAGATTAAGCATCATTTTTATATATTTAGAAAAAAGTGCTTTTTAAAATTTCATTGCGCCTCATAAACGTAATGAATCACATATTCTAAAGTGTTTATAATTTTTCAACTGATAAAATACAGGCATTGCAGCGTAAAATTTTCATTTTAATTATTTAAATCGAGATAAATCCAGGGCTGTAGCTAGAAGTAAACAATAGGGGGTGCTCAAGAAAATGTAGGGGGGGGGGGGGCTCATACTATTTCTCTCTCTCTGACACATGCGCGCACAAACACAGATATATATGATCAAAGTATTATATAGAAAGGTAAATTAGTGCATATTCATAGTGTAAGCACTATGCTTCTTAAATTCATATTTAATACTTTGGAAATTTTTCCATAGGAAAACTACTACTGGGGCGTGTTTGCCCCAGGGTTGGTGGCTCACGGAAAATATTCCATCTTGTACTGCGTTTGTAGACTTGCCAACATGTAAGAGTAAAAAAGTTCCAGGCTGAGTATCGTTTCCAAGTGGTTCAGTTGGTAGAACGTCAATGTGCTATACTGATGACCGGGGTTCGAGTCCCGGCTTGGGTATTTTTACACTATGTTGGCTATACGCCTATTAAGCAATTAAAATTTGATTACTATGTTTCTTATTAAATTGTTTATAATAACTTTATTTGATGCTAAGAAAAGTAAAAGCTGCAGACAGGGATGTAATACCTCCTGGAATATTTTAAGGAATATCGTATCCCCTCTTCTCAAAAACACTATAGCATGTACTTTTTAGGGTATACCCTCTACCTAAAGCGTATGCCCTCTGCTTTTTTTACTACACCATCACTGGCTGCAGATTGAAAATTTTCAGTGTATAATTATACTAGTGAAATAATAACTGATGATGTCAAATTAAATAAAAAGCTGTTTCACCTGTTTCAAAAGTAGAGTTGCAACATTTAATTTTTTTCTGAATATTCCCTGCTCTTCAGGATTCTAAAGTTATATTATTATATGATAAAAACATTAGAATAATCAAGGGTGTATTTTGCATTTTAAAATTATTTTTGTGTTTAGTCAAAAGCTAAATCCACTTGTATTTAAATTGGCTATAACTCATTAGAATAACTTTGTTTTATGCTAATAATGGAAAACGCTTTAAAGTGAAACACTTCAGTATATAATGCAAAAGTCAATGTTTGCATCAGCAAAAGGTGGCTAATTCTGAGTATGTGCAGATAGGATGCGCGCCTCTTGAAGCACTTATTTGCAGTTTTTAAACAAATACTACAATTTAGTATTTATGCAAAACTAAGTTCAATTTTTGAACAGAGTTTCATTTGAACTTTTGAAACAGAATTTCATTTGGCGGCCTTGGCAACATTCCCAGGGGGGGGGGGGGCAAAAATTTTCAGGTGGTGCTGATCCCCCCCTGGCACCCCCCTACTTATGGCCATGGATAAATCGCGTATACCCAGGGTATGATTGTCTTTTTCTGTCACGAATAAATACAAATAATAATTGCCATTTTACTTACAAGGAGACCGCCAAACATGATGCGCACAGATTTTGATGATTTTAAAGTATGTCGTCGGGGTCATACCCGTAACTATTCAGGTCAAAGGTTTCCTTCAAATGGGCTTTAGTTTTCGAGAAATTTCGGGTTAAAGTTCAGCATGCAATTCAAATACCCATTAGTTCTCCATCTTGAACAAGGTATTCGTGGCTCTGTGCTAGCGCGCGCGATTTGTGAACCGGAGATGAGGATTCTGTCCTCTCCTGTGACTTTTACCTTTTTTTAATCAAATTTATATGTTTTTCGCGTTATAAGTTTTATGCAGATTTGTGAATTCTGCATCTTTGAACTTTTTGATATTTTCCTAAAAATTCCATTCACATTTTCGAATTTTTCGTGAAAATTTATAGTTTTTGCGCAATTTTTATTCTAATATTTCTGTTGATGAAAATTCAAACTATTTTAAGTCTTGATATCTCGTCTTTTTAAAATTATTCTTGTTTACATTTATGTATATTTAATTATTTATTTATTGTATTTATGAAATAATGCATTTTTTTAGCTGCATTTTCTATTTTAAAACAATTTAAATGATTAAGAAAAAATTAACAAAATAATGTATCCTTTTAATATTTGATTTGTTCTAAATATATTGAAATATGTTAACTGCTGAAATACTAAAATATTTATCATTACCGACATCGACATTTTTAGTTTATTAAATATGGAACTAATTGTGTGATACATATCGCAAAAATATTCTAAACAAATTCCGCATTAAAAATCGCCTTTAAATATATTCTTTACGTAAATTGTTTTAACAATATTCGAAGAATGTATAAATTAGCATATTTTATATTCTTTAAATACTTAAATTCTGATAAATTTATTTAAAAATGCAATAAATTTGGAAAAGAATTTATTTCAAACGTGATAATTTTCTTTAAAAATACTTAAATTGTGATAAATATTAAAAAATGCATTAAATTTGGAAAAGAAATTATTTCAAAACGGGGTAATTGTCTGCAAAGGATTAAACGAAATAGATAAAAAGAAAATTTTATTTATTCTGATATTACCGTAAAAGTCATAGCAGACGAGTTTTTTTTTCAGGTATTTGTTATATCTATTGTAATTTACAAACGATTTTTCATTTCTAGTTGAATTTTTCTGTATGGCATCGACTTGTTAGAATTTTAAAAAAATTAATTGTAATATATTATTTTTTATTTGTGCAAAACATGGATATAAGCGTTATTGCTTTAATATTTTATTACTCCTTTCAAGATATGTTGTTGAAATTACCTAATCATACATACCTTTAGAAGATTTGAAAAAAAAATATTTTGTATAAATTATAAAAGAATATAAAATTTTATTTAAAATTTCATAAAGTTTAAAAAAAGTATTATTTTAGAACGGTTATTAAAATATAAAGGGTAAATAATAATAAACAAAATAAACAAAATCTAGACATAAATTAATTTGGAATTTCGTGAAATATTAATTTCAAAACTGCACAAAAGAGAAAAAAAAATGTAAAATATCACGAAAAATTCGAAAATGTAAATGGAATTTATTAGGAAAATATCAAAAAGTTCAAAGATGCAGAATTCATAAATCTGCATAAAACTTATAACGCGAAAAACATATAAAATTGATTAAAAAGAGGTAAAAGTCACAGGAGAGGACAGAACCCCCATCTCCGGCAGTCGCGCGCACGAGCACAGAGCCACGAAGACATCGTTCAAGATCGCGAACTAATGGGTATTTCAAATGCATGCTAAACTTTAACCCGGAATTTCTCGAAAACTAAAGCCTATTTGAAGGAAACCTTTGACCTGAATAGTTAGGGGTATGACCCCTACAACATACTTTAAAATCATCAAAATCTGTGCGCATCATGTTTGGCGGTCTCCTTGTTAGTGAGATACAATTGTTACAAATTCTGCGATAAAGTAATTTGAAGAGTACTTTTCAAAAAATAGTGGTGACAGTATCCTCATACTCTCAAGTTCCGCAGCAGCGGCCCCCACAGAAACCATCTCTGGTGGTGACGCCAAAAGATGGAAGCCTGACAGTACAGGAAATCCGCAGAACACTAAACAAAGAAATCGACTCAACGACTTTGCCAAATCTCAGTTGCAGGCCAACAAAAGCAGGTAACTTAGTAGTTACCTGCAATGATGAGAAGGACCTCACAGAACTACATCAAAAACTAGTAGATAATGCAAGACTAGCACCAAAGATAACAGTGAGCAAAATAAAACCCCGAACTCAAAAAATAATCATATTTGGAGCCCCTGCAATAACAGAACACGACGTAGATGAAGCAAGAAGCACCGAAGGAATCCAGGCTGACATAGACTATTATTCGGAGAATATTTTAGCCCCGGCACTGCTCAGGACATTAAGGGTGGAAAAAGTTAACTTCAAATTACACAGAATCATGAAATCTGCACAAAACAATGAATCAACGAATCTCATCGTGGAATTGCCACAAAGGGACGCAGCACTCCTGGAACAAACAAAGGTCAACATTGGCTTTAACAGATGTGGAGTTCGCAAATACATAATCACACCGAGGTGCTTTAAATGCCAACGACTAGGCCACATGTCAAGAGAATGTCAAAATCCTGAAGTGTGCGCGAAATGTGCCAAAAATCACAATACATCGGACTGCACATCCAACAACAAAAGATGTGTAAACTGTTTAGATGAAAACAAACAACGTACAGGAAGTGATAGACACTTGGACACAGAACACTATAGCTATGATAGCTGCTGCCAAACGTATCGACATTACCAGAAAACTTACATTCAACACCGGACTCAGATGGCATTAAGTTCAAGGTAATCCAGTGCAATCTACAACGTTCCAAAAATAATACGGCAGCATTTGTAAATTTTATAATTGAAGAGGGTTTTTCACTGGCATGCCTCCAAGACGCTTACATCTTCGACGGCCGTCCGGCTTCTTTGTCCCTGAGTGTGCCATGCTACAGCTCCAGCTCACTAAATGGTCACATCCTAATTTTAGACCAAAATCTTAAACATTGTCTATCAGAAAAATTTAACAACTCTGTATTTATAAATTTAGACCTACAAAACGTAATTTTGAGCATTGGGAGCCTGTACTGTCCTCCGAGGGCTGAACTCGAAACTGACCTCCAGGACTGGAGATCAGCTAAACATTTGAGCGACTTCTGTTTGGTCCTTGGGGACTTTAATGCGCATGACCCACTTAGGGGGTATAATCGGGTGGATGCTAGGGGAAGACTCCTTATTGAATTCTTGCTCGCACATAACCTTGTAATACTAAATGAACCATCTTGCCAACAAACCTATGAGTCGGGCGGAAGGGAGGGCCGACCAGATTTATCAATCTGTTCACAACCCCTCTTCCAACCCTTCAGCAACTGGGAAGTTGTCCCAGAACTTTTTGGTGACCACAGGCCAATTATTACACAACTATTTTTAACAGTAATGGATTTACCAAAACGCAGATTTAAAACTAAAAACATCCCCACCCCCCTATACATTTCAAAAAATGGTTCAACATAAATGTTTAATACATAATATTAATTTTAAAACAATTAAAACATCCCAAGATCTGGACATCCATTATGAAAAGTTCTACCAAATTATTAAAGATTCAGCAAAAACTTCATTTAAAAAGAAACCCTCATTTCGAAAACCTAAATTTTCCTGGTGGTCGCCGGACCTTAGAGCACAGAGGAATAAAGTAAAAGCTTTATATAATAAAACAAAAAACTCTAATTTCGATCCAATAAACAACCAAAATTACAAAAAAGAAAAAGCCAAATATAAAAAACAAATTCTCTGTGCAAAAGAGAAAGCGTGGGACAATTTCTGTAAAAAACAAACTGACCCTTTTGGCATCTCAAAAAAACTCGCATTCCAAGATTACTAAGATAAATTAATTAGCTTTCTGCCGGACTCATCTTTTCCGGTTTCCAGGTCCACTTCATTAGCTAACCTAACAGAAAGAATTTTTGGGCCTTCGGCAGGTATGCCAGTACAACCCGCCCAGGCATTTAACATACAACCTCAATCAGACCAACCAAAATTTACAAAAAGAGAAATAAGAAATGCAATATATAGCTTCAACCAAAACAAGGCCCCAGGGCCAGACGAAATCGATCATCGTATGATAAGAGCGATATTTGCAATAATACCAGATACACTACAAGACTTATTTAACTCAGCACTTTCCCTAAACTATTTCCCGGTGGCCTGGAAGCTGGGGGAGCTTATCTACTTTAGAAAGGAAGGTAAACCACACGACGAACATTCATCTTATAGACCGATAACTTTACTTCCAATAATAGGCAAAATTTTTGAAAAACTATTGCTGCGAAGAATTAATCATATACTGACGCTAAACAATAAATTAACAAATAAACAACACGGTTTCACACAATTAAAATCAACAGAAACTGCTCTTCAAAATGCACTATCATTTATCGACATCAACAAAGAAAATAAAAATTACACGACATTCATATCGCTGGATTTCATGGGGGCATTTGACAACCTTCCATGGGACCAAGCGATTTCATCACTAACCGACTTAGGCATCCCGCAGCAATATATCAATACAATTATCTCCTTCCTTTCGAGTAGGCGGGCTCAGGTTGATTGGCAAAACCCTAATATCTTGCATTACTTCACAAAAGGCTGCTCACAGGGCTCCTGCTTTGGTCCTATTCTCTGGTTGTCACTTTTGGAGGGCTTACTGCGTTACTTTGTCTTCGAGAACTGTGCGATTGTGGCATACGCGGATGATGTCTTGTGAATTATTTGGGGTCCAACACGCGCTGCGCTAGAGCATAATGGTAGGATTGCCCTGAATTATGTTCAAAATTGGGCTACGAGCAACCACATTGAAATATCATTGAATAAATCAAAAACAATTACATTTGGCAAACCTAAAATCTTAAAAAGGGACCCAATCTTCAAACTAAAAGGACAAAACCTACAATCAGTAAAAACCTTAAAATACTTAGGAATTACAATAGACCAACATCTTTCATTCCTACCCCACATAGTAATAAAAAGGGAAGAAATTACTAAAATTACTCAAAATTTACATAAATTTTCGTCAATTTCGGGTAGGTTGCCAAATCATTTCTTTAAGATATGGTACTCGGCAATCCTACAGCGCCAAATCGCTTATGCTTGTGGGGTGTGGTTCACGCGTATGACACGGTCGCATGGTGTGCGTCACCTCTTGGCAGCGTCCTACTCATTTCAAGAGCGTATAAAAATACGTCAACAGCGGCATTGCAGGTCCTAACGGGTATCCGGCCCCTGGACTTGCAACTGGAAGCAGAGGCTGAATTTGCTAGAGTCACTAGATTGGGGATATCATCAACGCGTATTAATGCGCAAACAATAGCCACAAAGATCTCAAAATATAAAATTTCACCAACTCTAGATCAAATAAAAACCTGTCCGGGTTCAAAATTCAATGGGGAATTCCATATCTTTACAGACGGTTCAAAAACAGCTGAAGGCACAGCATCGGCTTTCTGTGCTTATAAAAATAATATAATTCATCACACGTGGCGTGCAAAACTAGACTCGGGTAATTCAGTTTACCAGGCCGAATTACTTACGATTGGAGAAGCTGTGCGCTGGGCTATGGAAGAGGATTCGGTCAACTTTCTAATTTCATCGGATAGCTTATCAAGCTTAATGGCTCTTTCAAAATTTGACATAGATAATTATTTAGTTCAGGAAACTTTAGTACGTATAAATCTATCCTCCAAAAACTTCTTTTTTAATTGTGTCAAGGGTCATTCGGGTGTAGCTGGAAATGAACTGGCGGATCAGTTGGCGCGGTCAGCAACAAACGATGAAACGCTGGAAACAACTTTTCTTCCTGTACCACCGTCCACACTCAAAAGAGAATTAAAAAAACAAATCACAGACAGTTGGCAACAACGCTGGTCTACAGCACAAGTGGGTCATTACACAAGAGACTTCCTTCCGGAAGTCTCGCAACAACTAGAAATACACAACAGATATCTATACCTATTTTTAACAAATCATGGACCATTTCAACAACACCTATTCCAAATTAACAGAAGTGACTCACCACTTTGTATCTGTGGATCAGAAGCAACATCGTTACACTACATATTAAATTGCGCTCTAACTTCACATTTCCATGTCAAAAAATCACCACAAATGCCACTTAAAAACTGGCTACAATATCTCCTGGACCGTCCGGTTCTTCTCCTGCGCATAGTCAACTGCATGAAATTTATTGAAAAAAATGAATTTTTATTTTCCAATCCTCTTCCTCTGTAGTCGAGCGCCCGCTTGTCCAATATAGCAGGGGTCCTGTTTTCTCTGTACATATGTATATAAATAATTGTATTTTGTATTTGAATATAATAATTGTTGTAATGAGATTTAATATCACACTGTCTGTATATTATTAGTATCTGCATATTATTTGTAAATTTTTAGTGTATTCGCATCTGTATATTCATATTAGTATATTATTAATTGTATTAGAAGTATTTAACCAAGAATCTGCATCCCATTTAACCAAAAATCCAAAATATAAAGTCTGCACAGTACTTGTATATAGTCATATTCTGGAAATGGTCTAAACTGTATAATTGTATAATCGAATTAATTATAATAACTGTATGTATGCATCATATTTTTCCATATACATCAATTGTAGTAAAGTATTTGTATAAAATATGCTAGCCAAGAATAACCCATCATATTTAACCACTAATAATTTTAGGCATGGTGCCTGCACAGTATTTGTAAATAGCTCATCCGGAAATTATATATTCTGCATACATTGAAATAATAATAATAATCGTATGTATGAAAGCAATAACTGTATTATCAGACAAAATTCATGTGTAATATTATATTGTAAAAATTGCATACATAATTCTGTAATTGTGGTCTCGCTGGTGATAGAGGCGTGTCAGCCCCTCAGGATTGCACACAAACTCTAAGGCTTAAGCCGGGTTTCCTGAGGTGGTCATCTCTGTAAAAATCGTGCTCACCCTGGGTATGTCAAACCCATCGCGACTACACCCGGGTTACATTAACATAAATACAGTGGACTCCCGTTAGTGCGTCTCCGCTTAAGACGCAATACTTAATGAGGCCAATTCCATTTTCCCACCACCTTCAATTTGCAATTAATGTTAAGGACATCGTTTAATGCGCACTACTCATTGGATAATGTGGACAAATTTTTCACAATTAATCAGGTAGAATCTAGTCACTCATTTTACTAAACCTCCTTTGTCACCAATAAATACAAATAATAATCGTCATATTACTTAGTCAGAGACAATTGTTACAAATTCTGCGATTAAGTAAGTTGAAGATTACTTTTCCAAAAGTAGTCGGGAGAAATGTAAAAACGGTACACCCCCTGGGAATGTCATACTCTTCGCGACTTCTCCCAGGTTAAATTAACATAAATACAGTGGACTCTCTTTAGTGCGTCTCCGTTTAAGACGCAATACTTAATGAGGCCAATTCCATTTTCCACCACCTTCAATTTGCAATTAATATTCAGGACATCGTTTAATGCGCACTTATCATTGGATAATGTGAACAAATTTTTCATAATTAATCAGGCAGAATCTAGTCACTGATTTTACTAAACCTCCTCTGTCACCTATAAATACAAATAACAATCGTCATGTTATTTAGTCAGAGACAATTGTTACAAATTCTGCGATAAAGTAAGTTGAAGGTTACTTTTCCAAAAGTAGTGGGGACAAATGTAAAAACGGTACTCACCCTGGGAATGTCATACCCTTCGCGACTACTCCCAGGTTAAATTAACATAAATACAGTGGACTCTCGTTAGTGCGTCACCGCTTAAGACACAATACTTAATGATGACAATTCCGTTTTCCCACCACCTTCCAATTTGCAATTAATGTTAAGGAAATTGTTTAATGCGCACTACTCATTGGATAATGCGGAAAATTTTTTCACAATTAATCAGGCAGAATCTAAAGTCACTCATTTTGGACATTACTTTTTAAAAAGAAATTTTAATGCTACCAACTTATATGTGAGATATCAGTAAATTGTTAATGACACTAATGCAGATAAATAGTAACATTCCACAATAAACTAGTCGGATGTGCCAATCCCAAAACTTTCTCCTATCTCACACAGGTTTCGCATACACTAAAAAGAATCAGCACCAATTTATATCAAGGTCTAACTGAATCTAAGTTTGATTAAATTCCGTGCATTAGTTCTTGAGATATGACTATTGCTAAAATCGTGTAAATCCTGCAAAATGTAGCATAGAAGCGCCACCTGTTGGGGGATTTAGACCAAAACTTAATAAACAACAACTTATGTCAACGTCTAACTGAATCTGAAGTTTGATGAAAATCCGTACATTAGTTCTTGAGATATAGTTATCGTGGTAATAATGAAAAAATATCATAGAAGCGCCATCTGTTGGGCTTTTTACACCAGAACATAAGCAGCATCTATTTATGTCAAGGTCTAACATAATCCGAAGTTTGATGAAATTCCGAGCATTAGTTCTTGAGATATAGCTATCGCAAAAATCAGGAAAAAAGTGTTATAGTAGCGCCACCTGTTGGAATATCTACACCAAAACCTAATCAATGTCCATTTATGTTAAAGTATAACTGACTCTCAAGTTAGATGAAATTCTGAGCATTAGTTCTTGAGATATAACTATAGCAAAAATCAGGAGAAAAGTGGTAGAGCAGCGCCACCTGTTGGGATATCAATACCAAAATGTAATCAACGTCTATTTATGTAAAGGTCTAACTGAATCTGAAGTTTGATGAAAGTAAGTGCATTAGTTATTGAGATAGAGCTGTTGCGGTAATTGTTAAAAATGCCGCATAGAAGCGCCACCTATTGGGCGATTTTCACCAAAAACTAATCAGCACCAATTTATATCAGAGTCTAACTGAATATAAAGTTTTATTAAATTTCGTGCATTAGTTCTTCAGATAGAGCACCCACAAATTTTTGTCACATACAGACAGACAGACAAGCAGATTCACAGACAGACATTTTCTAAAAATAGTCAAATCGTGTTCAGAACCTTCTAAAACGTATAAATCCGTCGAAAACAGGAAGTCGAAAATTTTCATGAATCCGATACTTTCTTCTTGTAAAGATCGAAGAATGTAAAAATGTGAGAAGTTCAAACAATGCTGCTGGCTGCTCGCCGATATTACCAGTCAAAGTCTGATATAAAAGGTCAAATTTGGGAGTGTTCCCAAAATTAGAAAACAATGCGCTAAAATATTAATTGTTCCACTATCGCAAAGAAAATTAACATAATAACTTAAATATCTGTAAATCGGGCAATTTATTTGTTTACTTTGTTTGTTCTGCTTAATTACTTCCTTTGTATTAACAATATGGGCTTTTATTTGCTTTTTTATTTATTTATTTTTTATTTTTTACTAAAATTAATAAGCGAAAAAAATGTTGTTTCTTTTAGCACAAGATTCGAACCTATTTAATTTCTTTAAAAAGCTTAATTCAATTAATTTAACTCAAAATTAGAAAACAGTGTGTCGTAGAACTGGAAAAGAATGCGGTGAGAAATCTCTTGTTCCACAAATCTAAACGAAAATTGTCTTAATAATTTAAATATAGAGATGTAAATAAAACAGCGTTAAAAACACCAGAACTTAAATTTTCTATAGCATACTAGTTTCGGTAGCATTTAGCGTACCGTCCTCAGTGTTAAGGTGTTTGAAATTTGCTCACATATATAGGAAAAGATGCGGATTCAACTGAAAGGTTTAATGACCAATAGGAAAACAGGAGATAACGGGTTGCAGCCAATAGAAAATTACGGATTGAACCGAAAGGTTTAATGACCAATTAGGCAGCCACGTATATGTGTGACTCTGTATATGATTTTATTTGTATTCCACAAATATCTCTTAGTATTCTAAATATTGTTCAGCTTGAAAATGCATAATTCAATTAAAAATCACCTGTAAGCAATTTGGCTTTATACTCCGTAATGTTTACAAATTCTTTTTGTAGCCCTGTATATGATCTATACCATTTGCACACAACATGTAGTATACAAAAATTTGGTTATTCTTAAAAACGCACACTATGACTGAAAATGCTCTTCCAGCAATTATCGCTAATAGACGGTATACTTCGGTTACTGTATCCAAAATCTTTTATGTGTCCCTGTAAATGAACGGTAAATGCTTTGCACATCATATTCTACATATCTTGTAGTAAACCTCAGTAATGTAACTGTTTTTCCCCGTAGATCATTATGTAAACGAATTCTTTTATGTGACCCTGTAGATGAAGGATAAATGCTTTACACTCTATATTATACAGAAAGCATGATTTATTGCACCTTAGAAACTCAGTGAAATGTATATGCTGGACATGTCCAGAAAGCTTAGTTGGTATAGCGTTAGCAGCTAAACCCAAAGGGTCTTGGTTTCGAATCCCGACCTGTGGACATATTTTCATTGAGTTGAAAAAAATCATATTTTTATTATTTCTTTAGCAATCAATTGACATTAAAATATTTCAAAATCATTACGTATTTATAGTTTAATATGGTGTTCCATTAACTTAGGTGTAATCTGTTGAACTGCGCCATTTATCACAGACCAGATGTTATTACCTAAAGGTTGTTTGAGTGAATTGTGACATGTGTCTCTAACCATCAATTCGGTTACACCCTGTATACCAACAACCGGTCATTTGACTGTTACCAAATGAAAATATTTCGATTCGCACCAGAAATTTCTCTATAAAATAAGTCTAATATAAATCACGCAGATGTAATTTAAATAGAAAAGTTAAATTGTTTAAAATCACAATTTTAGTTGGTATGTAATATTTTTATAAAACTTGAGTAGAACTCGGTATGTTTTGCGTTAATTTATTATTATAAAGATAAAAGATTTAAAATTTTATGAAATTTTAGCTAGCATTTTAATAATATATCTATAATATAATATAATTTTTCAAAATAAATCTATGGAAATCAATAGTAGTTTTCATAATGTATTAATCATATTTTTCAAACCAGAATATTAGTTTTTAATATGCTATCAATTGTCAATTACGCATTTTCAGCTTTGTAGTTCAATTTATACATGCAAGAGTAGAAAAAAGATATTAATGTTAATGTTGTTAATTTACCATGTTTGTCGGTAAAACATGTTTGTTGAACATGAAAATGTTTACTAGAGAACTGATAGAATTCCGGGTTGAGAAAACTGTTTAGTACACTATAAAAACAACTCGGAAACATTTCCGAAAATCCGTGGCCGCAACAGAAACTTTGTTTTTGTAAATGCTTCTTTAAACCTTGAAAATACATTGCTTTCTGAGGTTTTAAAGATAAAAAAAGGTTTTCGGAATCACGGTAACTCGGAAGACGTTATTATATATTTTTGTGTGTGGTTATCTTATATTTTCCTAGATTAAGAAACATTTGTCAAAAATGGCAAGTTTAATCTTTACGAGTATAATCTTTCTTCCCTTCGACATTTTAAAACAAGTTTGATTTTGGCTAGTACACTAATATCTATTAAGAGAAAATCAAGAAGCGCTAGAAAAAATTCCGTTTTAGATAGTTTCGTGTATACATCTTAGCAGGTATATCGTCTCTTATAATTACAACTTAAGACATTCGCATCTGGAAACGGGTATTCTCGTTTTTAAAAATAAGCTTTGTAGTCAGGAAACGGAAATTCTCGTTTTTACTCAAAGAAAAAAAAAACTAAGGGCGTGGTTTCTACCAAACAGACAATGCGTTTATATGCGTTTATATCATGTTTTGCAATTTTTTTTAAATTGTAAGATTTGTTTAGATTGTTTTTTATATTGATTTTTTCAGATATGTAATTAATTTTACACAACGCAAAAAGTATTATAATATTATCAGGTATTAAAATTTTACCGGTATTAAATGTATTAAAACTACTTTTACTTTCAGTATTTGAAAAAGGAGGATAAAAATAATAATACATTTAATGCTATATTATGCGTATTCATAATTAATACTACATTTTAAATATGTCATTATAATCTGCCAGGCATTATTTTCTTTGTGACTCATTAAACATTTCCTAACGTAGAAAAGTGTTGTCTTCTGTATTTCATTTATTTTAATTCTCTTTCGTTATTACACTTATGACTATAATGCTAATTATTAAGAATACAACATAATCATTTAAGCTAGGCTTCTTTCATAATTTATGAACTGATACTACATAAAATTTAAGTTGATAATTTTTATGAAAATGTATTTTAAGAAATTGACGTTAAATTAGGATTAAATTACTTGTTACATTAGAATTTAAATGTAACATTATTGTATTATGACATGTATTTATTACTTTAAAACACATATATTATGCATAATGATAATTAATGCTACATTTTAAATATCTCACTATAATCTGTCAGGTATTATTTTCTTTGTGAGACATTAAACAGTTCCTAACGTAGAAAAGTGTTGTCTGCTGTATTTCATTTATTTTAATTATCTTTCGTTATGACTATAATGCTAATTATTAAGAATACAACATAATCATTTAAGCTAAGCTACTTTCATAATTTTATGAACTGGTAGTACATAAAATATAAGTTGATAATTATTATGAAAATGTATTTTAAGATATTGACGTTAAATTAGAATTAAATTACTTGTTACATTAGAATTTCTCTCCCCCCCCCCACACACACACTTTTATAGTGAAATAACGATATCTTTAAGCACACAGTTTGTTTCTTTTTTCTTCGACTGGGCTGATAGTGTACCTTTATTGTTAAAGATGGAAAAAAATATGTTTTATTAAATTTCATTGCATAGCCAAAACAAGATGAATCACTAAATAATGTAATATTTATTATTTTTTTAAAGTAAAATAAAACCTTTCCTCTGATATTTTTAACATCAGTGAATGAATGAATTAAACTACTTTGAAAGAGAAAAAAGCTTAAGATTTAACTTACGGAGCTATCTTTTTAGGAATTACAAGCATTAGCTTTTTAACACTTTCCAACCTAGTTGAAAAGTGTTTATGACTTCGGTTTGTCTGGCCGTCTGCCGTCTGGCCGTCTGCCGTCTGGCCGTCTGCCCTCTGGCCGTCTGCCCTCTGGCCGTCTGCCGTCTGCCGTCTGGCCGTCTGTCCGTGCTCTAACTCCCGCAAATATGCTCGGATTGCTCTGCAATTTTCATATGTTATAGTCGTTATCTATAGCATGTTCCCTATTTCAACGGAAGTGTGTAGCACTTATACTTTTTTACAGGGACACTCAAAAAAATTCCATTACATTGCGGTCTATGGAGAAAAATCACTTGAGGTTTATTTAAATAATGTTTCACTATTTTAAACGCATTGAAATTTATATATATCACTAAGGTGCATTAGAAGAAGCTTAATATGGAATAGTGTGTGCATAGCACTTATAGTTACTTTACAGGGACAGTCAAAAGAATTCCGTTACATTACGTCTATGGAGAAAAATCGTCTGCGGTTTATTTAAATAATGTTTCCCTATTTTAAACGCATTGAAATTTATATAAGGTGCATTACAAGAGGCTTACTACAGAATATTGTGTGTATAGCAGTCATCTTTCATTTACAGGGACACACAAAAGAATTCTCTACTGTCTGTTAACAATAATTCCTGGAAGTGCGTTTTAAGTTACTGAACGCGATTTTAGTTTTAACTCGCTTTTTGTCTATTACGTGGTGTGTATAAATTCTGTAGATCCTATACAGGGAAGCACAAAAGCTCGCGAACACATTTCCGTATTATTTATTTCCAGACGGAGAATTTTAAACTGTGCTACGCGTTTCCTAACTGAACTAAAATTTAGCATCCTATGTAGTATATATACAAATCTATAGATCCTATACAGGGCTGATGAAAAGTATTCGGATTACTTAGATGTTATCTTTTAGCTTATTAAACGGTACGATATGTAAAATTATTTTGGAAGCGTTGGAAAGTGTTACATAATCTATGCTTGACGCATGATTTTTCGTTCTTGTTTATCCTTGAAAATGGCATGATTCTTGTATAATAACAGTTCCTAAGTCCACAATAGCCCAAAAATATCTCGTTTTACATAGGTTTCCATCTTAGCAGGTATATCGTATGGAGGTAGTTGATTATTAAATTAGAAACATTTCATGTCTGTGTAATGTGCAAAATAACTTTATCAACATATTTGTAGTTTTAAAAGATTAATGAAGCTTTCTTATAAGCAAAAAATAGACTCTAATTACGTATACCTGCAAAATCATATTTTTTTTTCATCTTTATAAAAGTTAACTGTAAAAGTTGCTGTAAAAATGCTGATTTGAAATATACACTTCTAATCAACTTATGTTATTGGGTTGTTCGGAAGGTCCTTTCCCTTTCGGAAAGTTGATTTGTACCGGAAAATTCTATCATTTAATTATTAGACATTAATTCCGATATCTAATGTATAATAATTGACGGACAGAATTTTCCGGCATGAATTGGTTTTCCCAAACGGAAGGAACTTTCCGAATAACCCAATATATGAAATAATAGTTCATCAAATTCTTAAACAAGCTCATCTGAAATGCCTTATTTTGTAATCATAATAATTTTCATTATGTTTTCAAGGGCAAAAAGTAAAATATTTAAAATAAAGTAAATCTAGCAGACAGCACATTCTAGGTTATGAAAAGTGTTGCCAATTTAACGAATATTTTAATATTTTCGGAAAAGTGATTTTTGATTAAATAAAGATCAGTATTCGGAAATAATGGTACTCAAAAATCCAGTAAATTCTCAGCACTGGTTATGAAGTGATTAACGTTTCTGAAATGAAACATTACCTAGCCGATTATAATTATATATTTAACATATCTGACATAAAAACGAAAAATAAGCATAAATAAGCCATATATCGTTAGTTGATTTCATCATATTTTTGCATTTAAATAAGAGTTTTTAAAGTAAATGAAACTTTTCTCGTATGTAAATACAAATTAATATTTTTTTCTTTCAGCATCTAACGAACGAGAATGAAATTAATGCTACATATTAAAAAACTTATTACAACATATCAGGTAATATATTCTTCGTGAAACTTTCATCAGTTCGTTAACCGAGAATAAGCTATCTGATAAATTCCCTTGTTTTATTTATTTTTCTTTGTGAAAATATAATGTAAATTATTATGATAACAACATAGGTAATGCATAAAATTCTTTCAAAATTTTGTGAACTGATATTTCATAGGATGATAATTATAATGGAAGTGTATGTTTAAGAACAGTCGACATCATAATTAGTATTAAATTGCTTGTTAGAAATACATTATTTTTAAATATTCGAATGCTCTAGCTTTATTTTGTTTGACATATTTTACATTGTTTAATATTAAATTTATGAATAAAATAAGTATGTCTATTGGGCAAAATAGTTTTATCAACATCATAATGATTTATCAAGCATAATAAAACATCCTTATAAATATTTTAACCCTTAATTGCATAGTGATGTAAATTTCCATCACGTTTTATTTAACTTTTAATAAATAAATCAACTTCTTCGCCACCACTATATTTATATAGAAATACTAAACCAGTAAATTTCCCGGAACAGTCCGGAACAGTTGGGACCGGTTCAGGGGCTTCCTAGTTGCATCAACTTTACGCCCGGTCGATGGAGAGTAGCATGTCTTTTAAATGTGAGCCGTTGGGAATGGATAAGCTTGCAAAAGTGCAATTAAAAGAAAAAAAAAATTGGGTAATAGAAGAGAGAGTCAAAGATAAGAATATAAAAGGTATAACTGTAGTAAAGTACTACTGATGAAAAAGATAAAATAATGATGGGGTTCAGGACATGTTCGAGAAAACAAAAAACAAACAGCACATAAATGCACGCGGCAAATCAATCCTTTTATAAGAAAAAAAAAGACACTTTACAGTGGCCATACAGTATATATTTATTTATTTTTTTTTTTTTTTTTATTTTTTTTTTTTTTTAAAGGTATAGCAAGGAATGAGTTTAAATATGAGATTAAGGCTATACAATTTTTTTTTTTTTTTTTTAAATAATGAGAAAAATACACAGAGAGAGGTGAGCACTAATGATCACCGTCAGTCAAACATGAGTATTTAGGTCTCTTGCGATGCTGTGGCTCGGATGCGTCGTAGTCCGGCAGCTCAGCGATGATTTCATTGGGGAGATCATAAAGTTTGTCATAGAATTTATTGGAAAGGTGGTTTATACGGGCTATGAGAGTGGTTGTTTTGAGGTCACGGCGAACAGTGCTGTTACGCAGGTAGCGTGAGGCGCCCCTGACGGTGCGCAGATGTCTATTGTGTAGTCTACTGAGGTTTTTAATAGATGATTTACAGATGAAGGCCCAGACCGGACAAGCATAGGTGATGATAGGTAGAATGCATGAGTTGTATAGGAGAAGTTTATTGTAAATGGACAGAGTGTTACTGTTGAGGAGAGGTTTGAGTGCAGCGGAGACGCCAGCGACTCTGCCCCTGATGTTTAGGATGTGTTTGCTGAAAGTTAGTCTGCGGTCAAGAGTTACACCTAGGTACTTAGCTTCGTTAGACCATGGGATGGTGGTGTTATTGATAGTGATTCTGTTAGGATACGTGAATTTGCAAGAGAAGTAAACTGCAGCAGTCTTATTTTCGTTAATTTTGACGCGCCAAAGGTCGCACCAGTGTAAAAAGGCGTCGATGTGAGTCTGTAGGTACCTGTACAGTGTGTACGGGTGGTGAGCGTAGGCATAAATGGTGGTGTCGTCCGCATAGAGAGCTAGATTAGTGAAAGGTGTTCTGGGAATGTCATTAAAGTATATGTTAAAGAGAAGTGGGCCGATAACGCTCCCTTGAAGGATACCTGATAAAATGTGGAAAATAGCAGAAAGAATGTTGTTAATGCGGACGCGAAAAATGCGATCGCTAAGATATGAGAAGATAAGGTGTATGAGTCTGGCAGGGAAATTAAGAATGATTAATTTGTAGATGAGGCCCAGATGCCAGACTTTGTCGAATGCCTTAGCGACATCGAGAAAAATGGCAGCAGCAGGGATCTTCGAGTTGAGCTTATCGCTGAGAAATTCGACAACTCGAAGTAGCTGGTGTGTAGTGGAGTGCTTTGGGCGAAAGCCAAATTGCTCAGGCATGAGAGTGTTGTTGAGTTGGATGTGGTGATGGAGATGCGACCAAATGACGCGTTCGATGACTTTGCTGAGAGATGGAAGGAGAGAGATAGGTCTGTAATTAACAGGATCAGTGAGGTTAGTGCCAGGTTTAGGAATAGGAGATATGATTGAAATTTTCCAAGGCTTCGGAAAATAGTTAAATAAGAAGATAGAATTAGTGAGTTTAGTAATGTAATTTATGTAGTTAGGGGGTAAGTTTTTAAGTGCAGTATTAGAAATTTTGTCGTACCCAGGTGCTTTGCGTTTTTTAAGTTTAGAAATGATGTTGTGAATAAAAATAGGCTGAATGACAGTGGGGGGTTCAACAGGGGGCTGAGCAAGAAACCTGTTGACCGTGTCGCTGACATGTGTATTGTGATTGTGGCTAGCAAGAGTGGGATTCGGTGTGAATTGATCAGAGTATGATTTGGCGAGGAAATTAGCTTTTTCCTCGTCGGTGTAAGCAGTGTTGTTGTTGACTGTGAGGGGGGGTATGGGGGTGTAGTTGTTGTTTATTTTGCGTTTTATAATCCAAAGTGAATTATCTTCACTATTAATGTTTTTGATAAAGTTAGACCAATTTTTCTGTTTTTCTTTGAAGATGCAGTTCTTAATATTATTGTTAAATCTATTAATGAGTGGTTTTAAAGATGGATCTCTGGTATTTTGAAAGAGTCGTCGGAGGCGGTTGCGTTGTTTGCAGAGGTTGTAAATGTAAGCTGGAGGGGTAAATGTATTGTTATTTTTAAAGTATTTAATGGTGGAGTGATTAAGTGCATTTGTAATATGAGAGTTAAAATTATTGACAGCAGTGTCAATGTCGGCAGTGTTGTTAATATCAGGAAAGTTTAAGGTGTTGTTATTGAGAAAGTCAGTATATTTATTCCAGTCAATGGCCACAGAAGGAGGTGGGGAGAGCGGGTTAATAAGATCAATTTTGAAAGAGACAGGAAGGTGGTCTGAACTTAAGTCATTAATAACTGTTGTGGTAATTGGGTAAGGAAGGTTTTTAGTAATAGCAAGGTCAATAATGGAGTTGCGGGCTCTTTGAGCTGTACTGATGTGTGTTGGAGTGGTAGGTGCATGTAGACTAAGGTTTAGATTTTGAATGAGATTGTGAAGGGATGTACCTCTGCGGGAGTTGTCATGGCAGTTCCACCGCCTGCTTCTGGCGTTAAAGTCACCAGCGAAGAAGCAGTGAGTGTGATGTGAGAATAGGGTAGAGAGTTCCTGAACCGGAAAATTACCAGTCGGGTGAATATAGACGGAAGCTAAATGAATTTTGATATGTGGGAGTTGTAGGACAATGCTAGTGAAGTCAATGTTAGGGAGTGTGTAATTATGAGTGATATAGTGCGGTAAATGATTTTTAATATAGATGGCCGTACCGCCCCATCTAGGGTCGGCTGCGCGTGGAGTGTAATGTAATCTGTAGCCTGGGATGTTAATATTGAAATTAGGATTACGGGTTTCCTGAAGAAAGATGATGTCTATATGAGGGTGATCTAAAATAAAAATTTTGAGTTCATTAAATTTATTACAGATGGAATTACAATTCCAGGTGAGGATAATTAAAGAGGAGAAGTTAGTTGTATTATTCATGGTTGGGTGTATTTAATTCCGAAGCAAGGCTGTCGAATTCATTCATGATTATGAACATTTTTTCTAGTGGGTTTGTGCAATTTTTAGTCTTTTTGGAGATGTTCTTAAAGCATTGTATAAATTTGTTAAACTTCAAGATTTCTTTCATTTCTTGGAATGTATTAAAGATTTCTGATATTTCAGAGGTATATTGAGTGTTTGGGTTATTGTTAGAAGTGGTGGGATGTGGGGTCTGGGACAGATTTTGGGAATCTGAAGGTTTGGTGTTTGAGTCTTGTGTTGTTTGGTCCGGGTTGGTGGCCTTGTTGGCAGTAGAGTCAGGAGTGGTGTCATTTATGGTGGGAGTGTTGTTAGTCTTTTTCGTGTAGTTATAATTAGCAAGAATATCAGTCAAAATTTGGACGTCTTTTTTAGGATTGGGTACCTTACGGTTGGGCTTAGTGGGTTGGTTTTTTTTATGAATTTGTGGTGTTTTAGGGCAGCCCCTATAAGTAGCTGGGTGCGGACCAGAGCAGTTTGCACATTTAGGTTGGATTTTGCCAGTAAATTTCCCGTGAACTATGTTGATGAACAAAGTTAAAAATCTATCTTAAAATTTCTGGTGTCTAATATTTAATATATGTATAAAAAACACAATTGTAAAAGAAAAACTCATGCAAAGAAGGGTTAAAAATCAGGCAATTTAATTACTTCTATCACCAAACTCAAATTTCTTTTATGTTTATGAAATTTTTGTGACAAAAACAAATCATAAAATACATATAAATTATCGCTATTCATTTCATCATATTTTTAGCATTTAAATGATAGTAACGAAAGAAAAGAAAAAGATTCGACTGGGAACTTCATCAGCCAATCCGAAATACGTAAGCCAGCCAATTAAATTTACCTTGCGTAAATCAACCAACCAAATTTAACTTGTAGTATAAGAGTGGAAGGAGGAGGAAAAGAAAATAACTATCTGACAGTAAATAAAATAATGTATTCCTGTTTAATAATAGTGATAAGAAAAGAATAAATTTAGCAACCATGCTTTTAGTGCCCCAAATAAAGCTAGTCACCGAGGCGCCACTGAACGTGTCAGTTAATATTTTCTTTTTGAGACATTAATCAGCTTATAACCTGGAAAGGTACTTTTGGAAAATTTTCACGATTATTTTTTTTTCTTTTTGACTATTAAACATTAACGTAAACATTTATGAGTACAACTTCGGTATTTCATCTAAGCTTCTTTCACAATTTTATGAAATTAATATATGAAATAATTGTAAGATAAATACACTGCTAAATTGATGTAACATTTTAAAAGGTACACAAATTCATTAAAAACATATCTACAAGTTTCAACCTTCCTAACATCAGGATAATATTCATATAATAATAAGGTCTATCAAACTAAACTGTCGCATGTCGTTGAGAATTTCGAGACCCGAACGCTCGAGCAATCAGCTTGAACCCATAACCTCCCTAGCGAGTCGAAGTCGTTAGTTATTGAATTCTCTAAAAATCCTATATTCGTTCATAATAAACCTAGCATCGGTACTATAAATATCGAAAAGTCCTAGACGTTTACACCATATAAAACTTTAATATATGAAATAACTGTAAGATAAATACACTGCTAAATTGATGTAACATTTTAAAAGGTATAAAAATTCATTAAAAACATATCTACAAGTTTCAACCTTCCTCTGAAGTCAAATGGATTGTAGCATATTAAATTGCTGGTAACATATCCGCTGCTTTGAAAATGTGGAATACATGTGCTTTTTTTTTTAAAACATACATTTCTAAAATTATATATGTTGAAGTTCTTTAAATTGAACTATTTACAGTTGTTTCACAGGCAAATACCGTCACCCAATTTAGCCATGAATGCATACCCTTTTCCACCAGTTTTTTCCGTAGTTTTCGTCGGCATAATTAATTGTTTCAACTAGTGTTACCAGTTACTAGAAAGTCAATTTTTCCAAAATCCAAAAATTTTCCCTAAATCAGTGGTTTTTCTTTTTTTTTCTTTTATTTTCTCAAAAAAAAAACCCCAACTCAGTTTGTACTCAAAAAAATAAATTTTAAATTTACTTCTATAAAATATATTTAACTAATTTAAGCTCAAATTCCCACCTCCCACCCCCCAAAAAAATAAATAAATAAAGCTTTTTAAAAAAATCTCCATTTACAATAATAATAATAATAATAATAATAATAATAATAATAATAATAATAATAATAATAATAATATAATAAAATAAATAGCGAACTTGCGAGCCAACAATTTTACTGTGGTAGATTATTTTCTTGACGAAAGTAACATGAATTACAAAAATTTAGAATTAGATAATTGATAAATTAGAACATAAACACGTGTAAATAGTAAACGACGAGTACGAGGATAATGATTGATAATTGGTAAATTTATATTTCCGAGATCCAGTGTTGCCAGTCGACTAAAAGTAAATTTTACCCTAAAAACACGAAGCAATGATAAAATTCTGCAAATTTTTCATAAAAAATGCTGATATTTTTTCAAAATTTCCCCACTACCACTTGTACCCAAAAAAATCCCTAAAAGGTTCAAAACTCCCCCAAATGGGGGCAAAATATACAATTTGGTAACACTGGTAAAAATTTCCTAGAAATCTTATTAGAAAAAATTACTAGTAATTTCTGGTGCGAAAGAACCTGCCCGGTTGGAATTCGTCCCTCGTTCTTTTATTTCATAATAAATAAAAATTAAAAATCAACCATTTACTAATGGCAATACAATTCATTGTACGAATTTTAAAATATTGTAAAATGAATCTAATAATAATTTTATCATTATTTTTATTCAACTTATTTTATTTGAAGGACAACGAGGTTATGTAAAGAATATTATCGGCAAGTAACTTAGGCCCTTCTTGAAATCTACTTTTAAAGGATTTTCTTGGTACTAAAACAATAGGTTTACAATTATTTGTTCAATTTTTTCATTACAAAAAAAAAAAAAAAAAAAAAAAAAAAAACCTACGAAAAAGAATGATTTATACACATGAAGTTATAAAATGTTTAACACTAATTAAACCAACAACCGGTCATTTGAACGGTACCAAAAGAAAATATTTCGATTTTAACCAGAAATTTCTTTATAAAATAAATAAAATAAGTTGTATCGTATACACATGTCTCTCTCATTTCAGCACTTTTAAGCATATTTTTAATATTTTTTGTCTGTTTTAACCCATTAACCGCCAAAACTATGTGGGCGGAGCCTTTAATATTTTTACTGAAATTCGTTTCCCACCAAAAATTTGGAAAGATAATATTCGGTATCTTTAATAGCAAAGTTTTTGTCATTAAATAAAGTATTTTTTAACATATTAAAATAGTGGTGGCTTGGCAGGGTTTTTTTTATACACTTTTATTTTGAATGTTGCGTAAACGCACCACCAGCGGGTAATGGGTTAACTACAAGGTGAATTTATCTTTTCACTTTAAATTCTTTTTGATTTTTTTTTTTTTTGTTAAATAAAAAGACCTGCCAAGTATCCGGCTTTTTGGACACCAGTATTTTAGTACAGAAAATATTGTTTTATTTGGTCGGAGCATTTTTCTCTAAAAAAATTACTGCTGTGCAAAAAGCCGGAGACTTGGCAACTCTGATAAAATATGAATTGTAAAGAAAGGGGTTAAATAATAAAGTTGAAACTTTTCGATTAATAATACTGGTGTGAAATATTAAAAATAAAAATATTTATTTACTTTGCTTTCAAAACATCTTTAATTTTTAAATCTAAATTATTTTTAGGTATTTAATTTTAAGTCTTATTTTATCTTCCGTCTGAAAATATTCGATGAAAATGATCATGAAAATACCCATTTTTGCAATATCACTAAAAATTTGTTCGTTCAGCATTTCAATATATCCAATAATAGAAGAAAAAGTCATATGATTTTTTTTTTAATATGCATCATTTAAAAATTCATATATGGAGGAAGTAATGTATTTCGTATATTAATACTTAAAGCTCTATTATCAGTAAAACAATATATTTTCAATTATATGTTACAAAGTTTTCATTTTTATCAAAAACGCTAATATTTTGTGAATCAAATAAACCAGAAGAAATATTTTATAAAAACAAAAATATTTTATACAGCACATATAAAAACTAGTAAAATGTATCTTAATGTTTAAAGACGAAAATATCCACTTTGCTTTCAAAATATGAAAGTAATTTTTAAACCTAAGAGATCTTTAAATATTTAATACTTCTTCTTATACTTCTTATTTAATACTTCTTATAGTTTTCTGTATTAGAAAATATTCGATGGAAATCAGAATAAAAATTTCTTTTTGCAATATCAGGAAAACTTTACATTTAACATTCAGCATTCCAAAAATACCTAAAATAAAGGAAAAAGTCATATGAATCTTTCAATATGTATCGTTTAAAAATCCATATGTGGGAAAAGTAACTTATTTCCTATCTAAGAATGTAAAATTCGTAGGCTGAAAAGTAATATATTAAAAATAGATGATGTACCACTCTTTGACGTTTAATCTTCAGATATTATGGATATGTAAAATCAGAAATGTTTTTTAATTTTCCGAGAATTTTAATATTTTCAGAATAATTTCTGAATTCTATAGTACTATTTTTTTTCCGTATGTTACACATTTGTATGAAACAAAGAAGAAATTCCGTTTAGTAAATATTATTTCGAAAGAATAATTCAATATTCAATAACTACAGAGATAACAAACACATAAACTGTGAAAACAAAAAAAGACAAACATCACTTAATGTACGAAAATATATAGCGACGATCGAAACTATATAATAACCTCTTCTGAGTTGCCCATGGCTCCAAAAACAGTTCTTTATTTTAAAAAAACATTAGCAACTAATATATTTTCAAGATTTAAAGAAATATTTTCAGAAACAAAGTTTCTTTGGGTGACACAGATATTTGAAAACGTGTCCAAGTAGTTTTTATAGTGTATTAATTAGATTTTTAGGTGCGTTCGTAATTATATAAATACGTAGCACCTGTAGTCGTCGTCTGGTCTGTCCGTCTGTTCGCATATAACAGCAATTAAAGTACCCAACCGAATGGTTTGAAATTTAATATATATATAATAGTTGCAGAATTTTGTCGAGTCATTTCAAATTTTATGAAAATCGAATCAAAACATAAAAAAAATATTAATAACAGTTTTCTTCATTCTATTAAATCCAATCATACGTAATTAATTCAATGATATCCCATGATAAGTAATGATTCCAGGTTGTCATGGTGATTACGTCTTACTTAAGATGGAGTCCTATTATTTCCGTATTACTGAATTAAAAACCGAATTTGTACACTAAAATTGTTTAATTATAGCAATCATATATTCTACCGACAGTTTTTTGGATAGATGTTTCCGGAGAAATAGATATTAAATGGAAAAATCGTCTAAATATGGATTTCAAGTTCTGAAATTTTCAAAGCTAGGTTTAAGTTTACGATTGGAATTTTTAGTAAATGTCAACAAAAGCAGGGATGAGATTTCTCCGCTTTTTTGCATACCAGTATAATCTTACAGAAAATGTTTTTTTATTTCTTCGGAATATTCTGCAATTTAACAGAACAACGTTTTCTCTAAGATTATACTGGTATGCAAAAAAGCGGAGAAATCTCATCCCTGAACAAAAGATAAAATGTTGACAGTTTAAAATGTACTTATTTTATAACGGAAATTAATCATATCATAATAATAGAGGATATAATTCATTTTTTCAGTGAAATAATAACGATGATTGTTTTTACATTGTCTTGTATTGGATATTTGGGCATAGCATAATTTAATGTAACAGAATTGTAATTAATTGTTTGTAAAAGTGCATTGAAACTTAATTTCATAAAATAAAATTAATATCTATAAGATTAAAATCTGCAAATAAAATAAATTTTCTATTTATGCATTTTTGCATAAGAGGCAACGTGAGTAATTATTAAGAGGCTATTAAATATTTTCGTTCGTGGTTACATGATATTTTCTTAGGTTTAGAAAATTGTGACTTATTTTATAGTGCACTAGACATTGATTTATGACAATATATTTAGTATAACAAAAAAGATTTGTGAAAGTATAAAAACATTTTTATAGTTTTTAGGGTTTCGTTCATCACCCTATTAGTCCCGCTTCGTTGTCTGTCAGTCACAGAGCCGGTTCTCAGATACTATATAACGCACAGGCATGAAATTTTGTGTACTTATCGCTGAATATCTACTATGAAGCTCAAAATCATAAAATTTGAAAAAAATCGTATTATTTTAATATATAGAGATAAAAAAAAAATCTAACAGTCTTTTCCAATTAAATTTAAACACTTTTCGTTGTAGCAGTTTTTAACAATTAAAAATCAACAATAAAAAAATTTCTATAACAATTAATTTTCTATTGAAAGATTTCCACGTGAAAAATGAAAATGAAATAAAAAGTTTCACAAATTGAAAAAAAGATGAATATGACGTCATATTGGTAATAAAATGGAAATTTTCAAACATTTCTCAATAATACAACGAGTATGAGAATGTGTAAATACAGAAAGCAGCTTAATATGACGTCATTAAAGAATTAAAAAGAAAATTAATCTGACGTCTAACATTTTGAAGGTCTATCTATATACAACATGTTTAATTTTAATTATTTTTTAATATCGTATTTAGTCCACATGACAGATATTTTTATAACAGAGTACAATAGCGGGCTTCGACCGCTATCGGACCGGTTCAGATTTTCGAAAAAACGAGAAAAATAGACCGGTGAATTTTTACTTTATAAAAAACAAAACTTTTTTTTTTTTGTTATTTATTTATTTATTTATTTCTGAAAATGAAATTTATTTGGATTTATTAAAGAAAGGATAAGTGTTTTGAACGGAATATTAAACGAAACCCTTTGTGCGATCTTCGATCACACTTACCCACTTGTTTCATATTTAACTTCTATTGTATTGGATTACTGTATAATACAAGAAAAAAAAACTTTAGTTTTATTTCAGCGTATTTAACACTTAAAATTCTATATTTTTGATGTGACTGTTGTGTATAAAATAAAGAATGTAAATAAATATGGAAAAGCTTAACATCACAAAAACGCCCTCTTTCGGTTCCTTTTGAAATCCTTTTATATATATATATATATATATATCCAGTGTTTCTCTGATCATACTCGCGCAAACCGAACTTTTTTCCGAGCATTACTTCTTTTATTATTAAGTTTTTACGTTTGTACGAATTTATGACACACCCTGTATGTATATATAATACACATAATATATACAAATAAAATATCTATTAAATCAGAAAATAAACCACACTATACAAATTACTCAATTAATAGAATACGTTAGATACGAAGACAATTGCTATAAAGAGCTAACTGAAATTTTAAAATTTATCAAACATTCTCCCATATGTATTTAGATTTATGAAATATACATCATCTTTCACAATATATAAAATTACATATAAATAATTATTAGAATTCCATTTTTAAAAAATAATGCATATGTAACAGGCAATACTAATTATAACATCGACTATACTTAAAATTATACTTATATCATTATAGTTATTCTCTAATTTTGTGTGACATGAATTCTTAAAATTCTAGTAAAAGATCAGATGCACTGTAATCATACTAATTTACATTATGTTTTCAAGTGTCAAAACGTAAAAGATTTAAAACAAGTGAATTCCAAAACTATTCTAGGTTATGAGCTTATTAATGTTCCAAAAGGAAAAATATTTCCTGACATGTTATAATGAGATATTTACTGTGTAACGTTGTTTATAATTATTTTTTTTCGGCGGGATATAAATAAATTGTTAATGTGTATTTGTATAAGATGAAAAGCTGCAGCTACTCTTGAAACCATTATTTTAATTTAAAAGCGTTTCACTTTTCTGGAGAAAGTAATTAAAGTTAGATCAATTCTTTCTTTCTTTTTTTTTTTCATTTTGCTTTTATATATAATAACTTTTCATAAAAATAAATTAAATAACAATTTAACAATACAGATTATTTAAATTTACTAGTTGTTTATTAAAATGTACTTTATGCTTTGCAAAGGTTTAATAATGATTTGTATGTTAAGGGAAAAAGATTTTGCAATTTGGTATCGAAATAATTTTAGCTATATTCCTATTTTGTTTTATGAATATTTTTATTCAGAGTAAGAAATTTAATTCTCGTCATGCATGATAAATGAAATGTTAGCTAAAACATTTTGCACAAATACAACAAAATTTTCATTTTTGTTTGTCTTTATCATGATACAACCAACACAATAATCTGTCGTATATTCCTGCGTATATCATCGTTCTGACCTGTTACGCGCCCTCAAATTTTAGACTATATTTTCTTTTTTTGGGGTAGAATCGCCTATTTACGCTTACCCTCTACACTGAAAAGAAACCTTTATGAAATATGTAACATGAAAATATTATTAGGTCATCTGGAAAGTTCTGCGATTTATTTATTTATTTTATTTTATTTTATTTTATTTTATTTTTTAATCCATAAATGCCATATTCCCACCGGAATTTTGGAATAAAACTTTGCTTTTCGAAGAAACGTGAAGAAACTACTTTTACTTATTTTGAAATAAATTTGTTTGTAAATTCTGGTGACAGTCAATCATTTCAACATTATTTCAAAATAATTATACCGCAGAACTTTCCGGGTGACCCAATACAAAAAGTAGTTGAAAGCAGGTCCTGATTACAGCCGAACCGAAATGAAACCAGTAAATTTGAATAGAAATTTTTGACTTATTTCAACACCTTATTCATATGGAATTTCTGTAATGAATAAAGCAAAATATATCACTCCTTTTTATTGGTGGACGTTTACCCCGGCAGTAATCAGGCTCTGTGGGAAAATATTGTGATGGGTATAATGAATGATTTTGGTATTCGAATGAATCATTTAGATATGCGCAAAAGCATAACTGCCAACATTCGTATTCTTTTTTACCAATTGAAACGAGAATTTTCTTTAAAAAAAAATACACACACACACATATATATATATATATATATATATATATATATATATATATATATAATATATATATTCTCTAAAAATAATTTTTTCATGTAACATTTCTGGTTTTAATTCATTAAAAATAATACGAAGGTTGGCAGCTATGCCCGAATAATTCATTCGAATATCAAAGTCATTCCTTATGCCCATAACTAAGAAAGAATAATAACCAGTACGAAACCAGTGCATACGATATGTACATTGCACATTAATATAGAAACGCGACTTCTTATCCTCACTTTCTGTAAATTATACACTATAAATATCTTTAATTTGTATATCCACCGTATATGTTACATTTGCAAAATGTTATTAATGGTTTTGTATCAGTAGTACGCATTGTACGCCGGACGATATAGTAATTCGTTTCAAATTTAGGAAATTTATTTATAAGATATTCAAAATAATCTTTCTCTCTTTGATGGAATTTCGTTCAACTGATCAAAAAATACCGAAGATATTCAATTAAAATTTAAAAATTTTACACTAATGGAACTGCGAATAAAGAGAAGAAGACATATGGTGTATTGTATATACCAGTTGCGAGTAAAGTAACTGGGGATGTAGTCACAAGATGGCAGCTGCTATTTGTTTACTTTGTATCAACAGGGCCCTATTAGCAACGGGGTAAATTCCACCTGTAAATATAATTAGAAATTTTCGATTAATTTAAACGCCTTGCCCATGCAGAATTTCTGTCATAAGTAAGATAAAAAATTCTATTCGTCTTTACTCGTGGAAATCCGCTCCGGTTGTATTATCCATTTCACTGACATTGACAGGAGGATTGTTTATGTTGTCACAATATTGCTGAACAGCAGAGACTGATAACTGCCGAAGCAAAAATTCACCAGTAAAAACGAATAGACATTTTTGCCTTAATTCTGACACTAATTATGCCTGAATAAGACGTTTAAATAAGGTGAAAATTTCTTATCAAATTTCCTGGGGGTTTTACCTATTTCTCTCTTTTTTTTTAATTACTTGTTCTTACATGTACAATATTGAGAAAAATTTCTGTACTACAGAATGTTTATAATATTCTACCCTTAATCCACAAAGAAAGTGTTTTAAAATAAGCAGTGTAATATTCCGTATAAGAACCAAAAAAAAAAAAGATTAAATGATAAATGATTTTTTTTTTTCTGTCGCTCAATCTTGATGGAAATTAGTGTTTAAAAGCTGAACAGTTTTCGACCTATAATTCGTATATCATGTAATATATTTAGACTAATCAAATATTAAAAAACAAGTTTCAGGAGGTATTTTTCAATTAAAAACACACTTTAATTTTTTTACCTATGGGATATACGTAGGAAATATATTGGGTTGTTCGGAAAGTTCCTTCCGTTTGGAAAAAACAATTCGCACCGGAAAATTCTGCCAGTCAATTATTAGACACCAGCTATCGGAAGTAATGTCTAAAAATTAAATGATAGAATTTTCCGTACGAACTAGCTTTTCCAAACGGAAAAAACTTTTCGAACAACCCAATGACTTGTAAACAGTTGATAAAATTAATACGTAAAAGAGGAAATAAAACATTAAAGGTATTCCTTTCTCCTAGTCTACCAAACATTAATCCACTTCTAAAACACTTTTAATCCCTTTCTTTTAGTATCAAACCGAAGAATTTATTTTAAATGATAACACGAAAAGTACAAAATGCGATGTTAACTATAGAATTTGAACACTCTAGGTCTAGAACATACATGCACTAATTATTAATACATTTGACAAAAGAGTTTTAACAGTTGCTACGCATTAATTTCAGAAAAAATTTAGTTTTCGAAAACTAGGAAAAATATTTAACAAATTTTAACCATATTTATTTGTTACCAAATTTTTATTTTAAAACTAAAACTTAAATGTAATTTTATTTTTTATTTTTAAACTTAAGATTATAAAGATTAAATGTATTTGTTTTTTCTACAGTCTGAATGAAAACGAATATAATTTAAATGAGTAAAATAAAATTAAGTTTATCTTCAATAAATTTAAAATATTAGATTACTTTTAAAGAAAAATATTTATGTATAAAAGTTTTAAAAATTTTACAGTATGCTTTAATCTATTTTGATTACTTTGCTTAGACAAATATTTGTAGGGAAATAAGTAATGTAATATTATAAAAGTTGTTGCAAATTTTTTCATAATTAAATTTTACCGCATTATGAATTTTTATTTCTTGTTCACAATAAAAATTAAGATATATGTTTTTAATATCCAAATATACAAAGAAATATTAAAGGAAATATCAAACGAATATACCGGGTGTCCCAAAAATGATTGACGGATTTTAAAATTCAATAACTTGCAAACGGTGACAGATATTAAAAAAATTCTTACAGGAGGGTTATGTATGATGTCAGGAGCTTTGTTACTGTAATTCTGGATTTTAGTTCCAATTTCAAACAATAGATGGCGCTGACAGCGATTGGCGTTCAGTCGAGGCCGAAACTGACGCCATTTACCATTGATGCACTGCCCCCTGAATACTAGATGGCACCTGTCGCAGGCGGATTGTTTTTTTCAGTGTATGAACAGTCCCTCGAGCTTCAACACCAATAATTTCTAAAAGTTTTCTTTGCCTAGTTTTTCTGAGATCAAATAAGTCAAAGAAAACTTTTAGATATTTCTGCTGTTGAAGTTCGAGGACTGTTCAAAAGCTGAAAAAAAAAATCCGCCTGTGACAGCCGCCATCTAGTATTCAGGGGGCAGTGCATCAATGCTGAGTGGCGTCAGTTTTGGCCTCAACTGAACGCGAATCGCTGTCAGCGCCATCTATTGTTTGAAATTCGAACTAAAATCAACAATCACAGTAACAAAACTCCTGACATCATACATAACCCTCCTGCAAGAATTTGTTTAATATCTGTCACTGTTTACAAGTTATTGAATTTTAAAATCCATCAGTCATTTTTGGGACACCCGGTATCTATAAGAAATATCTATAAGTCAAAATATATTATATCTAATTAAATACTTGATTAAAATAATTTGTAAAAGCGAAAATAAAACATATTATGACCTGCTTTCTACCGATTTACAAAACATTAATCCCCTGTGCTAAAACATCCTTAATCTTTTTTTTTAGTATTAAATGAAAGAATTTATCTTCATTTTAAAAGATAAAATAAAAAAATATATAATTCGATGGTAACAATAAAATTGTATTGTTTGAGAGCATAGATGCATTAATTATTGATACATCCGAAAGAGCTTTATTATGAAAGAGTTTTAAGAGTTGTTTTACATTAGTTTCAGTAAAAGAATTTAATTTTCGAAAATTATGAAAACTTTTAAAAGAAATTTTAACGTACTTATTTGTCACGATCATTTTTATTTTTAAACAAATACTTAAATCTAATTGTTATTATTTTTTAAATGATTCTTAAGAATAGTTTTATGCTATATCGTGAATTAGAGATCTTATACGCATTTTTAAATGAAACTTTAATGATGTTTAAATTTGAATTTAAGAAATCTATGAAGAATTAAGAAATTTCTATAAGCCTAATATAAATAATCTCAAACTATTTTACTTGATACATATTATTCGTAAAAGCAAAAATAAAGTAATTTTTGTTTTATTATCTTGTGATCTAGCAAACGTTAACCCACTCGTGATAAAACAATTTAATCTTTTAATCCTTTATTTTTAATATCAAACGAAAGAATTTCCGTTTATTTTAAATGATAATTAAAAATACGGTAATTCTATAGAATTTTAACGCTCGAAAACTTACATGTCTTAATTACTGATATATTCAATGAAAGAGTTTCAACAATTGAATGAGTGTCTAGAAAATGGCCTATGTTATAAAATTTAAATTAAACAGAAGTTTAACCCATTCAGGGTAGCTTAACCCCTTGGATACGAGCGACACGAATACGTGACGCATAAAAAGCTCAGAATCCTCCATTATTCCCACCAGTTATTTTTTATTGTAAGCTTTGCCTTATGTAATCCTAGCAATTCTGCGATTCAATTAGGCGAAAATTTCTGTTTTGAAAAACCGGTGGTAAAAGATTAAAAATTCTGTAAAGGACGCTCGTCGCGAAAGGGTTAATATTTGAAAAAACCATCAAAAAAGTACGTATGTTTTTTATTACAGAAATTGAATAATTATAAGGTTTCTAAATAAAATATGCAATTAGTTTTTTAAGGCAAAATAACAATACGTTATAGAACAAATTCACATCTGTAGAAAAGCCATCATGCGAGAATTCTGTGTCTTAACACCTTAAGCGCCCCCCGATAAGTGTAGGCTACCGTTTTTTACATAATTCAGAGTATTTGATTCCCATCCCTTTTTTTATGTAGAAATATTCACCGTAGTTGATAAAATGATGCGAAAAAAAAAACCCATTACACTATTTAAAAAAACTGGTGGCAGTCAAACAATCTGAATTTTAAAAAAAGTAGTCTACACTGTCCGTGAGGATCACGGACGAAATAATTAAGGGGTTAAATTTTTCTGGTTTCAGAAGTTTTTTCCAGCAGTTAAATCTTGAGCCCGGAGATATGACGGGCACGAGAAATAACGAACGATACCTCAGCCCGTGATATTGACGGGAGTGAGAATTAAGGGGTTAAAAAAAACCTTTTAATGGCATTGATTAGTGGTATCTTGAGCACCTAGTGCAACATAGGCCCTCCTTCCGATCTTAATTACCTTCCACTTTTGTCTTTATGCTGGGCATTGACGAGTAATAAACTAGTCGTTAGGGCTTCCGTAATACTTACCCATAATGAATATGCATAATGTAACATATGAAAATAAAACATGCGTAAACTACTTATTAAATGCATTGCAATTCGAATAAAATCATGGCTTGATGACATCATAAACCTTAAATGTTCTATTACTGAAATGCGTAAAATAAACATGCTTATAACTCCAAAAATGTTAACCATATTAACTAACGGTTTATTGCATCGGATTAAGCGTCTCATTTCCAATTAAAATATATCTTTGAGTTAAAATTTGGATGAAATACAGGGTGATGAAAAATCGAAGAGTGTTGAAAATAGGATTACAAATATCTCGGCAACTCATTATCCGATTGACTTCACTCTTTATGCAAAATTTATGTTTTTATATTGTCTTTTATATTCACTCCTTAAAATAAACAAGTTTGAAAATTTGTATATACCTTATATCAGAACGAAGATTTCGAGAGTACGAAAAAAATAGTTCCGGATAATCGGGGCTATTGAAATTCAATAAGCTTCTTTCCATTATTACATACTAAGTACATACCAAATTTCAAGCCTCTATTTCAATTTGTTCGGGAGATAGAGCGTTAGACGGACGGCAATTTTTTTTTCTAAAAATATGTTTTTCGGATTCTCCAATGTCTGAAACGTGTAAATCCGTCATTTTTTTTTTTTCGATTTTCAAAACGATTACAAGATTTACCCTATGCTACGTATGATGGGTAAGTAAAAGCTAGTTAGGTGGATAAGGAAAGTAATAATATGTGTTTTAGTATATTGTTTTAATTTTTTATTTAAAGTAAAAAAACTTATACAGGGTTCGTACGCTTATAGCAAAATTTTTAATAGAAGTTTTCGCCTTATTTAAATACAGAAAAGTGTTACAAATCCTGCAATTAAACGAGGCGATGAAACAATGGAACAATGGAACATTGTAATTAGCAGAATGGAATACTTAGTTGCGTACCAACTGAACTTCCAGGTTATAGGTAAGCGACTTACGAGGCAAATAGCCGTGTGAAATTTAAAAAGTTAAAATTATATAAAAATATTTAAAAATATAATAATGAAATAGAAGTTTAACAATAAAAAAGTAAAAAAAAAAGTTTTAAAAAATCCATTAGATCCAAGAAGATGACAGACAAAACATACCGAGGGTCGAACCCATCTCAAAAAAGAAAAAAATATATATAGTGAGACCATACATTTAGTTTAAAAGTTACAAAAAATTAAACTTGATGCGATGCACATGATTATGTTCTTCAAACGGTCGTGCATATGATTATGAAGGATGGAAAAAGAAAAACTGACGAAAGCTACATCTGGAATTCAGTATAGTTTAGTGAAAGTGTTGTTGGAAGTAATAACCCGTGTATAATGCGCAAACTCAATTTAGTCCTAAAATTTTCGAAAAAATAGCGTGCATAAAACACAAGTAAACACGGTATAATAATGAATGAACATACTTAAATGAAATTAAAATATAAATAATTAAAAAAATTTCTTTTGATTATAAAAGTAAAAAGTTTAAACTTATATACTAAAAATTATGTTGTTAATCAAGAAGCACCGTAATCGTATACATATATATATATATATATATATATATATATATACAGGGTGTCTCAAAAGGTCGTTTACAAACTTATCATGCTGGTCTGTCATATCCTGATAAACAAGATTTACATAGGAACTTGTGTTCGAAAAGGCAAACTGCAACCGCTAGAGGGCGATTTTCATGTCACCGATAATACCAGCTGAAACGTTGTTGACGTGCATGGGCACGTGTACACCTTGGGTTTTCATGCACCTATATGTGCATGTTTTGCAGGTTCAGGACACCGTCCTGTGTAAGACAGGATTCATCCAAAAACATAATCCACGATGGAAAGTCTGGCTGTGCGACCCGCTGTTGCAAATACCAGCGTGCGAATGCAACGCGTTGGGGATAATCGTCAACGCACAATGTATGTACTCTTTGTAAATGGTAGAGGTGTTGCGTCTCCTCATGCAGTATGCTCATAATGCTGGAACGATGTACACCCAAGACGCGTTCGCTTGCCCGTAGACTTGTTTGCGGGTTCCTGTCAAATTCCAGTAGCACGGTTTCATCTACGACAGGTGTGCGTGTAGTGCGTTCTGAACCGATATGGCTACGTACTTCGAAAGCTCCTGCTGCACGCAATCTGTGGGGCAATTGTCCAAACAAAACATGACTTGTCTGACGTCTGCTTGGGAAGCACTCATGGTACATCCGTACCACGGCTCGTGCATTTCCATCCCGGCGTCATACACATAATGCTTATCGGCCAATTTTGCATTACTAAACCGATTCATCCTTTTCCTGCAACGTCCTCGCCTGAAATGATTACGCTTCCCACTCTCCCGTAAGCCTGCGCTCATCGCCCTCTAGCGGTCGCAGTTTGCATTTTTGAACACAAGTTCCTATGTAAATCTTGTTTATCATGATATGACAGACCAGCATGTTAAGTTTGTAAACGACCTTTTGAGACACCCTGTATATATAAGACTTTCTCATCGTTTCCACACACGTCCAAAACTGCATATGCTGGTTTTTAAGAAGCATGTTACATATATTAGAAAGACAGACAAACATTTAAACAAAACACATACATATTGCACAGCAATTCAAAAATTTTAAAAATTAAGTTTCTTGCACTTTCTCCAGTAACTGCAAAGCGTGTTATCTATTTTCCGATGTGAAGTTTTTAATTTAAAAAAAAAAGGAAAAGAAAACAAAGAACAAATATGAAGCAATAGAAAAAGGTCCACCCCACCTGAATCAATTCTCCTTCAAGCCTTTCAAGGGCAATAATAGCTGCAAACTTTTATCCTTTTTTCTTACCATTAAAATTTAATAGTAAATTTTGTTTTATTTAATCTTCCAACTAAGGCAATAAATAAGGCAAAATTTTCTATTAAAATTTATTGGTAATTAAAAAGCGTAAAATTTAGAAGCTTTGCATACTGCTGTTGCTAAAATGTTGAAATTACTAAATGACACCAGAATTTACGATCAAATTTATTTTTAATTAAGTAAAACCTGTTCACGTACATTATAAAAGCAAAATTTTTGCGAAAAATTCTGGTGTCATTGTGGCATTTGGTGATTACAATTAAGTGGTATAAATAATAAACCACCACCCTTTAAAGGGTTAAGCAGTACTGATCATTTTGGTAGCCTTTCAATGGGAAATGAGATATATCAAAAGTAGCGGAATCCTTACAAGTTTAAGTTCAGTTAAAATTCTTATTACAGCATGCTGCTTAGACTATTGGTAATGCATTTATTAAAAAGAAATAGTCGTAAAGAATTTCACTATCAAACACCACAACTAATAGCGAAAATTCGTGTATTTTTAAACCATGTAAAATAAAACACATAATACATAAATTTGAAAAAATAGTGGACATAAAAAAATAAACAGAAATTATTTCTGCATATTGTATTTTTTTTTTACTTTATAAAGGAAATTTATACATTAAAATCTTATGCCAAGCGTAAAAAATTATTTGCAAAAATTCACATTCTGTAAATATGAAGCTGTGTAATATATATTTGAAAAATAATAGACGTGGCTGATAAATGAATTTAATATGTAACTATTTTACAGGATTTTTTTTTAATGTATTGAGAAAATTTTAGCATTAAACTTGCATCTCAAACACAAAAGTTAGTTGGGAAAATTCGTAGATTTAAAAATATATAAAAATGAAGCATTTTAATGCATTGAGAAAATTTCAGCATTAAACTTGCATCTCAATCACAAAAGTTAGTTGGGAAAATCCATAGACTTTAATATATATATACATATATGAAGCATTTTAATGCACATATTAAAAAAATGAAAGACATGAATAATAAAATAGTTTATTTTTTGAGTTATTTTTCTAGATTTTTTAAAATTTTATACAAAATTGTCAATCATTAAACTTATGCGTCAAACACAAAAGCTATTAGCGAAAATTCGCAATTGTTAAAGCAGATAGAAAAGAAGCTAAATTATGCTTTGAAAATTACCGCAAAATTTAAAATTTTAAGATTGAATTATTGGAAGCGATCTGCACTTTAAACAACACTACTCAGTAACAATGTATAAATTCCAAAACCAAATCACGACTTTCGTTGTTATTTGTTGAATGTAATAATTTTTAAAATATAAAGTAACAATTTTAAAAGAAATTCATTTAAAATATCCTACTTTTATTTTTCAAAAATTATGTAGAAGGATTTTAAATGAACCGATATCATAGAATTATACATGTATTATGCATAATAAAGATTAAAGATATATAAAGGATTATACATGAATGGATATATCTGAAGAATTAAACAAGGAGGATTATTTTTCTCTTTATCCCAATGATCTAATGAGACACTTTCCTCAATATCCTTTACATACCGATTTTCAGTATCACTCTTTCCTATTAGAAACATTCGCTTTATTTAATGACAGAAAATTGCGATTAAATTAGACTATCCTGAAATTGTGATAATAAAATATCGAAATGTTTGGCAGCTAATGCCTTAACTTTTTTTAGAAACTGGCATTGTTCTGTTTTTAAAGTCTAGCATTGCTGTAAATTGGGTTGTTCAGAAAATTCCTTCCGTTAGGGAAAATCAATTCGTACCGGAAAAGACTGCCCGTCAATTATTATATACGGGATTTAAATGATAATTAAATGATTAAATGATAGAATTTTCCGGTACGAACAATTTTTCCCAAACTTAAGGAATTTTCTGAACAACCCAATAAAATATTTAAAATAGAGTTAATCTGTACTAAAAATAAAATATTTAGATCAAAATTTTCGTAAAAAAGTATTTGAAAACAAAGGAAATGGAATTTTGCAGCTTTTATTCACCAATGTTATAGAAGTAAAATTTTATTAATATCCTGTTTTGTTAAAACTATGTACAAATCTTGAGAAAAATTAAATAGTATAAAAAAAATATACCATGCCCTTCCAGATGCTAAAGTCTGTCACTTTTTTATTTTTATTTTAAGGCATGACACAGTATTTTTTAACACTTAAAGAAGAGAATTAGCTAAGTGGTAAACTCATTTTTTCATACTTTGCATTATAAACCAAAATGTCGTGATTTAATGTGAAAATGTAAATGACTCATTTTTTATAATAAAAAGAAAACTTTAACACTAAATGTGCAAACAAACCAGAAATTTCTTCATAAAATAAATAAAATATAAATCACATAGACAAAAAAGTTAAATAGTTTAAAAAAAAATTGTGGTGTGAAATATTTTTTACAAAACTTAAGTAAAATTCACGATACGTTTATGGTTAAAAATAAAGTGATAATTTGACAGAGCTTTGCTGCAAAACGATATTTTTAACAATAAATTCTTTAGATTTCTTTAAAAAGAATTAAATTTTAAGGGCCCTTTGACAGGTTTTTTAAATAAAATAAATATAATTTTTTTTCTTTAGCTAGTCAGTTAATTCTATCTGTTATAAATTTAATCTGTTCCAAAGAAAACACTGACAACTATTTTGACTAACATGATTTAGATATGTGGTGCACTGCGATCTTTTTTCAAACATTGGTGGTCTATACAGGTATACAAAATCTCGTATGAAATTTAGGTTTATATGCATAAAACAAAGATTTAGCTGATTGGATTTTTCAGTGTTTTTATTTTTATTTATTTATTTATTTATTTGTGTGGGGGGAGGGGGGGTATACGTATGACGCATCTTTTTTCTTTTTCTTTCTTTCTTTTTCTTTATCGAAATTGTCTTCTCGCTATTTTTATAATTTGTTATATGACTTTTTATTGATATTCTTTCATTAAACCTGTTTTTAATTAACTACGTCTCTACACTATACAGGAGCCACTATTACAGGGTTCGTACGCTTTTACCACAATTTTTCATAGATTTTTTCGCCTTATTTAAATGTAGAAAAATATTACAAATCCTGCAATTAAACGAAGCATTTGCAATTTCTGCTATTTAAATGTTAAACAGAAAAATTCTATTAAAAAATTGTAGTAACAGCGTACAAACCCTGCATTATCGTTTTCCAATAGCTAATTCCTAAGCCGGTTGCATTGGTGGCATAATTGCTATTGCAAAAATGTTTTAGATGCTGTTCTTCACCATATTAAAAGGCATTTACAGTCAAAATAATTGTTTTTGTAAAAGTTACGAAATTTCATTTTTTATATTTTCTCTGGATACTACGAGTTATAGCTAGAAAAAGGTTCTCCATTCTCCATGCCATCCCGTTTCATAATTCAGTAACTTTGGTCGCACAAAACTGTAACTTTTATTGTTTAACTAAACATAACTTAGGGATCATTCATTAAAAGCGTCACACTTCCAGATTAGGAAGGGGGGATCAACAAAGTGTGACAAGCGTCTTAATATGCTGCAACAGCACATTTAAAATATGAACATAGATAAGAATTATTTGCAATCAGATCAATAAAGTTTATAAAAAAATATGTATTTTTACTCGAGTTACATTAGGTATACTAGATTCATTTTAACACAATTATTCAAATTGGTAAGAAATCATACGAGTTGTAATTTTCCAACTGAACGAAAAATGTCCGGCCAGGATTCGAACCTGGGATCTCTTCGCTGAAGCTGCCATGCTCTTGGATGCTCGTATGATTTCTTTACCAATTTGAATAATTGTGTTAAAATTAATCTAGTGTAATCACATATCCAGCGTTTACTGGAGTTCAATTACCTGCGATCTATTCTGTTGAGCTGATTAAAATATCAGACCAGATGCTATGATCAATAAGGTTAACTGGATGAATTATGCCCTCCAGATTCGACCGGGATAGCTCAGCTGGTAGAGCATGGCAGCTTCAGCCAAGAGATCCCAGGTTCGAATCCTGGCCCGGAAATTTTTCGTCCAGTTGGAAAATTACAACTCGTACGTTAGGTATACTTTCATCTTTCCCTTGAATGGCAACACTTTGGAGTTAAATCGAATAAGATATTGACGGTTTTATAGTATTTATATCAATTCGTCGTATTTAACTTTTTTTACATAATATCTCTAATAGCAGCAAAATAATATTACACGCTAGAGGGGGAGAATCACTCAAATGTGACAGCTTTTCAGCTAAGGGGTGAGAGGGCAAAAGAAAACCCAAATTAGTGTGATAAATCCCTATAGGACACAGGGACCGTGTAAAAATTTAAATTTCGCAACTTTCACAAATACAAATATTTTTAAGTAAATGTCTTTTGACATGGTGAAGAACATTCAAAAGATCTTTGCAATCAAAATTATTTATCAATATATCATAATAAAACATTTCATATAACTTTTCGGGTAATTCGTATTTTAACATTTTGTTAAGCAATTTTCTGATTACATTTTGAATAAATCTTGCATTCAAATATAATCATGTGGTTACTTCTTATTTTGATATCAGTACAAAAAAATAATCATTGTATCAGTTTAGTGACATAATCATATCGATTTTAAATGGTAATATTACTTTTATTACCGGTGGTACGGCAAAACTATGAATTTCTATTTAATGGTACACCAGTCTAAAAGTTTGGGAACTTCTGCTCTAAAGCTAATGGATAAGGAATGAGATATTATACAACGATAAGCGTGGACACCCTGTATATTACAAAATATTTTAGAGATATAATTAACAGCACGTTTAATGAAGGAACACCAATTTAAAATCACGTGACACGTTACAGAGAAAGCAAGAAATTAATTTCAGTGAAAAATGTACAGTGTACGTATAAAAGCACTAAAATTCTAAAAAAATACAATACAGTAAGAAATGCAATACAATACAATTTTTTAAAATAATTTTTCAATTTAATATTTAAATAGCAGAAATTAATTGCAGGATTTGTAATAATTTTCTGCATTTAAATAAGCAGAAAAATTCTATTAAAAATTGTGGTAAAAGCGTACGAACCCTGCAATAAGTCATTTTTTTTTTTGTTTATGCAGACGAGTAAAACATATAATCGGATATTTTATACCTAGATAGGATCTTGAAATCACCAAAATATGAAACAAATCGGAGTATAGCATACTTAACTAACTCTCCTTGTCAGTCAACATTTTTTTTTAATTTATCAATGTTTTCATTTAAATTTGTAACAGATAAAATTAATTAACTAATTAACAAAACATTTTATAAGATATTTCTTTTATTATAGAAACTCTTAAAGTGTCCTTAAAACTTAATCATTGTTTAAAAAAATCTTAAGAATTTATTGTTACAAATATCTTTTTCCTGTAAAAACATGTCAAATTGTCACTTTATTTGTTAAGTGTGCTTATTATTTTAAAAAATCCGTCATTTAAATTTTCACATTAGATCATGTCATTTTCGTTTTAAATACATAGTTAAAAAAAATTTCTCGTATCAGTGTTTTTTCATTGAAATTTACAACAGATAAAAGTCATTGACTAATAAACAGAAAAGTTGATAAAATTATTTTCTATTTAAAAAGCAACCGAGGTGTTTAAAGTTAAATCATTATCAAAAATAGCCAAAATCTGTTGTTAAAATACCTTTTTGCTATAATAATCTGTCAGACTGTCACTTTATCTTTAAGGGAAAGCTGGACTTTAAAAATTATTTTTGTTTGATATTGCTATTTCAATGTGGAATTCTTCATAGAAGAAATGAAAATTACCGTAATTTCCGGCGTATAATCCGTGGATCAAACAATCATGTTTTGACTCAAAAATTTTATTTTATAGAATGTAACTTTTTAGATCGCTACAAATATTTGACTTCAATTATTGAATAAAATTTCTGGGTTGAAACAGAATTGTTTGATCCACGCCGGAAATTACGGTATAAATTATTTTAAGAAAATTCAATGTGCTGAAAATTCAATGAAATTTAATGCTATTGTTTAAAATTTTTAATGCTCCAAGAATTCTAATTTTCAAAATATTTCTGTCATTTTCTCATTTAACTCCTTAAAACCACGACGTACCTGCGTACGTCATGAAAACCTCTATCTGAAATACCAGGACGTATATGCGTTAACCAGGTTGTAGGACGTATATCCAGGTTGCTAGTTTGGCCTTTTTAAAATTCAAAATTTTGAATTCATACCAGAAAGTTATAATAGTAATTTGTATTTTATATAATGAAAGACTCTTCCTGATTGCATAAATTAAAATTATTCTTTTAGAATTTCCGGTATGAATTTTGTATTTTTGAAGTTGTTTTATATTTTTGACGAAATTTAACATAGCTGGTATTCAGCATACTATCACTAAATTAAATATGGTATTTAAGAGGTTAATTATTTAAAGTACTTTGTTTAAAAAAAATCTCCAATTCTTTTTTAATTCACCAGAAAATAGTTTAAAAACTAGAAGCTGGCATGAAACAAAGTTTTTATCAACAGTTCGCGTATAATTACGCTTTATTACTAATTTCAAGACACTAATAATATAACATTCCAAAGCCGATGCAGAGATTTGTTGCTGTATCTACTAAAATTGTCCCTTATCAATATACAGAAATGGGGAAAAAATTATATCGCATACAGGGTTCATACGTATTTCTCAGTATTGACATATAATACATTTTAGCTTATATTTCATGTATTTTTCATGATAGAGCTTGAAAATGGATGTTAAAGGAAATAAAATATAACAAATTGAATGAAAGAAATTAATTTAAAGGGTCCCCATGAAAAAATTCAACGTTCGAACAAAAGGAATATGAATGGCAACCCCACAAATAAATAAATAAATAAAATAAAATAATAAATTAAAATAGTTTAACAGAAATACTTGAAAATTTTAACAAGTAGCTTCAGTGCAAAACGCCATTATTTTGTCTTTAAAGCATGGATTATGACTTGCGATCACACTTATTTATTTATTTATTACGTTTGAAAGAAAACAGGAAGGATTTCCTTGGTAAAAGTTTCATCACAAATGTGTCGCATTTATTAAAAACAAAAACTTTCGATTTGCACTTCGAAGCAATGTTTCGAGTAATTTCCATCAAATTTATTTATCAATCGTTACATTGTTTGTACGCTTTTACCACCATTTTTTAATAGATTTTTTCTATTTAATATTTAAATAGCAGAAATTGCAGGCACCTTGTTTAATTTCCGAATTTGTAATACTTTTCTGCCTTTTAATAAGGCGAAAAATTCTATTAATAAATTGTGGTACAAACGTAGGGAACCCTGGCATAAGGCATTTTAGAGTTGTATAAACAGGGAAAAATTTATTTTGGGAATTTTTTTTTTAAAAAACATTAGAATATATTATTTTTATTACTTAGCTTTAAAAAGTATGATAACACATTTTCCGACAACTTATATGACAATATATTGATAGCAGTGATGGAACAGCATCGCACAAATGGGCCGATTATCACCAATAAATGTTAATAGCGGTTTTCGCCTTCTTTAATGGCAGAAATTCTGTCATTAAATAAGGGGAAGAATACGATTATTAAATTTAGTGATGACAATTGGTTCGCTCGTGTGCCACTGTTCCTTTGCTATGATAGTGTTTTTATTTTATTTCATTAATTTTTTTAAATCTTTTTTCTGCTCATTTCAAATTTCACCATTCGTTTACTTCTTAAAAAAAATAATAAAAATCTGTGTTTTAACTTTTTAAACAAAAATAACTTTTACAAAACTATAATTAAATGTTTCAGATTTCTTTTCCCATTTAATAACGTATTAAAGTGTTATTTTAATTAAAATCATTATCAAAAAGTGACCATTTTATTTTATAAGAGGAGGGGGCACAGATAATTGTATTTTTGTGCATTTTAAATTTTACCGATCCTTTAGATTATTTTTTAATTAGAAAAATCTGTAATTTAACTTTTCATACAAAAATAACTTTTACAAATTTATAACTAAATCTTTTACAATATTTTTAAATTTTAATTCGTATTACAGAGCTATTTTAATTAAAATCATTTTTAAAAATCTGACGAATATTTTGCTAGCTCATTTTGAATTTTACCGACTCTTTAAAATATTTTTTTTATTAGAAAAATCTGCAATTTAACTTTTCATACAAAAATAACTTTTACATATTTATAATTAAATATTTTAGAATATATATATATATATATATATATATTTAATTCAGTATCGTAATAAAGTACTATTTTAATTAAAATTATAATAAAAAAAATCTTTAAAATATTTTGTTAAAATTTTATCTTGATATAAAAATCTGTCAAGTACTCACTTTATTTTATGGGGGAGGGGATTTATAAAAAAATTGTAGTTGAAAGTTTTTCCCTGAATTGTAAAAATATATTTTGAATGTTATAATAATTAAACCTTACCTTGGCCGAAACCTTGCTGGATACAGCTGACGATACACAATAATGTAAACAAACACGTGGACATCTCCATTATTTTCTTCTGTGCACTTATATTTTCTCAAAAAGAGTAACTTGTCAAAATTCACACATCACACAAGTACTGGAGTAAATGCCAATAACTATTTGAGCTTCAAAAGTATAAAACTTTTCCGGTATTAATTATTGTAGTACAAATTTCATAAACATCAACACAATTGTGCAAGAAGCTTATTCTTATATCGCCGATCTTAAAGTGAATTGAAAGAGCACCGGGAGCAGTTAATATGTAGGATTTTCAGTTTCTTCCCGGTAGTCGCCAAGAGGATTTGGCCAATCTCGCCAAAGTAGGATAAAATGATCTTTATGGTTGATACCATGAGGAACTTTTAACGCTTTGTCGAGAGTTATCAGCGAGAAGTGATTACGGTGGATTTTGATGGGAAGCGAAAAAAAATTGGAGGAGATGTTTTGTTTGAGGAAAGTTAATCGTTTATTTACAAGTAATAAAAGTAACAAGTTGTTGGGGTTAAACTTTTTGAAATCAAATCAGATTTGTAGTTGTTTGCGTTATGCAATGTTTTTTTTTTTCTTCTTTTCTTTTCCTTACTTTTTTCGTTTCATTTTGCAGCTAATGAATTGATTTTACTTATGGTTTGAAAGGTTGCTTTTGATGTTTTTCTGTTTGAAGTTAGAGACTCTTTATATTCTATCCGCAAAAGGCTTTAATGATTGTTTATAATTGCATATTTGGTGTGTTATTTTAGCTGAAGAAGTTTTTTTAAAAGGTAGTTAAAACCTTTGATGTCGAAGATTATAACATTGTTGTATTTTGCAACTTTTTGAAAAGAGTAGATTACTGATGAATTACTTTTTTTTTTTTTAATGTTTGGTTTTGAAAGAACAAGGTGCGTATTTTCATGAAATAAAGGCAGAAAATTGTTTATAAAAAAGTTACAAGTTGTTAAAATAAATAAATAAAGCCTATAAAAGTATCAAGTTGTCGAAGGTAAAGTGTTTAAAAATAATCAAACTTGTAGTTGTTTGTATTATTCCTTGTTTTTTCTATATTTTGTAGCTAATGGATTGATTTTACTTACAATATGAAGAATGACTTTTGTTATTTTACGGTTAGAGATTATAAAAGTAATTTATATTTTATTCAAAAAATGTTTTAATGACTGTTCCGGATAATATATTTTGTATGATATTTTAATTAAAACAAACTTTTCTAAAAGTTTTTTTTAATTTTTGGTGCTGAAAATTATATTTATATTGAAACATTTTTTTTTAAAAGCAATATAACTTTAAAATACATTTTTGAAAAAAAAGTTTTATTTGAAAAGATTAAATAGTGAATTTGTGCGAAATAAATAAAAAAAAGCCTATCAATGTTAGTTTTTCTTCTTTATACAGATAAAATTATTGTTTATTTTTCGTAATTTTTAGTATCAAAATAACATTTATTTTGACTTTAAGTTCAAGCATAAATTTTAGTATTTAAATGTTTAACATTACAAAAACTCTTTTTTGTTATCGTATTTTTCATACACAATGACTTTAATCTTTATATTTGTTTATTATGGTTATATAATTTTTTTATTAAAAGTTTTCAATATTTTACAGTATTTAGTAATTTTAATTAATGTATATCAATTAAACGAATGCTTTTAGATTCATCTGAAAAAAAAATATCTATATTATTTTAAGCAGCAAAGCCATTTAAAAAAATTATAAAATTTCCATTAAGCTATCTAAATTATCTAAATTATCAATTACAGGAATGTTTTTTTTGTTGTTGTTTTGTTACTCTATGATAATTTTTTTCTTTGTATTTTTTATACTGTTGTAAAAGTATTAAATTCATTATATTTTTCTGAGAAATTTTATGATCAATACATAAATTAAATACTTGATTATCAATTATAATATATGGTCCACATTTGACTCCATACCTAGCAATACACTGTGTTTAAAATATCTCAAATTCTTGTTTATTATGATATATATATATATATATATATATATATATATATATATATATATATATATATATATATATATAACTTTTCTAAATAATAGCCTTTAAACCACATAAATAATTGACAATTTATAAACCGATAATTACAATATATAACATAAATATATCAAAAAATTTAAGATCCTCAAAATTAAAATGAGTGGGGAAAATACTTAAAGATATGTAGAGAAATAATCCAATATGCAGAAAGTGAAATTTATTACAAGAGCGATTGGAAACTTATATAGTGGAACACTTTTTCAAGGGCGATATTCCACTAATATAAGTAAAATGTAATTTATTTCTGTTTTAGTTAATAGCTATTAGCTTAATTTATTAACCCAAATTGCCCAGTCAATTACCAAATGAAGTTTAAAGAGAATTGAATAAAAATTGACAAATATTGAGTACCTGAACATGATAGCTGCAAAATTAATTAATATTGAGTATTATTAAAATACAAAAACATATTTAAAAAGGAATGTTTAGACAAAAAGAGTAATTGCAATAAAACGTACCGCTACATCAACATTTTAGCTTTCAGAAGCCACATTATCCGTAAGTTTAACCATAAGAAATACACGCGTTGCAACAGTTACATCGACAGTTAAAAATAATAAAACGTCCAACCACTTTGAAGGCAGGAGCAAGACATCTCTTGCTCCTGCTTTCAAAGTAGTTTCAAGTCTTTTTTGCGCCTGACGAAGAAAGATAAAGTTCTTTTGAAAGGCTTGCCACATTCCTTATTTTTATGGTATTATTAAGAAGTTGTTGTATGCTTTTATACTGACGTTGTATTTGTTGTTTATTCTTAAGCGAAAAATTTTGGCATTAAAAGTTTTCAAAATTTTACAATATTCAGTAAATTTATTTAATGGATATTAAATAAATTTAAATTAAATTAAACATTTAATTAAACATTAAACTCTTATGCAAAAATGCATTAATGCAAAATTTATTTTATGTGCAGATTTTCATATTATACATATTAATTTTATTTTATGAAATTAAGTTTCAATGCACTTTTACAAAGAATTAATTACAATTCCGTTAAGTTAAAATTATACTATGCGCAAATATCCAATACAATACAATGTAAGAAAAAAACATCGTTATTATTTCAGTGAAATGAATTATATCGTCTGTTATTAGGGTATGATTAATTTCCGTAATAAAATAAGTGTAATTTAAGTTCGTAACATTTTATCTTTTGTTGATATTTACCGAATTCTAATCGTAAACTTAAACCTAGCTTTGAAAATTTCAGAGCTTGAAATCCATAGACTCTTTTTCCATTAAATATATATTTTTGCTGAAACATATATCCAAAAACCTGTCGGTAGATTATATAATTGCTATAATTAAACAATTTTAGTATACAAATTCGGTTTTTAAATTCAGTAATACGGAAATAATATGACTCCATCTTAAATAGGACGTAACCACCATGGCAACCTCGAATCATTACCTATCATGAGATATCATTGAATTAATTACATATGATAGGATTTAATAGAATGAAGAAAATTTTTATTTATATATTTTAGTTTTGATTCCATTTTTATGAAATTTAAAATGATTCGACAAAATTCTGCAACGATTATATATATTAAATTCCAAACCATTTGACTGGGTAGTTTTTACTCTGTTATATGCGGACAGACTGCGACTATAGGTGCTACGTATTTATATAATTACGAACGCACCTAATAAATGATGGAAGGGAACGCCATAAAATTATTAACCATTCATTCTGGATGTAAACAAATTAAAATATATTAATTCGTAAGAAATAAATATTTTTGATAAAATATTTTACACTTTTTTGTACTTATTAAACACACATTATTAAAAATACGCATATTGTTTACAAATAAACGAAAAAAAAAAAAGTAAGATTAGTAAACCATTTAAAGGTATTAAACAGGATCCAATAAATGAAAGATTATAAAATATATATATATATATATATAAACTTTAATATAATATTATATTATTAATACATGCATCACAATATCTGTTCTCATCGGACTAACACTTCATCAATGTAAAATATTAACAAAAACAAGTAAAGCTATTTTAGCTTTAAATGCGCTCCCTGGTAACACTTCCTATTCACCTCTATAACGCATGAAAAAACTTCAAACAAGTAACGATATTTCGATATTGACCAAAAGCGTAGAAGCGCGAAGCATGATCATTCAAATTCGGTCAGCCTTGCATTGGAGCTTAAGCAATTACATTTCTGTCTGAACTTTGATAGCTGCTAATTCTTTGAGTTTTATTATGGGAAAATGGTAAAAGCACATTCTTTTGTATGCTGAGGTTTATTTTCGGTTGTCATTTTAGAAATACTAGGGGATCCAACACGGGCTCCTTCGGTTACAAAATATAGGTGAAAACCCCTTTTTACTTACCCATCATACGTAGTATAGGGTAAATCTTGTAATCGTTTTGAAAATCGAAAAAAAAATTTTGACGGATTTACACTGGAGATTCCGAAAAACATATTTTTAGAAAAAAAAAATTTGCCGTCCGTCTGTGTGTGTGTCTGTGTGTCTATAAACGCTCTATCTCCCGAAAAAATTAAGATAGAGACTTGCAATTTGGTATGTACTTAGTATGTAATAAAGGGAAGAAGCCTATTTCATTTCAATAACCTCGATTAACCGGAACTCTTTTTTTTCGGACTCTCGAAATATTCGTTCTGATAAAAGGTATATAAAAATTTTCGAAATTGGTTATTTTAAGAAATGAATATAAAAGACAATAAAGAAACGTAAATTTTGCATAAAGCATGAAGTCGATCGGATAATGAGTTGCCGAGATATTTGGAATCCTATTTTCCACACTCTTCGATTTTTCATGACCCTGTATTTCATCCAAATTTCAATTCAAAGATTTATTTTAATTGGAAATTTGGCGCTTAATCAGATGCAATAAACCGCTAGTTAACCCATTTTCGGCCAAAGGTGTGTAAACGCACCATTTCAATAAATATTTTTTTATTAACACTGTGACGTATATTTTTCGCTAATTTTATTTTTTGCTATTTTTAAGGGTTCTGGAGACATCTATAAATTATTAGTAATGCAATTGAATAATCACTTTCTGTTGAGACTTTTTCAAAATACGCTGTTTATTTACTTCAAACGGTTATTGACAAATTCGACTTTTTGAAAATGTATAATTATTCCACTTGAGATTAATCATATGTTTTTATAATGGAGTAAAGTTGCAAGTTCTGTGAATAAAGTAAAAATAAAACAAATGCCATAAGAAAACTTAAAATTTTTTATTTAAATTTAATAATAAATTAATAATAATAAATTAATAATGGTAACGTCAAATTAAATAAAATATTATTTTTCATGCACGAAACTTTTTTGATGTCTTAATGAATGTCATTTAAGCAAATTTCTATGCAAATAATACCACATTTTATAAAATTTCTATGCATGGCAGAAAATGGGTTAATAGGATTATTATTTTTGGAGTTATAAGGATGTTTCTTTCAAGCAATTCAGTAATCGAGCCTTTAAAGTTTGTGACGTCATCAAGCCACGATTTTATTTGAATTGCAATGCATTTTATAAGTAGTTTACACATTTTTATTTTAATATTTTACATTATGCATATCCATGATGGGTAAGTATTACGGTGCACCCCAACGACTAGGTAGGGTTTCGTTCATCTTACAAAACCCTATTCGTCCCGCTTCTCTGTCACAAAGCCGGTTCTCAGAACTGTATAACTTACAGACTTGAAATTTTGTGTACTTACAGCTGAATATCTACTATCACGCTTAAAATCATACAATTTTGAAAAAATTGTATTATATTAACAAAGAGAGATAAAAACCAAAAATCTAACAGGATTTTCTATTAAATTTAAACATTATTCGTTATAGCAGTTGCCAACAATTAAAAATCCACACTAAAGTTCTTTCTACAATAATTAATTTTCTATTGAACGATTTCCACGTGAAAAATGAAAATGAAATAAAAAGTTTCACTAATTGAAAAAAAATATATTAATATGACGTTATATCGGTAATAAAACTGACATTTACAAACATTTCTCAATAATACAAGGAGTATGACTACATGTAAGTACAGAAAGAAGGCTAATATGACGTCATTAGATAATTAAAAAGAAAATTAATCTGACGTCATATTGGAAGTTTAACGGACTTTTCAAATGTTTGAGAATAATGCAAAGAGTGTATCAATATGAGTAATAGAGAAAGTAAGTAGATATGACGTCAGCAAGTGATTATAACGTCATATGAGTTTGAGGAACGTATTGAGTCATGATAAAAACCCGATTATGGAAATATTGGCATACTTTAACATTTTGAAAGTCTCTATACCACATGTTTAATTTTGAATTTTTTTTTTTTTTTTTTTTAATACCGCATTTAGTCCATGTGACAGATATTATTATGACAGAGTATAATAGCGGGCTCCGCCCACTATTGGACTGTTTCAGATTTTCGAAAAAACGAGAAAAATAGACCGGTGAATTTTTTTAACACTTTCCAACCTAGTTGAAAAGTGTTTATGACTTCGGTTTGTCTGGCCGTATGGCCGTCTGCCGTCTGCCGTCTGGCCGTCTGGCCGTCTGTCCGTGCTCTAACTCCCGTAAATATGCTCGGATTGCTCTGCAATTTTTATATGTTATAATCGTTATCTATAGCATGTTCCCTATTTCAACAGAAGTGTGTAGCACTTATAGTTTTTTACAGGGACACTCAAAAGAATTCCATTACATTGCGGTCTATGGGGAAAAATCATTTGCGGTTTATTTAAATAATGTTTCACTATTTTAAACGCATTGAAATTTATATATATCACTAAGGTGTATTAGAAGAAGCTTAATATGGAATAGGGTGTGCATAGCACTTATAGTTACTTTACAGGCACAGTCAAAAGAATTCCGTTACATTACGTCTATGGAGAAAAATCGTCTGCGGTTTATTTAAATAATGTTTCCCTATTTTAAACGCATTGAAATTTATATAAGGTGCATTACAAGAGGCTTACTACAGAATATTGTGTGTATAGCAGTCATCGTTCATTTACAGGGACACACAAAAGAATTCTCTACTGTATGTTAACAATAATTCCTGGAAGTGCGTTTTAAGTTAATGAACGCGATTTTAATTTTAACTCGCTTTTTGTCTATTACATGGTGTGTATAAATTTTATAGATCCTATACAGGGAAGCACAAAAGTTCGCGAACACATTTCCGTATTATTTAACTCCAGACGGAAAATTTTAAACTGTGCTACGCGTTTCCTAACTGAACTAAAATTTAGCATCCTATGTAGTATATATACAAATCTATAGATCTTATACAGGGCTGAATAAAAGTATTCGGATTTCTTTGACGTTATCTTTTAGCTTATTAAACGGTATGATTTGTAAAATTATTTTGGAAGCGTTGGAAAGTGTTACATAATCTATGCTTAACGCATAATTTTTCGTTCTTGTTACTTTATAAAAAAAACATGACCTTTTTTTTTATGAAATTTATTTGGATTTATTAAAGAAAGGATAAAGTGTTTTGAAAGGAATATTAAACAAACCCCTTTGTGCGATCTTCGATCACACTTACCCACTTGCTTTTTCGTTTTTTATTGAAAACTCTAATACATTTTTTACATTTAATATATACTTTTTTTGTTTGCATAATAACAACACCAAAAATTATTTTTATATAAAAAATATCAATTATAAATTAAATATAGTTTTGAAATTTATGAAAAGTGATACTTTTGTGGTATATAAGCCAATTACATATATTATTTTAAGTGCAAACGGATTTCTCTTTCCTAACCGTCTGAATGCTTTATAGATTTTTAAAAAAAAAATTTGAAAATTATTTTAAAAACCATAAAAAATGAGTAAATTGCGATACTGTTTTCAAATAAAACTGTCGTACAATTTCCAAACAAATTGCTTTGAAAGTAAATTTTTTTGCTGTTTGAAGGCGTAAAAATTGAAAACGTGCAAGGTTTAGAAGTTTAAAAAATTGCAGTAAAAGCGAAATATATTCGTCAACTGTTGTCAACCTCAAAATGACGTCAGCGTTACTGCCAGACACATTTGTCTTTTATAATATAGATATCTTGCACAATACTCAAATTAATACAAATTAAGTATTTTATACAGTATATGTAATTAAAATTTAGAATTAATTAATCTAAATTCTTGTATATTCTGTAGAAAAAAGTGTAGCAATTGTTCCCGATATACAGGAAAAGTGTACGATAATTCAATATAACATCGTAGTTACCCACAATTTCAGAAGATTTTTGTTTGCATTCAGAAAACTTTTAGAAGAAAGAAAGTTTAGAAAATAATACGTTTTCTACGTTCAGGGAAACGTCTCCACACAAAAAGATTCTGTCAGTAAAATTTGGAAAAGTCGTTTCTCTATTTTTCATAAACAGCTTGGTTTCTAATTTGTTTCGCTGTTAACCCCTTGGAGGGCAAACACGTGGTCTAAAAATGCTACATTTTGCGATGTTTTGACACCAGTAAATTTAAATAATGAATTTTTATCTTTTTAATCTGCAAAAAATAATAATAAATATTTTTATTTAATAATACTGGCGGTAAAGTTATATATTAAAAAGTGGTATATATTATATACAGGTGCCCCTCAAGGGGGTTAAAGGTTTCTGAAGATAAGAGAAACGTTTCTGTAATTATGGTTACGTACAGGATTACACATGATTTTTGTAAACGGTTCATCTGCATCAGAAAATGTTTCCGCAATTTTTACTGTGCTTTATATACTTAAAAAGATTCACGTGAAAACAATAATTTTGTCAATATTATAAACGAAAAGAAAATGTGACAATATTTTTGTACTATTCTATACTACTACTATACATATACACATCTTATACTTCTATAAATAACGAGTGTTCTTTTGAGACGGTTTCAAGGTTTCTTTTAGTTTGACCTATATAAGATAAATGACAACTATAACAAGGATTGTAATAGATACCCCATTTGCAAAGATGGGGAACAGGGGACTCATTAGAAGGAAACTTAAGCTTATTCACAGCTTTAAAGGTAATATTAAAATTGAAAAGCTTTAAAACTTTAACTAAATTGAATCTAAAGGAGGATAGAAAGGCAGAACAATGAAATTATCAGGTTTGGTTTTGAAGGATTTAGAAAGAGTAGATTTACGAGAGAATCTATTGAATTTATTAACAGCTTTTTCGGTAACAGAAAGATTGAAACCTCTTTTGACAATAAAATTTTTTGAGTAATTAAGTTAATCATCAAGAGAAGCAGAATCTGAACACATTTTCAGGACACTGCTTACATAAGTGTAAAAAACACCGATGTTCTGTTCATCTGGGTGATTCGAGAAAGCATGAGGAGGATTAGAGACAGAAAATAAAGACAGGTTTTCAAAAAAATATTATATCTAGTAACTAAAACATCAAGGAAGGGAATTTTAATATATTAGGTTATTCAGAAAGTTCATGCCGGTTGGGAAAATGAATTCGTACCGAAAAACTCTGCCTGTTATTTATTCGATATCAGCTATCGGAATCGATGTCTAATAATTAAATAATAGAATTTTCCGGCAGGAATTGATTTTCCCAACCGGAAAGAATTTTTCGGTCAATCCAACAATTTTCTAACTCAAAAGTAAACTGAATATATAGGTCAATAAAATTGACAGTTTGAAGAACAGTGAAAATATAAAACAAATTATCAATTAAGTCAAAATTATCGTCAAAATATCGCATCCAAAACTTAAAATTTAACAGATCCAATACTTTTTCCTCAAAATAATTACACAAATGTCACAGAGAAAAAGGAATTGTGATAGGATTTACTATACTTAAGGCGTCACTTTTTTTTTTATTGTAAAATCTACTATTAAATTCGAAAGTATTTTGAATAATGCAAAGTTTAGTTAAGTTACTAAAATCATTGTCTTCAGTATCAGAATAATAAATATTACATAATCTAATTTCGAAACACCCTCAATTGAAACAATAGGAAATAACGATTTAACATCAAGTGATAACATAAAACAATTAACCCGCGTTGAAATTTTTTTTAATTTACTCACAAAATCATAATATTTTTTTATGGTATACATATTAGTAATGCATAAAGAAAAAAATTGGAGGGGGAAAACTTGGCAAGAGGGTTAACGTGTATTGGTAAGTAATATTGATACTAATTGGTAAAACGCTTAAAAAAATCAGCCTACTACAGCCGCCATTTTTGTGTCAGTGCGCAGGTCTAGTATCCAGTGGGCGGTGAACCACATATCCTGGTTGAATCGCACATGCTTGTGTAAACCACCTTTCTAGAAAAAAATCTACTTTTAAAATTATTGCAGTTAGTTTTTATTATTTTAATATTTTCGAAATCTGGGATGTGGTCGGTATCTATTAAATGATTAACAAGTTTCGATTGTAAATTGTCGGATTTGTAAACGCGTTTAAGCTCTTCTAAGCAGATGTTGCATGCTCGTCCAGTTTCATCAATATAAACAGAGTCTCAATCTTTACAAGGGATACTGTAAACTATACCGGTATTCTATACGGTTTAGGCTTGAATTTCCATATCTTATTCTTCATAGTTTTCTGAGGTTTGTAGTCTTTACCAATAATAATTAATTTGTGTAATTTGTGTAATTAAGTCGTGTAATTTATAGAGGATGATACAGATTGTTCTGTAAAATTCTTTTGAGCGATCGTATAGGTTATAGGGCAGCCATTATATTTCAAATCGTTATTGTTTTTTCTCTTTCTAATTGAAAGACTTTGTCATGGCTACAATATTTTTTTTTTAATTTTGAGCTAAGGTTCTAACAACAGCGATTTTATGGGAAGCAGGATTTTTAGAATTAAAATTTAAATGCTGACCACAAAAAACATTACCTTACAGTATATAGAGGTTAAAATTTTTGACCGGTAACTTTTCCTTTTCTTTCAATCCAAATATGTACACTAGTGTGCAAAACTTAAGCAACAAACACAAAATGCTAATTTCTGAACACATGAGTACTCAAAAGGAAATTCTATTAACAGCAAGTGTAGAAAATAAGTACTACCCTAAAAGCCCAGACAAGTCTTCTTGACATCACAAATGGTCATAATTGTCACAGTCACTACAATGAACAGAAATGTGATATCTTTCATTCGTCTCATTTTTACTCTCGTTTGGTCACTCCATTGAACAGTCACCATGACTGCTGCTTTTTGACGAGTCATCAGGTGACTTTACAATGAAGTCATCTTGTGACTTTCACGTGACTGTTATTTTGACACTCCATTGTAAAGTCATCATGATATCTGTTCTGTGACGAGTTCCCAAGTGACAGAAAATGAAATCATCTGGTGACTTTTCGCAATGATGACTTCACAATAGAGTGTCGATCACTGGAAAGCTACCATGCGACTTCATTGTGACATTATTTGGCGACTCATCACAATACAATGCTCACAATGACTTCAAAGTTCAGTCTTCAATTGACAGTGACTTGAGAATCATAAGGTGACTTCATTGTAATGTCACCTGGTGACCCATCACAAAGCGACAGTCACAGTGACTTTGCAGTGTTAACAATCATTTGAGAGTAATAATGAGACAGTGAAATATCCCTCACCGTAGCGATTGTGACACTTCTAACCATGTGTGACGTTAAGGGGACTTCACATCGACTGGCCGTGCTGTTAGGGTAGTACCTATTTTCAACACTTGCTCTTTATAGAATTTCCTTTTGAGTACTCACGTGTTCAGAAATTAGCATTTTCTGTTTGTTGCTTAAGTTTTGCACACCTGTATAAGAAGGGGGATTTACAGTCAGTTTCATTTTGAATTCTGAACTATATTCTGAATTGCTGGACATATAGAATTGGCTTCTCCAAAATTTCTGTTAAATCTTCTTGTTCGGCAATAAGAAAAACGTCGTCAACATATCTTTTCCAGAAACAAATATTGGAGCCAAAATGTAAAATTTTTTCATGTTCAAGAAATTGTATCACGAATTTGGCGATTCTTGCTAAGATGGGAGTTGCTTACAAAAATTCAATGTGAATTCATAGTTTCGTTTCAGCCAGCTTTCATTTATCTCCAGAAACCATTTAGTGAAGGATCAGTTAGAAATTTTTGAAAATAACAGATTTTCTACGGTTATGGAAATGTTTCTAAATTAAAATCTATAACCTTAAATTTCGAAGTCCTTTCTCTTATTTTCACTCTATTAGTTTATTAACCTATGGACAATGATCTATTTATCGCTCATAGGTTTATTCCTACCTCTATTACTGAGTTTTTTTGCTAAAGATTTCTAAATATAAGTAAAACATTTCTAGAATAGTAGGTAACTACGAGATTGCACAGAATTTCCATAAAGGTTTCTAATTTTTTTATTGCGCGATAAACATTTAAAAAATGATAAAGATCAAAACAGTAATTAATGTTATCGATAGTGTAAGCCACGAAAATGTTATAAGCGCTTTTGAATTATTCTTGGTTTTCTTGGTGTTAATATACACATTAAAACTAGAACGACGGGAAATTTTGCACAAGTTTCATAAAAATATTTCACACCAGAATTTTTATTTAGGACTTTTAACCTATTTATTTAACTTATTTTTGTGCGATGCATATTTAACTTATTGTATGAAGAAATATCCGGTTCGAATCGACATTTTTTCTTTTGATAGGGGTCAAAATGGCCCTTTACCGTCGTTCTAGTGTTAAACCATCTAAATGTTCAGCTAAAAAGCTAAATTGTAATGTTGTTTTCTATATATTTTATTTTAAATGCTGAAAAAAATTATTATTCCAAAATTATATAAAAAACTTAATTACATATATGAATGTAAACATTGACAGTAACAATCATTACTCAATGTATTAAAACTACATTACATTTGTACAATACTAATTAAAATAAATATTTGTATTGCAGTGAAATCTGGAGCTTAATGAACGTGTTACATAGGTGCCAACCTCTCATTAATATTCCGTAATATGCCGGTTAATTTAAACCAGGTTTAACACGTTTCGCACCAGAATTTTTTTGAAGAAATGAAATTAAATAAATTCCATGTAGAAACCTGAAATTGAATAAATAAAGATTCATCCAATAATTTTTCTGGTTTAAGCGTTGTTAAACTGGGTCAAATTAACCCGCATATTACGGAATATTAATGAGAGGTTGGCACCTATGGTATTAATATGGGCTTGTCAGTGAAAGGGTTAAAGGTTTGGCTTTTTAGAATTTATTTCAACTTAATATATGGCCCTATATCTAACTGTATAAGGTAAATGTCAAAAGGGGGAAAGGGTGCTGGCCAGGGTTGTAAAAAACCCAGCCCGGGCGAGTTTTATTAAAAAACCCGGGTTAAATGGGCAATTTTCCCCGGGTAAATTGGGTTAAAATGCCAAAATGTGGCCTATGATTCCACCTTCCTCACAAATAATAATCTTCAGGGTTGCTACTGTATAGGGAAAACTGAGGGAATTTAAAAATGAGTATTAAAAAACAAAGAATTTTACTAAATTTTGGTATGCAAAATTTATCCATTGAAATTTTGAAAATTCTCAGAGGAATTATTCAGGGTAAATTAATTTTTTTGCTCAGGAAAGCAGAAGGAATTTGATTGTCGAAATAAGTAGCAATCCTGAACTCAAATACAATCTTTGTGAACACTTCATAGTCTAATAGATGGCAATGACTTTATAGTCTTAATAATGATCTCAATATTTTTCTTAAAATACACACTATATTTCTTAAAATACATATATGATCCCTTTAATTTAAATAACAAACAAATTTTAAATTGCAAAGCTATCAATTACATGTTATTTAATAATAAAATATAAATATAACTTTAAAAAAAATTACTCCTTTGAAATTATCATAAGATTAGCAAATGTTGATAAAAGAAAATATCTTACAACAGAAATTTTTCTTATATGTATGTATAATCTATTCATATATGGTTAAATTTTTAGTTTTTAATACAATTCATTTAGAAGAAATTATTTCTATTCAAAAACTTCACCTAATATTACCATGTGACCTTCATTTTGCCTTATCCTAAATGCATTTCTTTTTGAATTAAAACAGTAGCTGTGCAGAACTATCCTTAATAGGCTATTCTTATTTTAATTTTTAAAAAAATTAGTATTTCCATTATAAATAATTATAAATATGATATATATATATGTATATATATCACAAACACAAAGTAGATTACTTTAATTTTTAATAGGCTGATGCAATAAGACTAAATCAAATGATCATTTGTTAAGTTTAGTTTTAAACATTTACATTTTGCCTTCACTATTCAATAAAAAACAACTAAAAAATGATGCAGTCTGTTGAAGGATTATCATCACTGCTCATTGTTATTACTTGTATTTAAAATTCCAAAACAGCTCTCTGATTGGTTAATGGCATTTAAAAAACGTTTTTTAATGGTAATTCTATAACTAATTTTTTTTATTATAACTATGAATAAAATATTTTCTTTGCATATACTATTCTAATTAATTTAACAAATATAATAAGTTTAGTAAATATAATACTCTGGAAGCTAACTGAAAAGCTTAAATTTACGTTTTAAATTAAAATCTAAAACGTTTTAAAATTACAGGGTTCCCAATCTAAAAGTGCAAGTAAATTAGTACAAACATATTTTCTAAGATTCAAAGAAGAGAATAAATGAAACAAAATAACCATAAACTCTTAACAAATACATCATTTGTTCCTTTCCAGGAATATATTTTTTAAAAAGCCCGGGTTTTTTTTAAAACCCACCCCGGGTGGGCAGCTGGGCGGGTAGCCGGGCAGCTGCCCACTACAACCCTGCTGGGTGCTAGTATTATTATATTTTTTATGTGGCGTTAACTATTATTTTAAAACAAATACCAAGGTTCGAACGGGGTTGTGGAATTTTCAAAGAAGTTACTAGTATTTTCTTATAGAAAAAACCGCCTTACGTAATCTCGCGATTATATAAGGCGAGATTCTCTATAACAAAAATGCTGGTACTATCCGTGAAAATTCCAGGATCCCGTACGAACCCTGCAAATACAAACAGCTATAGAAATACCTACATTCATTACCTGTTACTCGAAACAATTTTCGTCTTTTTATCTAAAATGTAAAAAAAAAAAAAAAAAAAACCCACTAGCAACCAATTATTCCTAATACCCAATTCTCCCCGCTTACCCTACAACAATAAAGAAATTTCTTCAATGTCAAAATATTAACAAACTAGTCGTTGGGGGCCACCGTAATACTTACCCATCATGGATATGCATAATGTAAAATATTAAAATAAAAATGTGTTAACTACTTATAAAATGCATTGCAATTCAAATGAAATCGTGGCTTGATGACGTCACAAACTTTAAAGGCTCGATTACTGAATTGATTGAAAGAGGTTTTTCCTTATAACTCCAAAAATAATAATCTTATTAACTAGCGGTTTATTGCATCTGATTAAGCGTCAAATTTCCAATTAAAATATATCTTTGAAGTGAAATTTGGATGAAATACAGGGTCATGAAAAATCGAAGAGTGTGGAAAATAGGATTCCAAATATCTCGGCAACTCATTATCCGATCGACTTCATGCTTTATTCAAAATTTATGTTTTTTTATTGTCTTTTATATTCATTTCTTAAAATAAACAATTTCGAAAATGTTTATATACCTTTCATCAGAACGAATATTTCGAGAGTCCGAAAAAAATTGTTCCGGTTAATCGAGGTTATTTAAATGAAATAGGCTTCTTCCCATTATTACATACTAAGTACATACCAAATTGCAAATCTCTATCTCAATTTTTTCGGGAGATAGAGCGTTTACAGACACACAGACACACACACAGACACACACACACACACAGACACACAGACACACAGACGGACGGCAAAATTTTTTTCTAAAAATATGTTTTTCGGAATCTCCAGTGTCTGAAACGTGTAAATCGTCAAAAATTTTTTTTCGATTTTCAAAACGATTACAAGACTTACCCTATAAATACTATATGTGTATGATGGGTAAGTAAAAAAATTTTTCGATTTTCAAAACGATTACAAGACTTACCCTATACTACGTATGATGGGTAAGTAAAACTAATAAAGCTATTTTAGCTCTATTTGCATCACTCCTGGGTACTAGGTAACACTTCCAATGTTATACATCCTGATAACGCATGAAAGAACCTCAAATATTAAAGATATGTCGATATCGACCGAAAGTGCAGGAGCGCGAAACAGGATCATTCAAATTCGATCATCCATGCAACGGAGCTTAAGCAGTTACATTTTCTGTTTGAACTTTGATAACTGCTAATTCTTTGAGTGTCATCATCGAAAAATGTTAAAAGCACGTTGTATTTCATGTTGAGAATTTATGAAAAGACTGTAACGTACTATTAATTTATTAATGGGTGTCATCTTGTAATACTCTGTCACACGATTCTCAAATTAATGCATAATAAAGTTTTATAAACTATGAGTATAATTGTAATAATGAATTAATTATTTTAAATGATTGAATATCTTGTCAAAAACATGTACAATTTTTTTCTCGCCCACTTGTATGGGATTTTCCTTACTACCAAAATTTACTATTAACCCCTTGATTACGGGGTTGGGACACATGTCGTCCCAGCGTTGAAAGTCATCATCGAAAAATGTTAAAATCACATTCTATTTTATGCTCAGAATTTATGAAAAGAATGTAATCTGCTATTAATCTATTAATGGGTGTCATTTTATAACACTCTGTCACACGATTCTCAAATTCATGCAAATTAAACAGTTTTATATACTATGGGTATAATTGTAATAATGAATTGATTATTTTAAATGCTTGCACACCCTCGAAAACATGTAGAATTTTTTACTCGCCAACTTGTATGGGAATTTCTTTATCACTCAAATTTACTATTATCCCCTTGATTACGGGGTTGGGACATATGTCGTCTCAGTGTTCAGTGTAATCATCGAAAAATGTTAAAAGCACATTCTATTTCATGCTGAGAATTTATGAAAAGACTGTAACGTGCGATTAATTTATTAATGGATGTCATCTTATAACACTCTGTCACACGATTATCAAATTCATGCATATTAAATAGTTTTATATACTATGTGTATAATTGTAATAAGGAATTATTATTTTAAATGATTGAACAGCCTGTAAAAACGTGTAGAATTTTTTTCTCGCCAACTTGTATGGGATTTTCTTTACCACTAAAATTTACTATTAAACTTTTGATTACGGGGTTGGTACATATGTCGTCCCAGCAACCATTTTTTATTCTTTTAAAACCACTTTTTGAAAAATAATATCTGTACTATACTTACATTAGTATATTTTAAAGAAAAATCTACCACAAAAAATCTCTCTGTAAATTGTGGTACCATTGAATGTAAAGATAGTCGTCAGCCCTTGCCCGTAATAAGGAGGTTAAATTTCAGTAGTAAATTATCTCTCCACTATACTTATATTACGCTATTTTAAAGAATAATCTACCACAAAAAAAATTCTCTGTAAATTGAGGTACGATTGAAAGATAATCGTCAGCCCGAGCCCGTAATCAGAAGGTTAAATTTTAGTGGTAAATAATCTCTTCACTATACTTATATTAGGATATTTTAGCCCTTTGGGGACGAGCGACACGTATACGTGACGAATAAGATGTTCAGAATCCTCGATTATTCCCACCAGTTATTTTTTATTGTAAGCTTTGGCTTATGTAATCCTACCATTTCTGCGATTCAAGTAGGCGAAAATTTCTATTTTGAAAAACCGGTGGTAAAAGATTAAAAATTCTGTAAAGGATGCTCGTCGCGAAGGGGTTAAAGAAAAATCTACTACAAAAAATTCATCTGTAAATTGTGGTACGATTGAATGTAAAGATAATAGGCAGCGCTAGCCCGTAAGCAGAAGGTTAAATTTTAGTTGTAACCGTACAAGTTAGCAGCTATGTATATAAGGAACGTTTGTGAAATTTCAATGCAATATCGCAATTTCACACGATTTCGGGATCCTTTCGTTTAACTTCAAAACCATTTGAAGACGGATCAAAGAGAAACTTTAGAAAATAAACATTTTCTACATTTAGAGAAACATATTTAAAATAAAAGTGCTTAACCTTAAATTTTGGAAAATCATTCCTCTTTCTTTAAAAAATCTATTGGTATCTGATTGGTTTTTTTCTGTTAATGCTTTCATACGATAAGAAAAACGTTTCTGTAATCTCGGTTAACTCGAGAGAAGTCGCGCATACCCAGATAATGAATGGCTTTTACATTGTCACCAATAAATACAATTAATAATCGTCCCCTTATTCAGTCTGAGACAACTGTTACAAATTCTATGATAATGTAAATTGTAGATTACTTTTCGAAAAATAGTGGTGACAATTGTAAAAACAGTACGCTCCCTGGGGTATGTCATACACCGTGCGACTGCTCCCGGGTTAAATACGAGACCACGCCGAATTTTCGTAAATGTTTCTTCTATATCAGGGAATGTTTATGGAAATTTTTAAAACGCATTAAGCACTGAATGATTTAGTTAAAAACAATAACTAATTTTATCAATATTTTATACCGCAAAAAATGTACAGATGTTTATACATAAAATAAACATTTGATTTATTTTTTATAATTTTTTTTGTTATAAACACATATGTTAAATTACACTTAAAAGTGTTTTTCCATAAATTCTTTATCGGTTTTGCCTCTTTAAAGTTTGGGTTTTGTAAAATCCGAGCTGCATTAAAATATAATTCTTAGTGGTAACCTTTATGCATAACATCGAATTTATAAGTGATTTAGCAATACTTGATCATATTGGATTCAATAATAGAGGATGCTACATAAGTAATGCCTTTTTATTTATATTTTGCTATACGTCCATAGTTTTGTACTACATACGACTATATACGGAAAGTTCGTATTCATAAATGAAACATTGTCTTTTTTTTCAGCTATTGTAATCAAGGTTTGTTTATAAATGTTCACTCCAAAACGGGTTACTTACTTCGCATCCAATAAAACATAGTTTAGGAATGATTAAGCACATTTTCAAATTTTGACTTTGCCTAACTACAGCGCCTAGAATACATAGTGTGGAAAGCGGCTACAAAATAGTACTAAAAAATTGAATCCCATAAATGTAGAACGATTCTAAAAAGATAACGGGTCGATCGTAAAGACATCTTCTAACAGTGGCGCAGACAAGGTGGAGGTCCAGAGGCTTTGGATACCACTAATTTTATAAAAATATTTTGCCTTACCTACACTCTAAAATTGGGAGGAGTGAGAAGTTGACTCTTTGGAAGAGTGAGAGGCATTTTCACTCTTTTTGGAGTGAATTTTATAAAAATACACTCCTTAAAGAGTGGAATTTTCCACTCCCTAGAAAGGAGTGAGATATGTCACTCCGTTGTCGAGAGTGACTATCTCACTCCTTTGACAAGAGTGAAATATTTCACTCCGTTGAAGAGTGAAAGCCTGGCATTATATAATTTTGTCCATATTTATTTATTGAGAGAAACGAAATTATCATTTTTTTCTTTTTCTTTTTAGGTAGATTTCGTAAGAAATATTACCTATTACATTATCCCCTATGTTGGAATTTCTGAAAATTTTTGCAGATCTACGCCGATTATAACCCCTAGAACCCCAGTTCAAAACTTTATCTATCTATCTATCTGTCTATATAGCTATATCATTTTTTTATGTACACGATAACTTCAATAATTCTGCACAAATCTCTTCCATCAAGGGACATAAAATCTCGGTCAAGTTCGTTAATGAGCAAAATCGAAATGGAGAATGAAGATTATTATGAAGAATATTATGAAGAAATATATGGTTTTAAGACACTTTTTTTTTTACTGTACAATTTTTTAAAAATGTAATTTAAAAAAAAATTCAAAATTTCAAGTAAAATTTCAAAGTTTTTTCAAAAATTACAAAACTTATAGGTGGAATATCTCAAATTTTTCATCTTGGTAAATTAAAAAAAAAAAAAAAAAAAAAAATATATATATATATTTTATTTAAAATTTTTAAGATTTGAAATTTTATAATTTTACCCATGTGAAATCTTCCAAAGATGACCCAAAAACAGTAATTTATATGGTTTTAAGACACTTATTTTTTTACTGTAGAATTTTTTAAAAATGTAATTTTTTCCAAAAAAAATTTCAAAATTTCAAGTAAAATTTCAAAGTTTTTTCGAAAATTACAAAATTTATAAGTGGAATGTCTAAAAAATTTTCATCTTGGTAAATTTTAAAAAAATTTAAATATTTTGAAAGTTTAAAATTTTATTTAAAATTTTTAAGATTCGAAATTTTATAATTTTACCCCTGTGAAATCTCCCAGAGATGACCCAAAAACAGTCAAAATGATTTAAATTATATAAAGCAAATAATTTATTATACTTTTGTTGTCGCGATATGCGATAATTAGTCGCTTTTGAGGACTGATATTTCGAACATCTGTTGCCGTGCGTGACACGCAAGCAGAACCCGTACAGGTGTCGAGGATATATTAGTGACGTAGCCTGTGTCTCTCTGCCTCTGCTTTCGAGAGTGTAAAAGCAACAACAAGCATGTTTGCGCGGCAAAAACACAAAGTTGTATTGGAATTTTTCTTCTCTTTCCATGCAACTTTCAACTTACATCATCTTTGAACTTTCAAGGGAGGGATTTGAGACCTATAGCTACAAGTCTGTCGTCTCGAATGATCCATATAAATTTATTTTAATGACAGAAACACGTACACGACTTCAACAATTACATAAATCTGGACGAGAAAGTACAAGGACAACTTACATCAGCACATTGTTTACAGAAAAGGTAAGTTATTGACTTTTATGTAGTAATTTTGTATAATAAACATTGTAAGTACTAACCGACGTGGTTAACATAACATCCGATGTAGCCATTTTTTCATGTGTTAAATTTTGAAATATATGTGAGCAAAAGTTATTTTTGAAAGTCCGATTGTTTTTCATCTGTCCTCTATGTAACTAGATTTATATTAATAATTAATTTATTTATTTATTTATCAGGGTTTAAATTATAAGTCTCAGTTAAAAGCAAATATTCCACATGGCTTTGCATTGTTTCTATAAAAATATAAATATACAGGTGATTTTAATTTAATTTTGTCCCATGTGTTACTGGATAGAGGTAGGTGTGAAATTTCTGATGATTTTTTAAAAACAAATATATAAATTTTAAAGTAGCATTTGTCAGAAAAATTATTTTTCTAATTTCGGGAGAAGGGGGGGGGGGAGGACTCTGCGTTCCTCCCGCCTATGCCACTGAAGTAACTTTATTTTAGAGATTAATACATATTAAAACAATAAACTTATTTTTCAGAAATCTTCAAAATTTTAGTAAAAATTTACAAATTTAGAAAACTTTAACTTTTTTTTTTCTGGATTTTGGAATTCCGGATAATAGGTCCTATACTGTAATTAAAATCCAGAAATTAAAAAATGAAAAATCTGTAAAAATCTCAACTGATTTTTTACTTCAAATCTAAATTACCATATTTAAATTTACTCTGGTATATTTTGCCCCTTTACACCAACAAAATCAATACTTTTCTCTCACTGGAAACTTTATTTTTAAATATTTATACCAGATAACGATACATATCTGCTCATAATACATAAACTATGGCATGTAAACATTCAATTATTTAATTTATTTTACTTACTATGTACTTATATATTTGTAGAGATTTATCAAAATATTTAATCTATATGTTATATTCAGCAACTTAGTGAAATCATGTGTTGGTTCATATAAAAGGTGCATAAAAGTGCTTAATTTTGACTTTTAACTAATCCTATTTCTGAATCTTCCTACACTGTTAAGGAGTTAAAGCCCTAGTTTCAAAATAAAAAATAGAATATTCTATCAATTTGGTGTACCTTTGCTTAATTAATATATAAACACATTTCTAAGATTGTTACATTCTTGGTGTTGAACATATGTCCACTCAGTTACTGTATGTCCGCTGTGTTACTGACATGTTTTTGTAATTTTCGGTTAGCCGGGCACCAGTGATATAGGGTAGATGTGCCAGTAATGCACACCCTTAAGGAATTTCTTTAAAAATTATTTTTAATTAATAGTTATAATTGTTATATTCCACATTTTTTAATATATCAATCTACCAACAATATTTAACCATGCTCATAGTCACATTTCCCAATGTGAATCGAAATGTTAATTGTAAATAACAGAAATAAATCAAAACACCCTAAATTCCAGTAATGGACACCCCACAAAAAGTAATAGATAATTGATATTATGATTGTATTTAAAACTAGAATTTAAAGAAAGCATATTAATGAAATAAAAAAAGCTGAATTTTTATTGGTTATTATGTTTTCATAAACCAAAAATGTTGAAGGTGGCCCATTACTGGCACATCTACCCTATATCCATGTGTATATATATATGAATATATATGTATGTATGAATATACATGTATATTTATATATGTACGTATATCACTGGTGCCCGACTAACCGAAAAGTTTTTTTTTTTTTTTTTTTTATCCTGGCAAAAAAGGAAAAAGCTTTTAAGAATCCAATGAATTATATGTATAAGTAAGTATGACTAAAATCTTATTATAGGGTAGATGTGCCAGTAATGAACACCCTTAAAGAATTTCTTTAAAAATTTTTTAATTAATAGTTATAATTGTTATATTCCACATTTTTTAATATTATATTAATCTACCAACAATATTCAACCATGCTCATAGTCGCATTTCTTAATGTGAATCGAAATTTAATTGTAAATAACAAAAATAAATCAAAACACCCTAAATTCCAGTAATGGACACCCCACAAAAAGTAATAGATAATTGATATTATGATTGTATTTAAAACTAGAATTTAAAGAAAGCATATTAATAAAATAAAAAAGCTGAAATTTTATTAGTTATTTTTTTATAAACCAAAAATGTTGAAGTTGGTCCATTACTGGCACATCTATCCTATTACAGTACTTTTTACCAAGTTGTATAAAGTTTTATAGTGCGAGAATACTAAAAAGGTAACACATGGAACATAATATGCCAATTTCATGAGAAAATATGTACATAAACAAAAAATTATGTGTCAGTGAGAATGATTATTCTTAGCCAAACAGTGAATTTTCTAGTTAGTAAACAGAAACCGGTACACTTTTTTAATTTAATGGCCACTTTTTTGCAATCTAAATTCTTGTTAATTTAAAGTAAAATACTTTACTTTATTTAGATTATAATAAACAACATTATTTAGATTATAATAAGCAGCATTTAGATTATAATAAACAGAGCATTTTCTGAACTGTTTTAGAATTGCAATCAATTTACGAAACTAGTTTTTAAACTTATTAACATACAAAAACAATTGAAAATGAAACTAAAAAAATATTTAAAAATACAAAAATACGCTTTGATTTTGTTTGTTATAATTTGTTGATGGAGGGGAGGTAGGTCCCACCCCTTAAACCTCGTGGAAAGCTAAAACTAGCTTTTTTTTTTTTTTTTTTTTTTTCACCAGGGAGGGAAAGGATTGTGTCAGTTGCTTTGCCCCGTTCCTCCTTCTCAAAATAAATTTACAAAGAGAATTCTAAAAAGATTTTTAATAGCCGACTTATTTTTAAATTAAAAGTATGTGATCATAAATTACGTAATATTGCAAACAATGTAATCAGCTTTGTCAAATATTTATTCAATAAAACCTGTGAACCAGAATCGAAAAGTACAGGAAAACTTCTGCTTTATACAGATTTTCATCTTAGCATGTGTAGTTGTTGATACATAACAATATGCCATCGGTAATTTTTAAAATAAAATCTAGAAAACTTGAATTAAAAGCTTATAAAATAAATTTAAATTACTATTAACATCTTAATTATAAAAGTATTGCACAATTAATGTAATAAAATAAGCTTCACTTAAAAAAATGTTAACAGCAGAAGCTAGAAATTCAGCCTCCGAAAACAATTTAATTTTATATGCCCCGAGTGAAATCATTTATAAACTATTCTTTATTGGGTTATATTGATTTTCTTTTATTGCCTTTCTTTCAGGGAGTAGCTTGCAGATGGAAGTATGGTGCTCCTTTTAAAACAGGGCACTTCAACTGAACGAAATGGGCACTTTTTCTGAAAAGGATTTTTAGTGCTTTTCGTAAGTAATAGCTTAATTATTTTAAAGTTATCTTTCTATTTAAATATTCACACATAAACATATTTTGATACTTTTCGGTTAGCCGGGCGCCAGTGATATATACATACACAGGGATTGAATTTTAGAGTGGGATTGCGGGATTTGCGCCGAAAATTTTGAAATCCCGCCCAAAAAATTTCACCATTTTCCGGAGAATTTTGCTTTATTTAATTTACCTGCAACCGAACGATAAATTTCGTGATTTTTTTTTTTTTCCCCTCAACCGATCAATGAACTTTGCGTTTTTTCCGCGACTGATTGAGGAACTTTGCGTGTTTTCCGCGACAGATTAACGAACTTTGCGTGTTTTCCGCGACAGATCAACGAACTTTGCATGTTTTCCGCGACAGATCAACGAACTTTTCGTGTTTTCCGCGACAGATTGACGAACTTTGCCCCTTTTTTTTTTGGCGACAGATCAACGAATTTTGCGTTGTTTTGGAGACAGATCGGCGAACTTTGCATTTTATTTTCACAATCGGTCTACGAACTTTTCTTTTTTTTTTTTTTCGCGATCGATCGACGAATTTTGAATTTTTTCCACGATTGATCGGCAAAATTTGTGTTTTTTCCGTGATTGTTCTACAAAAATCATCGATCGACGAAATTTGCGTAATTTCTATTTTTTTTTTTTTATTCGACAGATTGACAAAGTTCGTGTTTTTTTTTTTTTTTTTTTTTTTTTTTTTTTTTTTTTTAACCTGTGTCTGACTGAAAAATTTAGATTTTCTTCTCTGCGTTAGACTGATGAATTTCACGATTTTTCCCCACGACCGACTGATTAATTTCACAATATTTTCCCACGACTGATTGAGGATTTTCACAATATTTTCTGATGAGCAATCAACGAATTTCACATTTTTTTCTTTGACTGACTAACGAACTTTGCGAATTTTTCCGTAACCGATTGGTGAATTATTCTGTTTCTTCTGGTGACAGATTGGTGAAATTCACTTTTTTTTTTCTCGCGTCTTACTGAAAAATTTAAAGATTTTTTTTCTCGACTGACTAATTTTGTGTTATTTTCTTGCGACCGATTAGCAAACTTCGCCATTTTTTCCCACGACTGATCGACAAATTTACAGATTTTTTTTTTTCTATGAACATAGACATAGATAAGGAATTCTAATAAAATAGCCTTTCGAAGAAGAAAATCGTTTCTCGAAAAATGTTTCAAATACAATGTCTGTGTAGAACAGTTGTATTAGTTCATCTACCTCTTCAAATCGTCTGGTAGGTATAATAGATTTATTCTATGGTATTTATCTGTATTGTTGTTTGTAGGTGGCGTTACCTTAGCACAGTTGTACACTGGCTGCCATGAAGTCCCAAAGTCGGAAATCAATATTAACACTATTTCGTTAGAAATCCTTCTCTATTTCTGCTCATGCTTGTAAGATTAATTTCATTATCTTATACCTCAACCAATTGACTAAATTCACAATTTTTTCCAACGACAAATAGACGTATTTAAAGATTTTTTCCTGCGACCGAAAAGAGGGAAAAGAGAAAAAATAGTGGGGTAAAAATACGTAAAATAATAGTGGGGTTTAAAGATTTTTTTTTTCTCCCTCCCAAATATTTCAACTCCCCTCCATTTTAAAATGTTGGTAGGGAGACTCCCCTCCTTGGAAAAATTGAATTTCAAGCCCTGCATACATATGTGCGTGCATGTGTGTGCGTATATATCTCTGGCATCAGGCTAACCGAAAGAAAAGTACCCATATTTTTTTATTGAAAAGTATTTGTAAATTTTATTTGGGCTTTTTAAAATCTGACAACAATAAGTGGAAAAAAAAAAAATTGGCCATTTCAAACTATGACTTAAATCTTTATTCAGCTAATGAAATTTTGAATACAAATTCTACAAAATTAGTCGAATAAAAAAATTATGGGATTTAGCACACTACAATCTAATGGTGTACAGAGTAGTGCTTTTCTGTGTACTGAGTAATTGTGTGTAAGAAAGAATTGCTGATGGGAAAATGCAGTGCATTTATTGGTAACACTTCCATGTGTATGTGTGTTTTTATATATTCATAAACATACATCTTGAGCATATAATCTAATCATGTTTTTTAAATTAGCTTCAATTTTTGAAATTTTTTTGCACCTTTTTAAAGACAATTTTAGTAAATAAAAAAAATAAATACAGCAGTAGTATTATTTAAAAAATATATATATAAAGTTCAATCAAATATGATACTAAAACTGATTCTTTAACCCATCATTAGTCAAATTTACAATAATAAAAATAAATGTCCTATCTCTTGAAAATATAGAATGATTAGTGTTTTTGCACTATAATTTGCAATACAACAAATTTAATAATTATTATTTTTTAATAGTATTTATTGTATTTTTTGTTTCTACATACTTTTTTTTAATCCAAAATTAGTCTTTTCCTACAGATTTTAAAAATACTTTTCTCTTAAATATAATTTTACATGTTTTTTTTTTCTTATCTTTTTCTATAATTTATAGATAAATTTTTATGTACAGAGCAAATAGTTTTTACAAATTATTGCATATATTATACATTTAGATTAAAGTAACATTTTGTAGATCAGTTTTAAATTCATTTGTCTTCAAATATGCTTAAAAAGCAAGATTCTTGCAACTACTTGGTATTGGCAGAGTACTCGCTGAAATTTTGACAAGTACCGAGTATTCGCAAGGGTTGATCCAGGCAAAATTTGGGGCTATTTAGGGCCACTTCACAAAAATCTTTATGATAAAACAGGTCCCTTCACAAAATTCGTTTTGATAAAATTGGCCCTTTTACAAATTCTATTCCATAAAAACTTACTATTTATTAATTATTATTTTGTGACTTTTAAAATGTGTAATTTGTAAACAAACAAGTTCACCACAGATGAAAACTTCAGCAAAAGAATTTAAAAGTTTTTGTTGATAAAAGCTTGGTTCAAATTTGAGTAACTGGATTTAAACTTTCGTTAAAAAATGTTATTTTTCACAAAAATATAATAAATTTCACAAAAATAACCTTTACATTTCGCAAAATGGGGCCCCTCCCAAAAAAAAATCCCTGACGGCTCGGCCTACAGGCACAGGTAGATTTCGAAGACGCAGACCGTGGGGCGCCTGTTTGTCGGGAACTGCGGAAGAAATGACCTTTTTTACGATGATGCGGCAGTTGGAACCGCCTACTTCGAAACCTAACTTGTTTGCAGGCAGAGCCGGCAAGGATATTTTTTTTTTTTAGTATAACGGTTGGTCCTATAAAAAACTTGTCAATACAAAAGTTTTAGATAATATTATGAGGATTTATAATAAATTTAAGCGGTTTGAAATCTTGAGAATTGACGAAGTTTGAATTTTTTTCTTCTAACCCCCCTCCCCCCCTAAGGCAATTTTTAATTATATCAAAAATATGTCATACATACATTTTCGGCCCTTCTCCTAGAAGTAATAATAACTTTAAACGGATTCGATACGTATCATAATTAAGAAATTATGGGTTTTTTTTCTGTTTTCACAAAAAGCCCCCCCCCCCTGGTTCGATTTTGCCCATTAACGAACTTGACCGAGATTTTATGCTCCTTGATTTTATGTATCAGTTTCGAAAAGATGCGGGAGTTGGAACCGCTTACTTCGAAAAATAACTTGTTTGCAGGCGGAGCCGGCAGGGTTTTTTTTTTTTTTTTTTTTTTTTTTTTTTTTTTTTTTTTTTGCTATAACGGTTGGTCCTATAAAAAACTTATCAATATAAAAGTTTTAGATAATATTAAGAGGATTAATAATAAATTTACGCGGATTTGATATCTTGTGAATTGACGAAGCTATGATTTTTTTTCTTCTAAAACCCCCTTTCCCCCCCCTTGGAGCCATTTTTAATTATATCAAAAATCTGTCATACATAAATTTTCGGACCTTCTCCTAGAAGTATTAATAACTTTAAACAGATTAGATACGTATAATAATTAAGATATTATGGGGGGTTTTCTGTTTTCACAAAAAGCCCCCGCCCTCCCCCCCTTGGTTCGATTTTGTCCATTAAAGAACTTGACCGAGATTTTATGCCCCTTGATTTTATGTATCAGTTTGGAAGAGATTTATGCAGAATTTTTCCAGTTATCGTGTTCAGAAAAAAGTGACATAGATAGATAGATATATAAAGTTTTGAACTGGGGGTGGTTTTGGGTTCTGGGAGTCATGATCGGCGTAGATCTGCAGAAATTTTTCAAAATTTCCAACTTACGTGAGAATATAATAGGTAGTATTTCTTATGAAATCTACCTAAAACCTGCATCCACCCCTGACTCGGTACGGCTGTACTATAATCTAGTCAAATATGTGCCTGCAAAAAGGGTTAAGTTCCTATTTATAGTTTTTGATCCTATAAAGCTTATAATATAACTGAAATAAATTGACCAATTTCGACATTAAACAGTGCTTAAAATAATTCTTAGAATTAAAAGCTGTCCGTTTCAGTGTGTCATACATATCTCTATAAAGTTACCAATTTCATGTTTTTATATGTAATACTTTATTTAGTATAAGTCGAAAGAGCACCGGTTACTTTTTTTAGAATAGAGAAAAATATTATAATCCATTTTAATATCAAAAGTAATATTTTATTTCAAATGAAATGCAAAGTAACATTACAAATATGGCTTAATTTCCTTTTATTTTAGTAATGTACAGATTTTGATTTTTCTTTCTTTGCTGAAAAAATTTGTTTTAAATAATATTTATTATCCCCCTTCCCACTGAATTTCATTTTTTTTTTTTTTTATGCGACATGGCAAATTTTGTGATATTTTCCTTGATCGTTCGTCAATTTTTTTTTTTTTTTCTGTGACCTTTGAATGAGAATTGTGATTACTTTCTTATGTTTCACAAAATTTGCAATTATTTCCAGCAATTGTTCAACGAAATTCTCTTTTTTTTTTTTCCCCGCAGCCGAATGACGGGATTATAGATTTCATCCGCAACTGATTGATGAAATTCATGGTTTTTTTTCTGCACTTCTTTTTAAAAAATTCTTGATTTGATTTTTTTTTCCCCCCCACATCAAATTGATGAAATTTGTGACTTTTTACGTGATCTCTTGACAAAATTTGCTATTTATTTCCATGGTTGTTCGGCAAACTGTTTTTATTTTCTACATCTTTTGGACGAAATTCTAGATTAAAAAAAAAAAAAAAAATCCCTGCCACTGTTTGATTAAATTCTTTTTTTTTTTTTTTTTTTTTTTTTCAATGAACGATTAAAGAATTGATTATGAAGAATTCTGTGAAAAGTTAATAATTTGCAGAAAACTTACATGTCCATACCTTGTGTCTCCCTCTATGAACATCTCTGAATAAATCTGTGGGGGAAGGGCTCCGTGGTCTCCTGCCTACGCCACTGAAGTAACATTATTTTAGTGGTTAACACATTGCAACAAAGATTTAAAAAAAAAAAAAAATTCAATTTATCTGCCAAGTCTTAGTAAAATTTTATAAAATCAGAAAATTTTTGAATGAATTTTTTTTTTTTTTATTCCGAATAATGGGTTCTATACTGTAATAAAATTAATTGCTGAGAATCTGCCAATTGGCGCCTAGTTTTTACACCTATGGACATCAACTAGTGTGTAATGTTGTGTATTTGTAACATGCTTCAATTACTAGTAGCTTTTATAGTGATCTCTACTGATCCATGTATATAGTCGTTTATGGTGTAATAATTAAAACATTTTTGTTTAATCTTTCTTTTAACCTTTAAAAATATGTTAGTTTGATCAAAAATGGGATATTTTTATTAACGATTTTTAATCTTTTGTAGTGTTTCAAAAAATATTTAATATTATCCGTTTAACTTACAAACTTCTTTGCCCACCGAGGTTCGTCTATAAATTAAAATTGCCTGGACAACAATGTTCAGTTTTTCAAACTTTCATTTTAAAAATACATAAAATTGAGCTTTATTTAAAAATTCATTGAAATTAAATTCTTTGTTTAAAGATTCACAACTTGCTTAAAAAAAAGTTGAGCTTCCTAAATAAGTTCTTATTTTTCTTGTGACAATAACCCCTCCCCCCCCCCCAAAAAAAAAATAAATAAATAAATAAAATAGATAATTCTTTTTTTTTTTTTTTAAGTAATTGAGATTTGGAATTTTTTTTTATATGATCTACATTTGCTGGTTTATCCTACATTACAACCATCAATAAGTAGATCAATTTTAACTAACATTTTGTTTTTTTGCCAGTAGAAAAGGAAACTACTTAATGAAATTCAATATTGAATTCTTATATTTATGTAATGGCTTTAATGTAGTTCAGTTTGTATATTTCTGCCTGGTTTAAAATTTAATTTTTTTTTTCACAGGAAACAAACTGGATACAGCTTTGATTTTATTAATGGAAATCATCCAAAGATACATCAGCCCATGCCAAAGATGAAGTATCTACTGAACATTTTGAAGATTACTGACATGGTGGAAGGAATCCTATTATCTGTGTTTTAAAGGTTATGCGAACTGTTTCTGGTAGATTTAGATGTCCCTTATGGTTTAATTTGTAAAATTTTTGACAGTATTGGGGTATTTGCACTATAAGTATGCAACGACTGTTGTTTTTACAACTAAATGTTAACTGTAAAGAATTCAAACAAATAAACAAGTACCATTAGTTGATTATTTATGTTGTAATTTCAAATAAACGCAGCGGCTGTACCGCAATGGTCATTTTTTGTGTGTGTGCCGTGTTTTCTTTCACTTTTTCCCAACAGCAGCTAGATTTTAGGGTCGTCTATCAAAGCCCTCTGCAGTCAGTAGAATGATTGCATCCAGTTGCAACAGTCAAAATGTGCAATGACTGCATTGGTGAAATGATGAGAAAAAGCTGATTGCATGTGTGTAAATAAACAAAAATAAGTAATTTTTTTTTTTTAAATACCTTTTCTAAGTGCAAATACATTAGTTAAAACATTTTCAACCAACAACTATAATTTAGTGCAGCTCTTTTCAAGTAAGTGTAATAATTTTCTCTTATTGGGTTTTAATAATATTGGACATGTTTTTTGTTTTGTTTTTTACTGTATTCAATGTTATTTTCAATTATAAAATTTATGTTATTTTTAATTATAAAATTTACATATTTAAATTTAAGCTTATTTTCTTTTTCCCCATGTTGGCAGTCTGATAAAATTATTGTTCATAGTCTTATTTATAATTATGCATCTTTCCAAAAGTGGGTTTCTATAGTGATAACAGTAAATTTCATAGTAAGCTGAATCTTGATTTAACTGTATGCTTAAAATATTCGGTGTGCAAAATATCTACTTAAAAAAATGCACAAAATCTGAGGTGCAAAATACGCTTATATTTTGTGCACTTTTTATTTTACACATTTTTTGCATACCCAAAAATTCCTAAATTGTGCATTTTTATGCATAATCAGAGGTTCTGATTATGCATAAAAAATGCACAATTTAGGGATTATTTGGTATGCAAAAAATCTGAGCATATTTGACTCTTCTGATTATGCACTTGTCCACAATTCAGTTTGCACTTTTTATATACAAGCAGAGGTGCCAAATACGCTCAGATTTTGTGCACTTTTCTAGCTGGGATTATTATACATGTTTATTATACATACCTTTTATTATACATGTGAAATACCACTGCTTCGACCGATCGATGGTGTCTTTTTTTTCTTTTAAACATTTCAATATCAATTTTGCTTTTTAACCATAAATATAAAATAAACCTATGTGGAGAATTGATATTTTATCTTTTTTTGTACTATTTATTTTTTTTTAATCATTGTTCAGCACTATATAATGCGGTTATTTTATTTTTGTGGCAACACTAATTTGAGGGAAAATCTTGCATTTCATTTATAAAAACAATGTTGATTTAGTTTTTAATTAATAGCAATATTTAATCAAAAACCATATTTTAACGAAATGTGGAGGTAGTACTATGTCAGAAGCTGCTTCAAAAACCTTTCAAAGGATGATACCTGTGTTATTGTGTGTTATGTAAATTCATAGAAAAAGGGATGTTGACAACAGAAATAATATGTATGATTTTAGAATAATAGGACTTTGCAAAATAATGCTAATTTACTGAAAAGTACAATCAAAAGATAGTTTATATTTAAAACAAAAATTAAAGTGAAATCACACATTGTTAATCATAGAATATCCATCTATTAAATAGTTATTAATAAAACTTAAAAAAAAACTAAAATACAGTGAACAACAATAATGTTTGATTAGATTTAAATTCATTAGCAATTAATACTGAGATCTAAAGATTTAAAATTTGAATTACACATGAAAAAAAAAGAAAATAACGTACATTACAGGAATTATTAAAATACTAAATACAACTTAATGGGTATTTGAAAAAGAAAGAAATAATATTAACTGATTAAGATTTTGGTTAATTACTTGCCCTTATGGGCATTTTAAAACTATCATATCTTTATAAGGCATGCAATGAAAGCAAACACAATAGTGATAAGCTTGGAATAAAATATTTTAGTTTATTTCTGTCAGTAATCTAATTTAATTCATTATGTAACTCTAATTGAATTTTTCCTTAAGAGTTCAATTACCATTACAAACTATGAATTACATAAATATTGCCAATAAAGTATTTTATTCCAATCTTTACCATGCTTGTGTCTATTTTCATTGCATGCTCTAAAATATATGATTCTTTTAAAATACCCATAAAAGAAACAAAAAAAAATAATTCACTCCATAAAGAGTGAACATTCACTCCTATGGAAGAGTGGCTATTCACTACTTTCAAGAGTGAGACATCCACTCCTTTTGCAAGAGTGGATAATCACTCCTATGAAAGAGTGGGTAGCCACTCCTATGAAAGAGTGACTATTCACTCCTATCAGGGTGAAAAAAACCACTCTTTTTGCAAGAGTGGATAGTCACTCCTCTGAAAGAGTGAGTATCCACCCCTGTTTAGAGTGAATATTCACTTCTCGGGAGTGAGTATTCACTCTTTCAGAGAGTGAACAATTTCACTTTTGCCTAGAGTGAATAGTCACTCTAAAGAGGTTGGGCAAATTTTGACTCTGCGATAGAGTGAATATCCACTCTTCCAGAGTGAATAGTCACTCTTTCTTATTTAGAGTGTAATCGGAGAATTTTCTGCGATATTGAAGGCGAAGAAAACTTTATAATATTACTGGGTTCCAGAGCATTTGTACCCCCCCCCGCCCTCTCTGACAACGCCACTGTCTGTTAGCTCTTTTCAACGCAAACATTGTATAAGAATCGAACTGAGAAAACGTTTCAGTTGGTGGTGTCTATTTTAAATAATTAAATTATACCCTATTTCCTATGACTTGGATAGTAATTTTCATAAGCTTTTAAAATATGAATGATATTGATCATGGTCAAAAAACGTGATACGCATTCTTTTGTGACTGGCTGCAGTACTCGATACAAGACAGCAAACAAGAAACTATACCTATTTAGCATACCAAAGGAGGAATCTCTGCTAGAAGAGTGGAAAAGATTAATTCCCTGATATGATAAAAAAACAACTTCAAAATTAGTTAGATCTGAAATATACACTTACAAGAAGATTTTATTAACAGAAATTATGTCCATCTTGTCAATAGTGAATCGATTACTTCTGCTAGAGGTAAATCTATTTTTGAAGCAGATGTTGCTGCGATAGGCCCTATTATTGTACCGCATCGTTGCACGATTATCGGCTACAATTTTTTAGCACTTTTTAAAGCATTACCAGTTTGGCTTTTTTAAAATTCTGAAATTTCGCATTCATACCAGAAATTCCCTACAATGTTCGTTTAGTTATTTAATGACAGATATTTCGTGACTTCTTAAAGTAAAAATTCTTGTTTCATAATTTCCGGTTTGAATTCGAAAATTTTGAATTAAAAAACTGTAAAACCGTTTTCCACACTATGGATTCTAGGCGCTATAGCCTAACATTAAACATACTGGAAATTTCATTCAAGTTTTATAAAAATATTTCACACCAGAATTTTTATTTAAAGCTAACTTTTTAAAAACTTATTTCTGTGTGTTTTGTATTTTATGAAGAAATTCCTGCTTCGAATCGAAATGTTTTCATTTGGAACCAGTCAAATAACTGGTTGTTTGTATATTTACTGTTAATTTTGATCGTATTTAAATCAAATACAGTTGAATCCAGTCAAAAGTTTCAAAAGTTGCGTATTAAGCTTGATCGCATATTAAACGTCATTTGCATAATATTGCAGGAACTGAGCTTCTTTACACACAGAATCTTCTAAATGAACTGTAGAGCTTTAGTTTATATGAATACGGTCGAAAATGTTTCCTTTTGTGCATATTTAGATTAAAATTTAACGGTGTTCAAGTTTAACTCATGGTTTGTTTTATAGAATCGACTGACTAATATAATAACTAAAAAAATATGGATTCAATTATGACTTTATTGTCGATTAATACGATACAATAAAAGATAAAACAACAAAAATAATTTTCCTGCTAGCCTAATTTATTTAACACAAAACCAAAATTATTAAAAATTTACAGAACAACCCCATTATTACAATCGTATTTAGTAGTTGTGATAATGAGTAACCTTATATTAAATTTCATCTTATAATTATCTCAATTTTGCCTATCGAGTGGGGATTTTTTTAAACCGAATACATAACATTGATTTCAAAATATTTATTACTTTTGCGAATGTGTTCGTATTTTCAATGCACTTCAGAATCATATTTTTTTATTATGTAGAATTTATCTAACACAGATAGTGACTTTCTGTTATTGGGTAAATGTAAAAAAATTTAAATTTAAATTTGACCTTTAAAACACTTGAGTTCAAAGATACTTTACGTGGAAATGTGCCAGACACTCCCACGACCGTCTGAACGGATTTGACATAGAATTAAAAGTATACAAAAAGTAACAAGAGATATCTCCACACTGCTTTAAAACATGATAAAAACGTAGAGAATTATTGTACAGTAATTCGGGATTACATTTTATTTTTTCCTTCAAAAATACAGTCTATCTCACTTTAAACTGAACCCTGATTTTCGACCATGATTTAAAAAATAATGAAACTATTGCTACGGCATTTTCAACAGATCTTACTTTCTGTTAAAGGAGTCTGCTTTCAATAAATGAAGTGTTAATTTTTATTGGGTAATTATAAAAATATTTAAATTTAAAGTTTGACCTTTAAACCACTTGAGTACACAGATACTTTATGTGGAAATGTGTCAGACACTCCCACGCCCGTCTGAACGGATTTGGCATAGAATTAAATGTCTACAAAAGGTAACAAGAGATATCTTCACACTGCTTTAAAGTATGATAAAGACGTAGAGAATTATTGTACAGTAATTCGGGATTACATTTTATTTTTCCACTCAAAAATACAGTGTGTCTCACTTTAAACTATACCCTGATTTTCGTCCATAATTTTAAACATAATAAAAATATTGCTGCGACATTTTCAACAGACCTTACTTTCTGTTAAAAGAGTCTGCTTTCAATAAATGAAGTGCTAATTTTTATTGGGTAAATATACAAATATTTAAATTTAAAGTTTGACCTTTAAACCACTTGAGTACAAAGATACATTATGTGGAAATGTGTCAGACACTCCCACGCCCGTCTGAACGGATTTGACATAGAATTAAAAGTCTACAAAGGGTAACAAGAGATATCTCCACACTGCTTTAAAACATGGTGAACACGCAGAGAATTATTGTACAGTAATTCGGGATTTTATTTTATTTTTTCCTTCAAAAATACAGTCTATCTCACTTTAAACTGAATCCTGATTTTCGACCATGATTTAAAAAATAATGAAACTATTACTACGGCATTTTCAACTGACTTACTTTGTCTGAAAGGAGTCTGCTTTCAGTAAATGAAGTGTGAATTTTTATTGGGTAAATATAAAAATATTTAAATTTAAAGTTTAACCTTTAAAACACTTAAATACAAATATACTTATGTGGAAATGTGTCAGAGAACTCCCACGCCCGTCTGAACAGACTTGGCATAGAATTAAAAGTATACAAAAGGTAACAAGAGATATCTTCACACTGCTTATAAACATGATAAAAACCAAGACCTCCTTATCATAGTATCAGACCTCTCAATCAGCAAGTTGCCTTTGACCGCTATACTTGTCCTGCTACTAGCGCCATCAATCGTCAGTAATAGTATTTACGACACGAAATAACACGAAATTTTTTCACAGCTCCATTTGTTCTATGCATTTGCTTATGAACTAGTAGTTTTCCTACCACTAAAATTTTATAGTAAATTTTATCTTATTAAATTGACAAGATCGTGTGATTAAATGACGAAAAAAATTCTATTAAATTTTAGTGGTAAGAAAAAAGCATAAAAGTTGGCAGCTATGCGGTAGCAGACCAGCTAGATTTTTCTATAGATTTTTCTATTATCTTTTTGGATACCAGTTTTTTAGTAGAGACAATTTTGCTTTGTTTGATCGGAGAATTCTGGGATTTAAAAGAACAACATTTTCTCTAAAAATATACTGGTGTTCAAAAAGCCCGAAACATGGCAACTGTGCGGTAGTATCCACCAGGCGGCGATACCTTCCGGAGAAAGTCAATAAGTTGGCAATTACCGCGGACATTTTCTCCCATAGACTTTCTCCTGATTGTCAAGTCTGATCTATGATAAGGGAGTCTTGATAAAAACGTAGAGAATTATTGTACAGGAATTCGGGATTACATTTTATTTTTCCACTCAAAAATACAGCGTGTCTCACTTTAAACTAAACCCTGATTTTCGTCCATGATTTTAAACATAATGAAAATATTGCTGCGGCATTTTCAAAAGACTTACTTTCTTTTAAAGGAATCTGCTTTCAATAAATGAAGTGCTAATTTTTATTGGGTAAGTATAAAAATATTTAAATTTAAAGTTTGACCTTTCAACCACTTGAGTACAAAGATACTTTATGTGGAAATGTTTCAGACACTCCCACGTCCATCTGAACGGATTTGGCAGAGAATTAAAAGTATACAAAATATAACGAGAGATATGTTCACACTGTTTTAAGGCGTAACAAAAACATCAAGCGAATTATTGTACAGGAATTCGATTTATTTATTCACTCAAAAATACAGCGTGGCTCACTTTAAACTAAACCCTAATTTCGTCAATGATTTTAAAAATAATGAAAATATTGCTACGGTATTTTCAACAGACTTATTTTATTTGAAAGGAATCGACTTTCAATAAATGAAGTGCAAATTTTAAACTAATAAAACTTCTATAAAAAAATATATTATTTTATAAAATCTTATTCGTACTTTTAAAGAGAAAAAAAAAATCTGATTTAATTTTACTTCATTTTGATTTTCCCTCCTTTTCTTTTTTTATTCTTTTTACTTTTTTTTGTAAAGTATAATTTAACTTGAATTTCAGTATAGATATATATCCGGGCACTACTTTAATATTAGATTTTCTTTTAAGAAATATTTCGAAAAACAATATGTATTTTGAAGTGAAAAAAAATTCTAGATAATACAAATACACTTTGTTACGGTAAAAAATAGAAACTTTGTGATTTTATTCTAGCTTTCTCTTTGATCCCGCTTAGGATTAAATAATTAGATTTATTCTTAGATACAATAAAAGAACGTTTTTTGCTTTCAAATTTATAAAATCTATAATTAAATCTATGCCTCAAATTAGATAAAAACATAGCCAAACTCCAAATAACTCTCTATGTCCTCCTTTTTAATGTAATAATGTTAAAATTACTGTTATCAGTTTTTCAACTATGATAATCCTTAAATAAATTAGTTTTTATCTGTGCTGTTTTTCAAACTGTAAAAATATGGAGTGCAAATATAAGTTTTTTTTTATAATTTAATTTACATTTAACATATATTTTACCGAAAACTAATACTAAAAATATAAGATAAAGGAACAAGCGGGCATTTTTAATTTCATATTTTTTTCCTGCAATAATAATCTTCAAATAATTTTTAAACATAAGGAAATTTTTAAGAATTAAAAATAGGAATAACAAAATAAACTTTAATGTAATTAAAATCACATTTAGTACATATTTAAAACAATAGCTATTTCGAAAATAACTATTTTTTTGTGCTTACAGGGATGGTGAGCTTACCAATTATGAATTTTCTTTTTTAACACTTTCCAACATAGTTGAAAAGTGTTTATGAATTCAGTTTGTGTGTCTGCCGTCTGTCTGTCTGTCTGTGCTGTAACTCGCGTAAATATATTCGGATTGTCATGGAATTGGTGTATGTCATTGAGAGAATTTAGTATGTATTAACATGTTCGGTATTGAAAATTAAGTGTGTAGTACTTATAGTTTTTTTACAGAGACACTCAAAAGAATTCCGTTACATTACGGTCTATCGAGAAAAATCATTTGCGGTTAATTTTAATGGTGTTACACAATTTCAAACATATTGAAATTGTTATATATGACTGAGGTGCACTACAAGAGGCTTACTATACAATATGGTGTGCATAGCACTTATAGTTCCTTTACAGGGACACTTAAAAGAATTCAGTTACATTACGGTCTATGGAGAAAAATCGTTTGCGGTTTATTTTAATGATGTTTCACTATTTCAACATATTGAAATTGATATATATCACTAAGGTGCATTACAAGAGGTTTGCTATTGCGTATATAGCATTCATCGTTCATTTACAGGAACCCACAAAAGAATTCGGTACTGTCTGTTAACAATAATTGCTGGAAATGCGTTTTCAGTTGCTAAATGCGTTGTAAAATGTAACTCAGTTTTTGTCTATTACTTGGTGTGTATAAATTCTATAGATATTCTAAGATCACATACAGGGCAGCACAAAAGTTCTCGGGTACATTTCCGTTTATAAACGAAAATTCCAAAGGAGGATTTAAAACTGTGCTACGCGTTTCCTAACTGAACTAAAAATTAGCATTCTATGTAGTCTGTATACAAATCTATATATCAAATTGTTTACTTAGATATTATATGTCAACTTAATAAACAGTAAAGATTTCAAAAAATATTTTGGGAGTGTTGGAAAGTGTTACATAATCTATACTTGACGCAAGATTTTTCTTTTTTGTTTAATTTAAAATCTCTATAAATTATGACTGACATGAATCGATTTTCTACCAGTATATAGCATGTTTTGAAATAAAAAATATAAATTTTCTGTAGGAATATAGGCTTCTTTTCAGAAATTAATAGATACGAAATTCAAATTGAAATAGGCTGCATATCATTTCTGAATGATTAAGAACCAACGATTATTCCTTAGTCAAGATCCTAAAAGTACGCATATTTGTGCATATACCGTGGACTCTTGCTTTTACATCTCTGCTTAAGACGCATATTTATTTTTAATGAGGACAAATTCGTTTTCCCCATCAATTTCTATTTGCAGTTAATGTTCAGGACATTGCTTAATACGTATTACTCGTCGAATAATGCGACCAATTTTTTTCACAAAATTACCAGGCAGAATCTGAACAGTTTTATACACTTTTTCTTTAAAAAAAAAAAAAAAAAACTTTTTAATTGTTGTTTATAGATGCGTATACATACAACAACATATATCATACCGTCGCTACCATGTCAAACTACTATCGAATGTGAAAAAATGCATTTTTCATTACTTTTAGAAATGGGCTGATTGTCATCACTAAATTTTATTAGAATTCTTCGCCTAGTAAGAGTACTAATAAGATTTCTGTGAAGAACAGGGTTACGAGTTTGGCCTTTTCATTTATTTAGAAAGGCCCAATTCACACCGGAAAATTTTCGAGAATTTTTTTCCATTTTAAGTAATTGCGAAATGCCTGTCATTAAATAAAGCAAAAATTTCTGTTTAAAATTTCTGAGACTAATTCCGAATTTCTGAATGAAAAAGGAGGCCAAACTAACAACCGTGGTGAAGAATTTTATTAAAATTTAGTGGTGACAATCGTCCCATTTTTAAAAGTAATAAAAAATGTATTTTTTCACACTCGATAGATTGACATGGTAGCAACGATATGGCAGCGTCCACACAATCGTAAGGATAAAGCGGCAACCTTCTTTCATAACATTGCCTATCTCTAATTCAGTGACACTTCAGTCTATTTTTAAAATGATATAACAGAGTTGTAACCTGCTGCTTCTAAAGTCATCAGCAAATTCAATTGAATTCAGGAAGAGCCTGACATCTTTCTCAGTTTCTTATACAGGGTTCGTACGAGTACTGGAATTTTAAGACCAGGTAATTATTCGGTACCAGTATTTTCTGATAGATAATCTCTTCTTAAACAACGGGAAATTTCCCACGTTGGAACTTGATGTATTTTTTAGAAAAATATACTGGTATGTCACCTGGAAAAGTAACGGTACCCGTATGAACCCTGTTATAGTCTGGGAGGAAGCATTAGATTTTTGAGACAAATTTTCAACTCGGTGATTTTGGTATGTATGATAGAATAGATTGTACAGATAACGAAACTGCCAGTCAAATTTAATTTTTACTGTTATATGTGCAATTATAAAAACACAGTTTTAAAAATTAAAACTATTTATGATGTTGAAATTAGTTAGCAAAATTTCTTAGCGCTTTCGGCTAAACATTAGCCCTCATCAGAGTGTAAGGTGAGTCGAAAATCACAGTTCTGAAGAAGTACACTGGACAGGTAGCAAACGGGCGAAACTAACAAACTATGAAATGGAGGGTGGAAATGAAAATGAGGCGATTACAGTAACAATTAAATTATATCAACATATTTACTTTGTTTATTTCTCATTATGTTTGCAAAATAACTCAACAATTATTACATAATATGCATTTTTAAAATTAGCCATTCTCCTACACTTGTATTATACAATCGGAATCAGCAGCCGGCTGGGAGGGCTGGGGAAGGTTTATTTTAATCCAACAATATTATAACAATTTAAGAATAAATAAAAACAACAACAAAAAGCTTCTGAAGTGCAATGAATATTTCTTTTATTTCCATTTATTGCAAATGATAATCCGAACACATATAAATATAGAATATTCTTGAGTTAATAATGTAATAAAATCGGTAGTACTAAAATTCTTGATAACGATCTAGGTTAAATAATTTGTCGAATAACGATTTCTGATTTTTAAATAAACCTCTTCCTGGATAACTGAGCGTTAACTGTATATATTACAAAATCTGAATGAATAAATGTACAGTATCATAAGAAAACGATATGTCTTTACAAAAAGCAACTCTTTATACAAAGTTATTTTAAACAACGTAATATTATGACATTCTCTCTCTCTCTCTCTCTCTCTCTCTCTCTCTCTCTCTCTATATATATATATATATATATATACAGGGTGTTCCGTTAAAGGGGTCCAATATTAATAGGGGTGATAGAGGAGATCACACGGAGCATAAATCAGTATATAATGCCTGGCCGGATCTCAATAATTTTCAAGTTACAGCAAATAGAATGAAAAATCATCTTTTTAAACGGTGAAGTTTAGTCGCAGTATTCTGGATGTGTTGGAAAGTGTTTCATAATCTATGATTGACGCATGATTTTTCGTTCTTGTTAAGCATTGCAACAGTTTCGTGAACTATTATAATGCGTATTACTGTAGATGTATGTCCTTAGAATATACATAGCTTATCTTTATATCCTAGGGTAAAAGCAAATTGGCTTAATTTAACTCATAATTCCGTGATGCTGAATATTTAGAAAATTAATGATGTTCACTGCAGAGTTGAGCAGAATCTGATTGTAAATTAATGAAATTACAGACTATCATTAAATAATAACTTTCTCACAAGCCACCAATTAATAGGCAATACATTACTTAAATGTATGATCAAGTTCACGTATAATGGATTACAAGTCAATTCAAATAACATTTCAAAAATATATAATTACATTAAAGTGTAATGCATTACTAGATCATTCCAAATTTATAATCAAGTTAACATGTAATGAATTACAAGTCAATTCTAATACCATTTTTAAAAATGTATAATGTATATAATAACATGTAATGCATTACTAGATACGTAATTCCAATTCCATTTTTAAATCTATTGGGTTGCTCAGAAAGTTCTTTTCGTTTGGAAAAGTTGGTTCGTACCGGAAAATTCTATCATTTAATTACGCTGATGTCCAAAAATTAAAGGTCAGTGACCGAATTATTCAATTTTAGACGTTTTTTCGAATATCTACTGATATACTTTACGAATTGCATTTGAACTTCAAAAATATAAAGAACATGATTTGACTTCATAATTTTCAGTGAACATTTTGTCGAGAAGACAATTAAGGGGCTGGGGGGATAATAATTTAAAATATATATATATATATTTACGATCACCTGAGCAACAGAAAATGCTCAAAATGATCTGTCACTGTAGCAATGACTATGTAGGTCCTGTTCAACATTTATGTGCATTTGTGTAAGTATAGCACGTAAATTCGTGAAGATGTGAACGTTTCTGTGAAAAATTCAAAAGTTTTTTGTTTATAGCATACAGAGTTTTCAACCGAATTCAACACCACTTTCCGCAAACTTGACAAAGAACAGTACAAATAGTATATTGCAATTAAAATATTAATACATTGACGATTTGCTCGGATATGGTTATTTGCATGAAATAAATTTTAACTGCGCATGCGCGAACTACAGCAAAGATTTTTTTTTTGTCATGATTTGGTAATCCATAGAGCAATTCATATAAAAAGACCAGTCAAATATCGTGAAAACTCAAAGAGCTACAGGCAATACAGTGAGCTAATTGATAAATTAAGGAGGAATTCACATATAATCACATGGGATTTCCTTCCCAATTTATCAATTAGCTCACTGTATTGCCTGTAGCTTTCTGAAATTTTGCGATAACGCACGGAACTTTCCGAACAACCCAACAAATGTATAATCAAGTTAACGCATAATAGATTACAAATCAATTCTAATTACATATTTTAAAACATAAATACTTTTACTTGTTATGCATTATTAAATAATTCCCATTACGTTTTTTTTAAGTATAATCCAGTTAACTTGTAATAAATAATGAGTAAATTCTAATTACATCTTTTAAATATAATTAGAATATTTTGTAATGGATTATAAAATATTGTTAGTTACGTTTGTTCAGAATGTAATTTAGTTACCCTTTAATCTGAATCAAGTTCACCGTTACATTAAAACTTAATTCGATTTTAGCGACCAATTTTGGTGTTCTACGATGAAATGTATTTCATGAAGGGTTCATCGGTTAATTTTTATTGTAAGCATAAGAGTTCAAGAAAATCCAACACATAAATATTGCTTTCAATATTTATCTCTCTGGAGAAAAGTTTTAAATTCCGTATAAATAATGAATGCGATATACAAATTATTGTATTATCTCTACAGAAAAATACATTTTAAACTGCTTCCATGTGGTTTTTCTTCTGAAAAATAGTTTTATTGCTTAATTAATTCAGTCAATAAATTCCCGAAATGGTGTATATTTTAAATAGGAGTTCACAAAATTCCACTATACACTGTTAAAAATCTGCTACTTAATTATTTCAGTCAATAAATTCACGAAATGGTGTAAATTTTGAATTGGATTTCACAAAATCCCAATATACACTGTTAAAAATTTGTATACTTAATTATTTCAGTCAATAAATGCACAAAATGGTGAGAATTTTGAATGGGATGTCACAAAATTCTAATATACACTGTTAAAATTTTGCATACTTAATTATTTCAGTTAATAAATTCAAGTGATGGTGTACATTTTGAATTGGAGTTCACAAAATTCTACTATACACTGTTAAAAATCTGCCTACTTAATTATTTCAGTCAATAAATTCACGAAATGGTGTAAATTTTGAATTGGATTTCACAAAATCCCAATATACACTGTTAAAAAATTGCATACTTATTTATTTCAGTCAATAAATCCACGAAATGTTGTAAATTTTGAATTGGAGTTCACAAAATTCCAATATTCACTATTAAAAATCTGCCTACTTAATTATTTCAGTCAATAAATTCACGAAATGGTGTAAATTTTGAATTGGAGCTCGCAAAATTCGATCATACCCAGTTAGTAAATCTGCAACACACTGTGCAGCCATCCAACCGTTTTTATAGAAAAAGGCTACATAATCGTAATTTATCTCTATTCAGACCATTAAGAACGCTTTATAAAATGGTCAAGTAATTGTTATGACTGTTGAATGCATGGTTAGTTTGCTACAGATTTTTAACAGTGTTGTTCTGCTAAATCGGCTAAGTATCAAGTCAAGTATGATCAAGTACTTCAAAACACTGCAAGAGGATGAATGGTCTGTTGACGATTCATTAAATAAAACTAGTAATGTAATTTTTTAATAATAGAAATGCAATTTAAAAGTATTTAAATTTTTGACAGAATATGTTTCTTTACAAATTATTTTTTTAACACTTTCCAACATACATAGTTTTCGTAATATTTTCAACATATAGTTGAACAGTTTAAAATGGGAAGATTGAACTTTGTGCTGTTATATTAAAAATAAATGAACACCGTAAAAAATAGCAAAAATGTAATATATATAAAATAGCAAACAGCTGCTTCGGAGTCTTTGTAGTTCTATCATCAGTGCCAAGGTTTCAATTAAAAACAGATGTAAATGTTTACACCATGCATTATATCGTCTCGCTCGTGGCCGAGGCGAGCGAAGACTGTTAACACTGTCTGTTAACACATTACCGACCAGCCGTCGATTAATCGACGTTTGCTCCCCAGCGCTTACCGACCGGCCGTCGATTAATCGACGTTTGCTCCCCAGCGCTTACCGACCGGCCGTCGATTATTCGACGTTTGCTCCCCAGCGCTTACCGACCGGTCGTCGATTAATCGACTTTTGATCTTTCTGTTAGATTTGGTTAGGTTAGATTGACAAGTAGCAAGCAGCAAGCATTCTTTATTCAGATAATCGGTGCTATTTTATAAGCTTTAGCCCTTTACAACAGGTTTCGCTTGTAAATACTGCAACGTCCCATTACACAAAGGTGACTGTTTCGAGCGCTATCATAGTTTAAAAAAATATTAAACAACTTCTTTTTTCGACAAATATTGTTATATGGATTGTGGTATATTTTATGTAAATAATAAACTGAAAACGATTGTAATAGATAAAATAAATATTGTTTAACACTAATATGATTAACCCCTTCACGACGAGCGTCCTTTACAGAATTTTTAACCTTTTACCACCGGTTTTTCAAAACAGAAAATTTCACCTAACTGAATCCCAGAAATGCTAAGATTTAATGAGGCAAATCTTACATTAAAAAATAACTGGTGGGAATAATCGAGGATTCTGAGCATCTTATGCGTCATGTATACGTGTCGCTCGTCCCCAAGGGGTTAAAGTAAAAGATTTTATTAAATTTCGTTACCCTAGAATAACACGAAGCGTACAATTTTACCAGAGTTTAAGAAAAGCGCATATATTCCCGCGCGTCAGTCTAAGCCGAAACCAAGCCGGTGCATCGGACGACCTGCGGCTGACCGGGCGGTGAAAGGGCATAGTATGTTCGAACCGCTACCGGTCGGTAAAGTGTTAAGATCTTTCAATGACCAAGACCGGACCCCGAAAAACCGACTTGGAGGAAGTCCCTCCTTTGGTTGCAGCTTTAAATTTTATAATGTTGGTGAAAATTTAGCAGTTTTGAAGTTCACAATAATATTAGGCTTGGATATATTAATATCCATTTACCTTCTGAAAAAATGAGAATACAAAGGAAATAAAAAGGAAAAAGGACGAATCCGCTCGATCCTTCAATAGACCTCCTGTTTGGAAACTGGAGACGTTACTACTAAGCCACAAATGCTTGACAAAATCATCGCAATATTTTTAACATATACTCTGACACATTCCCCTGGTGATTTTTCCCTGAATAATCGGTCACAAAAGGGATTGAAAGGGATTTAAAAATGGATTAAATACTTAAACTGTCGCGCAGAGAGTATTTGAGGCAAAAACCTCAACAAAAGTGCAAAAATTAAAATTTTCTCAACAATTGTAAAAATCTTATTTTATAATAGCTGACTAACTGGTGTGTGATCTATGTCTATTTCAGGGTCTTGAGTCATATCCGGTGACCCCTAGCCTCAGTTGAAGAGAATGTTTCTTTGTGAGAAGACCTGCTTTTTTGTTACTTCTCAGGTTTACAATTGTGTCTAAATGCATATTTTTATATTTATATTTAAATAGTTTTAATTTTAATATAATGAAATATTATTAAAAGAAAAAATGAGTTATTTTTGTAAGCCTTTTTAGCTCTAATTTAGATATATTGAAAACATTTTAAATGCGTGTCAAGGTTTGTCGGAGCATTTTTGAATTATAATCGTTAAACAAAATTCCGCTTATAGTTGCCATTTTTATATGTAAATGTGTTTTTTGGGAGGATAGGGGCAGTAATCTATCTAAAACACTCACAAGTCAGCATCTCTATGCTGTACAGACTCAACTTTTCTAAATACTAAATGCAAATAATATGTATATTATATACTTTGAGTTATAAAATAATTAAACTTTTATCTATAGTAAAATTAATCACACTCGATTGAACATTACTGTTAAATAAAGCAAATCTATCAACAATCACTTTCCTCTTATAAACAGTAAACAGCTAATTAAAAACTGCATTAGATATTTATTTTTTAAAAATGCATAAATTTGTGTATATAATTAAGTGTATTTACTAATTAAGTGTAATTAGTTAATTAAGTGTATTTACTAATATTAAGTGAAGAGCAATGATTTTAACTTTGAAACACGTGAAAAATAATTTTGGCCAAGATATTGCCTCAAATACTCTACTGTGCGTCGACCGATTTGTACTAAAATCTATAAAAGATCTTCCGATAGTGGTCTATAACATATTCCCCAAATGGGAGCTCAATCCAATGTACCGTTCGGAAACTATCGTGTTCATTCACATACATACACAAATATATAAATACTTTCCTTTGACTATACATTCGATAAGTTAAAAAAAAAAAATGTGATTCGAATTATGACCTAGATTTTCGCAATATTCGCCACGGGGCGGTGTCTGTATTAACTCATTAAGGACCGAATTATTTTTCTCAATAAAATACAAATATTGCGATTCGTACCACTTTTATATTATAGCAACCTAAGAGTGACTTTATCATGGTGTTTATAACATCAAATAAAGCTAATATTTATCCTAAAAACAAACTGGTGTTACCTTAAAACCTGGTGTAAGAAACATAATGTTGCGAAAACGTAACGTCAGTCTTTAATGGGTTAAAGAGGATTTTGAAATTACTCTACTCAAAAAAGGTATCAAAAATCATTTAATATAAGATTTAATTAATTTCGAGAGAAAAACCGTAAAAGTCGATCATTTTCAGCATTAAATTTCAGGAGAATTGATGAAGTATACCTCATAATTTTGCTTGACAACTTGAGAAAGAATGCGGTCTAACTTACTGAAAGTCGTCTACGGTTATCGGTTCTATAAATCATGTGATGTTTTGTGAAGATCATTGTACTAATCGTAAAGAAGAGGTTATTACTTTATATTATATTTACCAAATTACTTAAAACAGCTTATTGCTCAAATTTATTACCCACTTATTTTTATAAATATTCTAATAAAATTGCTGCTAGGCTTCTTTTCAAACAGCCATGTTTATTAAAATTCTTTGCATGAATAACAAAACATAAAATGACTTAAATGATCTAAATCTTTCGACAAAAATATTTTGTCCTTCTTTTTAAACATAACAAAAAATCAATTTTTTGTAATTATACCTAATAGTGTATAATCTATTGTGTACAGTCTTCTATATATCTGGTTAACTATTTCAAAAGCAACAGAATACTAAAGCTCAACTTGTTGGTAAGCTAAGTTTTAAACTTACTTAGTGCCTAAAAGTCGGAAACTGAGTTAAATTTTAATGCATATATAGAAATTTAACTTTTATTCAATATAATATACAGATTGGTGCAAAAAATTAATTACACTTCTTTAAAAAACGGTTTTTAGCATTATCTATATTAACAAAAAATTTCAAATTAATTAAACAACGAATCAGAAATCCTTTATTATAAGATCTAATTGGCTACAGAAGAAAAACCGTTAAAGTCTCTCACTTTTAGCATTAAATTTCAGGAGAATTGATGAAGTATATCTCATAATTTTGCTTGACAACTTGAGAAAGAATGCGGTCTAACTTACTGAAAGTCTTCGACGGTTATCGGTTCTATAAATCATGTGATGTTTTGTGAAGATCATTGGACAAATCGTAAAGAGGAGGTTATTACTTTATATTATATTTACCAAATTACTTAAAACAGTTTATTGCTCAAATTTATTACCCATTTATTTTAATAAATATTCTAATAAGAAGGCTGTTCGGCTTCTTTTTCAAATACACATATTCTTAACTTTTGTGCGACAAAAGATAAAAGGACTAAATAATCTAAATTCTTCGGCAAAACTATTTTGTTCCACTTCTTCAAGATAATAAAAATCCACCTGTTGTGATTATAACCAATAATGTATTCCTAATAATGTATAATTTATAATGTAATGTTTTAACAGGTTTGGTTAATTATTTCAAAAGCAATTGACTTCTAAAGTGTTAACAAAAAAGTTACTAAGTACTAATTAAAATTTACCTGGCTAATTTTAAAATTTACTATATTAGTTATTAACAGTCGAAAACTGAATCAAAGTATAATAAATCCAAAATTATTTATGTTTTATTCATAATAATATTCAGCTTGATGCAGAAGTTTACATATTTAAAAAAAAAAAATCTGTTTTTAGCATTGTCTATATTAACAAATAAATTCAAATCAATCGGACAATGAATCAGAAATCATTTAATATAAGATCTAATTAACTTCAGAAAAAACCCGTTAAAGTCTTTTATTTTCAGCATTAAATTTAAAAAAAACTGTGGAAGTAAATCTCATAATTTTGTTTGACAACTTGAATATGAATGGAGTCTTACTTACTGAAAATCTTATACGGTTATCGGTTCTACAAATCAAGTGATGTTTTATAAAGATCATCGAAGTATTCGTAAAGAGGAGTTTATTGCTTCATATTATATCGGCCGAATTACTTAAAACTATTTATTTTTCAAGTTTATTACCTATTTGCCTTAATATTATATTCTAACATGAATGCTGTTCGGCTTCTTTTTCAAACATCCAAGTTCTTCGAAAATGTAGTATGGCACATAACAAAAGAGAAAAATATTGTGTAATATAAATTTTCTAGTGAAACCTGCATTCTTGTTCTTTATAAATGTAATATAAATGAATGTTTTGTGATTACAACTAATTTATTATTTTATTTAATTTACTAATTTTACATTTATTTTTCAATAATACGCCAACGATAACTTGGCCGATGATCTTGCGTGAGTTTGCAAAGCCGCAGGTAAAGAAAGTAACCGGGTAATTTCGTACTTTTTAGATTTCGGTTGCAGTTTTTTACACCACATAGTTGAAAAGTGGTCATAAATTCAGTTTGTCTGTCTGCCGCCTGTCCATGATCTAACTCGCATAAATATACTCGTATTGTCATGCAATTGATATATGTTGATGATGCTTACTGTGGCTTGCTCGGTATATAAAATGAAGTGTGCAGCAATTATAGTTCATTTACAAATTACAGAAATAGTACTCAAAATATTTCTGTTACATCACGGTCTATAGGGAAACAACGCTTGCGGTTTTCTTTAATAATGTTATACTATTTCAAACATATTGAAATTGATATGTATCACTCAGATGCACTGCAAGATGCTTATTATAGAATAAGGTGTGCATAGCATTCATCGTTCATTTACATGGACACACAAAAGAATTCAGTTACAGTACTGTCTATGCACAATAATTGCTAGGCGTGTGATTTCAGCTGTGGTTCGTGTTTTTAAATTTAACACATTTTTTGCATATCACTTGGTGTATATAAATTCTAAGATCCTAGAAAGATCCACGAAAGATTTCGAGTACATTTCCGTTTATTAGTGGAATTTGCTGTGGGGGAATTTTTCACTGTTCTATGCGTACATATATACAAATCTATAAGATCATATACAGGATTGCGCAAAAGAATTCGAAAATTTTTACTTACCTATCATACGTAGTATAGGGTTAATCTTGCAATCGTTTAAAAATCGAAAAAAAAAAATTGACGGATTTACACGTTTCAGACACTGGAGATTCCGAAAAATATATTTTTAGAAAAAAAAATTGCCATCCGTCTGTCTGTGTGTCTGTGTATCTGTGAACATTCTATCTCCCGAACAAATTGAGATAGAGACTTGAAATTTGGTATGTACTTAGTATGTAATAATGATAAGAAGCCTATTGAATTTTAGTAACCTCGATTATCCGGAACTATTTTTTCCGGACTCTCAAAATATTCGTTCTGATAAAAGGTGTGTAAAATTTTTCGAAATCGTTTATTTTAAAGAGTGAATATAAAAGACAATTAAAAAACATAAATTTTGCATAAAGAATGAAGTTGGTCGGATAATGAGTTGCCGAGATATTTTTAATCATATTTACCACACTCTTCGATTTTTCATGACACTGTATTTTATTCAAATTTCAACTCAAGGATATATTTTAACTGGAAATGAGACGCTTAATCCGACGCAGTAAACTTTTAGTTAATATGATTATCATTTTTGGAGTTATAAGGATGTTTCTTTTACGCAATTCAGAAATAGAACATTTAAAGTTTAAGACGTCATCAAGTCACGATTTTATTCGTATTGCAATGCAATTTAAAAATAGTTTACATAGTTACTTTTTTTATATTCAGGATTTTCCTATAGACGTAGCAGCTTCTCAACTTTAATGTTCCGTGATCCCCTTTTAAACCTTTTAACTGTTGGAAAATTATTGTTTCGAATTACTATTTTGATACCATTTTTCTATACTATAATATTCATGGTACACACCTATTAAAAATATTGTAGAAATATACTACGAAGAATATTTTTTTTTTAATTAGTGGTAGCCAAAATTTTATTCTGACTTACCGGTAGAAACAATAATTGTCAAGTCACACTCGACAAGGAGTGGAAATGCTTAAAGTTTGAAGAAAGTTCACGGCCTACTTAATATGCATGTATGTGGGAATAATGAGAAGTAACAGCAACAACGGTATGAACTTCATGAAATAATAATATCCATGAGATGCAAGCATGAATACGAGTTCAAGATATACAAGACCACAAGAGTGAAAATACACAAGGATGAACGTGTAAATGCGAGTTCTATAGATTTTAACCATAATTGTTGGTTGAATTTTGATGCAATGTTCAGAGAAGTTTGCAGATTATGCTTTTATTGAAATACGGAAAGTTGCTACTGTTAATTAATAGTAATCTAGTTGCCAGTTGTATATTTTGTAGTTTTATTAAACCTATTTTTTTATATTGTATTTGGAGAACTTCTGTTGCGTTGAAACTGTATATTATTCATTATAATCCAACAATAATATAAAGCATTTTACGTATCTTATGGAAATGTCTAAATTTTTTATGAAGTATACACACAATTGGCTCAGCCAGACGAAGGTTAGAACGCCTATTGAAACTACTATTTGTATATAGATATTTTCGGCTTTTTAAATCGGAAAAATGTCCTCGATTACAATAATAGGCGACAAAAAATGTAATAAAACCCTGTCTTTACACGACATTATTTATCTATATCATTTCTTTTATATTAGGTCATCCGGAAAACTCTGCAGTGTTTTTGATATATTTTGAATCCATAATTGCCACATTTCCACCGGAATTTTGACATAAAACTTTGATTTTATAATTTACGTGAAGAAACTGACATCCTCACACCTTCCAAAAAGAAGGTAAATTCATAACCTCCTTTGATAGTAATAAATAAAGTTAGTGGAGATATTTTTGCTTTAAAGTGTACTTTATTTAATTATCTGACATGTAAGATAGTTAATTGGAACGTGGTATGGTTATAGCCATGATTTTTCATACGTTTCACAAAATGGTAGTTGCGGGAAGTTTGACCCACTGCATTTGTAGCATGTTTGACCAACACAGCATTTGAGGGATGTTTGACCCGAATCAAATCCCAGATTTTTCATCTAATGTAATTAAACATAGCTTAATAAATTTAAAAGGGTAATTATTATCTTATTTTAGTATTTAATAGCATACCTTATATACATATTTTTTAATATGAGCTATAATGTAATATTTTTTTTCCAAACTGAATGCAAAAATATGTATTAATAAATCATATGAAATATAAATTCACACAAAAGTGTTTTACAATTCGAAAAATATTATTCTTTAGAAAACAGCTACATAAATCTTAATTGTATATATTTTTTACTCATAATATACAAATAACACAGATTGTAAACGAGATCTTACGAATTTCTTCTGAAGGTTTTCTTAGGCTAACATATCTAAACACCTGGAAGGATTAGTGGAAGCTTTAGTAGCTTTTAAAAAGGGATTTCAGTAATCTATGGTTATGAAAATATTCATTAATTTGTAAAATTATGAATGTGAGATATTTATATATGGGGAATTATATATGTTTCACATTCAAAATTTTATTTAGTCAGAGAAATTAAATATACATCGTAGAGAAATAAGTTACAGTTCATTAAATGTAATTTTTAAGTGGAAATATACAGAGGGCTCCAAAAATTTCTTTACAACTTTAATCCACCATAAAAATTAAACGAAATAACATGGCGAATATCAGTTTGGTGTGCATGTAACAGCAACTCATGAACTTTTATTTGTACTTTAAAATATAATGATGGGCAGAATGAAAGGTTTTGATATTTCAATGAATTTAAATGAATATTTCAGGCATGTGCAAGGGCATAGCTGTCAACCTTCGTATTTTTTAAATCAATTTGTACCAGAAATTTAGTAAAAAAATATATTGGTTTTACTTTTACGTTAAACTGAAAGTTGCAATAGGTTTGCAACTATGGATTTTTTTTAACAAAATTTCTGGTAGTAAAGGATTAAAAAAATACGTGGTTTGGCGACTAAGCTTTTGCGTATGCCTGAAAGATTCATTCGAATAACAAAATCATTTATTATGTCTATTACTATTACTGTGGTTGCTGCTTGTTACAGGCAGGAAAAGGGACAGTGTATGGCTTGGTTCAAAAAACGAAGTCCGACACACAAGTCCAAAGAATTTTCCGAACAAAATACGAACGCGATTCACCACCCGAGGCCCTGAGTACGATAGTGGCATATGAAGTTTATAGGGGCTGGTAGTGTGCTGCATAAAAAGGACGCTGGTCCGCCAAGTAAAAATCAAGAAGAAACGGAACGTGCCCGACTAAGTTTCCAACGCAGTCCAACAAAGTTTATTCATACGACTTTCAGATAGTTGGGGTCACGGGCGGCAGCGATACAACGAAACACATGGAATTGCACCAACGCTTGCACCTAACTGCCTACAAAGAGACCTAAGGAGGGTCAAAGTTATAAAAGTAAATTTGGAACACCCTGCACTTTTGTTTCGATTTAGTGGGTGAAACCTCCCTCGCAGTGGGTCAAAGCCTGACTCAGTTTACAGAATTATAAAAAAATGATTTTTTAAATCATTTAGTTCCTTTTCAAAATGTTGAAGCTGTAAAAAATAGAATACATAATAATCTTTTTATATGTGCAAATTGAGGAAATATTTTATGTCAGATACATATTACGAGGATTTTAGTGAAAAGTGGATTAACATGCCTAATCTCCCTTATAGCTGGGTGTAAAAGTTCAATTACACTTTTGGAAAAAAAAAACTTTTTTTTTTACTTTTTAACATTGTCTATATAAAAAAAAATTCCTTATTCCCCCCAAAAGGAAACGGAAATCATTTACTATAGTATCTATTTAACATAGAGAAATATTAACTTTTTAACGGGATGTATTTAACTTAATAATTTAAGTGTCTCATATTCAGAAATACTTTTCAGGAAAAATGATATAGTACCTATATCTAATAATTTTACTTGACAGCTTGAGAAAGAATGCGGTCTAACTTTCAAAACGTCTTGTACGTTTAACGGTTCTATAAATCACGTGATATTTTGTGAAGACTATTGAACTATTCGTAAAGAGGAGTTTATTACTTCATATTATGTCGGTCAAATTACTGAAAACAGTTTATTGCCTAAATTTATCACCCGTTGCTCTTTATAAATATTCCTAAATAAGAATGTTGTTCAACTTCTTTTTAAACCTCTAAATTCTTCGAATATTTATGATCGAATAGCAAAAGATAAAAGGACTAAGAGGTTCAAAATTCTTCAGTTAAACTATTTTCTTCAACTTCATAAATGTAATTCAAATCGACGTTTTGTGATTATAAGTAAGTATTATTTATAATACGTGGCCTTAAATAATAATGATCAATTAATGATCAATCAAAATAAACAGAATGCTAAAACAATGACATAAAGGGTACTAAGTTATTTCTAATAAAATGAAAGCCGGAACAATTTAGTTATGAATAAAGCGGAGACATATAGTGCAGTGTCTACCAGTTGAGTAACTGAGGATGTAGTCACAAGATGGCGGTTGTTGTTTGTTTTTGTCGGTTCAACAGGGCCTGATTGTCACCAAGGCGAACGTTCACTAGTAAATTTGAATAGAAAATTTCGTTTTAATCATTCAAAACGTGTGTCGTAAATAATGCAATAATTTCTATTCGTTTTTATCGATGCAAGTTTGCCCCGGTTGTATTATAATTTTCACTAACATTGACAGGAGGATTGTTTTTGTAGTCATAATGTGGCGGAACCGCAGGACAGACTACCGCCGAGGCAAACTTACACCAGTAAAAACGAATAAATATTTTTGCATTAATTATGACAGAAATTCTGTATGAATAGGGCGTCTAAATAAGGAAAAAATGTCTATTCAAATTTACTGGTGGAAGTTTTCGCCGACAGTAATCAGCCCCTGCAGAATCGTTTACAGTTGAAGCTTCAGCATTTTGAGGATATGTCAAAATGTATGCCTCTTTAATCATTATCCTATAATGTATGCTTCTTTATTAATAGTTCCATAGCTTAACCTATGTATGCGGTGTTATTTTTGTCCTTTGTAAATGTATTAAGTTGGTGACAAATAAAACGATTTTTCCAAAAAAGATATAAAGTATTATCATATAGATATATTTAGTTTCATACTTAACATTATCTAATTATATATCTGCTTTGAACATTTCAAAATACCGCAGCGGTGTTAACATTTGTATTCTTATCTAAATATAGAAAATCCAGTAGGGCTAACTTAACTTTGCACCTGAACTTGCTTAAAAAAAAATCTTTAAGCATTGTCAAATATAATCATCTTTTTCAATAACTTCCAACGTAGTTGAAAAGTGTTTCTAATTCCCGTTTGTCTGTATGTCCGTCTGGCCATCTTTCCGCTCTCTAACTCTCGTAAACATACTTGGATTGACATGTAATTTTTATATGTTATTGTGGTTTACTATAAAATGTTCAGTATCGAAAATGAAGTTTGTAACATTTATAGTTTCTTTACAGGGACATACAAAATTTTCTGTTACATTATGATCTATGGCTTCACTGAGGAAAATCGTTAGCGGAGAGAGATTTTATTTATGTTACGATATTTCAAATATAATGCGATGGATATGAACTACTGGGGTAGACGACAACATGCTTTCTCAAGAACGTAGAGTAAATAGCATTTATAGTTCATTTACAGGGACGCAGAAAAGAATTCCATTGCATTATGATCTAAGGATAAAAATAGTTTGCAGAGGATTTTAATGCTATTATGATACTTCATACATAAAAGAAGTCTGTTTCAGAACTCTCGATTATGGATAATTGAAAGAAATGCGTTTTCTGTGCATAATTTCAGTCTCCACCGCCGATCGACGGTTGAAATTGTTACGCCTTATTATTGGTTGTAAAAATGAACATTTCTTAAGTCGTTTCCGGTATTTGAGGGGATTTTTAAGATATAAGAAGATATTATATAAGAAATTGATAGATATTATTAGATTATATAGAAATTAATTAGATTTTATAATTTATTATATATTATATATTATATATTATATATTATATATATATTAAATATATATATTAGTATTATATATTAATACATGTTTTATATATTATATTATATATTATATTATATTTCGGAATTAATAGATATTATATAAGAAACCAAGTTCAACCGGAAATGACTTAAGAAGCGTTCGGTTTAACAACCAATCAGAAAGCGCGATAATCGCAATCGCGATGGACCGGGAAATTATGCGTTTTCTGCTGAGGTATGCATTTTTAAACTTATCTAATTTTTAGTACATTACGTGGTGTGTACACATTATCTCGATCATATACAGGCTGCACGAAAAAAAATCGCACACTTTATCAGATATAAACTGCAATTGCAAAAAATAATTTTTTTTGAGATATGTGTTTTTTTTAAATTGCTTATTTAAATATCTCATTTCATTGTATGAAAGAATGATTTTTTAAATATTATTCAACTATTGGAAAGTGTTTCATAATCTATGCTTAATGCATGATTTACGTTCTTGTATTTTTATTATTATTGTTTAGAAACTATATTGGACTATAGAATTTCTGAAATACATGTGTGTGAGAAGTAAAAAAAAAAAAATCTTATTTACAAAATGCTCATATTTAGGAATTTTTCAAACTATCAAAATTTTAATATGTTAGGAGTGAATATAGAAAACTGCTCAGTTTTTATCTCAAAAGTTTCCATAATTGAGGGGTTTCTGCAATAACAAGACAAGTAAAAAATGAAGTTTTCAAGGCTTTTAAATTTACTTTCGACATTTCAATTCAGAAAATATCTTCTTTGCATAGATTCCAATTAAGAAGATTTTCTAGCATCTTTTCTTTGCTTACCAGGAAACCATGCCATCGTGTAATAATGAAAAAAAAATCTAAGTAATCAGCAATCTAAAGAGCATAGTGAAATGTGTTTTTTAACACATAAATCATTTGCCCTCGTCTCCTCGTTATTGAGATATAGTCTAAAAGTTTATATATACGTTTGTATATATTATGTCTAAAAGTTTGCTAATTTATTTGTTTAAGTTAGGTAGAAAAGGCATGGTTCTGATTCAGAAATTTTAATAATCCGATTAATATAATATAAAAAACATATTTAGATATAGTAATATAAAAATGAAAGAAGCCCACAAAAAATGCTATTGACAAATATGGTACAGAACCAAAAAAAAATTATTGAAGCATAGAAAATAGTGGAACCAAGAACATTTCATGAACTTAATTCTAGTGCAATGATTACAATGATCCACTTCCTGCAAAGCCATTAAGTAATAAGCCCAGTCAGATAAATGGGAAACTTTTCGCAAGTTGAAAATAGCGCCATCTAGCGGTTGGGAGCGCTGCATTCGGCACCAAGAATATTTTAATAAAATTTTGCTTCTAAAATTAAAGCTTAAAATAATAGTTCATATTTTCTAAGAAAGTCGTTTGTAAATTCCGGTGTCAGTCAGTAATTTCACATTTTACGAACAGAATTTGTCTGTGTCGGAAAGGGTTAATTGCATAGTGATGTAAATTTCCATCACTTTTTATTTAACTTTTAATAATTAAATCAACTTCTTCGCCACCACTATATTTATATAGAAATATTAATCCAGTAAATTTCCACATTTTTTTTTTCATTATAGTTTTAGCTTTAATGTAAAAGATCCCAATAATTAGCAAGCTTTTAAAGGAAGTGCAAAAACAAAACATCGATAAAAATCGCATAGAATATCGATATAAATAAATCGTATCGTTTCTCTGCGACGCACTTCTGTTTTGTCCGCCTTCCGCAGCAGAGGTTTGGCGCTAGTGTGTCGCTAACAAATTTAACACTATCTGACTGGGCTTATTATTTAATGGCTTTGACTTCCTGCGAAAAACAAAACTGCAACCAGTTTGAACTAACCCAGACTCGTACCAAGTATAACGAATCATGTCGGAGTATTGCGGCGCACTAAAGTGGAAATACTCAAGTGACTGGGGTTTGATGATGTTGTTACGTTTAAAACGTAATGACTCCTCCTTCCATCTTATTAAATCCATAAATTTGCGAAATTTAAGACTTTATATCTCGATAACGGGGAGACGAGGGCAAATTATTTATGCGTCAAAAAACACGTTTCACTATGCTCTTTCGATTGCTGCTTATTTAGATCTTTTTTATTATTACACTAACGGCGTGGTTTCCTGGTTAGGATCATAACATTTATATTTCCTTATATGCTGAATAAAACATTATATAAATCTGAAAATTGGACTTACCTTATTATTGCATATCCTATGATTTTGGGTGAAAGAAAAAGTACATTTGGAATACACAATGACATTTTTGTACAACTTTTGTATGGTGAAGACAGGAGTTTAAAAATATGACATCACCTTAGCGTTTGTTTGTTTTAAAAAAGTCCTGATACTGCCCTGAGACCTGTTATCAGAATTGGGAAACTGAGACACGTGTTAGTTGAAATTTTTTATAAGCCATGACGGACGGTTCAAATACTTTATAGAGCCTAAGGAATAGCAAGGTAGGTCAACAAGCTTTTTTACATGGTTTTTCAGGAATCAAGGTAACACCACTTGCCTTCTTGTTATTGCAGAGGGCCCCCTCAATTAGAGAGAGGGTAGTTTTTGTAGACTTTTTTTATTATAAAAAGTTTTTTCTAAAAGATTTATGTCAACCGATAAAAATTGTGAAGTAAATCCTGTACAATAATTTTAAAAAAGCCCCTAAAAATTTACTTAATGATATTAAATAAAGAGACAGTATAGGGGTATAAAATTTGTATATGTGTTACAAATATTTTTAATTTCTTATTAGACCAACTAACTGTACCTTCTTTTTAAGAATCCAAGTGTAATAATTTTATTTCAATGAAAGTAATTTTCCAGAAATTTCAATTTGTTCACAGTTTAAGGCTCAGACATAAGTATACGAGAATAATGTAAATAGCTAAAATAAAACTCTATTGGGTTGTCCAGAAAATTCGTGCCGTTTAGGAAAATTAATTCGTACTGGAAATGTCTATCCTTTAATTATTACACATTAATTCCGATAGCTAATGTATAATAATTAATAGGCAGAATTTTCCGGTGCGAATTAATTTTTCCCAACGGCACGAATTTTACCGACAACCCAATATTTACTTTTCAATATAACAGATTTTTATTTATTTATATCGAAAGAATTGCTATTTTTACATTTTATTTATTTATTTATTTTTGTATTTACTTGCATAGTATTTTTTACGCAAATCGCATTACGAAAAAGAATTGAAAGCTATATATAGTAGCATTTGGTTTAATCTATACATAGTAGACATTGATATTTCCTCACTTTTCTTTAAAGTATTTGAAACCAAGCATCTATTTAGTAAAAGTCAAATTATGAACCTTTATTTTCAATAACTGCATAGGAAAATGTTTATTCTAATATATTGGATCAAAAATTATTATAAGTTTTTTTTCCCATATATAATTTTAAAAAAGAACTACATATTTCTTTTAACATATATTCAATCTTTACTGATTAATCAGCCATTACGAGGAGCAAAATGTTTCAATATAAATACCTTCTTTCATATTTTAAGCAAAGTTTTAGATATAAAGATTCACGTTTCTGAAAATAAACGATGACTATGCAACAAGGAAACATTTAATCATTAATAAAGACTTTACTTTAAAATAAAGCTTGTACAGGATTTGTTTATTGGAGATAAACATTTAATGTCAGTATAATCAAAAAGAAAGGGCATAAAATACCATGGCGTAAGATCACTCTGTAAAGTTCTAGTACAACATAAACAATATTTTAACACGTGTGCTATCGAGCTGACTGATATAAAACAATTTGCTCAAATCTGCGTTTAAAGATAAAAATTTACTGAGTGATATGGGCCAGTGCATTTTTAGAAGCAAGCATACTTGTAACTGTCGAACTTCTTTATCCGTGTAGAACAAAGCCATTAAATAATAAGCCCAGTCAGATAAATGGGAAATTTTTCGCAAGTTGAAAATAGCGCCATCTAGCGGTTGGGAGTGCTGCATTCGGCACCAAGAATATTTTAATAAAATTTTGCTTCTAAAATTAAAGCTTCAAATAAGGAGTTCATATTTTCTAAGAAAGTCGTTTGTAAATTCCGGTGTTCAGTAATTTCACATTTTACGAACATAATTTGTCTGTGCCGGAAAGGGTTAATTGCATAGTGATGTAAATTTCCATCACTTTTTATTTAACTTTTAATAAATAAATCTACTTCTTCGCCACCACTATATTTATATAGAAATATTAATCCAGTAAATTTCCACATTTTTTTTTTCATTGTAGTTTTAGCTTTAATGTAAAAGATCCCAATAATTAGCAAGCTTTTAAAGGAAGTGCAAAAACAAAACATCGATAAAAATCGTATAAAATATCGATATAAATAAATCGTATCGTTTCTCTGCGACCCACATCTGTTTTGTCCTCCTTCCGCAGCAGAGGTTTGGCGCTAGTGTGTCGCTAACAAATTTAACACTATCTGACGGGGCTTATTATTTAATGGCTTTGGTGTAGAGCCATAAAAGGTATATACGTATACTCTGCTTCATTATTAAAACTTTACATTCTCATAGTAAATAAAGTTCAGTCAAATCTGCTCTTTATTTGCCGTTTAATGTTATTCCAATATTTTTTTTTGCTTCCAATATTTTTACACAATTTTATTTAACTCAACTTGTTTTTTGTATGTAAAGATGGAGTTTTTAATGGATTTTTCACTCAATTCATGATATATATGCTAGAATTAAAACACTTATGTTCACAGGTGTGTTTCCGATAATAATGCAGTATTTTTATATTTTTAGATGTTAAATATTAATTTATAAATTACTTTTAAGGCAATTTTTCGTTAGTTGGACACAAATGATAAATCGTTAAATATTCTTTATGGTTACAATTGTATACGAGTTACAACAAAAATGGATTCAATAACGCCCCAAACCACGCTCGCAAAAATAGGCGACGAACAAGAAATACATTTAAACTCTAAAAAGTAGAAAAGATAAATGAACCATAAAGAGTGTAATATATATATATATATATATATATATATTTAAATACACATTAATCAATTAATAGTTTCATATTAATTAAATTATGGTTATACGTCGAAACATCCTGAAAAGAAAAATAAAAAAATGTTTCATTTTTAAATAATATTTTTTTTCTTTACTTTTGCTACATCTTAAAAAAAAGTAGAACGAAAATTAGAATTTATTTTAAGAAATTTACTTGCTTGCGCTTTCCACTAAACGTAAAAAAAAAAAAAAAAAAAAAAAAAAAAAAAAAATAGTGATTTTTTTCATAATTGAGTTCGTTACCCAAATGAATGTATTGTAACGGAAATTTCGGAGGGGCAGGGGGACGTGAATTGCAGCAATGAAATTAGGCGTGATTTTCAGGATAAACATTAAATGTTTATAAAAAAAAAAAAAAAAAAAAAAAAAAAAACTTTTTTTTTAGATACTAGGGGGCTCTGTCCCCACTCGCTACGCTCACCATTCCCGTTCTGATTTCACAGCCTCTTAAAACCTGGTAATGTATCCTGTTTTAAAAAGATGATGATGGTGATATCACGAAAGGCGACTATCTTCTGTAATCAGGTTATAATGCTTTTTCATTTAACTGGTTATAATCATAGGTGCCAACCTCTCATTAATATTCCGTAATATGCGGGTTAATTTGACCCAGTTTAACAACGCTTCAAACCAGAAAAAATATTGGATGAATCTTTATTTATTCAATTTCCGGTTTCTACGTGGAATTTATTTGAATTCATTTCTTAAAAAAATTTCTGGTGCGAAACATGTTAAATCTGGGTCAAATTAACCCACTATTACGGAATATGAATGAGAGGTTGGCACGTATGTATAATGCTTTTTCATTTAATTCATCTTTTTATTTTTAATATTCATGTGTAAACACAATTTTTATGACGTATTTTTCTTTATTTCTTGCTTACAACACGTGATCATTTAATTATTATTTTAAACTTTCATTATTGTTTTTAATAGTCTCCCGCAAATACATTTTTATTTGATATAAAACATAATCCTTTGCGCTTATTTAGAAATTGGCAACAATATAAAAAAAATGACATTTTCGATAAAAGATTTTTTACTCGATTTTTAAGGATTTTTTGAGTTTTTATTGTCCGACCGTGATAATTTTTTGAATTTCTGAAAGCTTGTTATATTTCGCGTCTGGTGGTATGATTTTCGAATCCGTAGCATGGCTAAAAAAAAAGTAATAGCTCCTCAAAAATGTCCTTAGTAAAAAAGAGATGAGAATAACCCGGAATATCTACGCAGAATTTGATTGGTCCATTTCTAAATCGTTTTTGGCTTAGTTCCAGATTACTTTTTTTTAATATAGAAGTATTATTTCGAATCATTTTTAAATAAATATGTAGTTCTGTCCGTATACAAAACTTATTCCAAGTTATTTAAAGAAATTTCTAATGAACCAAGTAATGAACTTTTTTGTAGGGTTTGGGATTTCCAGAAATCATCTTTGCATAAAATTATTCTTTTGCATAAATATAAGTGAAAGCGGATCATTGCCATCACCACTATGACGTCAGCATGAGTGATGGACATGTTACTTCTGTATAATATATATTTTCTCCTTTTCTTTTGCAGTTTACTATTTATTTATTTCAATGTTTCCATTTTTGTTTCTGGAGGGGAGAGATATCTTTAAAACCTTAAAGAAAGTGAAACAAATATTTTAAATGAAGTTACTTTATCTTAGAAGGAGAGGTTCCGAGGTCGTTGTCACAGAATATGGTGAATGTTTGTGTATCAATAGAGTATAGATAGTATATAAATATATGAAGTCCATAAAGCATAATACCCAGGGGATCTTGAGAAAAAAGGTCTCAAAGTTTACATCGGACTTTATAATCGGATGAATTTCTTCATTTGGCAAGCGGCTTCGTAATATGGTCGATAGGGCTCTGGATTCGAGATTTTTGGGTCTGGGTTTGAATACCCAGGCAGCTAGAATGATTTTTTGAAGCGAATTTTTTTTTTCAATTACTTTTGAACAAGAATGGAAAAAACATGAATAATCAATTGAAATTTACGAAAAATATAAATTAAATATATGTTTAATATCATATAAATATTGTTTATTTAAATAAACAATCTACTATTTTCCACAATGAAATAAACTAAAATAAGTTAGATAAAATTATAACACGCCGCTTTAATTATTTGTTAAATTTAATTTTTTTTGTTAGTATTAATAAATAAACTAAGAGAAATTAATACTAAACTACCCAGGTAAATAGTAGTCCAGGTAAATAATCCGAGACAGTCAGTCTATTTACTTGGATACTGTTGAATGTTATGTTTTAATATTTTGACGTTTAATGCTAATGAAATAATTTATCCATTTCGAACTAAAAATATTACACAAGCTTGTTGCATTTCTTTTTTGAAAAATACAGGACCAGATTGCTCGTATCTGAATCTATCCACTTTCTTTCTTTGGGAACTTTACACTCTTTCTGTATGGAAAATAATGGGGAAAATTTTATACATTACTAGGTTTGCAAGGAGCAATGTTGAAAATTCGGCAGATATGTTTTCAGCCACTAATCTAGCACTATTTTGTAATAGTGATACTCGCCTTATTTAAGGAGATATTCAATATATTTAATTACTGTTCGGAAATAGAGGCAAATTTTTTAATAAAAAAACCCGCCCAACCATCAACATTGGTTGGGATGTATCCTTAATATAGAGATGCCCTTAAAAAGAAACCACGCCATTAGTATAATAACGAAAAAAAAATGTAAATAAGCATCAATCGAAAGGGCATTATGAAACGTGTCTTTTGACGCAAAAATCATTTGCTCCCGTCTCTCCGTTATCGAGATATAAAGTATTAAAATTTGCTAATTTATTGATTTAATAGGATGAAAGGATAGGGGGCGATAGAATTGAAGGAGGAGTCGTTAAAGTTTTCAACTTAACATCATCAAACTACAGTCACTTGTCCATTTCCAATTTCATACTCCGAAATAATTCGCTATGCTTGTTACAAGTATGGGTTAGTGTAAACTCGGCCACTTACATTTGAAGCGCCCTTGCAATTTCATTTTTCGCAGGAGGTTGATCATTGTAATTATTGCACTAGATATAAGTTCGTGAAAACCTCTTGGTGCCAAGATTTTCTACGCTTCAATCATTTTTTGGTTCAGAGCCATATTTGTCAATAGTATTTTTTACGGGCTTCTTCCATTTTTATATTACTATATCTAAATATGTTTTGTATTTCATATTAATCTGATTATTAAAATTTCTGAAACAAACCACGCCTTTTTCCCTTAATTAAATAAATAAATTAGCAAAATTTATGACTTTATATCTTGATAACGAGGAGACGAGAGCAAATGATTTATGTGTCAAAAAACACGTTTCATAATTCACTTTCGATTGTTCCTTACTTAGATTTTTTCCGTTATTACACTATGGCGTGGTTACCTGGTTAGATTCAGCCTATTTTACCTAAGCCTAGATCCATCGATCCAAAAATGTTTCACTGGATTAAGATTGTATCTTTACTCATCAATAAAAAAATATTAAGAAAGCATTACATGGATAAAATTCTAGATAATTCTTATTACTAAACATGAATTTAATAAATGTTGTCATTTCGAGATCAGCGAAGAAAGTTCGCATTCACTTATTATAATAATGCGATATTATCTTCTAATAAAATATTTATGTTTTCAACGATTTTAAGCACTTTTTATATGTTACTTAATCTTCATTAAGCGAGGCTTAAAAAATATAAATATATTAAATGTTAATAAATTAAATGTAATAATTTAATATATTTAACTATTCTTTAACACAAAATGTTCTTAATACTGCCATAGATAATTTAATCTAACTTAGTTTACAAAAGTATCCTGAAGTTCTTAGATTAATTAGTGTAATTAGAGTAGGTCCATTATCATTAGATTTTATTATATAAGGAAGACTATATTAAATTGAGATATATGAGAAACTTATTTTTCGTAACACATAATTACGAAGATTTTTTTCTTAACAAAATACAAACGTCCTACATAATATAATGAATAAATATAAATAAAATGTTATTCTACACAACTTGTACATTTTTTTTTTCAATTCCTACTATTAGTTTACACTCTCCCTATGTATATTTATATATCTTGTTCAAATTTTCAATCGTTAATAAAATTCTTTTTATTCATCCACTCAAGTTCAAATACATTTTTTTAAACTTGTAGTGGATAATACTTGATGTTAACACAGTTTTTTCAAATATTAATTCATTAATTAAATTTAAATAATTAATTTTAGTTTTATATGGAACAAAAAATATCATCACGCAGCCGACTTATTTCAGACATTAATTCCATTTAAAAGCACACACTCACAAGTTTTGAAATCACAGTCGGTTAAGCCCTTTGCTCGTAGCCACAAGGTCCCAGGATCGAGCCTAGCCTGGGGCGGAAAGAAATTCTCATGTACTCGAAAAGGAATTTCTCTTATATAAGGTATTTAGCGGGATATAAATTTAGGAATAAATACCGTCAGTAGCGAAGCGTGTAGATCGCTAGAAAACAAATACTTTTTGACCTAAGTAGGAATTGACTTAATTTTTTTTTATATTACTTGTTTTAACTGATCTAATAATTTATAGACAATATTAATTTTGTACTTATATAACAGCATAAAAAGAAACTCTCATAACTGTTATAAATCTTTTTATTTTATTTTTCACTAGCTAACCCGCCCGGCGTTGCCCGGGCCCGAGATAATTGCAATCTCAGAGAAAGGCATTAACACCTTCCTTCTCCATTCCCGCAAATATGATGAATAATAGTTAAAGAAAACCACCGTCACCTACATTAACACGATCATTAAAAAAAAGAACGAAGACGCTACGCTAAAATAGCTGGCAGATGACACCCATTCCCGACCTCATTTTCAAATCTATATCTTTATTAGTTACCTAAATTTTTGTTCATTAGTAAAAATTGGCAATTATTTCCTTTCATTTTCGCAAACTAAATGGAGGGATCGGCCAGAGAAACAGATCTCTTTGTAGTTCAGTTTCTAATGAAAGCAGATCCCTGTCTGAAACTTTCTCGTATTGCTTTTACTGGCGCCGGCAAATTTTTGGCAGTTTTTTGCATAAATTAAGAAAAATTACCGACCGAATTTCTCTAAAATCACATAGTCAGATGCAGATTTTTTTTTCTTTTTTTTTTACATATGCTCAGAAATTTTCAAATTGATATCTCAATTAGTTTTCTTAAAATTCGCTAATTAGTAAAATAATTTCGAATTCGTTCATTTCCGCTTGCAAATCCAATGCGCCTGTTCGTTTCTTGAGCCATTTTGATTTAAAAGATGTTATTTTAGAAGCGATGGTTAATGAGAATCTAATTAATATCTTGGGTAATTATCAAAATATTAAAATTCTGAGACTCAGGTGCACATGGCCAGACCTATCCACACCTAAATTTTTAGACTTCTAGGTGGGATAGATTTTGCTAGCCATCGTAGACAGACAAACAAACAAACACGCACACACACACACACACACACACAGAGAGAGAGAGAGAAACTTTCTTTTATTAGCATAGATTTATAACTATAATGATATCAAAGCCGCAGCGCTCGTCGGTCGTCTTATACGCCCCACCCATCCTGGCCCTGTGGTCGGTGTCTTAAACTTATTGAATTTAGCTTTTAAATTATTCCGGTGCATTTTCCGTGATCGCGTCTGCCGCTACCGTTCCAGTCAAGCGTCGGAAGTGTATAGAGATATCTGATGGACGCGCGGCCGTCTTTTCCGCCAAATAGAGGAGGTCTACACAAAATGCCTTAATTTATCTGAGGCATGCTAAGAATTCTGTTTAATATAACTGTATTTTATAAAGTTAATCTAACTCGAACAACATAGATAAACAATTAAAATTAGGTTGAACTAATTAAACTTAATTGTTCTATTTAGTATATTATTTTTCACGAAGAGTTAAATTAATTTCAAATGTCATATTTTCTTTCTAATTAATATTTGCAATTAATATTTATAAAACGTTATTTATAAAAATAAATGAAAAAAGTTAAATTTTGTGACAAAAAAAAATTATCACGAATGTGTGTATTTGGCTCTATTTTTACACTTCTGTTAAATAAAAATACAATTTTCACTTTGAAGAAACGTTTTTCACTATTTAGATAAAAAGTATAAATTTTACCAAGTAAGTGGTGAAAATTTGCGAATAAAATAATATTTTTTAAAATTATGTTTTATGTTTCCCTCATAGTCTTTTATCAGTTGTATATATATTTTTTAACTATTTTTATAACAACCGATGAAACTATTATTCTTCAATCAATCTGTATATAAAAATATATTATTTCTTTTAAAGATTGAAGTAACAACTTATCATTTTAAATCTGAGTAGTAAGAAAACAAGGCGGGAGAGTAGAAAAATATAACAGCTTTCACTCTCAAGTATCATTTTTTTAAATGCAGAATATCTTTCTTATTATATTTTAAGAATTGATAAGAAAATCTCAGCTTTAAAAAGTGAAAAATGTTCTCATTTGAAGAAAGCAATTTTTAAAATGCATATGTATTTTTTTCAATTTCAACAAAACATATTGTTTCTAAAGGTTTTCCTTTCAAAAACAATTTAATTTGATTTATTTATAAAATTGAGCTTCAAGTGTGCATTACATATAAAACAAAACATTTCTTTAATAATGTTGCTTTTTCGTTTTGGAAAAGATTTATTTATTAGCTACAGATTATCAAATGAAAGAAAATACGAAACGTCTAGTAAGAGATTATTGATAATGAATGATTTGTTAAATCTGTTTTTTTTTTCTTGTTTTTCAGAAGAAAAAAAATCTTCAAAATGAAGTCATTGCTTAACTGGAATAACATTTTAGAAATTTTTCAATTTCTAGATAAACTTTTTTTTAGAAAACGTAATAATAGTTTTATAGTAAATATAAGGTACCAGAATTTTTTAGCAGAAATGCTCGCCCTATTTAATCACAGGAAAAAATTACAAATTCTTTGGTTAAACTTGGTGATTGCGAACAGTGCCACTCAAATATTAAATAGAAATTTTCCAAACTGAAATATTAAATAAAAAATTTCTAAACTGAAATAGTAGTAGTTACAGTCTAAGACAGGGTTAGCACACTTTTAAGCCACGCCTCATTTTCTAAGGACTCTACCAGCAGAAATATCATTTTCTTCCTAACGAATTCACGATTCATTAACTTGAAGATAGTTTTATGCGATTACTGGTGGCAGAGTCTTACAAAATGAGGCGTGGCTTAAAAGCGTGCGAACCCTGTATGGGAGTTCAAAGGGTGTATGCGTCTAGTATTAGAATATCGTGTATCATATATTCTAATACGAGCAAATCTTGTGGGTGGTTATATATATATATATATATATATCATATATTCTAATACGAGCAAATCTTGTGGGTGGTTATATATATATATATATATATATATATATATATGCAAAAATTATCTCAAAAACGGCTCTAACGATTTTGACGAAATTTCGTATCCTACCGTTTTGGGGCACCAGAAAACCATTGGGCTAGGTCACATGCTCGAGAAAATTCGATTAGTGGGTCATTTTGAGTCATTTTGGGTCATGGTCTAGCTAATTGTATCTAATAAACGGTTCAAACGATTTTGACGAAATTTTGTATCCGACCATTTTCGGGCATGAGAAGTCAATTGGGCTGGGTCACATGTTCGAGAAGTTTCGATTAGTGGGTCATTTTTGGGTCAACGCAGGTCAAATTAATTTTATCTAAAAAACGGCTCTAACGATTTTGATAAAATTTTGTGTCCTACGAGTTTCGAGCACGATAAAAGCATTGGGCTAGGTCACATGTCCGAGAAAATTCGATTAGTGGGTCATTTCTGGGTCATTGTGGGTCAAGATCTAAAAAGCGGCTCAATTTACACTAAATTTTGCATCCAATGGTTTTCGGGCACGAGAAGACTGTTGGGCTAGGTCACATGTTCGAGAAAATTCAATTAGTGGGTCATTTTGGGTCATTTTGGGTCATGGTCAAGCTAGTTGTATCTAAAAAACGGTTCAAACGATTTTGATGAAATTTTGTATCCGACCATTTTCGGGCATGAGAAGTCAATTGGGCTGGGTCACATGTTCGAGAACTTTCGATTAGTGGGTCATTTTTGGGTCAACGCGGGTCAAATTAATTTTATCTAAAGAACAGCCCTAACGATTTTGATTAAATTTTGTGTCCTACGAGTTTCGAGCACGATAAAAGCATTGGGCTAGGTCGCATGTCCGAGAAAATTCGATTAGTGGGTCATTTCTGGGTCATTGTGGGTCAAGATCTAAAAAGCGGCTCAATTTACACTAAATTTTGCATTCAATGGTTTCTGGGCACGAGAAGACTGTTGGGCTAGGTCACATGTTCGAGAAAATTCAATTAGTGGGTCATTTTGGGTCATGGTCAAGCTAATTGTATCTAAAAAACGGTCCAAACGATTTTGACGAAATTTTGTATCCGACTATTTTCGGGCACGAGAAGACAATTGGGCTGGGTCACATGTTCGAGAACTTTCGATTAGGGGGTCATTTTTGGGTCAAAGCGGGTCAAATTAATTTTATCTAAAAAACGGCTCTAACGATTTTGATTAAATTTTGTATTTTACGAGTTTCGGGCACGCGAAAATCATTAGACTAGGACACATGTTCGAGAAATTCGATTAGTGGGTCATTTCTGGGTCATTGTGGGTCAATATCTAAAAAGCGGCTCAATTTATACTAAATTTTGCATCCTATGGTTTTCCGGCACGAGAAGACTGTTAGGCTAAGTCACATGTTCGAGAAAATTCAATTAGTGGGTCATTTTGGTCATGGGTCATGATATTTGAACTCAAATTTAATTTTGACCGAGCATAGCTCGGTCTTCCCTGCTCGTATGCTATAAGTAGTGATGGGCAGAATGAATGATTGTGATATTCGAATAACTATTTCAGGCATGCGCAGAAGCATAAATGTCAAACAAGCTTTATTTTATTCAAGAAATTTTGAAAAGAAAAAGAAATTTCTGATTTTATTTTGAATTGGATAAAAAGAGAGTTGAAAATGTGAAATGTTTTCTGTTTTGCAAAATTTCTGGGGGAAATTTATTAAAAGGAATATTAATTTTGTCAACTATGCTTTTCCTTCTTTTTTGTTTACAAAATCTCTGGTTGTGATTGATTAAAGAAAATACGAATGTTGGCAACTATGCTTTTACGCATGCCCGAATGATTCATTCGAATGAAAAAACCTCCATTCTGCCCATCACTAACTATAAGTTTAAAAATAACTTTCATCGAATTAATTACAAGAAACAAGGGAAGATCCGAGGCTGAAAAAAGAGAATGCTGTTAGCCATTGCGTATCGGTAAAATTTAGTAAGTAGATAAACAGATGAAAGATATAAAGAGCGCTGAAGAGGGGGTCTCGAGAAAACAGTCCCAGAAATTTACATTACAGTTTAAAATCTTATAAATTACTTCCTCGGACAAAAAGTTGAGCATCGAGATTTATAAAGTGCTCTTTTAGTGTCCGTAGGCGGATCCGATACTTGTTTAATCTCCGATTTTTCGCAACGGAAATATTCATCAATTCTTTTTTAACTACAAGTTAAAAAATATGTATATTTATTTACAGTTTCGAAAGAGATAAATGAAATAAATATTTTTGCGGATATATATGAACCGTGGGAGGAAAAAGGATAACATTCCAATAATAAAAAAAAAAAAAATGAATTCAGATAGATTAATTAATAAGAGCTAATAAATTAATCAGTATTTTTCTTTGAAATTTATAGATTGAACCCTCATCAGCTAGACTTATAATCAAATAATGGCGAAAATTTCTCTAACATTAGTAGTTTTTTTTTGTATACAAATAATATTTTGTGTTGCACAACAGTTACATCAAATGCAATGTTATTCTTTTTCCACTCACTCGTTCATCTATAGGTTTAACTACGAAATTTTATGTTTTATAGATTTAATGACAAATAAGAAAAGTATTCGTAATTTGTATTTCTGTAAGCCACAAGCTTTCGTTGTTTTTCTAAATTTGTTACGGTTATTTATATCAACAATTTCCTGTTTTTCACAGAGAAATATATTAAAATACGTTACATCAGATTCAGTACGCTATGTTAATTATTTCCATTCCCTATTTTCTATTATTTTCTTTTTTTTAATTTTTTTTTATTAGCTTTTAAATTTTATATTTTTGATTTATGTTTAATTATTAGATTCTAGCGTTTGCTTTTAGAATAATTTATATCTAATTTTTAAAAATCCTTCTGAGACTATTTTGAATTGCTAAAAATAATTATTACGTAGACAGCAAAATCACGTAGCAAAATCGCGAATTTGGGAGTTAAAAATTCATGTCAAAATTTTAAAACAAATTTTTAAAAAAATTGACATTTTAAAAATGTTTGAGTAATAATGTTTAAGTACCATTGTCCTATTATCAATTGTAAGAAATTCGAGCCTTTTGAAAATCATAAATATTTGTTTTTAAACATTATCATAACTTACATCGCAGGCTTTAATTAAACTATTACAGAAATTAAATGGCTATAACGGAACTACGCAACCTAACACTATACCTAAATTTAACGTATTCTACTAAATGTAATTACATTTTTCTTCTTGAAAATAACGCAAGTTATTCTCCCTCTAATAATATGCTTAAACTATTAAAACTAGATTAAAGCATTCAAATTAATGTTTCTATTAAGGATACTAAATTAATGTCTATGTAAATACTATAAGCTGATATAGGTTTTCGGATATCGCTGCATTAACCGATTTGCATCCTAAGCGTACATTTGCGGATTTGTTTTTTATTCAAAATTCCGAATTCACACCGAAAATTCTTAATTATAATTTTTCTTTTAATTAATAACAAGCGTTTTCTGATTACATAAAAAGAAAGATCTAAATAAAAAGAAATGTAGTAAATATTTAAGTATGTAAAAGTATGTAATTATTTAAAAATATATGGGTTTGAACTCAGCAATACATTTTTAATTCTAAAACATAGGCAACGATTTATCTTGTATAAAATATCAATGTATGGAATTTAAATTAGTCAACGTTGAAAAAAACAAATAATGCGCTTTTGGATCCATACCAGGGCTTTTCAAATTTTATAAAATCTGGCAGCCAGCAAAAAGTTCTAGTCGACGGTAAAAAATATTCATGCCACCTTCCCCCTTTGATTTTCAAAAAAGCACAAAAAGTTTTCATGAATTAATTGAGAAAAATAATAACAAACATAGTTTAGAACTATTAATTAAATAGATTCAAATAGTACATCATTTAGAAAGATAATATGAACTAAGTTTTCTAATAGAACAAACATATAAAAATTATATATATCTGAGATTAAAAAAATAAATACTCTAAAGGCTGAATTAACCAGCATGTTCCATAGATAATGATAGTGGCTGAGAGGTTCTGCTCTCAAAAATGGTAGACGGGAGGTGCAGGGTTTAAACCCCTGTCGCGCTCGTCGACCTAACCATTTGGAGTTTTCCGTGGTTTTCTTCGAACCTTGCCGTAAATACGGGTTAGGATCCCTTAAAAAGACCCCCATGGACGCCCCATGGAGAGTGATTATAATTTTTGAAGCTGATAAAAAGATGAACTTCTATTCTGCAAATTCTCAAATTGTAATGAAGATAGTTATTATTTTGCCTCTAGATAATGAACCATTAGACTTATGATTGAAATATTATTAGTTTAGTTTTAAATTCTTAGTTAAAATCGAAAAATAAAATATATTTTGTTCCTTTTTAAAAGAAAGTCTAAACTTTTCATTTCCTGTAAGATTAACATATCCATGCTGTTTTACCCCACCAGCGGGGTTGTTAGGGAAACCGTCGGTAGCATAATTAATTTTCTATCTTAATAAATTGTTATATCAGTCTTCATATTTTAATATACATTTTCATCTTTCGATAATGGTAAAGAATATTGTTTCGGCTTACCTGAGAACTGCTTTTGCGCAAAGTAATATCCACAATAATGCACTGATATTTATCCTTTTGATTCATTGAAGTGTCGCTGTATGGGAGTAATAAACAACATTATTAGAAGAAAATAATATTGCGTGAAGTAAGAAGTAGATCCATTTTTCTTTGAATATAAGATTATTATTGTAATTCTTGGCTTTATATACACATTTAAATCGCGTTTTGAAGACTGCATGAAAGTGCTCCAATTTTACATTTTATTTGGGATATTTACAAGGGCGTCTTAACTGTTCGACTACATTTTAGATTCTGGGAGATTGTTATTGAGTTCTGGCGCGCGGGGCATCAGCTGTAGGTTCAAGTAGGGAGGTCTGCAGAATTTCTCAGCTGATCAGTTTCGACAGTCTCTGGTCTTATTCACTTTGGCTTGGTTTGCAGCTGCGGTTATCACGTGAAGTACTTACAGTTAATTGGGGTCTGGTTTTTAACATGTTCTAAGCGTTCTTTCGATCGTTCACAACACGTGGAGATTATTAACGGCATTAAAAGGTTTCTCCGTCAAGACCGGATGACTTGACTTTTTAAGAATAATCATTTACTAATAAAAATGTGGCACACTAATCATATATTTAGAATGATATTATGATACAAGGAGTAAGTATGCAAAGTTACATTGAATTCTGACGACAATTATTATGGCTTGAAGAAGCAACTAATAATATGAGATACGGTTTCCAACGTTCTGCTGTAAACAGAGCGATCATACTTAAAGCGTTCTCAGTACGTGTTAAATTTGTCAGCGCACACTAACGATACTTTTCTCTCATTCGGCCGGTGGACAAAACAGCAGTGCGCTGCAGGTGAACAATATGCAAATTTGTTTCGGATACATGAGCGCCACTTACATCTTCTGCGGCGAACTGTCAAAGCCAGAGTTTGTAAGAAAAAAAGAATAGCTACTAGTGATTCATAAGTTCCATAATCCCTCTCACTTACCAACAGCTGCGTGTGTTCTCAATCGAGTATCCACACTTAATTTTGTTTTCAATAATGGAACAATGTAATTAGCAGAATGGAATACCTAGTTACGTACCAACTGAACTTCCAGGTTATAAGTAAACGACTTACGAGTTAAACAGGGAGCCGTGAGAAATTTAAAAAGTTAAAAATTCAAAATATTTAAATGTTTAATAATTGTTTTTCAATAATTGAATGTAGATTAATACTTACCAATTTTTCTTTGTGATTTTTCTGGTGTAATCTTTTCATTTTCTAGTATGCAAAGGTACTACCAGTCGTAAGAGGACGCTTTTTTCAAATAGCGAAATTTCTTCCATTCATCTGTGCAGGCTTACTATATAGTGACTATGGCTGTACAGGACTACCAATGCAGACCAGTTTTGCATTATTTGTCTACCACTATTTCAAAACAATAATATTTTTGGTATATTTCTACTTGTATTTGAGGTAGATTATATTTGTTTAAAAATAGTGGGAAAGAAAATATTTAAAAACAAATAATCTACAGTAGCATCCTTGAATATAAGAATAATATTTCCCTAACATTTTAAATAAGAAAAATAGAAATGAAAAATGTAGCATAATGATTTTCTCTAGCAAATATGTTTTAAAATACGCACCAAAAACTTATCCATTCTTTCATCGCACTTTAAAAACCGTTATGAAAAATCTCTTGTTACATGAAAATCGTTATGAAAATATGTAAAATGTTTCTCTTTTAAAGAAACTCATTTTTCTAAAAGGATATGTTTTATTATTTCTGATAAAATATCGTATCTTATGTGCATTTCTTTATATCAAAATCCTAAAATAAAACCCACTCAATTTTAAACATGAGTCCTTTTATTAAGGACTTTTATTAAGGAAAGAAAAATTATTTTCGTAAATTATTCAGTTTTTTAATATTCATCGTATAAAGGTCTAATCACTACATAGAAATTTAAATATATCACAGAATACTTGATACTTTGCGCGATGATTCCTTATTACATACATTTAAAAGTAAAATTATGAAAATTCACTTGTTACAAACATTATTTAAAATAATGTTTCAAAATGTAAAAAAATGTTTCTGGTTTGAAAAAAAAAAAATTCTGAAAACAAATGTTTTTGATATTTTCTGAAATAATAAATAGTTTCTTGCAGGTTTTTTTTAAAAAATAAAAAATCACCTTAATAATATAAAATAAATTCTTAGCGTCTCAGGAATTTGAATACCAGGGTTTTTTTCGTAAAGTAATATTTGGCTTATTTAATAACATAAGTCCATGTTTAAATATGACGAATATTACCTTAGGAAAAATCTTTACAAACCTGTTTTTAACTCATGCAACGTTAGCGCAAAGATGCGTGCATTTCAGTAATTTCTTCTTTATTCAGAAATACCAAATTCATACCAGAAATTCTGACTAATATTTTTTGCTTTATTTATTGACAGACTTTTCGTGACTATTTAAAGTAAAAATTAAGAACAAGTCCAGTGACACTGATCTTTTTCCTCTCTCACAGGCGGGTGAGTAAACGTGGGTGGGGGGGGGGACGCACAGGAACAATGGAAGAAATACGTATAGTGTGTGGGTTTGTTTATTCAGAAAAAGGATTGAAATAAAGTTTATCCTTTATCTCAATGAGTATTTTAGACACTTTTGTGAAACGCTTGGCTAAGACATTTCTTGCCGCTTAATTTCCGTGCTTGTAAGGTGGATTATGAAAAATGGACAATTTTCCTAAACAGTCGGGTTATCCGGAATTGAAAATTATTCAACGACTTAAAATCCGGAGTTTTTTTTCTTCATTAAATTCATATACAGAAAATCGGGAATTGGAAAAACTGACGTGATAAGCGGAGTGATGTGAAAACCGGATATCGGGATAACGAGGTTCGACTGTACTTTTTGTAATTGCTAAAAGGCGTAAAATAAAAACTTTATAAACAATAAAATAAGTTTTATTTGACAGTTGACATGCTTCGGCTCCTTCGGAGCCATTATCAAAACAAGTAAGAATGATCTACAATTGCAAGATCTATGAAGTTATTATTTGAAATGTCATCACTTAACTTTTCATGTACAAATTACGTACGTTATTATTTTTTTTACTAGGATTTTTATTTCCATATTTGTAGCAGCATCATTTAACTTACCAAAATTATGGCTCGAGTTACTCCATGGTTACAAATACGCAAATAAACATCCAAGTAAAAATAAAAAACAACGTGCGTAATTTGAAAAGTACGTGAAAAATTAAATGATGGCGTTTCAAATAATAACTTCATAGAACGTGCAATTGTAGAATATGCATATTTGTTTTGATAATCGCTCCAATGGAGCCGAAACATGTCAACAATCTGATATAACTTATTTTACTGTTTATAAAATTTTTATTTTGCGCCTTTTAGCAATTAAAAAAAGTATAGTAAAAATTCTTCTTTCGGAATTTCCTATATAGATTAGAAATTTCTGAATAAAAAATGAAATTCGTGAAATGCATGCACATTCTCGTAAATGGTGGAAATGGGTAAAATATTCACTCTTTATAAAGTTAATTATTCGTTTTAAACTTATTGTAAAATACAAAATATCCCAAACGTTGAGCTTTATAACAGAACGGAGCGTTAACTTCCTGTTCTGTTCCTATGAATCCAGCGGTCCGCCCATGAACACAATCCCATACAATTAGGAAGACAAATTATGGCAAAACACCAATTCTTTCCTACCGTATAGTATGGGGTGGAAATCTGCAAATTCGATTTCATTTTTAAAATATGAAGAAAATAATTTTCAATGAATTATATTTTTTATTTAAATAACTACATGTTTTGTTGAATTTCATTACATTTCATTTTATCATATCGTCGCTACCATGGTCAGACTATCGAATATGAAAAAATGCATTTTTTATTACTTTTAAAAATGGGCCGATTGTCCCCACTTTTTATTAGAATTCTTCGCCCAGTAGGAATACTAATAAAATTTCTGTGAAGAGCAGAGTTGCCAGTTTAGTCCTCTCATTCATTCAGTGATGCCGAATTCATACCGGAAATTTTGAGAGAAAAATATTTACTTTAACACTTTAGCGGGCGGTGTCCTCAAAAAAGGACGCCTAATTTTAATTCCAAAACTGACAAACGGCACCAAGAATATTTAATTAAGTTTTTCATTTTATAAACTAGGGGATAATAAGCAGGTTATTTTTTTTTTTTTTTTTTGTAAATTCTGGTGTCAGTCAATAATTTCATCATTTTAAAAACAGACTTACTTCGCGCCGGAAAGGGTTAAGTAAGCACCAAATGTCTGTCATTAAATAAAAGAAAAAATTCTGCTCGAAATTTTTGGTATGAATTCGGAATTTCTGACTGGAAAAGGATGTTAAACTGGCAACCCTATTTAAGAATACTATTAAAATTTAGTGGTGACAGTTAGCCATTTTTTAAAGTAATGAAAAATGCATTTTTTCACATTCGCTAGTTTGAAATGGTAGCGACGAATATAAAAATAAAATCTCAATTAAGCTTAACAAGAAACACTAAAAATGTGATAAGTATTACTCATAAAAATATGGGAAAATTGTAAAAATAACCAAAAGTTGATTAAAAGTGTGCCAAAAAGGTTAGAAATTATGCTGTTAATATTAAGAAAGGTGCAGGCGTCATTACTTGGACGCATTAAAACTGGTATGCGGTAGCGGAAGAAAGTGGACCGGTGAGTTAGCGCTCCGTTCATTTATGGAGCTCAAAATTCGCAAAATTCGCAAAATTCGCAAATTCGCAAATTTAATGAATAGCAAAAGCTATTCATTAAAAAGTCATGAAATTCGACAAGTGCCGCAAAGAAATGAATGAAATTTTTTCTACAGCAAAAACGAAGTTAATTAAAAACCACAAAGAAAGTGTGTATAATATCTTTATAGAGAATATATAACATGAACTACACAATTTATCAGTCTAAGGAAGACGAAGTGTGTTCAATACGCATGGTCATCATTGTATGATATCATCTGCAAATATGACATAGCATGTTTAACCTTTTTGTATCATTCGCGTACAATTTTACAGTACAATAGTTAACATGTATATCTAAATCGTGATAAATCTATTATAAAAAATAGTCCGATGGTGAAACACAGAAAAGAAAGCGGTAAACTCTTTAACTACTAGATCTGTTTTATTAGAAAATTAGTTGACAGTCGAAAATTTCAATGTTCCAAATAAATACAGAGAGCTTCATAAAGACCTCCCTAACTTTAACATCCAATAATACCCTAACTATAATAACTATAAACATGACAAAGCAGGGCATTAATGACATGTTTCTCATGTGGAGAATAAGATTTGTATGCAGTAGTTAAAAAATATTCTCACATTAGATGGTTTTGAGCTACTTTAAACTGTGAAAATTCTCAAATTAACATCAAAATTTATAAATAGAAATCCTTTTCCGTATTCCCATAGCTAACTTGAATAAAAAATAACAAAATATTGAGATTTTTGAAATAAAAATTTATAAAATTAACAAATATACATAACAAGGCATATTGAAACATAAGTTTGGGCTTTCGCATATCACATGCGGTCAATGTAGATGAAAAAATAGCCCCTGAATACTAGGCCAACGTGCTGGCAAAAAAATGGTGGCTGTCGTAGGCGGTTTTTTTTTTCAGCGTTTGTACAGTCCTCCCTTAGGCACCAGTATTTTCTAAAAGTTTTCTTTGACTTATTTGATCTTTGAAAAAATAAGGCGGGGAAAACCTTTTAGAAATTATTGGTTTTCAAATTCAAAGGACCGTATAAATGCTGAAAAAAAATCTACCTACAACAACCGCCATTTTTGTACAGCGCGTAGGCCTAGTATTCAAGGGGTGGTGGCAAAAAAGCTACTTCGTCACAGTGTGCGACGTAGCACCACCATCTACGGGCGATAATTTGACTATATTTCACAATTACTGCATAGACAAATTATGAGTCACCTGAAAAAGATTATCTTATTTCATAGTTATTATAGTTATTGAATTTTAACGACTAACGAAATACCCACTCCATTACCATTACGAAACACCGTCTACCAAAGCATAGGATATTACAGATGTCCCACGGTTTATGAGATTTTAGTTAATGAGTTTTTTAGTTAATGTGATGAAATGTTTTCATCAAGGTGTACACATTCCCTGGAATGTCTCGAAAAGTCTGGCATCAGTTTTTCAGAATAGAGAATTTCTATTTAATTTTTAAATATCAGAATTCGCATTTACTGCTTTTAATCGCAGAGTTTGTAATATTTTTCCCATATTAAATTACGCGAAAATTCTGTTAAAAAATTATGGGAAAACGGTACGCACCCTGTTTTATATGCTCCACAGTTAATGCTGGGAAAATTTGGGCCTGTGTGTAAGCCTCAAGATGGATTTTTTCCAGCAAAATATCACCTAATTTATCTGTAAATGAGAAAAAAAGTAAAGCCCTGCGAGAAATCAAAATTAAATTTCGAACTACCACAAAATGTATTTTGAGATAAGAAAATCCCTGCAATTCACAATTGATAAATTTATGCTTAAATAAACCAAAGGTATGTTCAAATGGATGAAATCAAATTGCATCACAGTAATTTTTAAATAAAATTTTTTAATGTTTTAATAGTTAACCTAATAGTAAGTAAGCTAACATAATTAACATAAAAATTATAGCAATGCAGAATCGAACTTATAACCGACATTTTAGTGTTTCTTAATTGCCATCAGTTTTGCCAAATCGGGGGAATTTTTTTAAAGACATTCCTAATTCAAAAATCACCAAGTGGAAGTTATTAGGAGAATAATTTAAAATAAAATTACTTTTCAAAATTTTCTGGTATGAATTTTGTGAATAAAAATATCTGCTAGATTTTGCAACGCTGATTGTCATTTATTCAATTAACTCACACATTTGTGTTAATAGAAGCTTATGTAAATTGCATAAATTTATGTAAAAAGTTCCAAATCAAACTGTAATATCTACTTTCTAATAATAATACATCGAAAACAAAATCGGTAGTGTATTCTTTTTACTTCTTTTCTTTCTTTTTTAGGGGGTGGGGGGTGGGGGGGTGGGAGGGGGTTACAAAAGTTGGCTGTGCATCTATTGTAGTCTTTCCCATTGAAAGTATATTATTCCATTAGTGAGACGCGAGAAATTTTTATATATCATGATATATTCTCTTATTGAAAGTAATTTAAAAATAAAATCATTTTACTATTTTAAATAAGATCTTAAATTGCAATTTAGATAAAGATAAAATAACAATCATCGCAATCGTTTACATGAAAATATAAAAGAAGTAATTTGCTGATTTTCTAATCATATTTTAAGCATTAATAACAAAATCTGCTTTTTAAAATATTTCTTATTTAAAGAATTTTATTTTTAAAAAGCATATGTTTTTGTTGTTGCAGAGAAATGTTATTCATTCTTGCAGAGAAGACAATTTTTTGTTTTCCTTTTTTCCCCTTACTTATCTTTCTGCTTTCAAATTGAACATTTTAAGTATGCATTCATTCTAAATTTAATTATTTCTTTTAAAAATCTAAAAAAAATTGACAATTAATTTATCTATTGTAAACTATTTTCAAACCTATAAAATATTAATGATTTTGCAATGAATAATTAGCGCATAATTAATCGAATTCGCGATCGCAAGTAAAAATTATTCAGACTAAAAATAAATCTCTAGCTTAGTTTACTTTTTTATCTCTTTCGATTTATATTAAATTTAATAATGATTTTGAAAAATAAATAAATAAATAAATAAAATAAAATAAAAAACTGTAGTTGCACAAGAAATCGATTGAAAAAAAAAATCTGAAAAAAAGTATTTGCAGTAAATGCAAAAGCCTAAGGATGGTTGTATAATAAATCAATTTGTTTTCTCGGAACAGCAAGTAAGAATAAATGTAATATAAATTATTTTATGTAGAGCAAAATATTTTACAACTACTAGTTTGTGTAATTTTTTTTTTCAAAATTTATACTTCATAAGAAGTAATAAGTTTATAATTGAATGGTTAATTTTTTTAGTGCCAGTAATTCCAAAAAATAACTTTCCTGGTAGGTTTCGACAACATTTGCAATAGAAAAGTCTTTGTGGTAGGTTTCTACAGAATCCACATTAAAAAAAGGCTAAAAATCAGATTAACGTATGAAAAAGGGGGTATTCAAAATCCTACTCTTTGAAAACCCTGCACGATTGACGTAGCCAATTTTACTGATTTTATTGTTAAAATTCGGCAAAAAAAAATACCTCATAATATTTAAACACTACATTATAGCAGGGAATAGTAAAAAAATGCAATTCGATCCATAAGTATGTCTTCTATTTAAATTTATCAGAATGATATAAATTTAGGAGGTCCGTTTCCATATTGAAATGTAAAATAACAATATGTCATAGCTGCCACGGTTTTTTTTTTTTTTTTTTTGTCACCACTAAAATTTAATAGAAATCCTTGCCTTATTTAATCTATAAAACAGTTAGGTTCCGGTGATTGAATTGGGAAAACTTTACTATTAAATTTTAGTGGTAAGGAAAAGACCGTACAAGTTGGCACCTTCGCTATGGAAATTTTAAACTGCATTTGAAACAAGATGCGAATATAAATCCTTAAATCCTTATAGATCCTTAAATATACCCAAATGAATTTTTTTACAGTGTCTGCCCTTCTGATTTGAAAATTTCTATTTCACACGCCAACAACCTCTGTCACCTTAAAGTGACACGTCTTTGAAAGGATTCCTAGCCTTAGATTTTAAGTGGCTCTCTTATTAGTATCTATTGGATGGTTCGTAAAGTGTTTTCCGTTTCGGAAAATTGGTTCATACCGGAAAATTCTATCATTTGTATAATTCTGATATGTATTGTTTAATAATTGACGGGCCGAATTTTCCGGTACGAACTGGTTTTCCCAAACACAATGAACTTCCCGAACAGCCCAAAAGAAGAGTTTACCTAATCGTAGAAAAAAGTCCCATATCTTTCGGCTTCTCTGATGTTGTACTATAACCTTCCAACGTGTTATACCTCCTTAAAAAACAAGAAAGGTTGATATTTTTCGGGTGTCAATATCAAACAAACAATGTTTTATTTTATTTTTTATTTTATTTTATTTTTTTGTGTCTGTGTATGTGTGCTCGAATGTTAAAGTTAACTAAATGTTTAATTGATGTTTGTTGGATTTCGAATGTTTGATTAATTTTTTGTTGCTGTGATGAAACCTTTAATTTGTCACCCATAGGGGGATATGTACTTTTTGATAAAATTTGATTGTATAATCCTTTTTAAGTAAAAACAATACAAATACAATCTATAAGTTTGGAAAAAATGTATAAGTTTACTTATCAGCGTTGGACGGTTAATATTAAAATCGCATACATTGTACTCGCCTTCTCCCATCGAAAACTTTGAAATATTTTTCTGCGATCAACTAAGGCGCAATATTCTATTAAATATATGTGGTAAATATGTGTGAATGTGTATTGAGTTATTTAACAGTTAAAATTGAACCAATTAGGAAATGACCTAAGAAATTAAATTCGTAGCGTTGAATTTATATTTAATGCAGATTTTATTAATGCAGTTTAATTTTAAAAATAATATATTGATTTAAATAATTCTAGATAGGACACTTAAATATTCCATACTGTTATTAACTTGCTTTCAGGTCCCAATGCACTTTCCAAAGTACCCCTCTTTTTTACTGCCAACAACCCTTGAAATAATTTCCACAAAGAAGTTCAGATCCATCTATTATCTTCTTGGGGAATAATGTAGAAGTTGATATTTCATCAACACTTGCTGTTATAACCAGATGCTTTTTCACAATAAATGTTGAAAAACTGGTGTGATAATAACACAATAAAACTAAAAAATGCGCTTTCTGATTTTATGGTGTTATTAAGAAGTTATTCGCCACTATTTACAAATGGTTTTTATACCTTCTAAAATTTCCTCGTACGTTTTTCACACGTGACACTTTGACGTTGCTACAGCGCCTAGAATAATTAGTGTGGAAAACGGCTACAAAATAGTACTAAAACATTGAATCCGATAAATGTAGAACGATGCTGAAAATATAACGGGTCGATCGCAGCGACATCTTCTAGCAGTGGTGTAGACAGGGTGGTGGTACAGATGGTTTGGATACCACTAATTTTATAAAAATAATTTTGCCTTATCTAATCGGAGAATTTTCTGCGATATTGAAGTCGAAGAAAACTTTATAATATTACTGGTTTCCAGAGCATTTGGACTCCCCTCTCTAACTACGCCACTGTCTGCTTGCTCTTTCAACGCAAACATTGTATAAGAATCGAACTGAGAAAACGTTTCAGCTGGTGGTAAATATTTTAAATAATTAAATTATACCCTATTTCCTTTGACTTGGATAGTGATTTTCATAAGCTTTGAAAATATGAATGATATTGATCATGGCCGAAAGACATAATACGCATTCTTTTGTGCCTGGTTGCAGTGCTCGATACAAGACAGAAAACTAGAAATTATCCCTATTTAGCATACCAGAGGATGAATCTCTGCTAGAAGAGTGGATAGAAGGATGGTGCCTGATAGGATAAAAAACTAACTTCAAAATCAGTTATATCTGAAATATACACTTACAAGAAGATTTTATTAACAGAAATTATGTCCATGTTGTCAATAGCGAAACGGTTACTTTTGCTAGAGGTAAATCTGTTTTTAAAGCAGATGTCGCTGCGATCGCCCTATTATTGTACTGCATCGTTGCACCTTTATCGGCTACAATTTTTTAGCACTTTTTAAAGCATTACCAGTTTGGCTTTCTTTTGATGCTGAAATTTCGCAATCATACCAGAAATTCCCTGTAATGTTCTTTTCCTTAGTTAATGGCAAATATTTCATGACTTCTTAAAGTAAAAAAATTTGTTTCAGAATTTCCGGTTTGAATTCGAAATTTTTGAATTAAAAAAGGTAAAACCGTTTTCCACACGATGCATTCTAGGCGCTGTAACGTTCCCTAGATTTTGTGTATACCATGAGTTGTAAAATATGAATAGTAACATTTTTTCAAGATTTATGTATTGTAGGATAGTTGTTTAAGTATTGTGCATGCAAATTGGCAAGGAATTTGTGCTGAATGGAATACTGCAGTGCGCGGCAGTGTTGACAGATTTGCATGTTTTGTTAATATTATTATTCAGATTGCTTGGTTTCTATCTTTTTTTTTTTTTTTTTTTTTTTGAAATAGTAATTTTGTCCTTGCATCATGTCAGATTAAATAAGGTAAATATTATTATTTAAAAAAATAAATTGTAAAATCAAGCAATTTGACTATATCCCACCACCACTGCCACCACTGGTGCGCGGTTGTATAAAAGAACAAAGAAGAAAAAAAATTACAGAAAAAAGCCATTAAAATACATTTTATTTAAATTAAATGTTATGTAAATAACTGAAAACATTTGAAAATAAATTGTTCCAGTAAATATTATGTGAGAATAGAAAAGGTATGAAAAACAATTTACGGTAGAAATATTGCCCTAACTCTCTAGCTATACTTTTTATTGTTTTTTTTTAATTAATAGCTACATTTTACTTACAATTTATATAATGCTCTAATATTTCGCTGGATTAAAAAAAAAATTATATTACATGTTCAATATGTAGCTTTAAAATTAATATGTTTTCGAAAAAATTCATTACTTTCTCAAAAATGTATTATACTCTTAAAACTAATTATTATTGAAAATAATACATTATAACGTTCAAATATTTTTCAATAACAGCTTCAATTTTATATAACATTTCATAACAAAAGCAGTCTACGAACCGAGAGTGTATTCGATAATCCTAAATCTTTTAATAAACGTAAATAATTCATCCTTCCCTTTTCTAGCAAAAAACTTTAAAGGCTAAATTGCAGTTTTTACAAAGGATTACATTGAAGTGCTATTAGTTCTTGAAAATCTTATTAAAACTTGGTGAAATATGTTATCAAGAATCATATTTATGTTTGCATATTTTAATAAACTATAAAGCCAGAATTTTTTTTGCCCATTCAATCAAGTCAAGTTTGTTCATTTAAATAATAGATTTTCCAAGTTTTCACTTTTAATAGATTTTTTAAAATTATTTTTAAACTATTTTTAAACTGACGTAAAATTAAAGGATATGTAAGGATAAGCATAGATTTATGGCCTTCGCCAAGATTAATTTTTCCCCTAAGAATTTTTTGTAATTATTTTTATAAAATTTAGAATATTTATTCACTAATTCTATCATTAATTTTTGTCTAAAGATTCGTTATAAATGTTACACAGAACCTGAAAGACTGTTTGACAAATTTTAATGAATTTCGATATTTTTATAAATCAATACGATTTTTCTTCTATGAAAAGTGCTCATAACTCCATCGTATATTTATATGTGATAATAAGTGAAAAATAAATAAAATATACAAAACTATCAGGCTGCCCAGTTAGCACAGAACTATGGGCCTATGTGGTTTCATATGGGTACCATGTGGACAGATGGGCTCCAGCTGTATCCAATTTTTATATGCCACATAGGTTGGATTGACAATATTTCTTACTGTTTTATTGAAGCTTCCCCCTCTCCTCATATTCTAATCACGTGGCATGCTACCCGACTAGAGCGGAAAAGAAGGGCGTTGTATGTGCACGAAATGGAAGAGATGAGAGAGATCACTGCATGCTGCCCACACGAGTAGGCGTGTTGGAGAGACAATTCTGCTAATTTCTTAGTTCAAATTTTGTAAAGAAAGAAAAAAACAAAGAGTCAGATTAAATAACTTAGTCGCCAGGTAAAAAAGTTGGTGTCCTGGCGACCGCATTTTTAAATCCCTGGTTACTTGAGTATATATCTATTTCCTTTTGAAGATTATTGGGCTGGTTATTAGGGGAAAAATTTTTGATTGCTTACTTGCTCTTCCTTGGTAACAATCAGACTTACATCAACAATTTGATCCCCTTCCTTGCCGCAATAATTAGTATTTAAAATGTTTATTTCATTCAAATATTTTATCATATTATACGTATTATTATAAAACTGAAATAAATTATTGTACTGAACATATTATTATTAAACTAAAAAAATACAATTTATTAGTTTAAGAATTTAAAAATCAATGCAAAAACACACTATCAGCAGGAAATATATAAAGTTAGATCAGTTTTCGTTCGCCTAAGAGGAAAAGTACCAGAATTTTCGAAAAGTATTATTTGTCTAATTTAATGGGAAAAATTATATGGAGAACAATTACTTTATGAAAATTCTTGTGTTCAAAACCGTTAAATCCCCTGAATCCCTATAAGTGTACGAAAACTGCAGATGTTATCAGATATTTATAAAAACGAAAACCAAAAAAATGACTAATATGAATTCTTTCTAAAATTAAAATATATAGCGTCTAGTCCCTGCACTTTGGCTACGATTTCAAAAAACGGATCACTCTGCGCGCATGCGTGCTTGTCTGATACTTTAAAATTTTGTTCTATGCCATTTCAAAATGACTGCGTATAGCTCTGTGGTATGTCATTTCTCTTCCGTTCTGTGGTCTTGAGTTCGAATCCCAGCGGCGGAAAGTTTTATTTTTCAGTATTTATTTGAGTTATAAAAAATAATTTGAATAAAAAAATGTAAAGTTTCCATTTTTCAACATTTAAGCGATGGAAAGTTTGAAACAAAAATGGAAATAAATATGAAATTTGGTTATAAATGAATTTCGTACATTCTAGAGAATGCTGTACAGCGAGTTTCATGTGTCCAGTGATGTTTTTTTTTCGGTTAATGTACGCGAAGCGTACATACACAAGTTCTTGACCGCGGCTTGAATGAATTTCGTGCATTCTAGAGATTGCTGCAAAGCGAGTTTCGTGTGTCCAGTGATGTTTTTTTTTTTTTTTTAATGTTAAAAATTGTTTTTTGGATGTTAAAAATTCGCTTTAAAACGCTATAAAATCGTTAAAAATCCTTAAAAATTGAAAAATCCGGAGGAAAAAAAACGTATTTTAGTAAAAGTCTGAAATTGAATTTCTTTAAAAATGTTTAAAAAAAAAAAAAAAAAAAAAAAACTAAAAATAATGAAAATTGTGAACCAAAATATTTAGTTATATTACGCTAAATGTTTTAAATTAAAATCCTTTTACGAATTTAAAAAAACTGCCGCGGAATGGAATAAAATTAATATCGTTCTCGTTGAAACTGGCACGATCCATTTTTTGAAATCGTAGCCAAAGTGCAGGGACTAGACGCTTGTTTAAAATATTGGGTAGTCCGGAAAATTCGTACCGGTTTGGAAAATCAATTCGTACTGTAAAATATATCATTTAATTATTATACATCAATTCCGATATCTAACGTCTGATAATTAACGGGCAGAATTTTCCGGTACGAATTAATTTTCCCAACCGACACGAACTTTCCGGACAACTCAATATGTAATAGAAATTCGAATTTTAATTATTCTTGAAATGTTTCAAAGAGTTAATCATGTACAGTCACATCGCAATTTTTGCGAAATGTCCAAATTATAATTCATATATATATATATTTTCAAATATAAAAAATGCGACTGTCAACCAAACAAAAATAATAATAACACTAGTTTACAAAATAAATTTTTTTTTGTTCATGAAATGAAACATATATTATTTATGTTGGCTATGGACATTAGTTAAAAAAAAAAATATTTTTATTTTTTGTAGCACGTCACAATTCTGAGATATGAAGGTCTTTGTTTTTTATGTACCCGCAATTGTTTAACTCTTTCCGGCACAGACAAATTTTGTTCATAAAATGAGAAATTACTGACTGACACCGGAATTCACATACGACTTTTTTAGTATAACTCTTTAATTTAAGCTTTCACAGTAGAAACAAGAGTTTATTAAAATATTCTTGGTGCCTATTGTTTATTTGGATGTCGTTTTTTGTAAAAATCTTCTTAATAAATATTTCAAAAATCTGACGTGCTGGATTTTTTAAAATATTTTTTCCTAGATGTAGATACCCAAAGTAACGTAACCGTATGTCTTTCATTTCATGAACAAAAATCATGTAGACTAGTGTAATTAGTATAAAAAGCAGTTTAGTTTTCAAGAAAAATATTTTTGTTGATCTACACAATTATTTTCATAAGAAAAAATAAAAAAATGGTATTTTTCCACACCATCAACAGGGAATACGATAAAATACTACAGTTAGTGAAAGCATTCATTGCTTAATTTTAAATTCCAGCCAATTCATTACGCATGTGTTGTTATTTCTCATTAAAAATTTCCATCGCTAATCATATCATAATGTGAAAAATGTGTCCAAACAAATTTAAACACATTATTTTTATTATTTAAAAAAAATTATCGTGACGATCAGAGATTCAATAAATTGTGCTGTAATTATTCATTGCTGCATCATTAGTATATTTTAATTTTATAAATTGGATATAATAGATAAAATATTTCTCAAATTATTCTACATATTTCAAAAGAAATAATTAGACTTTTAAACGATGCATGATTGAAATTTTGAATAATTTTATATATACAAGAATATCCCCCCCCCCCTAGAAGAATAATAAAAATGGAAATCTTTTGTCAGAAATGATAAGAATATATGCTGTTTAAAAAATTATTCGAATAAGACACAATTTTCGTTTTTTAACCAATTAACTGGCACTGCATTGATACAGCGCACAATGGAGTATATTTGAGGCAAAATCCTGTTTAAAATTATTTTTGTTAAAACCATTGCTGTTGACTTACTATTAGTAAATGGACTTAATTAAAGCTATATACAAATAAATGTATGCATTGAAAAAATAAATATATAATACAAAATTTGATTAGCTGTTTACTGTTAGTAACTTTATTCTGAAACATTTTTTTTTTTAATTGTCCTTCAAATCTATAACCAATACGATAATAATTAAGAAATGGTCAGAGAAACCCTGCCATATCGTTAAAAAACTGTCAATATACAGGGCTGCCACTGGCGACTATTTTTATATTCTATTCATTTTGTATTATATTTTTGGTACTTTTCGGTTAGCCGGGCGCCACTGATATGTATATATCTATATATACATATATATGTATACATACACACATATATGTATGTGTATATATATGTATATATATATATACATGCATATATAAATGTGTGTATGTATAGATATATGTATATATATGTATACATAGATATATAAATTTCACTGGCGCCCGGCTAACCGAAAAGTACCATATTTTTCTTGCACATGTTGTCAAAGCGAATGTGGACAATTTTTGTTTTGAAAGAGTGGTGCGAGATAGAATGAAAAAATAGTCGCAAGTGTTAGCTCTGAATATACCGGGTGTCCCAAAAATGACTGATGAATTTTAAAATGCAAAACTTTCAAACGATGACAGAAATTAAACAAATTATTGCAGGAGGATTATGTATGATGGCAAGAGTTTTCTTACTGTGATTCTTGATTTTAGTTTGAATTTCAAACAATAGATGGCGCTGACAGCGATTGGCGCTCAATCGAGGCCGAAACTGAAGCCTCTTAGCATTGTTGCCCCGCCTCCTGAATACTAGGCCTGCGCCCTGACAAAAATGGCGGCTGTCGCAGGCGGATTTTTTTTTAGCGTTTGTTGACTTATTTGATCGCAGAAATACTAGGCGAAGAAAACTTTTAGAAAATATTGGTGTTGAAGTTCGAGGGGCCGTTCAAACACTGAAAAAAAAAATCCGCCTGCAACAGCCGTCATTTTTATCAGAGCACAGGCCAAGTATTCAGGGGGCGGTGCATCAATACTGAGTGGCGTCATTTCGGTCTCAAATTGAGCGCCAAACGCTTTCAGCGCCATCTATTGTTTGAAATTAGAACTAAAATCAAGAATCACAGTAAGAAAACTCCTGACATCATACATAACACTCCTGCAAGATTTTTTTAAATATTTGTCACCGTTTGGAAGTTATTGACTATTAGAATCCATCAGTCATTTTTGGGACACTCGGTATATAAATTAGAGCTAAAAAGGCTTAACAATAACCCATTTTTAATTTTTATTATTTTTATTATATTGAAAATAAAATGATTGGCATACACATATTCTCACAAAAATAGCCTTCTCTTCAGCTAGGGTTACAAGCCGTCGGATATGACTCATGCTCTTGAAATAAACATTGATCGACGCACCAGTTAGACAGCTATTATAAAATATGTTTTTTACAATTCTTGTGCAAATTTTAATTTTTTCACTTTTGGACCGGTTTTTTTTTCTTCAAATACCCCTCTGTGCAGCGGTCAAAATAAACGGGCATGCATAAATTAACTACCAAGTTACTGCTCTTTTAGAATTAAACAAATTGCCTCTCAAAGTGTCTGCCTTAACGATAGACACTTTGCTATTTAATAAAGATAAGATTATCATTTTGAATTTATCGAGGCAAACAACTTTCATCAAACACGTTGACCACCACATTTTTGGCGGTCAATAGGTTAAAGAAAATTTTTGATATCGATGTCTAATTATAATAAGAAAAACGGTAACCTACTTGTTTGAAATTTTTAATTAATCTTGATATACGTTATGTCTTTTTTTCTGAAATTTAATTTTTCGAAACTTTTTTTATTCTTATGATCACAGATTCGTTAAATTATGATGTAATCATACATTGCTACATAATGAGTATTTTTGAATTTAAAAAAAATTGATATAATGGTAAAATATTTCTAAAATTATTCTACATTGTTTTAAAAGAATTTATTAGATATATAAATAATCCATATTTAAAAAGTTTAATATTATATGCAAAGAAAATATTATAAAACTTGTATTATCTCTGAAAGAACCGTAAGAATGAATATTTTTTTCAGAAATTGCAAAACACTTTAACACTTTGCCGTCTGCATGTCTCGTAAAAATACTTCTATTCGTAAAATTGAAATGATTGATTGACACGAGAATTTAGAAACAAATTTATTCGAAAATAAGTAAAATCTTTTCTTCATGTACTTGATAAAAGGGAATTTTCCATTCCAAAATTATGGTGCCAATGTAGAATTTAAGGATTAAAATTAAGTTACTTTTGACGACACCGCTGTGGTGTTACTTTTGACGACACCGCTGTGGTGTCACCGGACGGCAAAGTGTTAAGAATAACTGTATTCAAATAACAAACATTTTAGGTTTTTTAAAAAAGAATATTCGTTTTCAGTGCTTCAAGTATTATATAGTTGCCAGATCTGAAGATGTTTTCGAATAGTAATAATTGCTTAATATAATCGAAAAAAATCTGCCGCAAAATAAAGCCAATATTTCTATTCAAAAATCGGGAAATCTGCTAACTATGATATGATATTTTTTTAAGATAACTTTTTTTATAAATTACAGGTCTTCAACATTTGCGCGTTAAAATCGATTTTCGCCACACATTCTAAAAGCTAAATTTTGCCATATTTAATCGCAAAGTTTTTGTCATGAAATAAAACAATTTTCTGTAATATAAAATAGTGGTAGCTTGGTCGGTCAAGTGCCGCATGTTGAAGATAAATTGTTGAAGATATATGGCATTCTAAATGATTGCCAAATTCATTGTGTCTCTTTATCTAAAATTCAATTTTCGAAAATTTTATTTTCACGACTGCAGATTCGATGAAGCACGTTAAGCACCTTAAATAATCATGCTCTAATTCTTCATTGCTGCATTATTACGATTCTTTGATTTAAAAAATTTGATGTAATGGATAAGATATTTTTCAAGATATTCTATATTTTTTTCAAAGAAAGGATTAGATTTATAAGCAATGTATACGTAAAAAGTGAAAATTTGCATCCAAACAAGATTATTATCTAAAAATTTGATATAATGGATAAGATATTTTTCAAGATATTCTATATTTTTTTCAAAGAAAGGATTAGATTTATAAGCAATGTATACGTAAAAAGTGAAAATTTGCATCCAAACAAGATTATTATCTAAAAATTTGATATAATGGATAAGATATTTTTCAAGATATTCTATATTTTTTTCAAAGAAAGGATTAGATTTATAAGCAATGTATACGTAAAAAGTGAAAATTTGCATCCAAACAAGATTATTATCTAAAAATAATAAAAACATAATAAAAATAAATAAATAAATAAATGAATAAATAAATAAATAAATAAAAATTCCTCTTGAAGAAACGGATTTTTGTTTTCAGAAGTGAAAAAAAAAATAATTTTGAAAGAAGATTGTTTTCGTAATCAAATGCTTTATGATAAGTAAAAGACTAATTACTATTACTTCTATGTGTATTTTCTAAATGAATGCCAAATTCGTTGTGTCTCTTTATCTGGTAATTACTTTTTACGAAACATTTATCGTCACGATCACAGACTCAATTTTAAATTACGCTCTAATTATTCAATGCTACATCATTGGTATTTTTTTATTTTTAAAAATTGGATATAATGGATAAAATATTTTTCAAAATATTCTATATTTTTAGGGGTGGTGGAAATTGCGTTTATAAATATTGCATGCTTAAAAAATTGAATAATTCTGTATATATGTTATATAAAAAATTTATTTCATTCGTATCCTTCCATTTTATTCGCATTAATCTTTTAAAATTAATCTAACTTCTGTCATAGTCAGTATTTCTTTAATTCTTAATAATATCTATTCCTATTTAAAGTCCTTTTAAAAGTAAATATCCGTATATTAATAATTATTTTATTCCAAATCTTAATCTAAAATTTAAGATCATTCGTAACTTTTATCAGTTCCCCAATCTATAAAATTCTGAGACGCGTTCTCATTTCGAATGTTTTTTAAAGCCATTTTCTTTTTATTATTATTATTATTATTGCTCTGAATTTTTCGCGCGCTTGGGATATTAACCTCTAAATTGGTCCGCACCCAAGTAAGGGATTCTTTACTGTTTTAGCCTCGCCCTCTAGCCTCATTCGTTGGGCTGGAGCTAGCTTCTCACTCATTGGGTTGTGCGCTCGTGACGTAATTCTGTGTATGTTTCCACGGAGAGAACAAAACTCGCCCGCACCGGTCGGAGCACGAGATTTTTGACGTTTTCGGAAGCTAAACAAATATGTGTCTGGTATTCTTATGTCCGTAGAATATTCATCTGGCCCAGTAACATCTTAATTCAATGAAGTGAAGCAACGTTAGCCCGAGGGCTATAAGTTTTAGACCTTTTGGAATTGTTTCTGTGTTGTTCGTCTTCTAATAAAATTATTTGTCTGGAGATTGGCTGGATTTATTGGAAAACTTTGGTGGAATCATTTCATTGCCTTCTACTTCGCCATACTCGCTGATATCGACTGCAACTTGCTATATCGTTGAAGGACTGCCATTTTTTCATCGAATATTATTCATCGTAATTTCTCAACCTCGTCAAAATGCTACATATATATATATACTGTCTAGACGAACAATAGGAATTGAAAATCTCTTATCGCAAATGACAAACAGACATTCTTTTTAATGATAATTTTATTCAAATGAGAAACAATCTCCGTTTTTTAAAAATGGTTTTCGTTATCAATGCTTTAATTGTGATGCGAAAAAGACAACTAACTTTTTTTCATTTTTTAAATGATTGCAAATTTTGATTTCCATGTTCCGCTTGGTCCGTATTTTATTAATACCAATTTTTTCAAACAAAAATCTCGTTTTAAATTTATGATGCAAATTTCGGGCAATCTTACCTTTAAGGTTATTTTTCAGCTGTTCTAAAAACCTACCATGAAAATGTTTCTTCGGAAATACTGGTAATAAAAAAGGTAGTAATTGGACTTACTGCATTATTTCAAAATCAGTTTTTCGAAATTTTTTATTCTCACGATTACACAAGTTCCGTAAATTATGCTTTAAATATTCATCGTTACATCATTAGTATTTTTTAATTTTATATATTACAGGGTTCGTACGGATCAGGGATTTTTCCAGGAGTTTCACCAGTATTTTCTGTATAGAAAAAGAAATCTAGGTTAAACTCGTGGCACTTTGCCTTCTTTTAAGGAAATATTTTCTGCAAGAAAATACTGGTACCGAAGAATTTCTTGGTCGCAAAATTCCAGGAGCCGTACGAACCCTGTATTACATATAATACATAAAATATTTTTAAAAGATATGCTATAGTATAAAAATAAAAATTAATTGGATTTATAAATAATTCGAATCGAATAACTATCTATAAGATTATATATTTCTTGTCAGAAATAGCAAAAATGCATGCATTTTACGTACAACTAAATTCAAATAAGAAATATACTCAATTTTTTAAAGACGATTTTTCTTTGACCCCTTCATGACGAGGGTTGCATATACGTGAAAAATAACAAGCACAGAATATTTTATTATTTTGTACGTAATTTTTAATTGTAGATTTTGCCTTATATAAATAAATTACTACTTCAAATGAAATGGTCAAAACTTTATATTTTGGAAAAAAACAGTGATGAAATGTTGCAATTCTACAAAGGACACTCGTCGGGAAGGGGTTACGACACAATTTCAAGATGTCCCAATTTTTAAATGCCGCTATTTTCGAATAGTGCTGTCGCTTTATATAATCGCAAAGTTCTGCCATCATATAAAGCGAATATCTCTATCTTATCTTACTTATAATAAAATCCAAAGGCGAGAAAGTGTCTGTAACGGTACCGGACTGTAGCAATCTGCGATTCGACCGTAGTTAAACGCCATGTTAGCCTTACTGAAAAAGAAGTTATATTATCTACTTTCGTCGTTTAAATATTTGTAAAAGCATATTCAAGCTTTTAAATCTTTTAATTTTATTTAAAACCTTAAAACACTATTTCATAAAAAAAATGTATATTAACATTTCTGTAAAAAAAAAATCTGTAAGCACTTTTTTTTTTCAGAATGCGGTGATTTATTTCCTTGGAAGAGATGTGAGGTTGATTCAGTATAGTGTCGCCATCTACTGGCGGATTTTGAAATTTGCTTCCATCGTTCCGGATTTCGGGTCCTCCCGAAATTCACGATTATTTGACAAAATTCATGTTTTTTTCGTGATTCTTTGACAAAATTTGCATTTTTTCTGCTGTTCTTTGACAAAATTTCATTTTTTCGTAGTCCTTTGAAGAAATTTGCGTTTTCTTTTTGCGATCCTTTGAGGAAATTTGCGTTTTTTGCAATTCTTTGACGAAATTTGCCTTTTATTCAAGATCCTTTGACAAAATTCGAGTTTTTTCTGAGATTGACGAAATTAGCGGTTGTTTTTTTCGATCCTTTGACGAAATTTCACTTTTTTCGCGATCGCTTAACGAAATTAGACATTTTTTCGCAGTGCTTTGAAGAAATTTGTTGTTTTTTTTTTTTCTAGACCCTTTGAAGAAATTCATGTTTTTCCGCGATTATTTGACGAAATTCGCAGTTTTTTTTTGCGATCCTTTAACGAATTTTTTTTTTTTTTTTTTTTGTGATCCCTTGATGAAATTTTACATTTTTTTCGGAGTCTTTGGAAGAAATTTGCGTCTTCTTCGTAAGCCTTTGACGAAAATCGCGTTTTTCTGCAATTTGTTAACAAAATTACCTTTTTTTCTTTTTTTTTTTTTTTTTTTTTTGCAATCCTGCAACGAAATTTGCTTTTTTATTTTCGGTACTTTGACGAAATTCACGTTGTTTCCACAATCCTTTGATGAAATTTTCTATTTTTTCTGCGAACGATAGACATAATTGATTTTTTTCGGCGACTATCGTTCAAAATTCGAGATATTTATGTTCGAAATTTTGGACTGAAGACTTAAATTTTCGAAATCGAATGCCTTAAATTTTTAGGAAAACTTGAACAGAATCACCCCTGATGAAATAAATACATAACTATTTTTTGTTTCTAACGAATCGTAATATAAATTAATTTTAAACTAAAATTTGAGAGAAAAATGATTTGTTTTTAATTTCGGGAAGAGAAGGGGGGGTGGGGACCGTGTTCACCCGCCACTTAAGTAACAATATTTTAGTGATTAAACATTGAAACACAATGGACTGAAAAAAAATTAGGTATCGGTAAAATTTTCGAAAATTTTCAGAAAATCTAAAATTTTAGTAAAAATTTACAAATTTAGAAAATTTTCGAATTTTTCTTTCCGGACTTCGGGTTTTTCCGGATTTTGGATTTTCGGATAATGGGTCATATACTGTAAAATGGTTCTTTCTTATCAAACGTAATTAAAATATAAGAAATGCATATTACAGCGTAATTTCCATTTAATTTTGCTTATGTAATCAAACAATGAGTTATATGGTAAGTCAAGCTGTTTAAAAACTCATTGATAACACTTTTTTACAAAAACTTTCGCACATGGATTATTTGTTAATATTTGATTTTGTCCAATCGTTGAACTATTTCAGAAATTTAATACTAAGTAAAAAAAAAAAAAAGTATTTTCTTAAAGTATCCTTAGTATTTTTATTTGTAGAAATCATTTGTCCTTTTTAAAATGTATTTTTCTACAATACAAACCTTTCAATAATAAATCTCCATGCTGTTTGTTTGTATGAAGTCTTATGAAAATGAAAAGCAGATCAACAATCCGTCATTTTTGACGGGGTTATATACTAGTTCAAAAATAATGGTATTCAACAATCGAGAGATAGGGTAACTGTGGTATAACAAGTGGGTAAGTGTGATCGAAGATTGCACAAAGAGTTTCGTTAAATATTCCTTTCAAAACACTTTATCCTTTAATAAATAAATCCAAATAAATTTCATTTTCCGAAAAAAAATAAAATAATAAAATAATAATTATGTTTATTATAAAGTAAAACTTTACCGGTCTATTTTTCTCGTTTTTGGGAAATTCAGAACCGGTCCGATAGAGGGCGAAGCCCGCCATTATACTCTGTCATAATAACATAATAATATCTGTCATGTGGACTGAATGTGATATTAAAAAAGTCAATTTCAAAATTAAACATGTTGTATAGAGACTTTCAAAATGTTAAAATATGCAATATTTCCATAATCGGGGGTTTTTATCACAATTCAATTCGTTCCTCAAACTTATATGACATTATAATCACTTGCTGACGTCATATCTACTTGCTTTCTCTATTACTCATATTGATACTCTCTTTGTATTATTCTCAAACATTTGAAAAAATCCGTTAAACTTTCAATATGACGTCAGATTAATTTTATTTTTAATTCTCTAATGACATCATATTAACCTACTTTCTATACTTACACATACTCATACTCCTTGTATTATTGAGAAATGTTTGAAAATTTTCCATTTTATTACCAATATGACGTCATATTAATCTTTTTTCAATTGATGAAACTTTTTATTTCATTCTCATTTTTCACGTGGAAATCTTTCAATAGAAAATTTATTATTGTAGAAAGAATTTTACTGTGGATTTTTAATTTTTGGTAACTGCTATAACGAAAAATGTTTAAATTTAATAGGAAAAGGCTGTTAGATTTTTGTTTTTTTTAACTCTATAATACTATCTTTATTTAATTTTATGAGTTTCAACTTCATAGTAGGTATTCAGCTATAAGTACACAAAATTTCAAATCTATAAGTTATATAGTTTCTGAGAACCGGCTCTGTGACGGACAGAGAACGTAGTGGGACGAATAGGGTTTCGTGAGATGAACGAAACCCTAATAAAAAAAGGGTGACAAATTGCTATTACCCCTATGAAATTTTTTTTAATTTTATGATTACCAAAATCATTGTGCCTTTTTATCTAAAATTCAGTATTTGAAAATGTTTACTCTCTCGGTTACAGATTCAATATATTATGGTCCAGTTATTCATCGCTACATCATTATTTTTTAATTTTAATAATTGGATGTAGTAGATAAATATTTTTCAAGGCATTGCACATTAGGATGGGTCGAAAAAACCGAAATTTACAAAATCGAAACGTAATAGTGCGGGAAAGTTGCCATTGGTAATAAGGAATAAATTCGCAAAATATTACACCAAAGGGTTAATATCTTTTACCGCCGCAAGGGGGGCAAAATTTCGAAAAATCGCAAAAACAAATTGTTTTTTCAAAAAAAAAAAAAAATTAAATTATCCAACCATACCAATACAATTTCTAATAGATTGCAACAGCTACACCAAGATCTTAGTAATGTATCAGTAAAATTTCATTATGGTGAAATCATTTCTATTACCGCCACAGGGACGTAAAAAATTTTGATAAAAACAGGAAAAATTTTCAATTTTTCGTTTCTTATAAATTTTTTCATTTTGATTGTATGTCTACAATTAAATAAATTTACATTATAGCTAGTAACAACTTATAAATGTCTAGTAATTTTGATCATGGACATTGCCAACCAAGGGCGAGAGGTGCCCACCCACCCTAAAATTGTGAGAAAGGTGCTTTTTGAAGGAATTTTTGGGGATTTTCTGGAAATTTTTAAGGATTTTTTGTAGGGGGGGGGGCAAAAGTGAAAAATGAGGGGGAATTTATGTAAGAGGCCCCCCTACCAAAAAAATCACCAAAATTTACCGAAAAATCCCCAAAATTTCTTCAAAATTCATTTCTTGTTGCATTCTACTTGAAATTGTATTGGTATGGTTGGATAATTTTTTTTTTTATAAAAAATGTTTCTTTTTTTTTGGCGATTTTTTGAAACTTTTGCCCCCCTGCGGCGGTAAAAGATATTAACCCTTTGGTGCAATATTTTGCCAATTTATTTATTATTACCAACGGCAACATTCCCGCACTATTACGTTTCGATTATATAAATTTCTGTTTTTTCGACCCACCCTATTGCACATTTTTAAAAATAAATAATTATATTTTTAAACAGTGCATACTTAAAGAATGAAATATTATATCCAAACAAAATTATAGTTTTTTTTTTCAATGGAAAAACTGTAAGAATAATTTGAAATTGTCTGAAATTTGTCTAAAATTACAAAAACACATGTTTTTTAAGAATAATTTTATTCAAATAAGTTTATCGTTTTTAAAGATTATTTCTATCAATGCTATAAGTATGATAAGAAAGTCGAGAAATTGCATGTTATAATTGATTGTCAAATTCTCTATGTCTCTTTATCTAAAATCCAGTTAAAAAAAATAAGAAATCTAAAAGTAAGCTTATTTTTTAATTATTTTTAAGAGGAGAACATATTATGCTCATTATACATAATCTCTGATCCATTAGTATTAAGGTAAAAACGATATTTAAAAATTAAATTTCAGTCACATGAAGTTTTACATTTTAATATAGAGCTTTTTATATATCAAATTGAAAATAAAGCCGAAAAATATAATAATTTGAAAAGTTAGTTTAATTTGATTAGTTTAGATATTGATTAAATTAAGATAAAAAAAAATGCAATAAAATTATTACTTAATTGCATGAAACATTTACAATACATAAAAAAAAACTGTTTTATCAGATCTCATAATGATTCAAGTAAAATAAATACACCAGTAAATTGTCAAACTTCCTGAAACGACCTGAAAATTAGTTTTATGAAAATAGCTCTTAGAGTTTTTATTTAACAAAATATTCAAAATTTGTCATAAAAATAATAATAAACGAATGAACCTTTTTTTTTATTATTTTTTTTTTTAGGTTGGTGCACTTTAGATTCATTTTATGAAAGAAAAACAAATCATTTGGGGGATATATTTTTCTAACATGAAGGTTCACTGTCAATAGTAATTAAAGCATTTTAATACCAGTTTTTTTTTAACAAAAATCTTCTTTTTAGAATTCTCTTGCAAATCTTGTACAACCCCACTATTAATAACAACTATTCTAAAAACCTTTCATGATTTTTTTTTTTTCAGAAAAATTCGTACCTTATATATTCGCGTATAAGCTGACCCCGGAGTTCGAGATAAAAACAGTTTTAATGTTAATATTTTAGAATAGTTTTCATCGCCTTAAATAATTTAGAATTAAATTAGATTAAATAAGGCATTTTGAACTTGTGTTAAACTTGTTTTTATCTCGAATTTGGGGGGTCGGCATATACGCGAGTACATACGGTATTCGATAAAAGGTCAGGTTATCTGAAAAAATATGTGTCTCGTAATTTTTTTTTTTTCACAATTACAGATTCTATAAATTAAGCTTTAAATATTAATTGCTACATCATGAGATTTTTTAATTAATTTATTGATTTATTAATTTTATAGATTAGGTTTAATGGATAATATATGATTATAAATATTCTACAATATGTATTTCTTTTAAATGCTAAAAAGTGTAAATTAACAACATAATAAATACACAGTAAAATAACTTTTCTTAGGTTGTTTGACATGTTTCGGCTCACTCCGAGCTATCTTTAAAAAAATAAATGAGAATATTCCATAATTGCATGGTCTTTGAAGTTATTATTTAAAATGCTATCATTTAATTTTCATGTTCTTTTAAAAATTATGCACGTTATCTTCCATTTTTACTTGCTTCTTTATTTTCATATCTGTAACCATCGAGTAACTCGAGCCACAATTTCGTTAAGTTAAAAGATTCTGCATCGTTACATATTACATTTTTGCGTGTTAGTATCTCTATGGTTTCTCTTATTATGGATGAAAGTAAAATAATTTTTCCTTCCAGTCTATATTGTCCATCCATAATAAGAGAAATATAATACGTAACTACATCATTAGTATTTTATTTCAGTTTTAAATTAAATAAAATGGATAAATCATTTTTCAAAGAATTCTCAAATGATGTTATTAAATAAATAGTCAATTTTGTAAAAAAAAAAAAAAAAAAAAAAAAAAAAAAAAAAAAAAAAAAGGAGCACATTTTGAATTTGCTTATTATAAAAAACATTTTATAAAATAGTGAGTTTTTTCCTTCCTTAAGAAAACCACAAGAAACGATATATTTTGTCAAAAACGACAAAGGCATACGCATTTTAAAAATATTTTTTTCTAAATAAGAAACATTTCTCACTTTTTAAAGCAAATATTCCCTTATCGCCTTTAAAAATATGATAAGGAAATGAGAAATTTATTTATTTTATTTTTAAAAAATGGCATTAAGTAGCGAAAATTGCTACATTTCTTTATCATTTTTTTTTCTACTTTTCAGATTTAAAATGCTAAAAAGATTTTATGTCATCGTATCTTGGTAAGAAAGAATTTATTTTTATCCGCAAATATGCTTTTAGAATAATAGTTTGATAGATTGTTATAAAAATATAATAGAAAAAAGCCAGAAAAGATACATTTGTATATAAAAAGGGGAGCGTATGTAATATTTCCAACTATTATTTGATTTTTATCATTTGATATGGTAAAATATATATTTTTTAAACGAGTAAAAAAAAAGCGTTTCACGAAAATAAAAAATGTGTTACAAATTGAATGATTTAAAATACGAATTCTTTTATTTGTTTTTTATTTTTTTATTTTATTTTCTAACTTTTTTTATCTATGCATTATAAAAAGCAAATTATGAAATTTACCTGAAAAAAAATATTATATTGCATAAACTAGACACTTCATAGAAAATAACATCCTAATTATATCAATTAAGTCGAATAATTTAATTTAATTTTGATTGTTTATGTAAGTTGAAGATGTTAAACTAACTTCAATTCAACTGAAGATATAGAATTTATTTAGATTTCCTAGGATCCAGTCACTTGGATGGGATAATTAAGAAAACGAATCTTAAACTGTGGTCCACGGACCACGGGAGATCCGCGAGCTTGTAGCTATGGGTCCGTAAGCCGAACTAAATTTTATTTTATTTAATGTCAAGTTTATTTAATTGCAATCTTTAAATTTTGAGCCATTCTAACCCTATGAAAACGTAAGAAAGATGCATATATACTTTTCCGGACTGATTTTGATTGAAGGAATTAAAATAAAGTTTCATAAGTGAATGTTACCATTAAAAATTAAAGTTACCACAACTTTCAATGTGTAGATGACACATTATGCGAAAAATGCATTCGTATAAAACAAGAACATTCTTCCCATATCAAACAGTAATAAATATTAAAAATAAATGAACAAAGTAAAATAGCACAAATAAAAATATTTAAAATAGCAAACAGCCGTTTCGGAGCCCCTAAAGCTCCATCATCTGTGCCAAATTCAAAAGATTAAAACCGAATCAAACGCTTAAGCCATGTAAATATGCTTGCGTCTCTCGCGTCATCGTCAAAGTTAAAGCCACCTATTTTAAACAGAACTAAATATAATTAATTTTTGTTAAAATATTTCCTATAACTATTTTTCTTATTGCTGTGGCTGATTTTTGAGAACACTGTAAACAAAACTTGAGATTATGGCAAATTTTATAATGGAAAATAAATAGATTCTACACATTAAAATAATTTCTTACGTTGTATAAAGCAAAATATTGTTAGGGGGGCCGTTAAAATGCATACCACATCAAAAGGGTTCGCGAAATCACAAAGTTTAAGAATCGCTGGTTAAAAGGATGATACAACAGGGTTTGTATAAAAAGTACTGAGGCCAAATTCGGGAAAAAAATATGTACTGGATATTTAGCTACAAACAATTAAAATTCTTCAAAATAAGATATTTGGGAGTCGACACATATCTGCCAACGAGTCGTACACACTTGGAAGGTGCCCTGGAAGTCCTTTAAGGGAACGTCCTTCAAGCAGCGCGTCAAAGCAGATTTGACCTCTTCTAGGATCTCATGGTGGTGTACTTTGAGAGGCGGTGGACTTTGATAGAGTTGTCTTCACTCACACTTAACAGGAAAAAGTCTGTAGTGGCCAGATCAGGACTATAAGGGTGTGGAGAAGCGTTGCGATTCCGTTTCGGGCCAAGTAGTCGTCGACTACGAAGCAGGTGTAGCTTGGTGTATTATCATGATGCAGCTTCCAATAAGCGGCAATGTGTGGCCTCACTCAATTGACCCTTTCCTTTTACTTTTGTCTTTGCTATTTTAATGTCGCTTTAGCTGAAATTTTGCATTTTAGTATGTAATGTTAGTTTTCCGATACAAATAAATTATCGTTGTAAAATTAAATTTACGTTTTTCTACTTTCTATTTATCAGATAATCATTATACATCATAATGATTATGATGTATCAACTGCACTAGATGTAAGTGATTAACATAATGATTATGATGTATCAACTGCACTAGATTTAAGTGATTAACATAATGATTATGATGTATCAACTGCACTAGATTTAAGTGATTAACATAATGATTATGTTAGAATCTCCAAATATTGGTAACTTTTATTTCAAACTTGGTTGCACAAAAAATAAAAAATAAAGTAGTTGCGGAAAGATAAGCGTACGTCTAGGAGGTTTAAAAAGTATTGGTTTGAGTAGCACGAAAGAAACAGATAAAACGCAACCTACAACACATAATAACCCAAATTAACCGTGGTCCGCAACTACAAAAAATTACGCACAAACTTAAATGTTAAATAATGGGTAGTAAAAACCTAATTTGACATACTTAGTATGGTTACGTCTTCAGGGTGAACGATCACAGTTCTAGGATTACAGCTGATTTACATGTTCGGGGCTCCCACATGGTTTGCCAACTGAATAACATTATTTTTTTACAGAAAATGTCATGCTAGGTTTATACAACGTTTCTGCAAAAATTTACCTCCGAAGATGGTTTCTGCTAAATTTGCAAGAAAAATCTAAAAATAAAAATTTTCTAAGAAAATAACGGTATTCAAAAAGCGGACTGCCCTGATGTTGTTAAATAAATCTCTTACTTTTATCTCTGATTCTAACTTTACGAAAGTAAATTTTCCCATGTATCCAAAGTAAAATCAATTTTATTCAAATGCGGAGTTTTAATTTTCAGCTTCTTTTTCTTCTTCATTTTTGCACCCTTATTTTGCGATGCTTGGGGCACCTATAGGAATTATTTTCTGTTTAATATTTTATAATAATGGAAACAATTGAATTTAAACATTTATGGCGAAATACTTAATAAAAAAAAAACATACAATACTTTTCAAGCAAATGCGGTATAAACTCGAAAAGGTAACCCTATGCCTACAAATAGCCATAAGTGCTTCGTGCAGAAAGATATGATTGTATTCCATTACTTTGTAAATATTTAATGGCGAGATATTCCTTTCCGCTAAATTAGCTTAGAGGACTAAAAGTCTGTGAAATATTTAAAAATACATATATGATCATGGTGCTTACTTTCCTAAGAATTTCCAAGGAATATGTCACCCCTATTTAAGATTAGAAATCGTTACCTAATATATTTTCTTCAAATAAAAAATATCTTTGCGGTTAATTGACAAATTTGTAATATTTTTATGCCATTAAATAAGACTAAAAAATACAGTCGAAAATTGTGGTAGATTTTTATGCACCCTGTATATTATTTAACAGTACTAATAAATCCAAAAATGAAATTTCTGTCACATTTTGTAGTCTTTAAGTTTCCGGGTGGAAACATTTAATTTTATCTAAACCCTTTAATGCATGATAATTACATAAGTGCCAAGAGTTACGAATTTTGAATACCATTTTTCTTTATAGAAAATATGACTTCTTTAATCGCAGAGTTAAGATTTAAGAAATTACATTTTTCTATCAAGAAAAAGTGGTATATAATATCCGTAATTTTTTACTCATATGTAATTATATGAATGTTATTAAAAAATCAGTATTAATAAAAAATAGTAAGGTTAAAATGTTAAAACTGAAATTCACATAAATAAACGTATCACTGATATGAAATTAAATAAAAATAAAAATTTGTTTAGCTCATTTGCATCAATAGGATACGTTTCAGTAATTTTTCTTTTAGTCTGAAATTCCGAATTCACACCAGAAATTCCGAATTATTCCGAATATTTGCTTTATTTAATTACAGACAGACGTTTTGGGATTATATAGAGTAAAAATTATTCTCTCGGAATTGCCAGTATGAATTCAGAATGTCTCAATAAAAAGGGAATTTCTCAAATAATGCAAATGTGTTAAAGGGAAATGTTGATTATGTAAATTAAATTAGAATGTGTTTGTATTTAATTATGAAAGTTAAAATGTTTTTAGCTTTGCTTTTTACACCGCTTTTGTTATTTAATTTTCTCTAACAACGTTTGTTAAAATATTTTAACTAATTTTCCAAAACCCCTTATGAAAATATAGTATATTAAATATTATTAGAAAAACCATTCTTGTTAAAAAATTTCCTTTGAAACAATAAATTAAACACCATAGAAAACTCTTCAAAGAAAGACGATCTAAACTTGAAAAAATAATCCGATACCTAAAAAGTAGCCACAAGTGCTGAACCAAGAAAGAACAGATCCTATTACGGTACTTGGAAAATATTTAACGGCGACATATACGTTTACGCTAAATTAGCTTCGACGACTTAAAAGTCTATGAATGTTAAAAACAAAAAAAAAAGCAAATATTTGTTTTAAGATTAAATATACATAGGTGCCAACCTCTCATTAATATTCCGTTATATACAGGTTAATTTGATCTAGTTTAATACCGCTTCAAACCAGAAAAATTATCGCATGAATTTTTATTTTATTTAATTTCAAGTTTTTTACGTGGAATTTATTTAATTTCATTTCTTAAAAAAATTTCTGGTGCGAAACATATTAAACCTGGGTCAAATTAAACCGCATATTGCGGAATATTAATGAGAGGTTGGCACCTATGAATATACTAACAACCGGTCGTTTGACAGGTACTAAATGAAACTATTTCAATTGGAACCAGAAATTTCCCCACAAAATAAATTAAATATGTATAATATAGCAATAAGATAAATAAAGAAGTAAATAATTTTAACACGTTTACTGCCGGGTTAAAATTACCGGAATTTTATTTTATTTAGAAAGTTCGAAAAAATACTAATAGCAATATTTATTTTATTTAATTACAGACAATTCGTGATTACATAAAAGAAAAATTCTTCTTTCCAAATTTCCGGTACGAATTCGTAATTTTAGATTGAAAAACTACGAATATACTCGTGGTTGGCAGCGAATGGGTTAAATAAAGATATTAGTGTAAAATATCTTTATAAAACTTCAGTAAAATTACCGGCATGTTTAATGCTAAGCCTTTCTAAGGCAAATTGACTATGTACTAGAATGTGAAAATTATTAAATGTCACCAAAAATTTAGAAAAAATACACATTGAGGTAATTAAATCCTTTTCTTCACCATTGTTACCAGATATTCGAAAGTAAATTTCCTCAAAATTTCTGAAATTTTGTCCAAATTAGATTTTTTTCTGAAAGACTCCCCAACACAGTTTCTACACAAATACGTAAATTTTAAATAAAAAATATATTTAACTAATTTAAGCTCAAATATTTTCTTCAAATCAAGTCTTTTTGAAAAAAAAACTCCATTTACAATAAATAAATAAACAAATAAATGAATAAATTAGAAAAAAGTAACGAACTTGTGAATTGACATTTTTATTGTGATCGTTTACATTCTTGAAGAAAATAACACGAATTACGAATTATATTATACCGGTTCCGAAAATGAATCTATCTTCATATATAAAAAAAAAACTGTAACCGAAATCGAAAAAGCACAAAACGTTTGTTAAAATGTTTCCAAATATGCCTATTTTGGGAGGATTTTAGTATGCTATTGCCATCGAGTAGATCAGGATGTACTTAGATAAGATCTTACATCTAAATATTATAGAACGGTCATCAAACTGTTTTTCGAAACAAAAATTGTAATAACACTAGATTTCTAAATAGATATAAGTGAAATATAGCAGATTTAGTTTACATTTCTATAAGTTGATTTTGTACATGAGATATTATTCAACATATCCATCAGATGCAGGTGTTGCGTGGTTGGCAGGTAAGTAAATATTGCTATTTGGAAATTAGGATAACATGAAATTATTTTCCAAACTGTTGCTTATCCTAATGAACCCACGGTAAAAACGAAATTCGAGATATACTAAAATCATTCGCACCATCACTAGGAAATCACAAATATAAATATAATAATATTACACATTACTAGCACATTACACTTTACTAGTACATTACACTTTACTAGTACATTTCTTTAGGGGACTCTGTCCCTCTGAAGAAATGTACTTTTTTATCTAAAAAATTACAAGAATAAGAAATTTATGATAATTTCAGAATATCTACATAAACCGTGTTTAATTTAACGCTTCTAACTTCTGATATCTTTGAAGTATTTTATATGCCTATAAATATGTATATGTAGTGTAAAAAATTTTAATTGAGGAATAATTAAATATTATAAAAAGTGAAATTAAAAAACATTGACTTTCAGAGCTGACGTTGATGCTCCTGATCTGCAGATTTACCAGTCATATTCCATTTTAAAAACATATTATTATAAATAAGAACTAGTGGGAGCAAAAGTGAGCTAATGGAGAGCATGAGGCGTTTTGGTGAAAACAAACAGTAGTAACACACACATTTGGGTAAGCTGAGAATTCTCCACTTCGCGTTTCACAGTCAGTTTCAGTGTTAGTGGGAGCTTGACAAAAAAAAATTGTCAGACACAGAAATACGTTGAATCAGAATGCTTTCGGAATTTATATTTCTCTATAGCAGTGGTACTCAATATGTGGCAGGCAGGCCGGGTTGTTACCAGTTTTTTTTTAAGAAATCTTCACCTTATTCAATTGCAAAATTTATGTCATTAGATAAGGCAAATATCAGCTTTTCAAAACAGCTGTGTGATACTACTTTTCGAAAAAAATACTGAGTACCACTGTTATAAATGAATCGTGAATAATTGCAGGCAGGGTATGCCAAATTTTATTAACATATCGTTCAAAATTGCCCGAAAAGGGCAATTGAGAGCTTGAAATTCTAATAAATCATTTGAAAAAAAATGCAGTTAAGCAGACGATGTTTTTTAATTAAATATTTATTTTATTCTTTTTCCGGTATTGATGTTTTTTATTCGCAATAAATCCAGTTATAATCCAACTCTCAATAACTCTTCTAACCTGTAGCACGTATACCACTAGCGGTACGTGGATGATCGGTTGAGGCAAGTGCGAAGATAAGAGCTGGATCTAATAAGTTCAAATCCGTCCGATTTTATATAGAACAGTAGTATTTTTACAGCAACTTGATTTTAATATTTTTAACTTTGCTTTCTTGACTTTAGCCATTATATTAACAACTAGCCGCCACTGGCGACCAGTTTGGTCTCCCTTAAATGTATGTTAAGCACTGTAACACGTTACTTTTATTCATAATTTTTTTTTCCTTAATCCTTCGCCAAACCGGAAGATTCTAATAGACAAATCAAAAACTTTAGCGATCATGGTAGCATTTCGCATATTTTTTGTTGTTATGTATTTCATCTTTCTTGACAAAAACCGCATAACCAACTTAAGCATTTATGTTTCATATCCGTTTGCTTATTAGTTGCAATATGTTTGCTAATGAGGAGATTTTTAAACATATTAAGTAGTTTTCCGTAATTGGATCCATGGCCAAATGGCGTATTTTAGTTAATACGATTTGGTGCAATGAAGTCTATTTTGGGAAAGTCTTTAATGATATACACATTTACACTGAACCATATTGTTGCCAATATTTTTTTGTTTGTTTTTTTGTATCTCGCTAATTTTGACTGTAGACTTGATTACGGGAGATTAGAAAATTTATCATTATTCTCATTTAAAAGTCTTGGATAATGTAATATAATCGGAGTACATATTATAACTCGTAATTTTAGAGTATGGTTTGGTGAAACATTGAACTTTTAGAAGCCAGTTTTGATAATCTCATTCCTTTTAAACCATATATGATGTCAGCACTTTTGACCCGTGGCGTAGAATCTGATTAAAATTCACGAACTTCCTTCTATATGCCGATCTCTGTTCGACTCTGTTTTTCTCTGCTCTCCTATTTTGATATAGTTCAGGAGTTTTCATAACTGCATAATTCCCTTACTTTGGCATTTCTGCTTAATGTCTACTGACTATTAAGTTCCGTAACTTGTAAATACGCCACGCCAACATTACCGCCTATAATTCTAATTACAGCAACCCGTTTTTTCTCTCTATATTGCTACTCTATAGTTAATATAGTGCCCCGGTGCGTCTATGACAGCTGTTCCATCAGAACATTTGATTTCAAAATAAAAGTATCGTTTCTAATTTGCACACGCGAGAAATAAAAGCTGGTATTGGCGATTTTAAAAATTCTATTGGCGAGATTTGCGCCCAAATAACACAAAAGTACTTAATGATGTTATGTATTTTGTAAATGTATATTAAATTACTCTTTTGAAAGCGATTGTTCATTAATAATGGTAAATATGATTGGTGATTAACAATCATTTTCGGTGGTCTCGCTTCCTTGCACGTATAATACATAAATACCAAATATACATGAGTTGTATTTGTTTACATTCAGCTTACATCAAGAAAAGATAAAGAATGAAGTTGAGTTGTATAGCACTTAATTATGGTAAACTTTGATTGTGTCACTGGTACGAATTATTTTTTTGACACCAGGCAGCGCTCCAAAAAATCTTTCACGGAAAACTAACTTTGCGAACGATTATCTCCATGGTTTAATGGGTTAATATTTTAAACCTTCACGACGAATGAATCTTTTTTTTGTTTACTTTCATAGATAGAAAATTTGAACTGCGAAGCTAATTTCAACTGAAGTTATTGGAGAATATATACATAATTGAACGTAAGTCATCTCTCAAATATTAATTTATTTTGAACGATTTTTCTAAAAATGTCACATTTATGAAGTTTTATTCGAAAAAATAATTTTGAATAAAAATGGCCGCCTGGCATATGAAAAAGTGAAACGGGCATTCCGGAACTGTTGATGACAGTCACATGACTTACGGTTTTATTATAGAGATTCCATATATAGTGAGAGTTACCGTAATTTCCGGTGTATAATCCACGGATCAAACAATTCGGTTTCAATCCAGAAATTTTATTCAACAATTGAAGCCAAATATTTACAGCTATCTGGGAAGTAACACTTTATAAAATAAAATTTCTTTGGTCCAAACATGATTGTTTCATCTGCGGGTTATACGCCGAAAATTGCGGTATTTAAAATCTATTGAACGCATCTCTTAACTAATTTTCTATATTTGTGGTATGCGAAAATTATATTAGTAAGGTCTCTAAATGCGATGCTATTTCTCATAAGTTTGTCATATTTAGGACATATTTCCCATTTTATTAAATATAAAAGGCCAAATATAAACAACAATGGATTCATCACTATGCTGTTAATTAAAAAATTATTTATTTTGAAAAAAAAAAGGAATTATTAACCGTAATGTAAGCAAAAATATATTATTGTCACATTTAGACATTTTTTGTCACATTTAAAGCAGTTAAACCATAAATGAGATGCCAAAAGTACCTGAATGTGACAATGCAGACGGTAGATCCGAATTTTATCAATTTAATTGTAATAAATGTTTTAAAAAATAAATGCTGCATTATATTTAAATAATGAATCATTTAATATTCATACTTTAAACACTTTTAACTTTGACAATTATTTATCAAGAAGTAACAAATGAATAACCAATGCAACATTAATTTAACCAAAACAATGTTATATGCTGCATAACGACTTCAAAAACTATATTTTTGATTCTGACGAATTCATGAAATGCTGTAGTTGTTCCTGGAATTTAACACTTGTGGTAACGTATAACTGCCAGCCTTTATTTCTGAGTTAAATAATTATAATTTGAACTAGAAAAATTACTTAACACTATGCAGGCGGGAGATTGTGATCATAGTCCTAAACAGAAAAAACATTGAAAGTTTGAGACTGTAATTTCAGGTGCTTGCTCAACAGAAGTGAAATACTATCATATTCATGCCAGATATTTTTTTCTCACTGATTGTCTTTTATTGCATAAATCAAAAGTAACTATTCAAAATTTCTGAATTTACAAAATCCACCAAATTTGGCAATACTACTGATAACTTATCGTCTTGGTTCTGCGTCAGTTCGTCGGGCACAATTCATCGCGGACCAATTCATCTCGGAGTCAATTTGTCGCTGCGACAATTCATTTAACACTCTAAGCGTGTGGAACGTAATATTCCGTCCACTAAGCTCCAGGTTTCACTGCAATATATGTAATGTTTAAGATAATATAATTCTATAGATTTAATGAATTTTCAAAACATTGAAGAATGATTAATACTCTCAAGGGATAAATTCGTATTTGTAATTAAGTTTTATTTATAATGCTGAAAGAATCATATTTTTTTTAGCATTTAAAACAAAATGCAGAGAAAACAGCATTACAATTTTACCCTTTTTCAAAACGCTCAAAGGGCTAGAGGACAACTCATCGCAGCGCCAATTCGTCGTAGCGTAAATTCGTCGCTGCGACAATTCATCTAGACGACAACTCATCGCAGCGCCAATTCGTCGCAGCGTAAATTTGTCATGATGTCAATTAATGGCGACGTCAATTCGTCGCAACGAAAATGTTTCTGAAGGCTATGATGGTAAAATAAAGACAATTTAGTAAAAATGTTTAATGATAATTAGTTTTGTTTTAGATATAGAGAATTATAACTAACAATTTACATGCGATTATATCTAAAAACAAATTATCATTAAATAATTTTACTAAATTATCTTTATTTTATCATCATAGCCTTCAAAAACATTTTCGTTACGAAGAACTGACGACGTCGCGACGAATTGACGCTGCGATGAGTTGTCGTTGCGATCAATTGACGCTGCGATGAATTGTGCGCGATGAATTGTTCCGCGATGAATTGTGCACGACACCAATTATTCTTATAGTGACCGTGAACTTTCACAAAATAATACAATTGGCTTTATTTCCGCCGTATTTAATCTGCCTTAAAATAATATGAATATTACTAATTCAAAAATACGGTAGCATTGAAGCAATCTCAATAAAAAATGTAGCGAATTGGCTAGACTGCTTTTGATAATTAGGCTTTTCCTAAATTATTATCATGTATCAGGTTTTAAATAAAACACAATATTTCCTCTCAGACACCTTAAAGACACTCAATTTTTCCTTGAAAATATCTTTCCTGAATATATTAAATGTTAAATCACATACTTTCCCATATGTTTGTTATTAACATTTATAGATTTATCGTTGTCGAAACTTATTTAAGGTAAACGAATATCCAGTCTTTCACTATTTGCAATAACTGTAATAAAATCCCTTATTTCCTGGCAAAAGCACTTAAAGTTATGTTTTAGTAATCGGATTTCTTTTCGAGCTTGTATCGCTTTCCTCTGAGGTCTTTTATATTGTGTTTCAATTAATATTTTGAGATAAATGCTTCAATGAGGATTGCTCTCCAAATAATATTAAAAATGAAATTTCTATGGAAGATTTGGAAAATCAGGTTTGAAAAACGTATAAGAGTCATATTTCACTTACATGGCAATTTTGGTCTCATAGCAATTCAGACTCTGCTATGTGTTATATTTTAGGAATTTATTAGTAAAATGGAAAAGCACCATTGTATGTACTACTTCTCAACCAAATCGTGAGGGAATCATCTTAATTTAAGGATAAACAAGTTGAAAATTGTACGTCAAACGTGACAAATGAGGTACGTTCGTACTATAACTACTTTTATAAATATTCAGATCTTGGTGCCATAGTTGTTGCACTCTTATGCAAAAACGCATGAATACAAAATTTATTTTAGGTGCAGATTTTTAATATTATAGATATTAATTTTATTTTATGAAATCAAGTTTCAATACACTTTTACAAACATTTACATATTGTTACATTGAAATTATACTATGCCCAAACATCCAATGCAAGACAATGTAATAAAAAAAATCATCTTTATTATTTCACTGAAAAATTAATTATATCGTCTGTTATTATGATATGATTAATTTCCGTAATAAATTAAGTGCATTTTAAGTTGGCAACATTTTCTCTTTTGTTGACATGTACTGTCTAATGGAAAACTTAAACCTAACTTTGAAAATTCCAGAACTTGAAATCCAATCCATATTTAGACTTTTTTTCTGTTTAATATCTTTTTCTCCGGAAACATATACAGGGTGGTTATAATATAAGTATCTCTATTTGGAGCTGTCTGTAGCTCGAAGGAATAACCCGGATGAAACCCAAAATCGGTACACTTACTATTCGAGAAGGGGGAAGAAGAAGGGTACAATAAAAAAATAGTTGCAATAATCACCGACAGATGGCGCTACTGAGTATGAAATGTAATGTGTATTACAAGAACAAAGAATTAAGGCGTCAAACCGTATGGTATACGTAATTTATTGGAAAATGGCACAGTGAATGTGGTTACGCTATCGCATGGTGGTGCCGATCATGTTCAGGTTCCACATGGCCATTGTGCTGAAAGACACAATCCAGGCGGTGCAGGACGTGCTCAACTGCGGAATGTAACGCATCAGGAGTGACGTTTCACACATGTTTTGATATACGATAAAGTCATTGAGGTTTGCAACACTTCCACGGTACACAATATTACACATTACATTTCACACCAGAAGCGCCATCTGTCGGCGATTATTGCAATTAATTTTTTTATTGTTCCATTCTTTTTCCCCTTCTCGAATAGTAAGTGAACCGATTTAGGTTTCATTCCGGTTATTCCTTCAAGCTACAGACAGTTCCAAATAGAGATACTTATTTTATAACCACCCGGTACATACCTGCCAAGTCTCCGGCTTTTTGGATACCAGTAATTCAGTACAGAAAATGCTGTTTTATTTAATCAGAGCATTTTGCGATTTAAAAGAACAATATTTTCTCTAAAAAAATTCTGGTGTGTAACAATCCGGAGACTTGGCAACTCTGCATATCGTTGCTATCATGTCAAACTATTGAATATGAAAAAATGCATTTTTCATTATTTTTAAAAATGGGCCGACTGACACCACTAAATTTTATTAGAATTCTTCGGGTAATAAAAACATTAATATAATTTCTGTGAAGAACAGGGTTACCAGTTTAGCCTCCCTTTTAATTCAGAAGTGCCGAATTCATACCTGAAATTTTGAGAGAAAACATTTTGGTTTATGTAATCACAAAATATGCTGTCATTATATAAAGCAAAAATTTCTATTTTAAATTTCTGGTATGAATTCAAAATTTCTGATTGGAACAGAAGGCCAAACTTGCAACCCTGGTGGTGTTGCAACTCTGAAACCCTATTAAAATTTAGTGGTGACAATCGACAAATTTTTAAAAGTAATGAAAAAAGTATTTTTTCACATTCGATAGTTTGACATGGTAGTGACGATATATCCAAAAAACTGCCGGTAGATTATACGATTGATATAATTAAGCAATTTTAGTATACTAATTTGGTTTTTAAATTCACTAATACGGAAATAGTATGACTCCATCTTAAATAGGACGTAATCACCATGAAAACCTAGAATCATTACCTATCAAGGGATATAATTGAATTGAATTAATTACTTATGATAAGATTGAATAGAATGAAGAAAACTTTTATTAATATCTTTTAATTCGATTTTCATAAAATTGGAAATGATTCGACAAAATTCTGCAATAATTATATATATATATATATATATATATATATATATATATATATATATATATATATATATATATATCAAACCATTCAGTTGGGTAGTTTTCGCGTTTTTATACGCGGATTGGCGGACGGACTCGACTATAGGTGCTACGTATGTTTATAAATACGAATGCACCTACAAATGCCACCTGAAAAAGCAATATGCTCACTCTCCTGGCTGTCCCAATAGCTTTAACCCATTTGCATCATTAGCGCAAATATATGCATGCATTGCAGGAATTTCTTTTTTTATTCAGAAATTCCGAATCCATACCGGAAAATAAATAAGTAAATAAATAAATCAATAAATACAATAAGAATTTTTATTTTATGTAATAACGAAACGTCTGTCATTATATAAAGTAAAAATTACTATTCAGAATTTATGGTATGAATTTGGAATTTCTTAATAAAAAAGAGATTCCTGTAATGTACGCATATCGTCCCTACAATGCAAACTATCAAATATTAAAAATTTGATGATTACCTTTTTGATTACCTTTAAAAATGGGCCGATTTTCATCACTAAATTTTATTAGAAGTCTTCGATAAGTAAAAATACTAATAAAATCTCTGTGATGAACAGGGTTGCCAGCTTGGCTTTCTTTTTTATTCAGAGATGCCGAATAAATACCGAAAATTTTCAGGAAAAAGTTTAAATTAGATACAGCGCCTAGAATACATAGTGTGGAAAACGGCTACATAATAGTACTAAAAAATTGAATCCGATAAATCTAGAACGATGCTGAAAAGATAACAGGTCGATTGCAGCGACTTCTTCTAGTGGCGGCGTAGACAGGGTGGAGGTTCAGATGGTTTGGATACCACTAATTTTATAAAAATATTTTTAATTTATGTAATCGGAGAATTGTCTGCAATGTTGAAGGCGAAGAAAACTTTATAATATTACTGGTTTCCAAAGCATCTGTACCCCCCCCCCCCTCTCTGGCTACGTCACTGTCTGCTAGCTCTTTTCAACGCAAATATTGTATAAGAATCGAACTGAGAAAACGTTTCAGATGGCGGTAAATATTTTAAATAATTAAATTTTACCCTATTTCCTTTGACTTGCATAGTGATTTTCATAAGCTTTGAAAATATGAATGATATTGATTATGGCCGAAAAACGTGATACACATTCTTTTGTGCCTCGTTGCAAGACTCGATACAAGAATTCAAACTAGAAATTATCCCTATTTAGCATACTAAAGGATAAATCTCTGCTAGAAGAGTGGAAAAGGTTAATACGCTGATATGATAAAAAACCAACTTCAAAATCAGTTACATCTGAAATATACACTTACAAGAAGAATTTATTAACAGAAATTATGTTCATGTTGTCATTAGTCAAAAGCTTACTTTTGCTGGAGGTAAATCTATTTTTAAAACAGATGTCGCTGCGATCGCCCTATTACTGTACCGCATCGTTGCACGTTTATCGGCTTCAATTATTTAGCACTTTTTGAAGCATCACCAGTTTGGCTTTTTTTAAATTCCGAAATTTCGCATTCATACCAGAAATTCCCTATAATGTTCTTTTGGTTACTTAATGGCAGATATTTCGTGACTTCTTAAAGTAAAAATTCTTGTTTCGGAATTTCCGGTTTGAATTCGAAAACGATGAAATCGTTTTCCACACTATGTATTATTGGCGCTGTACTTTAGTTAATCACGAAATGTCGGTCATTAAATAAAGCGAAAGTTTTATTTGGACTCAAAATGTCTGAATGAATAAGGAGGCATAAATGACAACCCTGCTGAAAAATACTATTAAATTTTAGTGGTGACAGTTGGTCCATTTTTAAAAATAATGAAAAATGCATTTTTTCACATTCGATAGTTTGTCATGGTAGTGACGATATATGCGCTAATGGTGCATATGGGTTAATTAGCTACTTTGGCATATCATTCGGTCTAACCGTCAATTCTGATCCGACAATGTTGACGGTATGTATTTCATATCTGTAGTGAGGCTTCTTAATAGCAGAGTTAAATTTTAGAATGATTAGCTGGTCTAACGATAAATCCTATAATATGGGTGTCCTGAACTTTTGTTCTGAATCTCTCCCTAAAATTTCAGCTTTCCGCCAAGCGAGAAAAGTGTATTTTCTAGCACACCCAAAAATGTGTGGTTTTGTTCCAGTCGATGTGTGGTTTTGTTCCAGTCAAAATGTCGATTTTGGTTCCAGTTTTTTTATATAAAGGTATTTTCATTTTCAGAACCGGTTCCAACCGGTTCCAAAATAGAAAAAGTAAAAGCTAACAACGTTAGAGATCGACCTCAACTATCCTATGCAAAAAAAAAATCATTTAAAAGTATTAAAATGTGAGCGAGAAATCTGCCAAGAACCTTCCCATAGACTTAACATTAGCTTGAGCGTTTCTTCGCGTGACTAGTGTAGATTCTTAAGAGACTACGCTAGTCACACGAAGACAATCGTACGCTAATGTTAAACCTATGGGAGAATTTTTTGCAGATGTATTGCTTGTATTTTAATATTTTTATATGATTTATTTTCGATGGGATATTTAAAGTCGATATCTAATGTTGTACTGGTGTTGCAAGGTCACTATCACAAAAAAAGCGGGACAGGAAGACAAGGAAAAGCGGAACAGAGGGACATAAAAATACAACAATTTTTATGAAATGGAACTTGTTTATAATGGAATCCTGTCTTAAACTCAAAACAATCATGTTTACTTCAGTAGCTTGGTTCCTACTACCATACAAATCTACCTGATGAGACGGAAAGCCTTCTGAAATGGAACCTTTCTCTGGTCACTTGAAATTTCGTCTTAGTAGTTTCGTCTTTACCGTATTAAATAACCACAATAATCCTATGTAATAAAATCTGTGAAAGCAGAATCGAAATAGCCCGTAACAAAGTTCCGTTTTGAAGAAGTTTTCATCGTACCAGTTCAACTTGTTTTGTGTTTCTTTTATAATTGTTTTACGTTTCAGACATAATCCCGTTATAGACAGGTTCCGTTTTGAGGGGATTTACTTAACAAAGTACAGTAAAACATGTAAAAACAAAATCACTAGTGTCATGGAAAAATATTCCATTTTAGACAATTTTTCATCTGAGCAGGTAGATTTGTACGATATTCCTATTTGTGAAATCATAAATATAGACAGTTTCTGTTTTCACATATTCTACTGCATTAAATTCCACTCAATGCAGACTAACGAATAGCAGGGCGCTAATAAAATATTTTAAAGGAATGGTGCATCACGAAAAATTGGGACCTTTGGCGTCCCAATCATTGGTTCTGCGGAAGGGGGTCTTGGAACCACGGGTGCAAAAATCTAGGCACCAATGGGCTGATTCCCACCACTAAATTTTATTAGTATTCTTCGTCAAATTTTATTAGTATATTTCGCCTAAATTTTATCAGTATTCTTATTAGGCGAAGAATACAAAAAATTTAGTGGTGGGAATCGACCCATTGGCGCCTAGATTTTTGCACCCCTGCTTGGAACCCTTGAAAATCGTGATATCCCGTGTAAATCAGGACATCTGGCAACACTGCTGGGAATTCTCTAAATTATTAATTAAACAATATTTATAGACCTGGTATGTTTCGAAGCATTGTTTAAAATAATAAGGAAGCGCTCTAAAAAATTACAGTAGTACTGTAAAATGCATAACACATCCTTTATTTTTATATTACCGCTTTAAGCAGCCATTTCGTTATCAGTTCAACAGCCTGGTATGAAGAAGGGTGTGTAAAGGTTCATAATACTCAAATTCGTACAAAAATATCGCAATAAAAATTTGTTCCATTCCAAAACATTCCTTTAAAGAAAATTTAGTGTAATGTTATTTAAAATATATTTGAAGAAGTTATTTCTTTCATGATTATTTTACGTTTCAGACGTAATCCTGTTATAGACAGGTTCCGTTTTGAGGGGATTTACTTAACCCCTTAATTATCGCTCCCGTCAATATCACGGTCTGAGGTGTCGTTCTTTATTTCTCGTGCCCGTCGTATTTCCGGGCTCAAAATTTAACTGCTGGAAAACACTTCTGAAACCAGACAAATTTAACTGGAATTTCCATCTGAAGTCTTTGAATAATAGTTGCGATCGGGATTGGTTTGTACGATCTATATTTTGGTAAATTATGGATTCTGATGAATCAAGCATTTCTGGTGATAACTGGACTATTCACCCGTGATTTCTTCGGGCAGTGTAGACTACTTCTTTTTTTAATTCAGATTGTTTGACTCCCACCAGTTTTTTAAAATAGTGTACTTGGCTTTATTTTCGCATCCTTTTATCTGCTGTAAACTACGTTGAATATTTTTACGTCAAAAAAGGGGTGGGAATCAAATAATCTGAATTATAAAAAAAAGTAGCCTGCACTTATCGGGAGGCGGCGCTTAAGGTGTTAAGCCTCAGAATTATTTTCTCCTCAGAATGCTTTTCTACAAATGTGAATTTGTTCTATAACATATTGTTTTTTGCCTTAAAAAACAAACAAAATATAGATTATTTAGAAACCTTAGATACCTTTTTCATAGATTATTTAGAAACCTTATAATTATTCAATTTCTGTAATAAAAAACATAGGTACTTTTTTGATGGTTTTTTCAACTATTAAGCGACCCTGAAGGGGTTAACAAAGTACAGTAAAACATGTAAAAACAAAATCACTAGTGTCATGGAAAAATATTCCATTTTAGTCAATTTTTCATCTGAGCAGGTAGATTTATACGATATTCTTTTCTGTGAAATCATAAATATTTTACGTTATATACAATTTTTATTATTAGACTATAGACTATTTTTATGTACAATAACTGTTATCTTACAAATAAATAAACTTATAAACAAATAAACTCAAAAATCCATACATTCCTATACTGTATTCAAACGCGTTACATAATCTTCCTTTAACTAAAATTTATTGATTGAATAGCTTCAATTTATGTTAACTTCCAGAGCCTTTATTACAAGAACATCTATACATTTCTAAGGTAGTGATGGATATAATGATGGATTTTGATATCCGAATAAATCATTCGGGAAAACGCAAAGGCGTAACTGCTAACCTTCATATTCTTTTTAATCGACTGATACCAGAAAATAAAAAAAGAAATATTTAAAATTATAAAATTAGGAACCACATTCTAAATTTAACTAATGAAGGTTGTTATACTTTTGTAGATACCCGAATGATTCATTCGAATATCAAAATTATTCTTATGCCCATCACTAATAAAAGGCCGATTTATTTGATGACAGAAAACTACTGCAACAATTTACTTCATTTTGGCCTTAAATGAAACATTTTAGTCTATAGATGTGTTAAACCTTGTTTTTGTGACCAAGATTAGCGCTTATTTACAATTAAAAATTGCTTTCTGCGTATGCGTAGTGATATGCTCGAAACTGACTTCACATGCATATCCTTGCGCATGCGTCATAACCCGCATTTTTTTTTTTTTTAACTAAGCGAAAAAAGATGTTTATGTGTTTCTTGCTGAAACTTTCTCTGAGCACAGGTACATTAATTTAAATATGCGTTGGTGTGCTAATGATTTATTTTTTTTTCTTTTGTATTTACAAAATTTTCGAATAGATTTTACAATTCTATTTATAAAATCTATTTATAAAAGTTGCGAATATTAAAAATATCTTCAAGAAACATGTATAATTTGTTTTTATGTTAAAAATAAATAAAAATTATAAGTAACGATAATCGGAAATTCCGATCATTCCAATATCACCAAAAACACATTTCATAAACTTTACTTGACTACATTTATTTATGGAATCCGTTCGGTTTAGTGCATTTGAAAAGCCATATATCTGAAATTGAAAGCAATAGAGCGAATTCAGTTGGCCAAGCAGCAAAATGCTTAGAGTAATTTATCCAAAGCTTCAAATAACACAATCAGCGCTTCGGCAGCGAAAAGTAAGCTCATTTATAATATTTCCTAAACATTTAAGGGTGAGGTATTCATTTATGCCTAATTAAGTTTGATGGTTGGAAATTTACGGTAATTTTCTCTTGGGAGTGCGTCGTAAAATGCTAGAAAATGAGGATAGTATATAAAACATTAATTCTGAAAAGCAAAATAATAGTTTCTGCAGAAAAAAAATCCTTCGTTAATAATTAGTATGATAGGTACTCTTACATATTATTTAATAAAGTAACGGATGAATTATTAGGATACAATTTTAAATCTGAGCAGGTAGATTTGTACGATATTCCTGTCTGTGAAATCAAAAATATTTTATGTTATAGAGAGACTATTTTTATTATTAGACTATAGACTATTTTTATGTACAATAACTGTTATCTTACAAATAAATAAAGTTATAAATAAATAAACCTTAAATTCCATACATTCCGATACTGTATTCAAACGCGTTACATAATCTTCCTTTAAATAAAATTTATTTAAAGAATAGCTTCAATTTATATTATCTTCCAGAGCCTTTATTACAAGAACATCTATATATTTCTAAGGTAGTGATGGATATAATGATGGATTTTGATATCCGAATAAATCATTCGGGAATACGCAAAATCGTAACTGCTAACCTTCATATTCTTTTTAATCGACTGAAACCAGAAAATTAAAAACAAATATTTAAAATTATAAAATTAGGAGCCATATTCTTAATTTAATTGTAAACATTTTTAGCTTTAATTCATTAAAAAAAGAACCAAAGTTGTTATACTTTTGCGGATACCCGAATGATTCATTCGAATATCAAAATTATTCTTACGCCCATCACTAATAAAAGGTCGATTTATTTGATGACAGAAAACTTCTGCAACAATTTACTTTATTTTGGCCTTAAATGAAACATTTTAGTCTATAGGTGTGTTAAATCTTATTTTTGTGATCAAAATTATCGCTAGTTTACAATTAAAAATTGCTTTCTGCGTATGCGTAGTGATATGCTCGAAACTGGCTTCACATGCATACCCTTGCGCATGCGGTACCCGCATTTTTTTTTTCAAACTAAGCGAAAAAAGATGTTTATATGTTTCTTGCTGAAACTTTCTCTGAGCACAGGTACATTAATTTAAATATGCGTTGGTGCGCTAATGATTTTTACTTTCTTCTATCTATAATAGAAGAAAGTATTGTAATTGAAATTTTTTTCGACTTCCGGTTTTCGACGGATTTAGACGTTTTAGGGATCAGAGATTACGAAAAACATGTTTTTACAAAATGTCTGTCTGTCCGTCTATCCGTCTGTCCGTCCTCATTGTATCATCGAAAAGTGTATGAAGTTTTGCTTCAAATTGAACCACATTTTTTTCTATGTTTTTGGCTATGGCAAGCAGGTCCTACTTGAATTTGGGGATATTTCGACGAAAGGGGACGCTGCTATCGCGATTTTTGTTCGATTTTCACTATTGTATCATCGAAAAGTGTATGAAGATATGTAGATAATTAAAAAAAAATTGTATGTTTTTGACTGTAGCCTGCAGGTCCCAGTTGAATTCGGCAATATTTCGACGAAAGGGGGTGCTGCGATCGTGATTTTCGTTCGATTTTCACTATTGTATCATCGGGAAGTGTATGATGTTATGCAGATAATTAAAACAATTTTTTTCTATGTTTTTGGTTGAGGCCAGCAGGTCCTACTTGAATTTGGTGATATTCCGCCGGAAGGGGGCGCTGTGATAGCCATTTAAAGATTTCAAATTCAAAAAGATGTACAAAAAAATTAGAAATCTTAAAAGTTTTTTTCGTTAAATGTTCGGCCTTGATCCGGAGAATCCGGAGCAATTTTTGTCTTACTTCTATCTTAAAAAATGGCTGAGATATAGCGGTTTGAAATTTTAGGGTAGCTGACATTTTCAAACAAGACAGCAGAGTTCATCCATAAACGGGTTTAATTTATGAATTTTAGTTAACATGGTTTCGGCAAATTCTCTTTCATTGTTGTAACCATTGTTTCTATTCTTATTTGCTTAACACTATATATTTATATTCGCTAACGTCAAATTCTCGCCAAGCTTGGCGACAGTTGGCGAAATATCGCCAAATTTGGTGACAAAAAAGGTTGCCATAAATGAAACCAACTTGGCTGTAGAGGACTAATTTGGCGGTATTCTCATTCAAATTCAATGAGGAGGAGAACGGGGAATGAATCTTCTTTAATTGGGTTCCACGCATTTTAGCTTCGTGTTTTCCCGTAAAATTAGCTGAAATCGTAAAACCAAGAAATAGGGAGGCTATCTGTTCCTGTCGGTACAGGCCAGAAGGACTTTTAGTAGTTTAGTATACATCAGTTGATCGCATTCTGGTATCCCGACGATTCGCAAGAAGCTGACGTACAACAGAATGACGAAAAATATTGATTTTATTGGCGATGTGATAGCTAATTTTGAAGTATTAACATGACTGAGATAGAAGAAAGTTTTGGGATTGGCACATCCCACTAGTTTATTAATATTTTTTTCTTTGTATTTACAAAATTTTCAAACAGATTTTACAATTCTATTTATAAAATCTATTTATAAAATTTTCAAATATTAAAAATATCTTTAGGAAACATGTATAATTAGTTTTCATGTTAAAAATAAATAAAAATTATAAGTAACGAAAATCGGAAATTCCGATCATCCCAATATCACCGAAAATACATTTCATAAGCTTTACTTGACTACATTTATTTATGGAATCCGTTCGGTTTAGTGCAGTTGAAAAACCATATATTTGAAATAGAAAGCAATAGAGCGAATTCAGTTGGCCAAGCCGCAAAATGCTTAGAGTAATTTATCCAAAGCTTCAAATAACACACTCAGCGCTTCGGCAGCGAAAAGTAAGCTCATTTATAATATTTCCTAAACATTTAACGGTGAGGTATTCATTTATGCCTAATTAAGTTTGATGGTTGGAAATTTACGGTAATTTTCTCTTGGGAGTGCGTCGTAAAATGCTAGAAAATTACGATAGTATATAAAACATTAATTCTGAAAAGAAAAATAATAGTTTCTGCCAGAAAAAAATCCTTCGTTAATGATTAGTATGATAGATACTCTTACATATTATTTAATAAAGTAATGGATGAATTATTAGGATTGCTAATTTAATTCATGTATAATCATTCAATACCACAGTTTAGTTAGCAAAAAGTAAACTTTTTTATGTTAAAAAAAAATAAAAATTATAAGTAACAAAAATCGGAAATTCCGATCATTACTATATCACCAAAAATACATTTCATAAGCTCTACTTGACTACATTTATTTATGGAATCCGTTCGGTTTAGTGCAGTTGAAATGCCATACATTTGAAATTGAAAGCAATAGAGCGAATTCAGTTGGCCAAGCAGCAAAATGCTTAGAGTAATTTATCCAAAGCTTCCAATAACACACTCAGCGCTTCGGCAGCGAAAAGTAAGCTCATTTATAATACTTCCTATACATTTAACGGTGAGGTATTCATTTATTCCTAATTAAGTTTGATGGTTGGAAATTTACGGTAATTTTCTCTTGGGAGTGCGTGGTAAAATGCTAGAAATTTAGGATAGTGTATAAAACATTAATTCTGAAAAGAAAAATAATAGTTTCTGCCAGAAAAAAATCCTTCGTTAATAATTAGTATGATAGATACTCTTACATATTATTTAATAAAGTAAGTTACATATTCTTTAATAAATCATTCCGGAATACGCAAAAGCGTTACTACTAACCTTCATATGCTTTTTAATCGACTGAAACCAGAAAATTAAAAGAAATATTTAAAATTATAAAATTAGGAGCCATTTTCTTAATTTAACTCTAATTTTTTTAGCATGAATTATTAAGTTTGCTAATTTAATTCATGTATAATCATTCAATACCACAGTTTAGTCAACAAAAAGTAAGCTTATTTATAATACACAAACCTCCCTATGCTCTGACACAAAATGGTGGCTGCCGTAGGAGGATTTTTTTCAGCGTTTGTGTAGTCCCTTAAATTTGAATACTAGTATTTTCTAAAAGTATTTTTAACCTTATTTAATTTCAAGAAAAAATAACTTGTTTTCAAATTCAAGAGACCGTACAAATGCTGAAAAAACAATCTTCTTACGACATCCACCACTTTTGTGTTAGCGCGTAGGTCTAGTATGAAGAGGGTTGTGTACAATATTTCGTAAACATTCAGCGATGAGACTAAAATGCTGCTTCGAGGTCGGAAAAAGATCATGTATTTGCATATGTTGCCTTTTAGTTGCCAGCCTCAAATTTCTGGTCTCCAATGTCGAGCTGACGACTAGAAATTTCATGCTGTGACATAGTTCTTAATGTAATGACACTGAATGAATGCATTGGTAATGAGTCACAGTAGTTATATAAGTATATATAATCATACCTGCCAACATCACACTAAACTTCCGTACAATGTAAGTTAATTTAACCGAGGTTAAACACGTTTCAAACCAGAATATTTTTTTAGAAATGCATTGAAATAAATTCCACGTAATATCATGAAACTAAATATATAATATTTTTTCAGATATATTTTCTGATTAGAAACGTCTTTAACCAGGGTCAAGTTAACTTACATTGTACGGAAGTTTAGTTGGAAGTTGGCAGGTATGTATATGTACTTATTCATTTAAAGAAAATATTTCACTCACATCAGTATTTTTTAAGGAATATTTCTTCAAGAATTTCATTTTAATTTTGGCTTCAGTGGTCTTGTAGTTGAAACGTAGCTAAATATATCAAGAAACAATTGCTTTGAAAGCAATTGAAATAATTAAAATGTAGTAGGGGATCGATTAACGAACTGTTTGGTTTAAAAACAGATCGGTTAATGAATACTTTCGATAGATTTTTATGTTCTGATAACAAATACATGTTCGGTTAACGAATACCTCACAAAACAAAGCTAAAAGTGTTCCAGGTTTACAGAGCTGTATTTATTTGCATTTATTATCGACTTAGAGAATATTTTAACAGTTCTATACTTATAGCCTAATTAATTCATGGGCTACCGGCGGTTCGGACCCTACATTTTACGTCTCCCAAATTGATAAACAGATTAAAAACATTTTTGTCCATTTTAAAGAATTATTTTTAATTGGCAATTAATTATTTTAATTGAAATTTAGTTCCTAAATTATTAACCGTCATTAGGCTTGATCGCACTCGATCGCACTTGAGCGCTATCTGGCCCTGCAGTAAGCACTTTTATAAATCAAAGTGATAAATTGATATGATTTAACGCTGTAGTCAATGAATATGATCCTAAAAGTTTATACAAAGGGCATGTCATTTATTTTTTTAAGTATGGCACGAAACAGACAAAGCCATAGAAATGCGATCTGTCCATATTAAATACGAACAGATATTAACCCTATTAAAAAGGGAAGAATGAAAACTTCCGAAAAGAAAAAATAAGCTTTTGTCAAAAATGAAAACTTTTTTCAAAACAGAACTTAATTAAACACTCTTTTGCGCCCCCATTATCTGCGGCGAGAAGAAAGAGAGCTGTCACGCGATACAGCGCTCCGCGTAGATTGGTATTTTTCCAGGAGTGATGAAAACGGCAATAGCGTAAGAACATTTTTTCGTACATTATGCTACGCGACTTCTGTCTGCCATGATAAGAAAGAGTACGTTGACTGTATTACGCGACCCAGTGATCGTACATTTTATTATTTTACCACAAGTAGCACAAACGCCAATATCTTGGAAAGTATTTTTTACTACAACCTTTTGTGTGCTTTGTGATTTCTGTTATCAATAATTTTTTTTAATTGCCTTCCTGAACTGTTATTTTAAAAAAGATAAACATAATATTATGGGGTCTAAAAAATCAAGAATTTTTCTCACCATGCAAACTAAGCAAGAAATTATAGCTGAATTAGATTGTGGGCATAAAATGTTCGATATTGCTAAGCATTATAGATTGAACAGGGACAATCTTAGGCAATAAACATGTAATTAAAAATACTCAAGAGGCTAAAGGAGGAACGAAAATCCCGTATGAGAAACAAAGGTGTGTCACTCATGAAAAAAATGTAGAAATTGCTTTTATTTTGGATAAAAGAAAGGGATATGAAAAGAGATGTAACTTGTAAGGCTAACATTCAAGAGAGAGCTCGATAAATATTTGAAGGACTGATGAAAGAAACCACTCATTCATCACATGAATATTTATAAATTAAGGCTACTACTGGATGGTTTGCGATTCAAAGAGTATTCATCATAAAAGAAAGTTTTTAAAAATTTCTTTGTGTCGCCAACCGAAGATAAATCGTCAAATACATAAATAAAATTTTCATTATTTTTTTACAAACGCTATATTGAGGTTAAGCAGAGAATTTTTTTTTAAACATATATATCTCATGACAAGATTATTCGGTATTTTTTTTTCTTAGTATGCGCTTATAGAGACCTTCCTTGTGAGTGCCAGGCTTATCAAAAAGTATATACATAGTGTGGCAAACGGTTTTGCAGTTTTTTAATTCAAAATTTCTGAATTCAAACCGGAAATTCTGAAACAGGAATTTTACTTTAAGAAGTCACGAAATATCTGCCATTAAGTAACCGAAAGAACATTATGGGGAATTTTCGGTATGAATGTGAACGTACAGTTCTTTTAAGAAAAAATAAATGTATTTATTATAATCAATAAAATACTCTTTGAGAAATTTTAGTTGAACACAGAACCCATGATAATAAAAACGTTATTATTATTATTTTAACTAGGATATACGCTCTATTTTTCTTAAAATATTTCAGTATGTACAAGTATTTATCAGATTCTGTTCATTTAGATGCATAAAATGTGTGCTAAAAGACGACTTCTAGACTAACAAACGTAGAACTTGTGTACTTAAAAAAAAAAAAAAAAAAAAAAAAAAAAAACAGAAAAAAAGTTTGTATTATTATTCATTTTGTGTTCTATAAATATTTCTCTGCGTCACAAGAAAAATGCATTAATATATAATTATAAAAAAAATTTATTGAAGAAATTCCTGTGTTTCATATGATACATGATTAAAAGTAATAATGTTAAGTATTGGCATAAACTATACATACAGTGTAAAAAAATAACAAAGAATTTTATGATTATAAGAAAGATAAAATTAAAACAATGTATTTTAGTCTACTGAGTTAGAAAAAAATCCTGTCTTGGTATGGCGCTAACCGTCTACTTTTTCTCCTAAAAAATTTACAGTTGTAAACTGGGAAGAGGGGAGGGGCGGGGCATAAAATTCGGGATGTGGAAAACATGATCGAATTTTTAATATGTATCATCAGATTTTTTTTTAATCACTAATGTTAAAAATTGATGAAATCCCTTCTTGTATTTCTTTTCAATTATGTCATTTATGCGTACTAAAATGCAAAGTTAAGATAACAATAAAATTAAATTGAAACATCTTAAGAAAAAGCAATGAAATATCTAAAATTAATCCAATCCTATACTAAAATTGAGGGGCTCGGGACAAGTAGTGCTAAACCACAACGTCTGAGCTACTTCAATTTGAAAATTTGATCAAATACACAAATCAAGATATATAACATACAGTTTTTCACCAATGTCTTAGTAACATTTGAGATATTTTGATTAACAATACGGAATTAATTTAATAATATTACTATTACGTTCTTTGTAAATTAGCTATCTTCATTAGGGGCATAAACGTCTGGGGTAAAAACGAAACCCAGGACATATGCTGCCACCAAGTGGCATTAAAAACATATTTTTGTAGGATATTATGATTTACAATATTAAGCAACAGATTACAGTGTTAGATTTATTTCACCGAAAATGTGGCTAGGCACTTCTTTTCCCGAACCCCTCAATTATTTTTGAAAAACTAAAACTAAAAATCTATAATAAAGCTAATTTTAAAAAAAATCCTCTTGTATTAAATATATTAAAAAAAGTATTTTATCAAAATAAGAGTGAAATCACTCATTTTGAATTTTAATTTAGTCAAAAGAATAAGAGTGAAAATGAGTAATAAGAGTGAATAAGAGTGAAAAAGAGTGGTTATTTTCATTCCTTAGCAAAAAGGAATGAAAATAACCACTCCGCAAGAGGGATTATATTCACTCCTATAGGATAAGTGCATTTTCAATACTGAAAAGGGATGAAAAATTACTCAATCTGAGTTAAAATCACTGGGGTTTTTTAAGAGAATAGTCTTTATTTAGTTAAAAAGTTCTCGTTCTTAAAGCGTTGTTTTATCAGCTTATATTATATTGCGCCAAGAATTATCTTAATTTGTCAAATTAAACTTTTACGATTTTAAAATTGTTTAGAAAACAAAATCTTTAGGTATTTTCAAAAGCGTATATTGTTCTTTGAGAAAATCATTTTACTGATGGATTAAATAGTGTTATCGCTTTAAATTTTATTTATCATAAAATGGTATTTCATGTATCGTGATTTAGTTGAGTTTTTGAAATTTCAGAAACTTGCAGTGTGATCTTCTGGCTTGTAAAAGTGTTTTTTCTTTAACCCTTTCCGGCACAGACAAAGTCTGCTCGTAAAATGAGAAATTGCTGACTGACACCGGAATTTACAAACGACTTTTTTAGAAAATATGAACTTCTTATTTTAAGTTTTCATTATAGAAACAAAATTTTATTAAAATATTCTTGGTGTCGTTTGCAAGTTTGGAATTAAAATTAGGTGTGCCCGGAGTGGGACCACTGTGCCGGAAAGGGTTAACCCCTTCGCGACGAGCGTCCTTTACAGAATTTTTAATCTTTTACCACCGATTTTCCAAAACAGAAATTTTCGGCTAATTGAATCGCAGAAATGCTAACATTAAATAAGGCAAAGCTTACAGTAAAAAATAACTGTTGGGAATAATCGAGGATTCTGATCATCTTATGCGTCACGTATACGTGTCGCTCGTCCCCAAGGGGTTAAGAAAGTTTGTTATGTATTTTTATAAAAACCGAGGGATTTCATTATGTCTTTGTCTTTTAAAAAAGAGTTGCTTCTCAGTTATGTGCTTCCCAGTTTAAGCCTTGGCCTGTTCAATCATAATTTCATAAAGTATAAAATGTAGCCGTTCATTTTGTTTAAAATGCATTGCATTTTGAAAGTAAAAGTTTTCTTACCTATAATGTACATTTTACGGATACAGCACATAAAAATACAAAATGTCAACTGAGTTTCTACTACAAAATTTGAAGAACAAACATTTTAGTTCCGTCTTTTCTAAAACTTCGAAAGGGTTACCAATAAAAGATAGTGCATTAATAAAGTGAAATTTTACGGCTTTAAAATCATTTGGTGTTTTTTGTTATGGTCGATTATCTCCTCGAGGTGGGGCCGACTTCCGTTGGCGTCTTTCTTAGGGATCCTAATTCATATTTATGCAAACTAATTAAAGTTCTATGAAAACCACTGAAATCTCCGAACTATTAGGCTGATGCGCGAGACATGGGTTTGAACCCAGCACCTCACTTCTACCAGCTTTGAGAGAAAAACCTCTCAGCCACTGGTAGGGCCAAAATTATTTGGAAAACCAAAAAAATTAATACTTTCAAAAATGCGTTATTCTCTTTTTTATTAAAGCTTGCATTTCTTTCAATTCTATCGCAATTTTTATGACTTCAAATATTATTAATCCTTTAACCCTATCCGGCACAGACAAATTCTGTTCGTAAAATTAGAAGTGACTGACTGACATCGGAATTTACAAACGACTTTTTTAGAAAATAAGAACTCCTTATTTTAAGCTTTCATTATAGAAACAAAATGTTATTAAAATATTCTTGGTGCCGATGAGAAGTTTGGAATTAAAATTAGGTGTGCCCGGAGTGGGACCACTGTGCCGGAAAGGGTTTACAGGTTTGACCGTACACCGTACGTAGAACAAGAGTTTCCTTATTCCGTTATTCAAAGCTTTTGGACACCACTAAATTTTAGCACTTTCAAACCTAGTTGAAAAGTATTTATGCAATTGGTTTGTCTGGCCGCCCGTCTGTGCTCTAAATCTCGTAAATATACTCGAATTTCCCTGAGATTTTTTTATGTTATTGACTTTTATTATAGCCATAGAATAGAACTATAAATAAAGAGGAATTGACATACCTTCAAAATGGTGAAGCTTCAACTGCAATCTGAGTACAATGTCAGATTACAGCCCGGGCAAACTTCCACCAGTAAATTTGAATAGAAATTTCATGCTTATTTAAACGCCTTATTCGTGCTAAATTTCTGTCATAATAGACGCAGAAATATCTATTATTTTTTTTTGGTGGATTTTTCCGGTGCAGGGCTGCCACTGGCGGCTATTTTTTAATTCTAACTCGCACCACTCTCTCAAAACAGAGTTTTTTCACATGCACTTTGACAACATGTACAAAAGAAATACACTACATTTTTTTTTTTAAATAGTGGTGCAAATAGAATATAAAAGTAGTCGCCAGTGGAAGCCCTGCGGTGGTAGGTTCCGCCATATTGTGACAACATAAACAATCCTCCTGTCAATGCCAATGAATTTTATTACTGCCGGGAAAATTTTCACCAGTAAATTTGAATAGAAATTTCGCCTTATGTAAACGCTTCATTCATGCAGAATTTTTGTCATAAATAAGCCTAAAATTTCAATTTATTTATACTGGTGGAGGTTTGTCTCTGCGTTAATCAGGCCCTGATCCGATGTAAAGAGACAACAGCCGCCATCTTCTGACAACATATGTGGGATAATTACAGTCTATGTGTGATAAGTGCGTTTTCACCATTGTTTTGCGTTTTTTAACTAAATTTTTAACTACATTTTTGCATGGTACATGATGTGTTTGAATTTTGTTGATCATATACAGGACTACACAAAGGAATTTGTAAGTATTACTGGTTATGGGCGTGAATTGCTTAAGGGTTTTTTAATTGTGTTATGCATTTTCCTGTTGAACTATATTTACTAGACTTATAGAAGTTTGTGGAATATAAATATATTCATATACAAGGTTACGCAAAGAACAAGATACATTGTCGTTTATGGTTAGCAATTGCTGTAAATAAGTTTTAAGTTGAATTCGTATTTTTATCTAAATTAAATTTTAGCTTAATATGTGGTGTCTACAAAAGTCTTCAGATAATATACAGGGTTCTACAAAAGATTTTGAATGCATTTCCATCGATTGGCGAAAGTTGCTAGATATGAATTTTCTAACTGAATTCAATTTTATCATGCACTGTAGTATCTATTCAATAGATCATATACAGGGCTGCACAAAATAAATCTACTACTATTTTGACTATGGAAGGTAATTGCTAAAACTGTATTTTCAAATGTGTTATATTTCTTAAACTGTTATATAGTAACTACATATGTTAACTACATATCTTCTTTCACCTTATTTAACGGTGAAGTTTTTCTAGAGTTTTCTGTGTGTGTTGGAAAGAGTTTCATAATCTGTGATTGACGCATTATTTTTTGTTCTTGTTAAATGTAATATTCGCTTTATTTAGCGCCAGATTTGTATTACTATTATTAATATTAATAAATAAGTCAAAAATTTTAGTTTGTAAAAAGTGGGGTTCCGTTCATATTTTTAGTTTATTGTGTCAAAGAAAGAAAGTGTTAAGGGATTAAGCAAAACATTTTTTTTTTCAGGACATGCTAACTTTCTGAAAGCGAATATATTTATCACCTGTAATAGATGTTTTACGGTAGCCTATATAAAAATACAACAACCTCAATTGAAATTCCACTAAGAAATTTAGATTTTTGTACTATATTTTACTGAAGGTGTTTTTTAAGAAGTTCCAAAATTATATGACCGATAAAGCATAGTGCAATTTTTACGACTTTAAAATTGTTTGAAAAAAAAATCAAGTATTTTCAAAAGCGTATTGTTCTTTGGGAAAACTATTTTACTGCTGACCACCTTATTATGAATTAAATAGTCTTATCTCTTTAAATTTTATTTCTCATAAAATTGTATTTCATGTATAGTGACTTAGTTGGTTTTTTTTTTTTTGGTTTTTTTTTAAATTTCACTAAACTGCTGTGTAAAGTTAACTTGTAAAAGATGTTCTTTTTTCTTAAAAAAGTTTATTATGCTTTTTTATATAAATAGAGGAATTTCATTATACCTGAGTCGTTTAAAGTTATAGAGTTTATTGTGCTTCTATATTTTAAGTCCTGGCCTATTCAATCAAAATTTCATAAAGTATAAAATGTAGCTGTTCTGTTTGTTTAAAATGTATTGCACTTTAAAATTTAAAGTTTTCTTACCTATAATATATCTTTTACGGCTAGAGCACATAAAAATACAAAATCTCAATTGAATTTCTGATACAAAATTTAAAAAACAAACAGTTTAGTTCGGCTTTTTACTAAAATTTCCAATAAAGCATACTGCATAAAAATCTGAACTTTTACTACTTTAAAATTATTTGGAAAACAAAACATTCAATACTTTCGTACATTACTCGCTTTTTATTAAAGCTTACACATTTTGTTTTCAACTCGGCACAGATGTCATATACATGTTGGCGCAGTTTTTTCCCCCCGCTAATTTGGCGAAAACTTTGTTTTTGAATATTAGTTACAAATAGCATGCAATAATAGCACGTGATTTTTTATTTCAATATAAAAATAAAATAATGTAATAAATGAAATAGCTTCTATTATTTAAAAAAATAAATAAAAATAAATAAATGATAGTTTGATATAAATAAATATTAATAAAAATAAATAAATAAATAAATAAAAGCTAAACAAAATAACCGGGTTAACATGTGAGGCATAAAATTGCCATTTTGTTGCAATCGCGCCAATGTGGAGCGTATATGACATCTGTGCCCTCAATTTTCATGACGTCTTATTTTATTAGCCCTTTAACAGTTTTGAGCGTACACCTTACGTACAAGAAGAAATTGCTTGCCCCTTTACTCAAAGCTTTTGGATACCACTTCAACCTCAACTGTACCCAATTAACTAATTGTAATCTTCGCTTTATTTAATTACTTATTAACCATCTGAAGGGCGGTGGGATATTAATTATATTAGTTTGAATCCCTAAATACCACGTTCGTATCAGAATTTCGGAATACACTTTTGTTTTTATAAAGTACGCGAGGGAAAGTTTTCGTTTATTTTCAAATAAGACAGTTCGAAAATTTAATCATTTCAAAATTTTTCCAACGAAAGTTATTAATCTCTGAAAGGGGAAATGAAAAATAAGGAATCTTTTTAATAATAATAAGTAATATAATAAGAATAATAATAAGAAATAAGGAATAAAATAGTTCATAAAAAAGTAGCATTTGCCAATATTTTTAGTTTATTGTGTCAAAGAAAGAAACTATTAATCCTTTAATTAGTAAGAAATTGTGTTTCTGTAATGTTGAAATCACACCAGATTTTTTGAAAAATATCACTTATTTTTAATATTAATCTTTACTTTATTTAATGACAATTATTTATTAACCGTCTGAAGTGTAGTGGGATATTAATTATATCACTTAGTTTGAATCACTGAATACCAAGTTCGCACCAGAATTGCGGAGTACATTTTTGCTTTTATAAAGTAAGCGAGGAAAAGCTTTCATTTATTTTCAAATAAATTAGTCCGAAAATTTCATCATTTTAATTTTTTTCCAACGAAAGTACTTAATCCCAGAAAGGGGAAAGGAAAATTACAGAAAGTGTTTAATAATAATAAGCAATTTAATAAGAAATAAGGGGAAAAAATAGTTAATAAAAATGCTATTTTGCCCATATTTTTAGTTTATTGCGTCAAAAAAAGAAACTATTAATCCTTTAACTATCAAGAAATTGTGTTTCTGTAATGTTGAAATCACACCAGAATTTTTGAGAAATATTATTTCAAAATAAGGAAATTCAATTTTACATTATATTTATTTGTTTATTTTTATTTTATTTTATTTTATTTTATTTTATTTATTTTTGCACTATCGTTATAAAAGCAAAAATTATTCAAAAATTCTTATGCCAATCTTCCTTAGCATTCAGATTACGAGATTGGGACACTGTTTGTCTCAGCGACAGTATTTTTATTCTATTCCTACCACTTTTTGAAAAATATTCTCATCCTTATACCTATACTAGTATAATTTCAAGCGTTATCGAACACAAAGAATTTTTTTTAATTGTGGTACGATTGAATATGAAATTAGTCGTCTGTCCTGACCCGTAATCAAAAGGTTAAAATTAAGTAGGATCTACTCTATTCCACCACCTTTCAAGGGGTTACGGCAGGGAAAGTCAACATTTTTAACTGAAAGTCGTCTCCCACCACAAATTCCGAAAAGTATTCTTCACCTTCTAACCCTTAAATGCATAAATTTTTCTTTTAGAAATATGTTTTTTTAACACTTTCCAACTTAGTTGAAACGTGTGTATGACTTCAGTTTGTCTGCCGTCTGGCTCTAACTCCCGTAAATATGCTCGGATTGTCCTGCAATTTTTATATGTTATTTTCGTTATCTATAGCATGTTCCCTATTTCAACTGAAGTGTGTAGCACTTATAGTTTTTTTACAGGGACACTCAAAAGAATTCCGTTACATTATGGTCTATGGGGAAAAATAATTTGCGATTTATTTTAATGATGTTACACAATTTCAAATACATTGTAATTGATATATATCACTATGGTGCATTACAAGAAGCTTAATATGGAATAGGGTGTGCATAGCACTTTCAGTTACTTTACAGGGACAGTCAAAATAATTCCGTTACGTTACGTCTATGGAGAAAAATCGTTTGCGGTTTAATTAAATAATGTTTCACTATTTTAAACGCATTGAAATTTATGTATATCACTAAGGTGCATTACAAGATGCTTACTACAGAATAGTGTGTGTGTATAGCAGTCATCGTTCATTTAGAGGGATACACAAAAGAATTCTCTACTGTCTGTTAACAATAGTTCCTGGAAATGCGTTTTAAGTTGCTGAACGCGATTTTAAATTTTACTCACTTTTTGTCTATTACTTGATGTGTATAAATTCTGTATTTCATATACAGGGCAGCACATCAGTTCGTGAACACATTTCCGTTTATTGAAAGAAACTCCAGAAGGAAAATTTTAAACTGTGCTACGCGTTTCCTAACTAAACTAAAATTTAGCATCCTATGTAGCATATATACAAATTAATATGTCATATACAGGGCTGAATAAAAATATTCGGATATTTTTTCCGAATATTTTATATGTTGGGAATATATGTTGGAAATTTCTGAAATTGCGTTTTTAAATATGTTATGCGTTTTCCAAATTGTTTACTTAGATGTTATCTTTCAGCTTATTAAACGGTAATGATTTGTAAAATTATTTTGGAATCGTTGGAAAATGTTACATAATCTATGATTGACGCATGATTTTTCGTTCTTGTTTTTACTCATAGTCAGGATTGGACACCAGAAATTTTAAGATAGATTTTAAAATTTGTTTAGTGGTACATTTGATGTCATTTTTACACGATTAATATTTCTATATAAATATGGTGGTGGCGAAGAACTTAATTTATTTATTAATTGTTAAATAAAAAGTGATGCAAATTTGCATCACTATGCATTTAAGAGTTAAATATTAAATTTCTATCTTTATTTAACTCATTTTTTTCTATATTAAAATACTGCTAGATTGGCGGCCTGTTGGTCACAGATTGAAGACTCCTAGGTTAAGGCATTAATCAAAACATTTTCATTTCCGTATCTAAGGAACATACCAACTTTCTACAAGCCAAAATATTTCTTCCCTATAATAGATGTTTTACGACAGAGTATATAAAAATGCAACAACATCAACTGAAATTCTTCAACGAAATTTAAAGAACAAACATTTTTGCTCTATCTTTTACAGAAAGTAATTGTTTTCGAAATTCCGAAAGCGTATTACCAATAAAGTATAGTACACAAACAACCTAAACTTTTATGGCTTTAAAATTATTTGGAAAGTAAAAGATTCAAGTATTTTCAGAAGTGCACCGCTTTTAGTGAAAACAATTTTACTGAAAACCATCTGTTTGTGAAGCAAAAATAATTAATATTCTAAATTTTACTTCCCATAAAAATACATTGGTATTTTAGTATTGTAACACTTTAGTGTAAAGTTCAAGTTTGTAAAAAAATGTGTTTTATAACCTTTTTCCTGTCAAGAAAGTTTATTATGTCATTTCGTTTAAAAATGCGGAGGTTCATTAAGTTTTCTAAGTAAAAAAAAAGATAGCTTATTAGTTTATTTTTATATTTATGTATTTTTTTTTATTTATATCTTTAGTTGAAGACTCCCAGGTTAAGGCATTAATCAAAACATTTTAATTTCCGTATTTAAGGAACATACCAACTTTCTACAAGCCAAAATATTTCTTCCCTACAATAGATGTTTTACGACAGAGTATATAAAAATGCAACAACATAAACTGAAATTCTACAACGAAATTTAAAGAACAAACATTTTTGCTCTATCTTTTGCAGGAAGTAATTGTTTTCGAAATTCCGAAAGCATATTACCAATAAAGTATAGTACACAAACAACCTAAACTTTTATGGCTTTAAAATTATTTGGAAAGTAAAAGATTCAAGTATTTTCAGAAATGCACCGCTTTTAGTGAAAACAATTTTACTGAAAACTATCTCTTTGTGAAGCAAATAGAATTAACATACTAAATTTTATTTCCCATAAAAATACATTGGCATTTTAGTATTGTAACACTTTAGTGTAAAGTTCAAGTTTGTAAAAAAATGTGTTTTATAACCTTTTTCCTGTCAAGAAAGTTTATTATGTCATTTCGTTTAAAAGTGCGCAGGTTCTTTAAGTTTTCTAAGTAAAAAAAAAAAAAGATAGCTTATTAGTTTATTTTTTACTTATGTGATTTTTTTATTGATATCTTTAGTCAAATACCATTTGTTTGACTAATTTTCAAATTTTGGTATCTTGTATAGCCTTTCAAACTATGCATATTTTGTATCAAGACAGTAGAGCTGCTATTTTGCCTTACTTGATATTTCCATTGAATATTAACCCTTCTATGCATGAGTTTTTCTTTTACAATTATGTTTTTTTATACATATATTAAATATTAGACACCAGAAATTTTAAGATAGATTTTTAACTTAGTTCAGCAACATAGTTTACGGGAAAATTACTGTATTAATATTTCTATATAAATATAGTGGTGGCGAAGAAGTTGATTTATTTATTAAAAGTTAAATAAACAATGATGGAAATTTACATCACTATGCAATTAAGGGCGAAATTCTGCAACCTAACAACCTCCCTCCCATTAAATATTTGACTTCAAATAAATATTCACACTTAGAAGTTGTACATATATAGATTATAAACGGCACTGAATATGTACCACAGTATGTCAGAATTAATGCGGAGCTTTATAACTACAGGACAAACTGGGCCGTTCAGAAAGCATTTACTATTTTGATTTATTTTAAACGCAGAATTTCAGTCATACATAAATAAAAATTACTATTCGGTAATAGTAGTGTCTGTTTGCGTCAGCCTCCAAGAATGCTTTGTTAAAATCTGTTAATGCGATAAATGGTTTTATTGATGCAAATCACCAACATAATAAAAGGTACTCTACTAAGGCTTCTATACTACAGACCTGCCAAGTCTCCGGCTTTTTGGATACCAGTATTTTAGTACAGAAAATGTTATTTTATTTAATTTTAGCATGCTGTGATTTGAAATAATAACATTTTTTTCTAAACAATTACTGGTGGGCAAAAAGCCGGAGACTTGGCAACTCTGCTACTAACATTTTTCTTCATTAATCTCACAATCAGATCATCTTGCAGAATTTATTAATAATTCATTAATAATTTTGTTGGCTGATAACCCATATATATAATAATCAAGAAACTATAATATTGAAGCATCTTGAGCACAGCATATTACTGTGTGTGCTCTAGCCTTTCATTGATAATCCCATGACATAACAGAAGCTTAAGAGCCTACGCTAGTCATGCGATGAAACTTGCAAGCTAATGTTAAACCAAGATTGTCAAACTGCGGCCCGCCGGATACCACCATTTTTTAAAGAAATAATCGATTTCTTGAATCGCAGAAATTTGATGATTAGATAAGACAAAGTTTACTACAAAATTTCAGTGATATACGGCGGGTCACAGTTTGACACCCCAGTGTTAAACCAATGGAAGCGTTCTTTGAAACTTCCTTGTTTGCATTTTAACATTTTTAAATAATTATCTTTGTAAAAGATATCTGAGGTCGATTGGTAGCTGACGGTCTTCTTTGTACTATCAGTTTCATTTTGAGGATACTTTCAATTAAAAAAAAATTGGTTGGTTGTTTCCAAAACTGTAAATGTTCTCAAAATGAAATTGCAACAACAACAAAAAGTACAGAGGTACAACGTTAGACTTCGATCTCAGATATTCTAGAACCGGATTATGGAAACGGTTTTGAAAGTAAAAGTATCCTCATAACAAGTGGGTAAGTGTGATCGAAGATCGCTCAAAGTCAGGGAAGATGTGTATCAGATGTGTACTCAGTCAGGGAAGATGTGTATCTAGTTTACTAGATTTATTACCAAATATTTTTAATAGAATTTTTTTGATAGAGTTATGTAGATTTAAAAAAAAAAAAAAAAAAAAAAAATCACAATATCATATTAACTTCGAGTGAAAAGGAATTAGTGCTACAAAGCATTAATTCCTTTTTTCCCGAAACTAATATGGTATTTTGAATGTTTTCTTTTTTTAACCTTCCTAGCCTGAATGGGTCTAATCGACCCGTTTGAATATTTGATTTCATTCGATTCGAACCTCATAAAGTCGTATTTTCATAAAGTAAGTTAAATAAAGGGCCGACAAAACTAAGTAAAATAGATATCTTAAATAGTTTTAAATAAGAATTCTGGTGTGAAATGTTTTTATCAAGGTTGAGTAAAATTTCAACAGGGTAGGAAGGTTAAATATACATATCTCTATCAAAACAAACTGTATCGAAAATATTTGGAAATAAATCTACTAAACAAGATACGCAGCTTCCCTGACTGAGCAGATTCGCGAAATATGCTCAGGAGATGCGCAGATGGTAGATTTTGTGTGATACCTAATGATGTTATCCTAAAAGCGCGCCGCATTGGAATTATGCCCTCCGTCCACAAGGTAGCGCAGTTGTTCAATTTTGCGCTCTGATGGAACGCTTAATATGTATACGTTTTGTTCAGGCTTCTCTCTAATCGTCTCAAGACAATTAGGTAGCGAGATCAAGTGCTACAAGTGTGTTCTAGCAAGAGTAAAACTAAATTTTTATATTTTATTCATTGATTTTGTTTTAATTTTTCCGGTACGAATTTCAGATTTATTTTTGCGTCGCGAGAAAGAATTAAAAATATATATATATTTTTTTTTAATTGCCCCTCATTGCTAAAGAAATCCATTCAGATTTCCAAAGCAGTTTGTGTTAAATAGTAGTGTAAAATGTGCAAAGTACTTAACCCTTCTTTGCATGAGTTTTTCTTTTACAATTGTGTTTTTTTATACATATATTAAATATTAGACACCAGAAATTTTAAGATAGATTTTTAACTTTGTTCAGCAACATAGTTCATGGGAAATTTACTGTATTAATATTTTTATATGAATATAGTGGTGGCGAAGAAGTTGATTTATTTATTAAAAGTTAAATAAACAGTGATGGAAATTTACATCACTATGCAATTAAAGGTTAAATCAGCTATGAATAACACATATTTTGCAAATAAGACATATTTTGCTACGCATAAAGTGTCATTTGTAGTTAAATTGATGATTCTAAACAACATTCTTATTGGTTTTATTCTATATCTTCCTTAGTTTTCAAGATAGCATCACTGAGTTCCGCATTTCACTGCTAGAGGCGCCACTAGTGATCTGATTATAGTAGCGTACATTGACTTACCTACGTTTGAAATCGCTTTTGTAGCTGTAACTGCAACAGTTAACATATTAAATGACAGCGTAATTCATACTTATTCCATAACAAAATTTACAATTAATTACAAAATAAGCAAAAAACATTTACCTAGTCCTTCTTCAAGTAGGTAAAAGAATCTCGTGTAAAACAAGATAACAGCATAACTCATACTCTTTTCATCATGTATAACAGGTACCATAACAAAATATGCAATTAATTACAAACTAAACAAAAAAAAAAACATTTTCTGGTCTTTTTTCAAATAGATAAAGAATCTCGTGTAAAACAAGATAACAGCGTAACTAATACTCTTTTCATCATGTTTAACAGCTATCATAACAAAATACAATTATTTACAAAGTAAACAAAAACATTTACCTGGTTTTTCTTCAAATAGATAAAGAATCGCAGAATCGCGTGTAAAAAAAAGGCAACAGCGTAACTCATATTCTTTCCAACCTGTATAACAGCTACTATAATAAAATACAAGGAATTACAAAGTAAACAAAAGCATTTACCTGGTGTTTATGCTCACCCTGTATATTAGTCAAAAAATAACTTTGAAATAAATACCCAGTTAATTTCGCAAGAAAATGTGTAATATTGGGAAAAAAAGCCTACCTGTTAAGCGTCTATTAACCCCTTAAACACCTCGACGTACCTGCGTACGTCATGAACACCTCTATCTGAAATATCAGGATGTATGTGCGTACGTCCAGGTTGCCAATTTGGCCTTTTTTAAAATTCAAAATTTTGATTTCATACCATAAAGTTATAGTAGTAATTTGTACTTTATACAATGACAGACTTTTCGCGATTGTATAAATTAAAATTATTCTTTTAGAATTTACGGTGTGAATTTTGTATTTTTTTTATTTATTTTAGTATTTTTGACGAAATTTAATATAGCTAGTATTCAGCATACTATCACTAAATTGAATATGGTGCTTAAGGGGTTAAAGGCAACAATCTCACATGCTAGCTTCACATTACAATTTGCTCGAATACACATACGACGTATGAAGTCATGAAGTATGTGGTCTGATTTAAAACTTTATAACAATACTTACAATGCATTCAAACAACCATATGTCGAATTATAATAGTTTTCTCCCAATAAATATTGGGGAAATCAGGGTAAGACTTCGGTGCTCACCCTGTATATTAAACAAATAATAACTTGGAAATAAATACCCAGTTAATTTCTTAAAGAATGTGTAATATTGTGACTCAAAAACTCAATAGTGCAAAATTTGTTTTAGTAGGAAATATATATTTTTAATAAACACAAATTAGCATTTTAGTAAATGATTTACGTTTTCAATCTCCCGTTTTATGGCATTCACAAAAGAAAAATACCGTACAATTCCAGACGTCAAACCTAATTAGACATAAATATCACCAGCATTTAATTACTAAGAAATTCCATAAAATAATATTTCTTCTCTAATCCGACAATTTAGTGGTGTTTTAAATCTTGCATGAACTACTCTTAGATGGTTAACTTGATCGATAAATTTTTGTTTAGTTAATTTATTTTACCATATTTGCTAAGATTACACAAGATTATATTGTCAAGCAGAGTGAATCAATTGACTTCAGCATTATCATTTTTTACCAAATTTAACTGTATCTGTATTTCGATTACGAAATGCGTTTTCAAAGTTAAAAAATATTGTCGAAATTTTAAATTTAAGCTATGGACAAATTAGTACTATTTAATTAGAAGTCCGAAGACATTTATTTTAGAACATCTATACATATTTGTAATTACATTTTAGTACTAGAAAACATTACGTAATGAACAGTATGTAATTTATACAACAATTTCTTTAGCTTTTTCACAAATGCCTTATACTTCTAATAGTATAAAAATGTACCGTTTGTGTGTTTGTTTGTAGGAGGTACTCTCGGTATCAACCGAGCCGATTTAAAAAATAATGGTGGCAAAATGCTGGTGACTATGTCTGATCCAGCTTAGATTATATTTTATGTCGGTATCACAATCGCAAATTGGATGCAGGAGCCAAAAACGTTCTGAAATTGCGATTTCTGTGATATTATTGTGGCTAGAGATATGAAGTTGATATGGAGATTACTTTTAATAGGATAAATAATCGCTATGAACTTAATGAACTGTTTCAAAAAAGTTCGACATTTAAAAGGGTGCAATGAGTATAAAACGTTCCAAAAACGCTCAAACTTACAATTTACTTGGAACTGTTAGGGTTAGAAACTTCAAATTTGGCATGACTGTTACTTTTAATCCTTTCAGGAGCAGTGGTATGTTTATGAAACCACTTAATTTTAATTCACAAACGCCACAACGACACCAGAAATTTACTAAAATTTTTCCCATTTAATATGTAAGTGTCTTTTTGCCCTTTTTCTTATATCCAAATAAATTCTACGTTAATTCCGGTGCCCGTCATTTATTTCAACATTTTAGTACTGAAAATATTGCCCCTGAAAGGGTTAAGACATACGTGCTTGCACAGAACAATTTCTGAACATTTCGAAACGTAAAAGGGGGTTAGAATATAAAAAGATCTTAAATTGCAATTTCTGTGACACTGTTGGGGTTAAAAACCTCAGAATTTGCATGATAGTTACTTTTAACATGTAAATGTTCCCAAAGAACAGTTTCTAAAAAATTCAAAACTTAAAAGTTTGAAATGAGCGTAAAATGTTCATTAAACGTTCTATATTACGATTAATTTGGAATTGTTAAGACCAGAAACTTGAAACGAGTGTTAAATACTCGCAACAGAACAGCTGCTAAATAAAATCAAAATGTTAAAGGAAGCAGGAATGAAAGACAACCTAAAATTGCGATTTCTGTAATACTGAGGCTAAAAACTTGAAATTTCGCATAGTGGTTCCTTTTAATATGTTAATGCAATCTAAGAACGATTTCTAAAAAATTGAAATTATCGGAAAACGTTCTAAATTACGATTTATTTTGAATTTCTAGGGCTAGGAACTTGAAATGTATAATACAACTACATTTCTTTTCCCCAAACACAATCGAAAACTTCATGCAATTTAAATGCAACACAATGGGTTGCTACGCAGCTAGTATTATATGAAATTTATAAAGTCAATTTTATATAAAATGTTTTTAGTTATTACATGTTTATTTGCAAGGTGAAATAGAAAAAGAATTTCAAGCTTCAAATTTTAACAGCCCATATAAATGTTAAGCCTGCAATGTGCAATTTCATATTGCAAAAATATTGAAAATTGTTCAGGTTTTGGCACATTTGATGCTATGCTGTTTCAATTTCTAAGAATGCTAACGCCGAAACTTAAAACGAATTCCTAATTATCTCATTTAAACAGTTAAGCCGAATGAATAGTGAAAAGTGAGTAACGTTTCATACAGATTAGCATGTCAGTTTGAGCATTTTATAGGTTTATTCATATACTGTATATACCATATATTGAATACATTGGTCACTGTTATTCATATTACTGTATACAACGTTTAGGAGCTACATTATAAATGTGTCACTTATTGCATATTCATTTTTTTACAAAATTAATGAATTATTGAATTTTAAGCATGAGAGTACTTTTTAAAACATCTTATATTTTTTCTGAATATGAGCATAACTATTGCTGAGATATTTTTTAATTACAAGATTACAGAAGCAAAATGTGGAATTTTCTCCTATATTTCGTCAGATCTATATGATAACCTGTTTGTCGTATTTGGACTTTTTTACGAATATTTCAGCACATAATACTCTTTTCTGTCAAAGGATAATACTTAATCCCTTGCAGACCCGTGGCGTCGCATTCACGAATTTTATTTGGTTGGCACTATTTTTTTAAAACAATTACCCTTACTTATTTATTAATTGCAGAAATGCTCAAATTAAAAAAACAACTATTATTATTTTTTTAATACTGGTACTAACAACAATTGCCGTATGCACTTTTTTTACCATGCATATATGCACTTGTAGTCTCGAATAGATTATCAACATTTTACGGGTTCTGCGTCAATTCGTCGCGCAGAATTCATCGCGGAACAATTCATCGCAGGCTCAATTCCTCGCGGCGTCAATTCGTCGCAGGCTCAATTCGTCGCGACGTCAATTCGTCGTGGTACCAATTCGTCGCAGCGAAAATGTCTTTGAAGGCTATTATGATAAAATAAGGATATTTTAGTAAAATTATTTAATGATAATTTGTTTTTTAGATATACAGAGTTATAACTAAATTTTACAGGCGATTATGGAGGAATTTTTTTTCATACGTGATATTTTTGTGAGATGTAAACACATAAAAACTTTTTGTGATAGTGATTGAACTGATCGCTGCATGAATGCAATTTCATTATATAGTATTTTGGTTTTAAAAGTTTTTTCATTTATTTCGTCTATACTAATAAATAAAGGTGTTTGTCTGTCTGAGTTCTGTGTGTGTGCGCGAGATAACAAGCAAAATCTACCGCTAGTGCAGAAGTCTGAAAATTTGGTTGCGGATGGTCCAAGGCAGGTCCTAAAGACCTGAGGCACAGATTTTTATATTTTATTATATTATTTATATATTATAATCATTCGGGGCTTCTGGGGCCCTTTTAAGGTTTTTGCATCTAAATTTTTAATAACGTGCCACATTTTTATCCAATATTTCCAGTAAATTATGATTTTTTTTATTTTTCTGTTCCAAGCTTTTCTAAAAGTCCCAGTCTTTGAACAAGTACTCCGGTAGTCTAAGTCAGTTGTTTGAGAAAAGGCAGTGTCATCACCCCTCCCCCCCCCTTCAGCGTTTTTCTCTTAACTGTAGTGCGTTTCCATAACTCAGAAACTGTGTTCCGGATTTCCACCAAACTGATTACAAACATTATAATTAACGTAATAAGGACCCTTTATAACATTTTTAAAAGTCTATGAGTTTGTACCACTCTTTTCGAATAACAATATCAGAATTTATTTTTTCATTTCAAAATATCTCGAGTTCTACGAGTCCAATCGCAACGCGGTTTGACTCATTCGACTCAATATCGATATCGCTTACATATTTTAGTTCCAAGTTTCACCACCAGGGGAAGCTTTCGCAAATCGGGTTCTATGGGACCGATTACGACGGGGTTTGGCTCATTCGACTGGAGTTCGATAGCTTTACAGATTTCGGTTATATTCGTAAAGAACAAATTGCACCCCCTGTCGGTGGAAGGTGTAACTAAAGGATTTTGCAATTAAATCGGGTTCTAAGGTTTAAATCAAGACGCGGTTTGGCTCATTCGACTCGACATCGATAGAGCTTACCGATTTTAGTTCGTTTTTTCACCACCAGGGGGCACTTTCCTATCTCTGGTTCGATGGGCTGGAAACACCCAGCCAGAGCGCCAAACCGTTAGGTTTATGGTTTTTCATGCCCAGGCGGGAAAATCCCCAAGAACCATCCTGCACAACCTAGCCTCAGAAACAGGCGATTTCAGTGCCCGAGGTTCGTATAGAAGAGATGTATATTGCAACGCACGACTGCTATACGGTGCCGCAAGCAGCGGAGACCCGAGTAGGAGGTTCGCTCAGCTATAGGTTTATACTATTTGATGTGAAAATTAAGGGATTATCTGATGCGTGCGTAGCACGACCGGTATACAGTGCCAAAGGCAGCGGGGACACGTGTCGGAGATTAGTTCTGTTAAAGGGATTATCCGCAGCGTGTGTACAATGACCGGTAAACGGTGCCGAAGGCAGCGGGGACCCGACCCAGAGTTTCATTCAGTTCGGGGTTTTATAAGATTCGGTTCGAGATTTGTCATATTCGAAATTTTCTACATTTCACCGGTATACGGTGCCGAAGGCAGCGGGGACCCGATCCGGAGTTTCGTTCAGTTAGAGGTTTGTACTATTCGATCTGCAAATTAAGGGATTATCCGGTGCCTAAGGCAGTGGGGATCCGGGTCGGAGGTTCGTTCGGTTAGAGGTTTATACTATTCGATCTGCAAATTAAGGGTTTATCCGGTGCCGAAGTCAGTGGGGACTCGGGTCGGAGGTTCTTTCGGTTCATCACCGTACTTGTGTGATATAGCGGCACCCACAATTATGATTATGCCAAGGTTGCAGTTATGATTTCGCCAAGATCATCGCAAAGCTTATATATGCATCCTATTTACGCATATATATATTCCAAACACTCCTATATGTGCCATATACGTTATTATACACATAGTAGCTGGCTTCGTCCGCTAGCGGGCCCCTAATTTACATCTGGACCTTGAAATGTAGAAAACCTAGAATATGACAAATCTTGAACCGAATCTTGTAAATCATCAAAATGATAAACCTCGAACCGAACGAAACTCCGGATCGGGTCCCTGCTGCCTTCGGCACTGTATACCGGGGAATTGTAGAAAACTTTGAATATGACAAATCTCGAACCGAATCTTGTAAAATTTCGAACTGAATGAAACTCTGGATTGGGTCCCGCTGCCTTCGGCACCGTATACCGGTAGTACTACACACGCTCCGGATAATCCCTTTATCCGAACGAACCTCCGACCCGAGCCCCCGCTACCATCGGCACTGTATACCGGTCGTGCTACGCACGCACCAGGTAATCCCTTAATTTTCACATCGAATAGTATAAACCTATAACTTAAAGAACCTCCGACCCGGGTCCCCGGTGCCTTCGGCACTGTATACCGGTCGTGCTACGCACGCACCAGATAATCCCTTAATTTTCACATCGAATAGTATAAACCTATAACTGAAAGAACCTCCGATTCGGGTCCCCGCTGCCTGCGGCACCGTATGGCAATTGTGCTGCGCACGCATTGCAATGTACATTAGTTCCACCTTCCAGCACCAGGTGGCGCAATCTGTTCTATACGAACCTCGGGCACTGAAATCGTTAAGGCTATAGATGTCGAGTCGAATGTGCTATACCCCTTCATGATCCATTTTATATTCAGTGTCATCAGCATTCACAGAGTTTTCATTACTTATATATGTTCATTTACTGTATAATTGTAAGTTATCTTATAATCAGTGCATCCAAATGCGGATCACTCTATGTCATTTGTGTTTCTCTTTAATTATAAAATAAATTTTCACAGAGAATCAGGAGGCGCCGACCGCTCTATGTTCTCCGAGTTCCTTTGGCCTTTCCATTTTCTTCTGGAGCCGGTCTTGACTGTGGCCTAGATGCTGATGGATATGGTCTTTAACTCCAGGATGTTTCAGCTCTAAGCCGGCAACGGTGGGTTGTCCAGGAGTGGGGATTGTTAGCCCATAGAACCAGAAATTGGAAAGTTCCCCTGGTGGTGAAAAAACGAACTAAAATCGGTAAGCTCTATCGATGTCGAGTCGAATGAGCCAAACCGCGTCTTGATGTGAACCTTAGAACCCGAGTTAGCTGCAAAATCCTTTAGTTACACCTTACACTGTCAGGGGGCGCAATCTGTTCTTTACGAACATAACCGAAATCTGTAAAGCTATCGAAATCTAATCGAATGAGCCAAAAACCGTCGTAATCGGTCCCATAGAACCCGATTTACGGAAGCTCCCCCTGGTGGTGAAACTTGGAACTAAAATATGTAAGCGCTATCGATATCGAGTCGAATGAGCCAAACCGCGTCTTGATGTGAACCTTAGAACCCGACTTAACTGCAAAATCATTTAGTTATACCTTTCACCGCCAGGGGGCACAATCTGTTCTTTACGAACATAACCGAAATCTGTAAAACTATCGAAATCCAGTCGAATGAGCCAAATCCCATCGTAATCGGTCCCATAGAATCCGATTTACGAATGCTCCCCCTGGTGGTGAAACTTGGAACAAAAATATGTAAGCGCTATCGATATCGAGTCGAATGAGTCAAACCGCGTTGCGATTGGACTCGTAGAACTCGAGATATTTTGAAATGAAAAAATAAATTATTATATTCTTATTCGAAAAAAGTGTTATAAACTCAGAAATTTTTTTAAATGTTATAGAGTGTCCTTATTACGTTAATTATAATGTTTGGAATCAGTTTGGTGGAAATCCGGAACACAGTTTCTGAGTTATGGAAACGGACCATAGTTAAGAGAAAAACGCTGAAGGGGGAGGAGGGGGAGGGGTGATGACACTGCCTTTTCTCAACCATCTGATTTAGACTACCGGAGTACTTCAAAGACTGGGACTTTTAGAAAAGCTTGGAACAGAAAAATATAAAAATCAGAATTTACTGGAAATATTGGATAAAAATGGGGCACGTTATGAAAAATTTAGATGTAAAAACTTTAAAAGGGCCCGAGGGGCCTCGGGTCTTAAAATATGAAAAATCTGAGCCTCAGGTCTTCAGGACCTGCCTTGGACCATCCGCTCCCAAATTTTCAGACTTTTACGTGCGGTAGATTTCGCTTATCATCTTAATAATTAAAGCAATATTGATCTAAATTCATTAAACTTCCATGTTCTCAGTAGGGAAATTCACAAAAAAATCACGTATGAAAAAAAATTCCTCCATAATCGCCTGTAAAATGTTAGTTATAATTCTGTATATCTAAAAAATAAATTATCATTAAATAATTTTACTAAAATATCCTTATTTTTATCATAATAGCCTTCAAAGATATTTTCGCTGCGATGAATTGTCGTCGCGACGAATTGATACCACGACGAATCGACGTCGCGACTAATTGAGCCTGCGACGAATGGAGCCCGCGACGAATTGTGCGCGATGAATTGGCGCGACACCAAACTAATTCAATCTACTAGAACTTTTCCATCATCCATTTAACTTCCTCTTGGATATATGTTTTATACCTCGCCCATTCCTTTAGATCCGCCTTCTTAATGACATTTTTAATATGTAGATGTTTACTGTCTCTTCCTTATCTTTCTATTTTTAGATTTATTGCAAGCAATTACAAATCTGGAATGGCGATGAGTGTTTAAAAATAACAGCGGAGTCAGGAGTCCCATGTGACGGAAGAGACCTATCAGAAGCCCTTCGCCGGTCTGGACGATTTTAAGTACGGAGGAGAAAAAGAGGAGAGGGGAAGTGAAGAAAGTATATTAAAGAAAAGGTAGACAGACATTTGAAAAATTTGGTGTACTGGACATATCATTAACTATAATGATTGGTAAACAATAAAAACAAAAATAGTAACAAAAACATAGAATATTATGAAAAAGTGGTGGAATTTTGCCTCTGTGGTAATAAAGCTCTATAGATATATAAAGAGATTGAAATATATTGATACCAATGTGTATTCCTATCTATCATTAAAACTATATTCTCAAGCGACTTTTAAAACTTGAGTAATATTTTTCAAGCAGCTCTTTGCATTTTAACCTTCATTATACACACTAACAAAAATAAATGCAAATTTATTCAGTGTAATGACAAAAGAAGAAATAGTTGTCATCGTGAGTTATTCACTTGCACTTAAATACACCTAAATGTGCGACTAATATCTTCTTTCTGCATTTTAAAATATTCACACTATAATTTGCTTTTATAAATCATCCAAACTGCTGGAAGTAAAGACATTTTCATCTTTTGATTTTTCCTTCCCCTCGTAAATGAAGCAAAAGTGCCTTTGCGCTGGCTACGCCTTAGCATAGAAAATGCTTCATTAGCCCGTAATACATCTGGAAAGCAAATCGCAAACATCTTTCATGTCAAAAATCCAGGAATCGAAGTGCGATGAAAATTGCCTAGGAAGTTACAGAACGAAAGTGTAATGATCCAGTTTTTCTTTTTCTCCAGACTATTGATGTATTTCAAACTGAAAAGATAGAAAAAATATCCATCTTCATCTAGAGCTTTTACATTTTGTTTATTTGCTTTATAATTTATATATTTACATATGAATTTAAACACATTTTAGAAAAAATAATTAAACTTTACCATACATTCCGACACACATAATGTGCACTTTTGATACAAGAAAATTGATAGGTGCGCGTTTTATGCCGATTATAAAAACGAAAGATTTAAAATTTTAAAAATAAATAATGTGATCGTGAGAACTAAGATGTCTAATTTAATGAACATGCTGTACTTTACAAAAAATAATTTTCGCTAACAGATTACATGAAAAGTAATTGTTACTATACTTTACAATAATCTTTATTTTATTTTTTGTTACACTAGAAGGTATCTTTTCAAAGAAGGGGGAGGGGGTGCGCCATACACGGCCAATATAACTAAAAATAGATAATTGAAGTCAGAAATTTTAGGAGCGCGTTATACGCTGGAATATACGGTAACTTACCGGAAGATTTTATTTTAGGAAAAATTAATAAACACATTTTAGTTTTTATTAACGTTAATTTTGGAAGCATAATATTTTATACTTAATCTGCATATTCACGTGTAGCATTACCAAATCTGGCGAATATTTTTATTCAGAAATTACAAATTTTCACCAGAAAGTTTGAATAGTTAGTTTTATTTTTATTTTTTTAAATACTATGCAAATTGTCTGGTATGAATCAGAAATTTCCGAATAAAAAAATCCGCCAGATTTGCAACATTGTTTACATGTGTCCTTCTAGGTTCGTAAATAAAGTTCTACCACAATTTTGTAATAGAATTTTTCACCTTATTTAAACTCAGACAAATATTAAAGATTCTATTATTATTTAGAAGAGATTTTAAATCTGAATAAAAAGTATTTAGCAAGGATTTCTAATCTGAAATAGTGCGCCATACTCTTTGAATTCCTTCATTCATCCATTATATATATATATATACTTACATGCATACATCTTACATATTTGTATCCGTCATACAACGCACATAATTGCATTACTATTCGGAAAGTAGACACAATTCCCACTCGAATGGTACTTACAGCATTGCTATACGGCAGTATAATGATAAAATAGCATTAGGTGATCACTTTCTTTTTATCGGGACTGTACGAAAAAGGGAGATGAAATTGCTTGTAAAAGGTGACGTAGCCAACATCATATAAAAAGAGAGGTATAAATAAAAACTAGAAATCATTTTTCCCGATATGATTGAGATATACAAAGTAAATCAAAAGTCTTGCCCTGATTATAAATATTTATTGTGCTCAAACTATTATAATTAGACATATGTTTGTTTGTATATATTGTAAGTACTGTTATAATTTTTTTATAGGACCACGTACCTCAGTAAATTTCAACCTGTGTCTCCTTGGTAGGTCGGAGAATGTCTAAGCGGTATTCTAGTTCCCGCCAAGGGTTCTTTAACGTGTCTTCTGTTACAGTACACACAGCAGCTTGTATCTTACTCTTCAGTTCTTCGACGTCAGCAACTGGTATGGCAAAGACTCTGTCCTTGATATAGTACCCCCCCCCCAAAAAAAAAAAAAAATCCAGAGGAGTAATATCTGGATTGCGTGCAGGCCAAGGTGTTGGTCCATTCCATCCAATCCAATTCGCGCCATCTATTGCACAAAAAACTACTAAAACTGATCTATCCATTGATACAACAAGTTACATTATTATACTAATGGTTATTTTTGTAATGAGCTATTATAACCAAGGCAAGATTTTGCTTCACCCTATATATACGTATCTACGATTTTTTAAATCATATAAATATTTTTGAACAAAAGCAATTACTATTTAACACGTGTACATAAATAAATGCAGTATATTATATTTTATTTTATTTATTAAATAAAATTTCCTGTTCGAAAATGTTGACTTGACTTTAAAAAAGGCGAAGACGTTGGCAACAATGCAATATATCCTACACTCCCTCCTTTTTTTTCAAGTGCATCGTTTCAAACGAATCATATTTTAAAAAATATGTCACTTAAACCAATTTATATGCCTGTCAAAAACGTCCATCTAAGATTGCACATTTCACGCTACAAGATATCTTTCGTACTAAAAGCTAATTTTTAAAAAATATATAGAAAAACGTCATTTAAAAAACAAACTAGCAAAACCGTTTAAAACAGCACGTTAAGGAAATATTGTTGGAAATGAAAATTCGTATATTTGACAGTAGAATAGAACAGTCTTTAAGAGGACACAATATTTATTTCGACAAATTTCTAAAAAAGAAAAAGAGACAAGTTGCAGATGGACGCTATTACTCAATCAAGCAAATCATAATACTTAAATTTATTTCGCCAAACGGTATTCCATCACTGAGATATCCATGACTGTTCCTATATGCCCCAGAAAAACGCGGTCTTTTCTGACTCGGTTAGTTCAAATGAACTCATGCTCTCTAATAAAAACAGATTGTACCATGGGGAACTATGGATAAAAAAGAATTAACATAACGTCACAATCGTGAAGCTTCAACTGTAACCAGTTTCGAGGGGCTGATTACCACAGGCACAAACTTCCACCAGTAAATTTCAATAAAAATTTCTCCTTATATTGCCTTACTCATGCAAACTTTTTGTCAGATTTTTAAGGCAAAAATATTTGTTCGTTTTTATTGGTCGAGGTATGGAGCTATAGTTCTGCCATACTGTGACTGCATAAATAGAAATATTGCATGAATAAGGTGTTTAAATAAGTTTGCCCCGGTGCAACAGCGCCTAGAATACATAGTGTGAAAAACGGTTACAAAATAGTACTAAAAAACTGAATCCGATAAATGTAGAACGATACTGAAAAGATAACGGGTCGATCGCAGCGACATCTTCTAGCAGTGGCGTAGACAGGGTGGAGGTCCAAATGGTTTCGATACCACTAATTTTATAAAAATATTTTTGATATATCTAATCGGATAATTTTCTGCGATATTGAAGACGAAGAAAACTTTATAATATTACTGGTTTACAGATCATTTGGACCCCCCCCCTCTCTCTCTGGCAACGCAACTGTCTGCTCTCTCTTTTCAACGAAAACATTGTATAAAAATCGAACTGAGAAAACGTTTCAGCTGGTGGTAAATATTTTAAATAATTAAATTATAACCTATTTCCTTTAACTTGGATAGTGATTTTCATTAGCTTTGAAAATATGAATGATATTGATCATGGCTAAAAACCTGATACGCATTCTTTTGTGCCTGATTGCAGTACTCGATACAAGACAGCAAACTAGAAACTACACCTATTTAGCATACCAAAGGATGAATCTCTGCTAGAAGAGTGGAAAAGATTAATTCCCTGATATGATAAAAAAACTAACTTCAAAATCACTTACATCTGAAATATACACTTACAAGAAGATTTTATTAACATAAATTATGTGCATGTTGTCGATAGTGAAACGGTTACTTTTGCTAGAGGTAAATCTATTTTTAAAGCAGATGTCGCTGCGATCGACCTATTATTGTACCGCATCGTTGCACGTTTATCGGCTACAATTTTTTAGCACTTTTTAAAGCATTACTAGTTTGACTTTTTTTTTAATTCCGAAATTTCGCATTCATACCAAAAATTCCCTATAATGTTCTTTCCCTTACTTAATGGCAGATCTTTCGTGACTTCTAAAAGTAAAAATTCTTGTTTCAGAAGTTCCGGTTTGAATTCGAAAATTTTGAATTAAAAAGCGGTAAAATCGTTTCCTTTACTATGTATTCTAAGTGCTGTACCGGTGGTAATCAGGTCATGTTGATCCGATGTTGTTATGACAGATGAGTATTAACTGTTTTATAGTTTTAGATGTAAGTTTTCAGTTTTCTTCTAGACCTCCCCCCCCCCCCGTTTTGTAAAAATAATATAAATAAATAAATAAAATGTAATAAATACATAAATAAAATTTAAATAAGTAAATAAATAAAACATTGTGTAAAATTTAGCCCACAGTTTGTATAGATAGCAAATATTTTTCCTTCTCTCAAAATAATATTAGTTTTAGACAGTATGGGTGGTTGTCCAGGGATCTCATTCCACTCCCCGTAAATTTGACTTGTAAACAAGATGTTCCCACGAGACATGGGAAGCAAAAAAATTATGAGACCTCCAGAGCAGAAACTTTGAGTTTTAAGGGGACAATGGTGCTTTTTGTTACAGCCCCATAAAATAGATTGTCATAGCCCCATAAAATAGGTCATCACTTGGTACTTTGCAGCAAAAATTGCATGTTTATGACAAGTGAGAGTAATAGCAGTATCTGTTATGCATTGTAGAGAAAGCTACATAAAAATTTAACTGCTTTTCGCAGAAGTTAGATCTCACACATGCACTTTAGATAACATGGTTTCTGCGTGGGAAACGTAAAGGGGTGGACCCTAGCAACTCAACTTTGACCCTGTGTGCACTCTTGACCAATACGGCACTCTCAGTTAAGTGTATGCGAAAAAGAGTGGAAAACACGGAATGCTTATTGGTTAGGCATATGGAAGAGATTTAACGGGGCTGGTGTGGATGTCAGTTCGGACAGGGCAGATGAAGATGGAATGGTGATTTTTTAGGACAGAGAGAACGGGAATAATGAAGGCGGGCTGATTTTTGAAAAAGCTGAGTTAGCACGGAAATAGAAGGGAGGTTAGCGGAACGAGTGACGGAGAAGTTCCGACGTTTGAATGCGGTGGGGCTCACGTCCCCCGAAAGACTTGTAGATTGCGGTGACCGCTGGAGTTAGCATAGCGTGCCGCGGAATCTTCGACCATAGCGGTAGCCAAGAATCCAGGTCTACGGCGTTTTCCGCGGAGGTGATCGACTGAGTCAGCGCGCCGTGCCAAGGAAAACGTGAATGCTTTGATGCGGAATAAGCTCAGGATTCGACCGGTGGACAAGCGAGGAGCGGCCGCAGAATTACGACCACGCATCGCTTTCGTGAAACGGCGGGTCTGTCCTATTTGAAATTAACCACGGAATCTAGAGAAAAACAATGGAGGCGAGCGACAGCGACACAAGCTACGTGACCAAAGACGTGGTTCCTATATTATTGTAAGGACTGGATGAGTGAAAATTGGATGTTAATTTTTCCAGCATAAAGGAAAATCGAAATTTTGACGTGGTGAGTGTTCCTATTTTTTGTTGCATTTTTTTTAAACTGACCTTTCCATCTGTCTGGTGAGTGTTGAAAAAAATTAATTGTTGTATTAAATGATGTTAAGAAAACATCTTGTTCATTAACGAAATAATATTAATTATGTAAATGTCGTGTGTTTACGTAGGTTTTATTTGAATATTATGGCTCTTATCTCCATTCAAAATATATTTGTCTAGAAAATATGAGCACATTGGTGATGGTGCTCAGGTATAAGTTTTATGGCTTCTTGTGTTTATGATCTAATGCTATGATCAACGATCTTGTTTACAAGTAATAATCATTGTGGTCTACCCTATAAGTTGTGTAGATGATCTTATAAGAATTGATGAGACTAAAAAATATACTTTCTCCTTTCTTGAATAAATTTTGTTCACTTTGTTCAATTAAATGCTTGATTTTTGTCTCTAAACTAATTTATGTAATTGAAGAGCTCTGATAGTTCACAAAAATTTTAAGGAGGGGTAGTTCCCCCTATTTTGAGAGTTGAGATCATGTTTGAAGCTTATTATTTTTAAATTATAAGATACACTCAGTGTAAGGAACTTAGTCAGTTTACTACATACTTTCAGGGCTTCTGCTATTTACATTTATTGACACAAAGAATAAGGTGATTATGAATGTACTAAAATATCACTATGCATGACGATTCCAGCAAATTTATGAAATCAGTCAGATAATGAGATAATTTAACTTAATATTATACTAGAATGTTCACAACGCAAAAAAAAAAAATTCCTTTTAGTATTCATGTTTAAGACTGCAGCAGCATTTATTCTAAATTTTGGATGTTTCATGCTTACTATGAAACAGAGTGTGCTTTTGTGATTTGTTCATCTTATGATAAGGTGCTGTCTTTAGCCAACACTAATTATATTCGTCACCTCAATTTCAGGTGGGTTATTCAAAATTTAAACTCTTGACTGCACCTGTCATTTTAATGTTACTTGTGGATTCTTGGTTGCTTATCACAAAAGAACACAAAAATTGTAATCTCAATCTGCTGTTAGAGGATATTAAGTGTACTTACATATTCATACATGTGAAGGCTACTGCTAATTGCAAGTAAATTTAAAGAAAGGTAATTAGTAACAATTATAATTAAATTAAGAGAAATAATTCAATAAAAGACACATCCAACATTGTAAAGGAACATCAACTAGTAGATGCAGCACATTATGTCTCCTCCTTTTTATTCATAGCTCCATTGACAGGGTTCGCACGCTCTTAAGCCACGCCCCATTTTGTAAGTACTCTGCCACCAGTATAATTGAAAGATAATTTTCTTCCTAATGGTATTCAAGATTCATTAGGTAGAAAATAGTTTTATGCGATTACTAGTGGAAGAGTTCTTATAAAATGGGGAGTGGCTTAAAAGCGTGTGAACCCTGAGATTGTGCACATAATTATCCGTTTATGAATAGTAACATGTTAAAACATCACATAATATGATTTAATTTCGCTTCATATTTCAGCTATTGGCCTGAAAACTTTCTTTCCAGTTTTCATAATTATTAACAGGAATATACCAAAATATTAAACAAAGAACTCGGTGATCCAGAGATACAGAACATAATTGAAAACCATTTTTTATTGAAAACTTTAAGATATATTCTACATACATTATATCTTTTAAAGGCCCACTAACAACACCAAAAAACATTCTTTTGTGAAAAATAGCACTTATTCAAAAAAGGTGTTGAAATTTATTAAAAGCTTTACTTCATATTAGCGTTATAACAGGGGTTAATAGCCGAAGAAATCGACAACGATTTCGCTATAGCAGCCTTTGTAAATCTGATTTTTTTTCAATATTTAAGTGCGTATTTCGATATATCTGCTGAATTATTCATTTATTACTTTCTTCTATCTTTACAAGAAGAAAATATTGGATTCATGACAATTTTCGACTTCCTGTTTTCGACGGATTTATACGTTTTAGAAGGTCTTGAACACGATATGACTGTTTTTAAATAATGTCTGTCTGTGAGTCTGTGACTTTGTGACTATGTCTGTCTGTCTATCTGTCTGTACGTGACAAACATTTTGTGGGCGCTCTATCCCAAGAACTAATGCACGAAATTCAATACAACTTTGTATTCACTTAGACCCTGATGTAAATTGGTGCTAATTAGTTTTTGGTGAAAATCACCCAATTGGTGGCGCTGCTATGCTGCATTTTTCGCTTCTTCCTCAATAACTCTCTCTCAGGAACTAATGTACTTATTTTCATCAAACTTCAGATTCAGTTTGATCTTCACATAAATAGACGCTGATTACGTTTTGGTGTAGATATCCCAAAAGGTGGCGCTGCCATATTTCTTTTTTCAGGATTTTTACAATAGGTATATCTCAAGAACTAATGCACGGAATTTCATCAAACTTCAGATTCTGTTAGACCTTGACATAAATAGATGCTGCTTCTGTTTTGGTGTAAATAGCCCGACAGGTGGCGCTGCTATGCTACATTTTCATTATTATCACAATAACTATAACTCAAGAACTAATTCACGGATTTTCATCAAACTTCAGATTCAGTTAGACTTTGACATAAGTTGATGTTGAGAGGTTGATGTTTGACATAAGAGAAGTTTTGGTCTAAATATCCCAACAGGTGGCACTGCTATGCTACATTTTGCAGAATTTACACGATTTTAGCAATAGTCATGTCTCAAAAACCTATGCACGGAATTTAATAAAACTTTAGATTCAGACAGACCTTGATATAAATTGTTGCTGATTCTTTTGTGTATGCGAAACCTGTGTGAGATAGAAGAAAGTTTTGGGATTGACACATCAGACTAGTTTATTGATAAAGTTGCAATTTCGCTATAGAGTATTAACCGTAAACAAATATTGAACTATTTATATTGTGTTAATTGCAAACAGTTTAATCTGCCGTAATCGGTTTGCGCGCAATAAAGATATATTTTTTAAAAAGTCATGCTTGAAAGTTATTTTAAATATCATAAAATAAATCAGTAAATTCAGATATAGTTTCCAAACAAATTGCATATAGTACATTTATTTTCCAAATCGACTGTGTAAAAATTGAAATTGTGTGATGGTTAGAAATTATTAATTTGGCGAAAGAGATTGGTCGGGTCGTTGTCACCGTCTATATGACGACAGCGCTACTCACGAAAATGTTTTAGATTTATAATATAGATTAATTATAAATTTCCAATTCATATATAATGTATTTAGATATAACTTCTAATTTCTCCCACTTTCGTTTTGGCGACAACTTTTGTTTTCGAATCTACTTAAAGCTAAAACATGTTCGTGAGTAGCGCTGTCTCGAGGCTAACGAAAAAGATAGGCTACCGCGGTGCTTTACGCGTATCTTTTTTTTACAGACCGCAGGAGTCACGTGATGCTCGGATGCAACAATGCAGGTGTACGAAAAGATCATCACGTCACTCTAGCGGTCTGTAAAAAAAGATAAGTGGAATGCACTGCGGTAGCCTTTCTTTTTCGTTAGCCTCGGCTGTCTTCATATAGACGATGACAACAACCCGACCAATATATTTCGTATTGCAAAATTTCTGTCCATCAACCTAAAAGATGTTTTAAAATTTCACCAAACACTGCATTAAACACGTAGAATATCAAATTCATAATAAATAGAATTCATCGATATTTTATACACGCATTTAATCCTATAAACTCAATATGTTATAGAAAGCGAATATTTCTATTCAGAAATAATGGTACTAAAAACGCCATGATTCACTATATTTCATTATATATATATATATATATATATACATATAATGTATCTAGTTGTTTCAAAATTTCAACAAACACAGAACAGTAAACACGAATATCAATTTCATAATAAATAGAATTTACTGATATTTTATACACGCATTTAATCCTCTGAACTCAATATTTTAAAGACAGATGTTTGCTTTCGAAATATAACCTTTAAAAAACTTTAACGGTGCTAATTACGCAGCTGATTCTAATACAGTCATTTGCGACATTAGTACGATATAAAGTGTTATTTAATTTATGCTATTCCAAGAATAGTTAATTCCAAATAAATTTATATCGCAGTTAATTATTTAAGATTATATTCATAAATTTTTAACAGTAGATATTAGTCTAAATATATACCAACTTCAACTTTTATAAACTTGTAGATAAGATTCTTGCACAATTATTAGAAACGAATAAATAATCTACCCTTCTTTTTAAAAATTCCCTTTAATTAAATTAAGTAAATATAATTTAGATATTGACAAGCGCGCGTAATTTCTAAAATTAAAAATAAATGCAATTAGTGTCGAATAATATGTAAAAGACAATGTAATTATTGGATTAAAATTAAGGAAAAGACATAATGCAGTTTCATATACATACATTGTTTCATTATTCTTAGCATAAATATTATTTCATTAATTAAAATCACAATATTGTTTATCTTTACATATAAATTTTGTGCGTGCGAATTAAATTATGTTACATTTCAGTAATTTAATTAGTGAATTATTAATGTTTATTTTGCACAAATATTTAGCTATAAACAGCGACAAATGTCCAATTAATGAATTGTAATTTATTTGTCAAGCGATTAACATTGTGGTTTTGAATTAAAATTTATAATTTTGTGTTATGGAACTTATTATTTAGTGAGTCAATATTTTATATTTTAACTTACCATTTGATCTAAATTTTATCAATATTTAAAAAATTCAGAACTTATACAGATAAAAGAAAGAGTTACAGATTTTCGCGAGGATGATGCTCCAAGAAAACTCACTGCTAACAGATAGATTTAAATTTAAATTTAAAGAAGAAAATTAGAGTAATTTAAAGAATAAATTTAAAAGGAAATTTTGGCACTTATTGGTTATCTTATGTGACCAGTGGCGGCGATGAAAAACTCATTATTTTCATATCGTTATTTTTTAAAAGAAATTTTTTTTTTTGTTTTATGACAGAATTTTCTGCGAATAAATAATGCAAATATGTCTTAAAAAATAGTGGTAGGAAAAGAAAAAAATTGGTAGCCATGCATTTAGTGTCCCAAATAAAGCCAGTCACGAGCCGGCCACTGTATGTCACACAGTCGGGATACCCAATAAGTAGCGAGGGAAGGAATAAACAAAATAAGTTACGGAAGACTAACATGGTTGACTTATAACCCTATTTTTACCTTTTTCAAATTCGGGGTTTATTTTATTTTATTTTATTTTATTTTTTAATTATCTGGGGTATTTTATTGCGTTAATAATAGTATTGCTCTTTTCGAACAGGGTTCGTATTCTTTTACCACAATTTTTAATAGAATTTTTCTAAAATTTAGGGAAAATGCTTAAGTGATACTAAAATAAAACAACAAAAGGCTTATAAAGACCTTTTTACTGATTCAACATACGTTTCAACGCTCTTTGCGGCGTCATTTTCAAGAAAATATATTGATAAATAAAATATTCTTGCAAAATTTGAAAAATAACATTGAAAAAACATGAATCACAAGATCCAAATATGTAAAACTGAGAAAAGCAGGTGCTTGAAGTAGCCAAATGTAATCGTGAAAATTATATTTCGCTATTGTTGTTTGAAACGGAAAAGGACCTCGTGCCGAATTTTAGGCAATTCAAATGAGGCGGAATCATTGCAAATGTTTACGTTACGTATGTAGATTTCTATTGCTTCATGGATAATGGATGGGAAGTAGGCTCTTGATGGGTAAATTATTTTACTATTTTTAAAATAATTAAGTATCACTTAAGCATTTTCCCTAAATTTTAATTATATTTAGTGATCTTATTTTGTTGTTATGTAGAATTTTTCTATTTGATATTTAAAGAGCAGAAATTTTTGACGCCACGTTTAATGGCGGGATGGTTAATACTTTTTTGCATTTAAATTAGGCGAAACATTCTGTTAAAAAATTGTGGTAAAAGCATACGAACCCTGTCGAATATCACCGGCACAAATTCACTGTTAAAATCTAGGCATAAAATAACTGTAATAGAACTATATCTTAAAATTTAAACCATTACTTATGTTATATATGGACGCTGCGACCATCTTCCATGGATTGAAGTTACATTAAAATGCAGCGTACTTGAGACGAAAGTAAATTATTTTCAAAAAATGGCACAAAATGTCTGAAAAGTGCCATAAGGAACTAGAAAAACAGCGAATAATAGAGAAGTGAACAATTCTTCAGGCAGTGGAGTAGCCAGGACAGAGGTTCTGGACCACCTCATTTTAAAGAAATATTCGTTGCCTTATCTAATCTTAGGATTTTCAGATCTTAAACAAGCGAAACACCTTTACGAAATCGGTGGTATCCAGAGCACTTCAATCCCCAACCTTGCTACGCAATTTCTATTTAGGAAAAAAGTAAGTGTAACCAATGTAAAACGCGGTACTGACTCTGTTGTTGTATTATAAGGCGTGTTCAAATGAAAGTGATTCGAAGCGTCGCATGCGAACAGTTTTCAATGTATTTTCGTGAAACAAACGCGAAAGCGTGTGTACCACGCGTGCGCATGCGCAAGCAAATTTGGGATAACTTCGTAAGGACGTGGCATTCAGTTAAAAATTGCTGGTGTGGATACAACTTCGTCCAAAACGGATCAGCGAGCTGTAATTAAGTTTTTAACACTGGAAGGGTGTAAGCCGGTGGATTCATCGCAGAATGCTGGATGTGTACGGTGACACGTGTGTGTGTCGAAGCCCACAGTGATGTGGTGGATGAGAATATTTAGCGACGGTCGATAGGAGACAACGGATTTGCCGCGGCCCGGTCAGATCACTTGTGACTATCACATTTTTGGACCGCTGAAGAAAAGCCTAAAAGGTCAACGATTTCACTTCGACGAGGACGTAAAGGCTGCAGTTCTGAACTGGTTCCATGATAAACCGACATCGTTCTTTGCGGACGGAATTCGTAACCTTCCTAAGCAATGAGTAATCTGCCTAAACGCCATGGGTGATTTTTTTTAACAAACTTTGTATGCCCTTCACTTATTAAATATTGTTGTTTCTATCTACGCATCTCATGGATACACACCTCGAATCACTTTCATTTGAACACCCCTCACACATTGGGTTGTTCGGAAAATTCTTTTCGTTCGGAAAGTTAGTTCGTAATGTAAAATTCTATGAATTATTATACATTAATTCCCATATTTAATGTCTAATAATTGCCAGGCAGAATTTTCCGGTAAGAGTTGTTTTTTCCAAACAAAAGGAACTTTCCGAACAACCCAATAATATATGTACTTGTCTCAATTTGAAGGAGATGCATTCTTCCTTCTAAATGTGTTGCTATCACTGTGGTCTTATGGTCTTTTAAAAAAAGCATTTATTTAATAGTTTATAATTATTTTAATCAAATTATGTATTTATAATCAGAATCCGGCACGACATGTTTAAAAACAATATGTGATTTGCAATAAGCAAAAGACTTTTTTTTACATCAAACTATTTTGGATAGCCAAGCTATTATGCCATAGGTCATATCAAATTTAACTGAGTTTGGTAATTGTCGTCTTACGCGAATGATTTGCTTCAATGATTTTACGTCAAAACACCCTACGTGTGACCTCCGTGTGACGTTATTGCATGACTCGTCCCGAAGAAATATACAGACAAATCCAACATCACTGCATTTCCTGACAGATAAGTGTAATTAAAACATACATTTTATGTAACTTTATTAGATTTTAGGTCGCCAAGTGAATACGTTTAAAAAATACGTGAAAAATAATGAAATAATGTTTAGTAATAATCTGAATTAAGCTAGTCAGTTTACAAAAGTATGTTTAAATAATAACTTTTCTACGGTGTTACTATATGTTAATTACTATACTGTAATCTATTCTATTTTAGACTATGAAAATAGTCTCAAAACAAATAGCTCCGAGTTGATCGATTAGAGGTAAGATTATTTATCTTATTTAAATTAAATTAAACTAAATGCAATTTAAAATAACTGTTCTCTTACTTTAAGATATGTAAATATTATTAAAAAATATAAATGTAATTTTACATTATTCCAACATTTAACAACAATTATCTTACAGCATTATGACAGAAATGTGTCGTCACCTGATGTAGCAAATCAGTTAAATCCAAATAACATCTTTTGATCAATCCCATTTTGTGTAGCGTTTTGAAATGTTTCGAGTGAATTATTCAAACAATTCGATTATTACAAATCTCTCGAATATTTCGATTATATAAATATAACTCGGAACAATCACTCGATCTGTATTATTTCCGAATAGTGCATGTTTTCCTTTTGTTTCTTAAAGTTAAAAGAAATAATACACTAACCAGAAAAATTATTTCGTAAAGTGTTTCTTGTTTGTATGCCTCTATTAAATTAATTCTTTTACTTATAAAATTTCTGGCTTCAGTTGATTTACAAAAAACTAGAAGGTTGACAGACATGCTTTTGCGCATGTCCGAATTATTCCTTCATATATTTTTTATGCGATTTGAATGAAAGAATATCAGGCTGTTGTGCATGTCCCTGTTATTTCCGGGGAACATACCTCATTTGGATAAAATCACTCATTACTGCTGTATTTGAATGATTTTCCGATTGAATTATTTCAAGGGATTATTCCTCATTTGGTGAAACTAATTTTTTTTTATCCAAATAATTTTCTGTTTCGCAGAGATTATTTTTGGTACAAGTGAATGACTTGTTTCTGCTGCGTATGGGAAAATTATGATTAAATAAATATGAGTACATTTTGAACAGTTTATTGAGTATTTCTCAAAAGCCTCGCTGTTTTTCGTTTGGGTTGCCTTTGGTTTGTAACAATTCATGAAAAGAATATTAGAAAATTTTGCACGATTCGTGTAATTCTGTCTTAGGTCAATCCTTTGACTACCGGTCGGGACATAAACGTCCCAATGGACTATTTTTATTATGTCCGTACCCCCTTTTGAAAACTAATCTCTGCCATATAGTTATACTAGGAAACTTTCAAGCGAAATCTACCAAAAAGAAAAAAAAATGTAAATTTTGTGGTATAAAAATAAGTTACGCCACCGTAGGCAGACGTACTTCACCGCCGGTTCTTGGTTCTCGAGAACACATGCTGGTAATCCTCCAGGGAAGTTCGGTTTACACGATACGACCCACAGGAGGCCTCTTTGGCACGAGAAGCATCGCCACCTGCGCATCACTTCTCTGCGTCCCAAACAATGAGCACAGGGATCGTTGTGATTTTCAGTGGAGCCCACCCTCTTAGGACACCACCACGCCACACTTGGGGAGAAAGTCGGAGTCCCCCAACGACATTGGAGCCGGAAATACAAAAGGGCACCGGGCCCTAGGTTTTACGCCGAGATACCCCCAACCACTCTTACTGTACCGCCGCTTTCGATCATCGAGCTCCTTACAGAGGAGACGACTAGTTCGTCGTCGTCGGCGAAAAGTAGGTATCTCTCGCTAGCTCGGGAGGATGAGGAAAATTCCGTCCTTGAATGCACAGGCACGCCCCAGATTAGGCTTCGGTCTGCAAAGTCGGGACAAGCCCGGCCCCCTGTCCGAGATCTCTGTTTTTGCACATGCCCCTCTTCGGCCTTGCATCCGTTTTAAGCTGGCCCCTTACGACCGGTCAGCAATCGACACCTCAGCGAAACTGCACAGAAACTCACACCTAGCATTAGTGGCTTGAAAGTTAGATTTAAACACCACTCTCAGTCCCAGAAGGTCGTGGAACGTACACTCTCAAACGCTAAAGAAATGCTCCCGATTGGGATAAATTGCTGTGGTGTGGCTGAATATAAAAGTAATCGCCAAGCCTGGCCCGTAATAAAAGAGTTAATTGGAGCTCCTCCAAATTTAATGGCATAATATTTTTGGCAGAAAAGGAATTAGCCTGTAAAAGTGTTTAATAAACATAGATTTTCCATAAACATAGACCGTCAAATAATCAATATCCAGTTGTAAATTTCTTCAACTCCCTAAGAATATAAGGGATGTTTTACATAAGAACTAGCCCATAAAACTGTTATGAATAATTCATTAATTAAAATTTCGTTTTTATCTTGGTGAAAAACACACCTTATTTTTCTCCATCTGTGAAACTTGCTAAAATGAAAGTCTATTACAGTTATTTTAGTCTATACTTTGATGTTTCAAAAATAATTACTACAATTTGAAAAAAAAAAAACAATAAAGTTGATACAATTTTCAATATGTACACGACCTTTGTTTAAAAATTGCATTAATATTTGGAAAGAAGTTCTATCACTCCGAGTCTTATGGCACCTTTGTAGTGGAAACCATCTGTGAATAAAGACAGGTGCATCTTTTTTATTCACCAGTAATTCAAAATTTTATGAATAATATAATTTAAATTGTTCTAAAAACACCATAAATATAAGTAAAGCACTACGCGCTGATGAAGAACAATGTCTTTCATCTTCAGTTTCAAAAAAGACCTGCTAAAACTTTGAAACCAGGAGCAGGACACAGTTTTGTTTCTACAGAAACTCGTAATTCATAAACACCCACTTTTCTTTTATAAGTAAATATAACAGAAATATAAACTGTCCCTCTTAACCCTTCTTATATACAGCAACCAGTCGCTGTTATATCACAAATAATCATAAGTTTGATATTCAGATCGGTGAACAAATTGTGAATGACGTCTTTAACCCCTTGAAGGGCACCGGTGTATTATATATCCCACTTAATTTTAATCCCAACATGCCACAATGACACCAGAATTTTATAACCAAATTTGGAATTTATAAGGTATCTGAGGAAAAACTTTTACTTATTTTAAAATAAATTCGTTCGTGAATCCTGGTGTCAGTTAATCATTTCAATATTTTAGCTACAAGAGTACTTTGCCCCTGAAGGGGTTAATTTGTCACATTGTGCCTCTCACAAGGAGAGTGCCAAGCTTGGTAATCACAGATTTTGATTATTTTTTTATATGATGTAGGGTAGAAGCCCCTTAGTCTCAGGTTCAATGGATTTTATACAACGCTCCTTAGTTCTCGAGAAATGGGGGGTCTAATATTATAACACAACTTAAATACTTACTTTGTAACGAAATAACTGCGTTGGACGTAGCTCAGTTGGTATGGCGTCTATTCGTTGTTCCGAGGGCCCGGGTTCGATACCGGAACGAGCTGCTTTTGTTTTTCTCATTTTTTTATAAATATACTTGTAATTATAATTTAATAATCTCAAAAAAAATTACATAATTAAATTTTAATTTAGCATTTTTGATTTTTAAATCATTATTAAACATTTCTCATTATTTAAAGAGCTTTAAAGAAATTGGATCTGTTATTGACTAGCAAAAATTCAAAAATCGTTACAAAATCAGCATATTTACTATCGAATTATAGAATTCTTCTCCCATCGCAGTAGAAAACGAAGATATTTCAGATACTGGATTATTTGTTAAAAATCCATTGCTTTGCAATAAAATTTTACAGTCCTTCAACGCATTTGTGACATCACTTTTCTGATTTTCATCGAATCCCGACACTTCAGATTGATCTTCTTGTGAACTACAGCTTGCTTCTTCCATTTTTATACGATTATAAGCTGTTATAGAATGATACGCACTTGTGCGATAAAGATTGAAAACAAAATCAACTTAACTGCACTAAACTAAAAAAAAAAAGAAAGAAATAACCAAAGTCTGTTGTGGCGCCCTCTAGTTACAATAAAATAAAACATAAATATGTTGTTATTTAGTTCTTATGCTAAATTTTAATAGAATTATGCTTCTTACTTTAAAAACAGCAGTATTTTCATCGCATTGACTTCCCTTGTTAAGGCAATTTATAAATGATGTTTCTTTACAATCACGAATTGACACAATTGTTCAATATCGCTGCATTGATAAAGCATATATGGAATATATTTTAAAAGTGATTTTAAAAAAATCAAAAATGCTAAATTAAAATTTAATTATGTTAACAAAATTTTTTTATTGAGATTATTAAATTATAATTACAAGTATATTTATTTAAAAAATGAGAAAAGCAAACGTGGCGCGTTCCGGCCTCGAACCCGGGCCCTCGGAACAACGAGCGGACATAGCTACGACCAACGCAATTACTTTGTTATAAAGTACGTATTAAAGTTGTGTTATAATATTAGGCCCCCCATTTCTCGAGAACTAAGGAGCGTTGTATAAAATCCTTTGAACCTGAGACTAAGGGGCTTCTACCCTACAACACATATAAAAATAATCAAAATCTGTGATTACCAAGCTGGCACTCTCCTTGTCAGGTGGCCACAGATTATTTAAGCATTTGCACTCAGGCATAACAACATCGCAATGGTTTCGATTAACGTTGCCATTTTGGCCTCCTTTATTATTCAGATAGTTCGAATAGTAAATATTGCTTTAGTTAATGAAAGACATTTCGTGATTACATAAGGTAAAAATTCTTTTTTCGAAAATCCCGGTATAAATTAGGAATTTAGGAATGAAAAGGGGAGTCACACTGGGAACACTGATTTCGATATGACTCAACTTAGAGCGTTTTTCACTTACCAACACGGCAACGATAAATCGTACACGATTATCGTTATCCGATCTCGATTGCCCGCAAAATGAATTAATTTACAATATGACGACAAAATCGTCATCGAATCGGTACGTGGAAAACCGCATAGTGTATGTTAACGCATTTTCCGTGCACCGATGTCAGATAACGACAATCGTGTACGATTTATCGGTTTCGTGACGGTAAATGGAAAAGTTCTCCCACACGCCACGTGACGGCAACAACGCTAGCAAAAGTTTTGTTTTGGTCACTGTTCATTCTGAATTATATTTGAATATGGCGAAAAGAAAGTAATATTTTAAAGTAGCTCTTTCTATTTTTATTTAAAAAACTTATAATTATTTCAAAGCTTAAAATAACTTACCTAGACCTCGGCAATAAGCTCGCGATTATATCCGTTTAAGACAGAGATTGTTTACGAATTATATACGTGTACTAGGAATAAACTATTCCTCTCGAGAAAAAAAATAAATTTTACAACCTTCAAATTAATTTGAAAATAAAAAGAGATCGAACTTTGAAAAATGCATTTTCTTTTATGAGCAAATTTCACAGCTTAATTTCTTGTTTTTGAGAAAGTACTTTAAACTTTTCAAATTTTGTTTACTATAAAAAAAAATCACATTTTAGCATCGTAAACTAGTCTAGAATTTTGTATTTTCAGAAGATTTGAGAATAATGAAGTCGGGGACTTAGGAAATATAGTGTTTTTTAAAAGAGTTTTCGATGTCGTTTCTTTTTTCATATTTTGGGAGTATTTAGAATGTTGTGAAGTGTTAGTTATCAAATAAAAAACTATTATTATGACATCTGTTTGTTTTCGTTTTTAACACTTTGCAACCTAGTTGAAAAGTGTTTATGACTTCGGTTTGTCTGGACGTATGGCCGTCTGCCGTCTGGCCGTCTGGCCGTGCTCTAACTCTCGTAAATATGCTCGGATTGCCCTGCATTTTTATATGTCATTGTCGTTATCTATAGCATGTTCCCTATTTCAACTGAAGTGTGTAGCACTTATAGTTTTTTTACAGGGACACTCAAAAGAATTCCGTTACATTACGGTCTATGGTAAAAAATCATTTGCGGTTTATTTTAATGATGTTACACAATTTCAAACACATTGTAATTGATATATATCACTAAGGTGCATTACAAGAAGCTTAATATGGAATAGGGTGTGCATAGCACTTACAATTACTTTACAGGGACAGTCAAAAGAATTCCATTACATTACGTCTATGGAGAAAAATCGTTTGCGGTTTAATTAAATAATGTTTCACTATTTTAAACGCATTGAAATTTATATATATCACTAAGGTGCATTACAAGAGGCTTACTACAGAATATTGTGTGTATAGCTGTCATCGTTCATTGACAGGGACACACAAAAGAATTCTCTACTGTCTGTTAACAATAATTCCTGGGAGTTCGTTTTAAGTTGACAAACAAGATTTTAAATTTAACTCACTTTTTGTCTATTACTTGGTGTGTATAAATTCTGTAGACCATATACAGGGCAGCACAAAAGTTCGCGAACACATTTCCGTTTATTGACAGAAACTCCAGAAGGAGAATTTTAGACTGTGCTACGCGTTTCCTAACTAAACTAAAATTTAGCATCTTATGTAGTATATATTACAAATCTAAAGATCATATACAGGGCTGAATAAAAGTATTCGGATATTTTTCCGAATACTGTATATGTTGGAAATATATGTTGGAGATTCCTGAAGTTACATTTTTAAATATGTTATGCGTTTTGCAAATTGTTTACTTAGATGTTATCTTTTAGTTTATTAAACGGTAATGATTTGTAAAATTACTTTGGAAGCGTTGAAAAGTGTTACATAATCTGTGCTTGACGCATGATTTTTCGTTCTTGTTTGTATCTGTAAAGAACCATTTCAACAGCAGTAGGATATTTATTTCAGTCATATACTATAATATTTCTGTCGTCAACAACAATTTTTCTATGAATTTACGAAACACGCAACAACGATTGAAGTATCATTCGAAAGGTTTTTGAGCGTCTTCTGACATAGTACACTCACATTTCGTTAAAACATGGTTTTTGATTAAAAATTGCCGTTAATTAAAAATTAAATCTGCATTGTTTTCATAAATGAAATGAAAGATTTTGCTCAAATTAGTGTTGCCACAAAAATAAAAGACTGCATTATATGATGCTCAACATTGATTATAAAAAAATAATAATAATAAAGATAAATTACGATTTCTCCGCAAGGGTTTGTTTTATATTTATGGTTAAAAAGCGGAATTGAAATGTTTAGAAGAAAAAGACACCATCGATCGATCGAAGCAGTGCTATTTCACCTGTAGAATAAAAGGAATGCTTTGTTATATTAGATTAAATTGTAGTTTAAATGCATTCAATTTAATTTTCTTTGTTTCATGTTTTTCAAGAATCGGATGACGTCATCTTCTAATGCAGTTAAAAGACTAGTTAGTTTTTTTTTTCTCACGCGTGCTTTTTGCTATCCTCAATAAATTTTTACTTTAACTATGATGGACTAAATAAGATGATATTCTGGCTTCACTAAAGCTTTTTACAGATATTTGTAATCCTTAATTTTTCTTTAGAAGTTTAAACCTGCCTCTAAAAAATATTGGATATTGCTGAAGAATATTGGACAACAGTGCGAAATCCTCGCACTTGTCCACTGGTTTACTGTAATCGAATTCGATAATTAAGGTATGTATTAGTTATTAGGATTTAATTAAAAGTTATTCGAACTATCATTTTACAGTCATGTTAGCGTTAAACATTTCCTAACAAGAAGTTATATTTTATTATTATTTAAAAATATAATTTTATTACTAATCCGTTATTTTCTTTTATATAAAATTATTTTTAAAAAATCTGTTATGTTAGTTTGTGTTTTTTATTACTATTCCTTTTTTTTTATTTTACACAGCACACATTTATGAAATGGTGGAAATCTGAAACAACTCCTCCGTGAAGTTTGTTTAAATTATACATAAGAAATAGGAAACTATTTTATCTTTCTTCTCATAAATGAAGTGAAGAAATCTTTTTACTTCGCTTCATCCGAAAATAAATTCTCTCAGAAATCAAGCACAAGAAATTAAATCTATTATCTAAGCAAACTAATATAGATTGAAATAAACGCAAAGAATCCATTAATTTTATGCATAAAACCACAAAGTGCTTCGATAATAAAAGGAGCCTTATTTTACAGTAATTTATAAGGACTTAGAAAGTGAGACATTCATCCATGCTAAATTAGTCCTGACGATGAGAAATTGGTGGTAATTTTCTCTTGAGATTGTCATTAAATGAAAGATTGGAAAGTTAAGATGTTCTGCAAGATATTCTTATCACTTAGAAAAAAAGATAATTTGTGCAGTTTTTACTTAATTTGAAAGGGTTACCTACAAATTTTTAAACAAGGCATTTTTATTGCATTTTCTGAAACTACAGTTAGTAAAGAATTAGTTACATTTTCTAGGCGATTTGTTAAAATTAAGAAAGGTACGTCCGTTATTTTCTTTTATATAATATCACTTTTATGAAATATTTTATGTTAGTTTATGTCTTTTTTTATTATTATTAACTTTTTTTTCATTTCATGCAAGTCACATTTATGAAATGGTGGCAATCTGAAAAAACTCTTCTGTGATTTTTTTTAAATTATATTGTGTCATCCGGCAATTTCTGCAGTATACTTTTGTTGAGATAATGTTGAAATGATTGAATGTCACCAGAATTTACAAACAAATTTATTTTAAAAAAATGTAAAAGCAGTATCTTCGCGTACATTATAACAGCAAAGTGTTTTTTTTTTTTCAAAATTCCGGTGGGAATGTGGAATTTATGGATTAAATATATATATATATATATATTAACTTTCTGGATGACATAATGTACAAGAAATAGGAAACGATTTTATCTTTCTTCTAATAAATGAAGTCCAGAAATTTTTTTACTTCGCTTCAGCCGAAAATAATTTCTCTCAGAAATCAAGCACAAGAAATGAAATCTATTAATTAACCAAACTAATAAAACTATCTAATAAATGAAGTGCAGAAATCTTTTTACTTCGCTTCAGCCGAAAATAAATTCTCTCAGACATCAAGCACAAGAAATGAAATCTATTAACTAAGCAAACTAATATAGATTGAAATAAACGCAAAGAATCCATTAATTTTATGCATAAAACCACAAAGTGCTTCGATAGTAAAAGAAGCCTTATTTTACAGTAATTTATAAGTACTTAGAAAGTGAGACATTCGTTCATGCCGAATTAGTCCTGAGGACGAGAAATTGATGGTCGTTTTCACTTGAGATTGTCATTAAATGAAAGATTGGAAAGTTAAGATGTCCTGCAAGATATTCTTATCACTTAAAAAAAAAAGAATTTGTGTGCGTTTTACTTCACTTTAAAGGGTTATAACTACCTTCAAATTTTCAAACCAGTCGTTTTTTGATGCATCTTCTGAAGCTACAATTAGTATAGGTGGTTTGTTAAAATTAAGAAAGTTACGCCCGCTAAAAGCGTTCTGAAATATGCACAAATCGTTGCGCAAAAAAAAGTATAAATAGTGAATAATCGGTGAAGTTTTGTTAAAATACTTTGACGTGTTGGAGAGTGTTCCATAATCTATGCATCACGCATGATTTTTTGTTCTTGTTTTATTTTTCTTTATCTTACAAGTAACTTCTCGCTCGTGTATGCATGCAAGACTAAACTTCCACGTCTTTGATAGCAGAGTGTTCGATGTTTTTTTGATAGCAGTGTTTTTTTTTTTTCCTCAGAGTTGTACTTGACCTAACAATAAGCTAATTTTTTTCTCTTAACCCATTACCCACTGGTGTTGCGTTAACGCAACATTCAAAATAAAAGTGTATAAAAATAAACCCTGCGAAGACTATCACTATTTTAATATGTTAAAAAATACTTTATTTAATGACAAAAACTTTGCTATTAAAGAAACCGAATATTATCTTTCAGAATTTTTGGTGGGAAACGAATTTCAGTAAAAATATTAAAGGCTCCCCCCACATAGTTTTCGCCGTTAATGGGTTAACGCCCTGACCGCCCAGCAAAAAGGTAAATTGTAATGTTGTTTTCACTGTAATTTTCTTAAAATGTTAAAAAAAAGATGATTTCTCTAATGTGATAGTAAAAAGTAATTATGTATATGAATATAATCTTTGTGAGTATTAATCTTTAACCAACTGTTTAAAACTGCATTATATCTGTAGAATTATATTAATTTAAATGGTGCTTCTATTGCAGTGAAACCTACAGCCTAGTGAACGAATGAATCAGTTCAGGGCACTAAGGAGGTTTTAACAAACGTTCTCAAATAGTAATAGTACTTAAAAAGGTTTTTGAATGTTTTTTTTTTTTTAATATTAAATATACAGGGTGTATCTTAAATGCTTCAACAAACTTAGAGGGATGGCAGTACACATGCAGACGAACAAAAAATACAATGGAACACGGGGTCGCAAATGACGTTCAAAGGATGAAAATCGAGAAAATGCGTCTGGAAATGGACAAACTGAGACAAGAAAGAAACCCTCCAGAAAATTATTTATCGCACAGAATAGGTATAACACAGCTGGTGATGTCCAGAGAAAACAAATATTTTACAACAATTGTTCAAAGTGTCGATCGCGGACATTATTACACAGAGTTGTGTGTATCTACAGAGGAACGACTGGCTGACACGCTCGAAGATTCCGGGAGTTTCCTGGATTTCACCTGCAGCGGCCACAATACGCGCTACTAATTCTTCTGGCATCTCATAAAGGAGGGATTTCATCTGTCCCCAGAAAAGAAATGCAAAGAGAAGGTGCGGCGAGCGTGTTGGTCCTGTTGCTTGACCTCTACGCTCGCCGGACATTAACCTTTGGATTTCTTTTTCTGGGGACAGATGAAATCCCTCATTTTTGAGACGCCAGTAGAAACGGGACTCAGCTCCGCAAATTTGGAGCTTGAAGAAAGTCCGCCCTAAACGTTGCCGTTTGTTTGCTTATCGTCTGCGATCAGAAAGTTTTTGAAGTAATTTTTTCATGGCATTTTACAATTTTATATCATTGATATTTACAGTATGTTATTAATTCGTATAAACCGTTTGAAGTTCCTAACAGAAATACTCAGATATATTATATTATCTTTGATCGTTTATTTTTTTAAATAAATCCATCTTAGATTACATTGTCAGTTTTCCAGCTTGGTCAAATTGTAGATGTGCAATGTAATGTCGTTTGCGTATTATACAGCATAATTATACAGGGCTACCCCCCCCCCCTCACACACACGCGCAAAAAAATGTGAATTCCACTTACTACCATATATGGGTATTTATTGCTTTAAGTACTTTGCACATTTTACACTACTATTTAACACAAACTGCATCTGAATGGATTTCTTTAGCAGTGAGAGGCAATAATAAAAAAAAAAATAGATATATTTTTAATTTTTTCTCGCGACGCAAAAATAAATCTGAAATTCGTACCGGAAAAATTAGAACAAAATTAATGAATAAAATATAAAAATTAAGATTAACTCTTATTACAACACACATATAGCATTTGATCACGCTACCTTGTTTACGCTATCTTGTTTTGAAACGATTAGAGAGAAGCCTGACCAAAACGTATACATATTAAGCGTTCCAACAGAGCCGTAAAATTGAAACAACCGCGCTAACTTGTGGACGGAGTTCATAATTCCGATGCGTGCACTTTCAGGATAACATCATTAGGTATCGCACAAAATCTACCATCTGCGCAACTCCTGAGCATATTCTGCGAATCTGTACTCAGTCAAGGAAGCTGCGTATCTTGTTTAGTAGATTCATTTCCAAATATTTTCGATACAGTTTGTTTTGATAGAGATATGTATATTTAAAAAAAGAAAACATTCAAAATACCATATTAGTTTCGGGAAAAAAGGAATTAATGCTTTGTAGCACTAATTCCTTTTCACCCGAAGTTAATACGATATTGTGATTTTTTTTTAAATATACATAACTCTATAAAAAAAATTGTATCAAAAATATTTGGTAATAAATCTAGTAAACAAGATACACATCTTCCTTGACTGAGTATAGATTCGCAACATATGTTCACAAAATGTAATTATACTTTTCCAGCAATAAAAATTACCAGCAGAACCATGTGAGGATTTCGCACTGAAATCTAATACACTAGTTTACAAAAAAAAAATTTTTTTTGTTCATGAAATGAAACATATATTATTTATGTAGGCTATGGACGGTAGTTAAAAAAAATATATTTTTATTTTTTATAGCACGTCACAATTCTGAGATATGAAGGTCTTTGTTTTCTATGTACCCGCAATTGTTTAACCCTTTCCGGCACAGACAAATTCTGTTCGTAAAATTTGAAATTACTGACTGACACCGGAATTTACAAACGACTTTTTTAGTAAATAAGAGCTCATTATTTTAAGCTTTCATTGTAGAAATAAAAGTTTATTAAAATATTCTTGGTGCCTATTGTTTAATTGGATGTATTTTTTTGTAAAAATGTTCTTTAAATATTTCAAAAATCTGACGTGCTCGATTTTTTAAAATATTTTTTCCAAGATGTAGATACCCAAAATAACGTAACCGTATATCTTTCATTTCATGAACAAAAGTCATGTAAACTAGTGATATTTTTGGCAATATCTAATATATTTTAGATGCATGTTGAATCCTCAACAGAAAAATATAGGATAAAAATATCTGCAAAAAGCAGAGTATCATCTCATTTATTCCATCAAAGTTACAGTAAAAACTGATCGATGATAGCGCGTTCACAACAATAGTTTTGATCCGTTTAAAATAATAAAATAATATGAAACGCATTTTAGTGTTTACGGACTATTTCATGTTTCTTGTTAAAAAAGAAAATAATAATAATAAAAAAATAAGTGTTACGTACACAAGAATTTATTATTGTTAGCTAATACAATACACAAAAAAAAACGCACAGGTTGCGACCAAGGGCTTTGTGAATTCCTGAATTTTGCACATTTTTAGATCATTTGCTTTGCTTAGATTTTAAGTACTTGCCGGATTTATTGACGACCAGCAATTAATCGCCAGGTTCGGCTCAGTTTATCGAGGAACAAAATGCAATCACAAAAATATAACCAAAAGAAAATAAATAAATGTTTTGGTAATTTTATGTCCGGAAATCTTGAAAATAGCACTTTTTTTCTCGCCAAAAGTAGTTTTATAGTTAGAGTGAGTGTACAAATTAGAAACAATGATTTGATGTTCAAATAAAATGTTTTGGTTTATGTTATTATTTATTATTGAAAAAAATTGTATTTTAAATATAATGAGTGAAAAGGACAGTTGTTTTAAATGGATGTATTATTTAAATTTTCGAAATGAATGCAATACAAACGCTGGCGATGGGAACAACATTTAGCGATTCATCAACTGTGCTCAGCAAACTTAAGAGGCTACTACACTCACACGAAAACACACCCTCGCTGATGTTAATCCTATGACACAGTTATTTTATAATATCTCGTTTGCATTTCAATATTTTATTATTATTATTATTTTACATTGGATAGCTGAGGTTGATCTCTGTGCAGGCCGTTTTTTACTTTTTCGATTATGTTTACAAGTATTTTTTTATTAAGATACTTTCACTTTCGGAACCGGTTTCGAAAGTGAAAGTATCCTCATTGAAATAACTGCAACCAAAATCGAAAAAATAAAAAACGGCCTGCATAGAAATCGACCTAAACTACCAATGCAAAAGAAAAAAAATCGTATAAAAATATTGAAATGCAAACGAGATATAAAATAATCGTCCCATAGGATTAACATTAGCGAGCGGGTGCTTTCGCGTGAGAGAATTAGCCTCTTAAAAGTACTCTTTTCTTACACTATTTTATTTACCTTAAATTGATTTATACAGGGTGTAACTGAAATGCTTCAACAAAACTTTGAGGGATGATAGTACTCATGAAGACGAACAAAAAATGCAATGGAACATGGGGTCGCAAATGAGGTTTAACCCCTTCAGGGGCAGTGGTATGTTTATGAAAGTGCTTAATTTTAATTCCAAAACGCCATAATGGCACCAGAATTTTGCTAAAATCTTTTCCATTTAATATGTATGTGAAATATAGCCTTTTTCTTATTTACAAACAAATTTTTTTATAAATTCCGGTGCCAGTCATTTATTTCAACATTTTAGTACTAAAAGTAGCTTGCCCCTAAAAGGATTAAAGGATAAAAATAGAGAAAATGCGTCTGAAAATGGACTGGCACCGGAATTTACAAAAAAAATTGTTTGTAAATAAGAAAAAGGCTATATTTCACATAAATATTAAATGGAAAAGATTTTAGCAAAATTCTGGTGCCATTGTGGCGTTTTGGAATTAAAATTAAGTGGTTTTTTAGACATACCACTGTCCCTGAAAGGGTTAAATGTCATTTGCGACCCCGTGTTCTATTGCATTTTTTGTTCATCTTCATGAGTACTATCATCCCTCAAAGATTGTTGAAGCATTTCAGTTACACCCTGTATATATGTTATGGTCAATATGATTAATCCGGTCATTATTAATAACAACCGGTTATTATTAATAATGACCGCGGTTATTATTAATAATAACCGTCCATTATGTTCGGCCATTATTAATAATGACCGGGTTAATCATATTGACCGTACACATAAATATATGTAAATGTGGAATTTTATAATTGATTTAAAACTATGCTAGAATCCTAAAAATTATGTACACATACATGTTTTCGGTGACAGTAAAACAGTTTGATATTTGTGTAACTTAATTATAAATTAATAAATTAATTTTATGGAATTTTTATGTTAACCGGGCGCAGGTGATAAGTCACCAAAACTTCTATACGATTGTTACAACTGTATACGAGGTTCAACAATGGAGATAATTATATATCAAACCACGATCTCTAAAATATGCCAGCTGGTTGTGAAATTGCAACAATGAAATATTTAAACACTAAGCAGTAGAAAATAAAATATTACATGTTACAAAATAAAATACATTACAAAGAAAATAGAAAAAGATATTAAAAAGAAGAAGATTAAAAGAAAAATTGTAATATATTTTGAAAAAAAAAATACGCTTTATTTTTCATTCGTGATTTTTCATTCAAAACTAACTTTATTGATATTATAAAAAATTGGCTATAAATATATATGTTCATGTGAGGCATGTATAATCAATATAACGGCTTAAAAACGTATTTGCTATATTATTTGCTATACCTGATTAATGGCCATTTGAAAAATAAATTACAACTTTTCTTTAAGTAAGAAATTGGATTTTTGGGAATAAATTAAAAGAAGGTTTTTTTAAATACATTTTCATTAAAGTTCCATTAATATAAACCACAGTTTTTATTTAGGTATGGTGCCTTATCTTGGCGTATATAAAAAACAATGAGTATAGCAGAAATGCTACATAAATAGGTTCTCAAAAATTAATTGCAGAAATAAATATACATTTTTTTAAATAATGGTTAACAGCTGATACATTTATGCCTACTTTTTTTTCTAATTTCATCAGATAGTAAAGCAGAATGTTAAAGATTTAATATTAACATTATGAAATAAAACTGAATATACTTTTAAAAGTACTTCCAACAAATTATATTTTATTTAAATAATGAAATATATTTAAAACAATCTTGAAGAACAAATAAAAAATAAGACAACAGTCCAAATGTTTTACGAATGAAATAATCGTTTGCTTTTTGTTTTACCCATGCGCAGTTATTTCATAGATATTACAACAAGTATTGAACCTCTAGTAGTATTCCCCCTCCTTCCGCTACGTGGCGTATGACCTTTATTGACGTGACCTCGGCGGACACCTCTGCCATATATCTTGGAACGCTTGACATGTATACGTTTTGAGCCTGAAATTTTTTCAAAATATTTATCTCGTCGTAGCCGTCATGCAATATCAGGGATTCTGTTATCCCTTTGATTATGGGGTCTTGACATATTTCGTACCAGAGACCACTTCAAGAAAACTAATTTCTTCCATAGGCTTATTCCGGTATAATTTCAACAGAAACATCCCACAAAGAAATGTATGTATAAATTGTGATACGAGTTTAATGTAAACTAGTCGTTGGGGTCCACCGTAATACTTACCCAACATAGATATGCATAATATAAAATATGTAAATGTGTAAACTATTTCTAAAATGAATTGCAGTTGGAATAAAATCGTGGCTTGATGACGTCATAAACTTTATATGCTCTATTACTGAATTGCATAAAAGAAACATCCTTATAGCTCCAAAATTGATAATCCAATTGAACTAACGATTTGCTCCGTCGGATTAAGCATCTCATTTCCAATCAAAACATATCTTTGAATTGAAATTTGAATAAAACACAGAGTCACAAAAAATCGAAGAGTGTAGAAAATACGATTCCAAATATCTCGACAACTCATTATCCGATCAACTTCATTCTTTATGTAAAATTTGTTTTTTTTATTGTCTTTTATATTCACTCCTTAAAATAAACAATTTCGAAAATTTTTATGTACCTTTTACCAGAACGAATATTTAGATAGTCCGAAAAAAAATAGTTCCGGATAATCGAGGTTACTGAAATTCAATAAGCTTCTTCCCATTATTATATTCTAAGTACATACCAAATTTCAAGTCTCTACCTCAATTTGTTTGGGAGATAGAGCGTTTACAGACACACACAGAGAGAAACACACAAACAGACGGACGGTAATTTTTTTTTCTAAAACTATGTTTTTTGGAATCTCCAGTGTCTGAAACGTGTAAATCCGTCAAAAATTTTTTTTTTTGATTTTCAAAACGATTACGAGACTTACCCTCGTATGTAAGTAAAATAATCGCAAGTCCTAGCTCGTAATCGAAAGTTTAATATCGAACAGTGCATTCTCAAAGTCATTGATGCGTAATCGTGTTATTCTTATAATAGAATGTTTTGAAATATATAGATGCATTCATTCCTATGTTAGGTTTTTATTCAACTTTCGCAGTTTTAAGGATAATTTTCTAGATCTAGGAAAATTTTAAACTTCTTTAAATTTTAGAGGGGGCGGGGGAATTTTAGAAATGTAAACTGAAACTTTCCCTAAATTTTGATTAAAAAAATAATAATAAATAAATAAATAAATAAGCAGCATCTTAATTAACTTTTAAATATTTTCTAAGAGTTACGTAGAAAGATTTCATAGTCTCATCAATCAATCAAAAATACACTCACTCTATACAATCTTAATAATTATCGTCAATCAGAGAACAAATGGATTCTCTGCGACCAAGTTTATATATATATATATATATATACAGTGGACTCTCTCTATCTGAACACCCCGGCATTATGAACACATTCCGACGATCCCGGCGAAACTCTATAGACTTAACAGAAGATGAACTCTGTATTCTGAACATCCTCTAATCTGAACAGTCCGCTATTATGAACGCTAGTTTTGATCCCCATTCTACCCTACCTCTCTGTAAACTGAACGTTTGTTTGCAATCAGAATTCGGGGAATTCTTCCATCATGGAAATTCGGTGAAATTGTTGCAGAAGAATAAAAAGATTCAACGAACTCGATTTAAAAATAAAGAGACAAAATCATTTCTAGATTTTAAGCATCTGCCCGATGCTGCAAATTGTTTGAATAATTCAGATAAAATCTTCAGTTAACAAAACAAACAAAACATTGATTATAACAAAAAAAAAAAGAAAGAAAAAGAAAGAAAGAAAGAAATCAAAAGAATACTTTTCAAACAGGTACGTGTTTACCGTGTGTGTTTTACATCTCAACTAACTAGAAAATCGTTATATTTTTAATAAACAAAAAATTCCACATATAAAACTGATGCCATTTCGCAAAAGGTAAATCATGATAATCAAATGAAATGAAATGAACAAAACAATGAATTTTTATGTAAAGAGATACAAGGAAAAATTGTGTAAAAACCATATCACGTGATTCCCCTCTCCTGAGCTGAGATAAAAATAGAAAAATTACGAACAGAAAAGCCTGGGTGCACAATTCTCAATTCACAATTCACAATTTTCATACAATCTTTGGAGGGCTTTAACGAGAAGATGAAGAGAGAAGGAAGAAAAATTCTTCCTTTTATGGATAATGCCAGATCACATACAAACATGCAGCTGGGCAACATGAGCCTAAAGTTTCTGCCACCGAACTATACTTCTATAATCCAACCACTGGATCAAAGAGTAATCAGACCTTTAAAGCTCGCTACCGAATCCACTTTCTGAAAAAAATTTCCCTGGTGATGGAGGAGGCAAATTCGGATACCAAACTAACGAAGCAGGTCAACGCCATGGATGCTGACCAATGGATATCAACAGCTTGGAATGAAGTACACCATCCTACACCATCCAGAGATGCTTCTACAAAGCTGAATTCCTGTGTGAGAATGAGCAATCAAGAATAGAGGACCTAGAAGCAACAGCTATGAGAGATTTGTGGTCAATTCTTCAGGAGCTTCATACTGAAATTGATCTTCGAACTTATCTCGAAGACGACGGAAGCCTCCCGGTTTGCGACAACAACATCGTTGAAGAGGACGAGGATGGCGAAGAAGAAGTAGAACCAGAAGAACAGCGCCTAGAATACATAGAATGTAAAACGGTTTTACCGCTTTTTAATTCAAAATTTTCGAATTGAAACCGGAAATTCTGAAACAAGAATTTTTACTTTGAGAAGTCATGAAATATCTGCCATTACCAGAAGAACATTATAGGGAATTTCTGCTGTGAATGCGAAATTTCGGAATTAAAAAAACCACCAAACTGGTAATGATTTAAAAAGTGCTAAAAAGTTGTATCCGATAAACGTGCAACGATGCGGTACAATAATAGGGCGATCGCAGCGACATCTGCTTTAAAAATAGATTTACTTCTAGAAAAAGTAACTATTTTACTATTGACAACATTTTGAGCTATATGAACATAATTTCTGTTAATAAAATCCTCTTGTAAGTGTATATTTCAGATGTAACTGATTTTGAAGTTAGTTTTGTTATCATATCAGTGAATTAATCTTTTCCACTCTTCTAGCAGAGATTCATCATTTGGTATAAAAGTAAGCTGCGCCGCAGTCGCCCATGAGGGGGCGCACCACGCTCAGACTACCACCGATCCCAAGTCCTAAAAGACTTTTATTGCGCCAGCAGCTTTGTAGGATGCTAAATAGGTATAGTTTCTAGTTTTCTGTCTTGCATCGAGTACTGCAACCAGACACAAAAAAAAGTGTATCACGTTTTTTGGCCATGATCAATATCATTCATATTTTCAAAGCTTGTGAAAATCACTATCCAAGTCAAAGGAAATAGGATATAATTTATTTTTTTTAAATATTTACCACCAGCTGAAACATTTTCTCAGTTCGATTCTTATACAATGTTTGCGTTGAAAAGAGTTAGCAGACAGTGGCGTAGCCACAGAGGGTGGTCCAAACTCTCTGAAAACCAGTAATATTATAAAGTTTTCTTCTCCTTCGATGTCGCAGAAAATTCTCCGATTTGACAAGGTAAAAATATTTGTATAAAATTAGTGGTATTCAAACCTTCTGGACCTCCATCCTGTCTACGCCACTGCTAGAAGATGTCGCTGCGATCGACCCGTAATCTTTTTCAGCATCGTTCTACATTTTTCGGATTAAATTTTTTAGTACTATTTTGTAGCCGTTTTCCACACTATATATATTCTAGGCGCTGTACCAGAAGATACCGATGAAACAAGAAGTACGATTACCTTAAAAAAATATGGCCAAGGAATTCAAGACCTGTTGAACTATGCGGCTGAGCATCACCCGGATGCCTTTCCACTTCTTAAATAACTAGATAAAATGTACATTGCACGAGCATGCACAATGCAAAAACAGAGTAAAATTCCTCTTTGTTTTAAGTAATGTATCGATTATGTTGTCAAGTAATGTATTGTATGTTTTATAAAAGTTTTTTAATATAACATTTTTAATTAACTATTTAAATATTTTCTAAATTCAGCACCTCCATCTCGATAACTGGCATGGCTAATTAGGCTAAGTATTTTATACAGTCTATAAAATCGAAACATAGTAGTAGTAATGCATTTCCCAATCTCCCTCTATAACGAACACCCCCATAATCTGAACATTTTTGATCGGTCCCATGAGTGTTCAGAATAGAGAGATTCCACTGTATATATACATATTTAGGTATGTATATATATATGTATGTATGTATGCATGCATATATAATTTTGCAATTCAAATTTCGTTTATGATTAAATACAAGATTAAGAATCTTTCACATTGTTAATAGCAGTATGTTCGATGTAGCCATCAAAAAGAATAAATATGTTCTAAATGGCGCTAAAACAATTATTTTTTTCTCCCTTTTTTTCTCTCAGATGTTGTTGTTTAGATAACAATTAACTAAAATTTTCTCTTCACAACAGTTTTTAACTATTAATAATACTTAAGAAAAAATATTTTTGAATAATTTTATACCATTGATATTTACAGGATGTTATTGAGAGTGTAGACCTTATCAGATCTTATAGGTCTCAAAGCGCACCCCTCCTTCAAATTTCAAATGTCAAATGTTCAAATGACCTTATGAAGTTCCTACCAGAAATACTCAAATATATTATATTATCTTTGAGCGTTTCTTTTTAAAAAATACACTTTCGATTACATTATCAGTTTTCCAACTTAATCAAGTTGTATATGTAGAATGTAATGTGGGTTGCGTATTAGATAGTATAATTGTACAGAGTTACCATCCACAACCTCCACCCCTCCAAAAAAAAAATTGTTAATCCCAATTGCTGGTGTTTATTACTCAGGTATTTTTCTGTGATTACACATTTTACGCCACTATTTAACATGAACTGTTATAGAAATCTGAATGAATTTATTCAGCAGTGAGAGTCAATAAAACGAAAAGATAATATCTTGAACATAGTTCTTTTTACGAAAAATAGAAATAAAAAATTCTGAAAATTTCTACCGGAAATATTTTTATAAAAAGTAAATAAATTATAAATAATAAAATCTATGGACCTTAAAAATAAAAGTACTTATTAATCACGTTGCCTAATTGTCTGGAGACGATTAGAAAAGCCAGACTTTTAAAGTAGAATAACTATCTCTCTTTAGACAGCAGGCAGCATCTGGGGATTTTGATAAAATCGAGAATTGCATTTTATTAGTGATGGGCATGATCAAGTTATTCTGATAATCATATAATTTGAAATATATAGATTGCATGCATTCCTATGAAAATCAATTCAACTTTCATAGATCTAAGAAAATTTTCCTAGATCTAGGAAAAATCAAATAATTTTAGTCTTTCCTAAATCTAAGGAAATTTATGAACGGTATAAAAATGTCCTTAAATTTGGAAAAAACAACATTTTAATCAACTTTTAAATATTTTGATAGAATTACGTAGAAGGATTCCATAGTCTTATAAACCAATCAAAAATAGGCAGATCTGTGCAGTCTCAATAATTATCGTAAATCAGAAAAACAAATAGTCTCTCATGCAACAAAGTTTTTTTTTTTTTTTTTTTTTTTTTTTTTTTTTTTTTTTTAATGTAGTCATAAAAAATAATAAACATGGGCTAAATTTATTTTGCTTTCCCTTTTTTCTCTCAGATGTTGT